>CM057823.1:90976969-92176969 GCA_030068075.1 Paguma larvata
GAATGGTGGACTATGATAGAAATGCAGAGTTAGAGTGGTGAAGCTGAAACTGGGTGAACCAGAAATTTACCCAAATTGAGGAGTTACAAGCTGAACAGTAAATTAACCACAAGGCAGGCAAAGTCCAGCAGGACTACACGCCCAAAGGCAGCCAAGAGCAGTGAGTTAAGAACCAGGCAGCTATGTCTGACTCTGCACTAGGTATGGAGCCTGCTTGTGAGTTCTCTCCTCCTCTCTCCCTGTCCCCTACCCCGTCTCCTGTGTGCACTCTCTTTCTAAAAAAAAAAAAACAAAACAGGCAGATACAGGGAAGGCAAAGCCTCACAGTTCGGAGAGATCAGGCAAATACAGGTCAGACCCAAGCAGGGAGGCCAAAAACAGAAGGTCTAACTATCATAGAGCAAAGGCAAGCAGATGGCTGAAACCCTGAACAGGCAAACTAGGGCCAGGAGGTCCAACAGAGTGTAGAAAGAGGGCAAATTGAGTTAGAAAACAGATTTATGGGCATGTCCAGAATTATAATGTATTTATGCCTTTATGTACAAAAGTAGTAGAAACTGAATATTGATTCTGACAACATAACCTGCTTGGTAGTGAATTCTGAAATTTTCTCTTTGTATTTAATTAAATATACTATTGGTAAACACAAACATACTTCACTATCTATTTGCCTCTTTCTCAAATGACCAGTTATTCAAAATAGGAGTCTAAGAAAAGTTTTCTGCTGCTTCCTAAGGGATCATTGATATATCCCAAAAACTAAATTGTCCCAATCAGATGTCAATAACAATGGTCACACAAAAAAATATTAGTGGTCATGATCAAACACTCCTGAGATTCTAAGGAATTGAAGATGACACAAACAAATGGAAAAAAAGCACAAGCTCATGGATTGGGAGAACAAGCGTTGTTAAAATGTCCACAGTAAACAAATCAATTTACAGATCTAATGCAATTTCTATCAAAATACCAACAGTATTTGTCACATAACTAGAACAAATAATCGTAAAACATTTATGGAACCACAAAGGACCCCAAATAGCCAGAGCAATCTTGTAAAGGAAGAACAAAGCTGAAGTATCACAATTCCAGATTTCCAGATATACTACAAAGCTGTAGTAATCCAAACAGTACCGTATTGGCACAAAAGCAAACACATAGATCAATAGAACAGAACAGAGAGCCCGGAAATAAACCCACAATTATATGATCAATTAATCTTCAACCAAAAAGGCAAGATATGCAATGGGAAAAAACAGTCTTCAACAAATGGTGTTGGGAAAACTGAATAGCAGCATGCAAAAGAATGAAATTGGACCACTTTGTTACACCATACGTAAAAATAAACTCGAAATGAATTAAAGACCTAAATCTGACACCTGAAACCATAAAAATCCTAGAAGACAGCATAGGCAGTAATTTCTTGAACAGATCATAGCAACATTTTTCTAGATATATTTCCTGAAGCAAGGGAAACAACAGCAAAATAGGCTATTGGGGCTACACCAAAATAAAAAGCTTCTCACATTAAAAGAAACAACTAATCATACTAAAAAACAATGTACTGAGTGGGAGAAGATATTTGCAACTGACATATCCGATAAAGGGTTAGTATCCAAAACATATAAAGAACTTAAACAACTCAACACCAAAAACAAAAAAAAAACAAACCCACCAAATAATTTGATTAAAAAATGGGCAGAAGACATCAACAGATATTTCTCCAAAGAAGACATACAGATGGCTAACAGACACATGAAAAGATGCTCAACATCATTAATCATCAGGGAATGCAAATCAAAACTACAATGAGATATCACCTCATACCTGTCAGAATGGCTAAAATCAAAAACTCAAGAAACAATGGGTGTTGACAGCAATGTGGAGAAAAAGGAATCCTCTTGCACTATTGGTGAGAATGCAAGCTGGTCCAGCCAATGTGGAAAACAGTATGGAGGTTCTTCAAAAAAAATAATAAATAGAATTATCACATGATCCAGTTAATTCCAGTACTACTACCCAAGAAATATGAAAACATGTATTTGAAAAGATATATGCACTCCTATGTTTATTGCAGTATATTTACAAGAGCCAAGATATGGAAGCAGCCCAGATGTCCACTGAAAGATGAATAAAGATGTATGTATATACATACAGAATGCATGTATATGCATACACACATAATACGTACATACATACATCTATGCATACATACAAACACACACATACACACAAGGGAATGGAATATATACAATGGAATATTACTTTGACATAAAAAAGAATGAAATTTTGCCATTTACAACTACATGGCCGGATCTAGAAAATACAATGCTAAGTGAAATAAGTCAGTTGGAGAAAGACAAATACCATATGATTTCATTCATATGTGGAATTTAAGAAAATAAACAGACTCTTCATACAGAGAACAAACAGCTGGTTACCAGGGTGGGTAGGGTAGGGGAGAACATACAGGTGATGGGGATTAAGAGTATACTTATGTGCTCTAGGTATACTTAGAGCACATAGGTATATGCTTGATGAGCACTGAGTAATGTACAAAATTGTTGAATCACTATATTGTATACCTGAAACTAATATACTTTGTGTTAATTATACTGGAATTAAAATTTTTTTAATAAATTTTTTAAAGAAAAAGAATTTTGTTAATACTTTTGAGAGAAATAGTGTGAACAGGGGAGGAGCAGAGAGAGAGGATAGAGGATCCGAAAGCAGGTTCTGTGCTTACAGCAGTAAGCCTGATGCAGGGCTCGAACTCACAGAGACCATGAGATTATGACCTGAGCCAAAGTCGGACTCTCAACCGACTGAGCCACCCAAGTGCCCAAGAAATATTTTCTTAATGTCACTGCCCTGAAACCCCCAAGAGCTCCTCAAAGCCCTGGCTGCCCAGCCTTCTCTCAGGATTCTTCCCCACATCATAGACATAAGGGCATGGCTGGTATCTATTTTGAAGGATCAGGGCCATGCCTCATCAGTTGTTGAATGTTCTGAATGTCACCTTGGGGAATCATATATACTTTATTTGAATGAATTGGGCAGCTAGCGTTGCCTTTGATAGGACTCAGAAATCTCCTGTGGTCTCCATCCTTACCAACTTCACCACTCAGGTACTTCACTTTGGTGTTGGCAAATACCACTGTCCTCAGCCACAAATGTTCTCATATGTCCCGGCTTCCACTGCTCCACCATGTGCGCTCTGCACCTGCCATCCCACACTACATGTGCAAGGCCCATAACCACTGACTTCTGGTGGCTTTGGCTAAAGCTTTGGATCTCCCTATTTTACCCTATTTAAGGCAAAGTTCTGGATTTCTTTACCTGCTGTATACAATTAATGTCCATTTTTTTAACTTAATTAATATTTTACATTGTTGACTTTCTGTCCTAGTCCTGTTTCTTTTAGTTTTCATTATTATTTTGGACTATTTGTTCCCTGTATTCACTTTCTTTCCTCTCATTAAAATTCAGAGTCCACACAAGTCTTCTGCTTTGATTGACTGAGTGATTCTTCCCTGTGCCCATGTTTGGCAGGCATTTAATAGTAATTAAAGATTTCCCTGATCTGTTCATAGGGCTCTCTGATAATCAACAGGAAGTCACTTTGATTGATAGTCACTGTCACAAAAATAGGAAGGCAGAACCTCTTAACAAATTTCCATGACGAAATATTCAGTAGATGAAATGTTCCAAATGAATGTCCAGACATATTTAACCTCAAAGCAGGGTCTTTTTTAAAAGACAATGTGAGCTTTATTGTCTGGCAACCATATCAAAGTAGAGCCGGGAATAGGAATTCTGAGTGTCCCTAAGGCCTGAAAAAACCCCTAAGGTTCCCTTTCTCCTACTCATTAGCTGGGACTCTTTGGTGGTGTGAGGGATCAACTAGAAATCTATAGCAATAAAGCTGGTGGTGAGACTGTCCTGGCAGGTGAGAAATTAAGACAGGAAGTGAATCCTGTGGGCTTTAAAATAATGAGGAGAAATGGCAAAACCAACAGCAGTGGGTAAAGGGCATGAACAGCTAAAGAGTCTCCATGGGTCATCATTGGAAAACATATTATTTCAGTATATATTCTCTTGATTTAGTGCCTGCTGCCTGAGGTTTGTGGTACCACTAAAGCTAATAAATCATTGCTCTGGATGACAGCCTGAGCACCTGTGTTTTATCATGCAGCAGGAAACCCTGTAAATTACCAAGAGAAGCAACTAGTGACCATGCAGCAAAGCTGAGAGAATCAGTCAAAGCCTCAGTCCATTAAGCCCATTTCATTTTATTTGCAGGTGCATTAAAAGAATAGGGAGCACACAAAAAAGATGAGCCCCAGCCTTTTGATAGTGTTTAATGAGAACGACACAGGGCAGCTAGAGCAGACTCCTAATGGTCTACAGATGGAATATGTCCACGGTGGGACCTCACCTGCCTCTATCCGCCCATTGGCTATACTGCAATTTAGCTTATAAAAGCAACTGGACAACTTCAAGGGAGTGAGTTTGTGGCAAGCACAGAAACCTTGCTTTGTGCTTTTGTGCCTTTGAGCTTTGTTTCGTAGAGAAAGTTGGCTTATGAATTCACTTGGTGTGTCACACTTTTCAAAAACTTTATTCCACAACTTCCTCTCAAAGAAATTGGCCAGGAAAAAAAAAGTGCCAAAGCCAGATATACTTTTTTAGCAAATTCATCAAAGTGAGTAAGCTCACTCTTTTTTCCCTTAACTTTTTATTCAGACTACTTCTGCCTTATTATGATAACCTCTGTATTCTTGAGCATTCACCAGAGGCAGAGTAAAAGGAAGTTTTACTAAAGAATATGTTTTCACCACTCACTTAATGGAGCCATCAGCCCTAAGATACACATCCACAAGCGACACCTGCAATAGTGCTTTATTCAAGCACTCCTTGATTTAAAGTCTCCTGTCATTAAAAGAAAACCAAGTGCTCCTAACTTAGGTCAAGATGACATTGAACTGTGTAGGGCCACGTTTTTGAAAACCCAGAGATCATTAATCTGGGTTGAATATGTGCAGTGCTATTCTGAGGTCACACTTCTTTACATGGAAGGACTCAGAATACACCTGCTGGGCTTCCAAATACAAGGCCACAAGCCCAGACTTCAGCATGCCAACTTCTGGAAGACAGGATAAAGGGAATTCTCATTATCTCTAATTGTCTGTACTTAAATAGCCAGATGGTCATAATTCAGCAAAAAACCAACAGCTCTCTGTTCCTTGTCATTCATTTAGAAATTGTGAGCTGGATACGGACATACGGTAAGCAATAGATCTTCCCTTCACATTCTCCCTCTCTGTTGAATATGGGAAGTAAGAACACCTATAGAAAGATCCCCATTTTGTGCCTCTCTGTGAGTGACTGTTCAGCCAGTTCTCAGTTATTCAGGGAGAAGTCCTGCCATATTCTGGGTAATTTTCATTCTGTGTATCCCTTATACTCTATCATCGTCTCTTCACATGCTGTCTGCTATTTCTGGTTGTGCCATTGCTGGGGTGACAGAAAGAAGCATCACCCATCAGCAACCCCCTCCCCTGAAGCTGTGCCAACAGCACTTCAAGCAGGGCTGCTAGAGTAAGTACTCCATCAACTTCCATCTCTCAAAGCTGTCAGCCCAAGATGATATATCTACAAAGGGATTTCAGAGCTTTATACGTAAATAATGCCTCTTCCAAAGCACATATTAACTGAGCAAACAATACGCCTTAATTCAGCATGTGCATTTGCATATTTACACAGAAGCCCCTGCTGCTTATTTGCCTAAGATAATGAAAGAGCATCCAAGGGACCTTCTCCACCAGAGCCTTCTCCACTGCAGAAAATATGATGGGTTGATTTAAAGTTTTAATTTCCTTTTCTGTGGGGGAGAGAGTCATTGTTTAGATTAATTTAGATAACCCTTAGTATCTGGTAAAAGAGGCATTAGCTCAAGATAGAAATTCTTATCAATTGTTTTCTTTGCAGTGCTGCTGATTTATTTCAGCATGCATGTTTTGCCAAGTTTTCTTCAGACTGACAAATTTTCTTCAATCTGAAATGAGGTTAATAACATCTGTGGAAAGACAGGGAGGCCTAATGATGTAAAAAGCTGTAAAGTTCAACAAAGTTTTATAGAAACATGAAATCCTAACACTGGAAATCAGACTAATAAGATATCTCTACTCACAACTGTCCACAGAACAAATGGTTACTCACAAATGCCCTGCGTAACTAGGTAAGAGCACCATCAACAGGACTCATCTTTCTAGATTTTCATACCTTAATTTATTTTCTTTCAGTAAAATATTCCTGAATATGATTTTTGTAGTACATCCTTATCAGGCATGCCTCCCAAAACCTTTTTAGATTAATAAGCGATAGAAATAATCAGATGTTCGACATTTCCTTTCCTCAGGTAAACTGAGTTCAGTTTATCATAAAAATCATCCATTGAATTGAATGGAAAAAGGCCTCAAGGTTAGAAAAGAAGAAGCTTGTTTTATTTGCATACTAAATGAAGGCGAATATAGATAATCATAAGAAATCTGTAGAAAATCTACTACTAGAACTAATAAGTAAGTTTAGTAAAGTAAGGATACAAAATCAACATATGAAAATTGTATTTTTGAATACTAATAATAAATAATTGGAAAAGGTAATTTAAAAAATAACATTTGCAATAGTATCAAAAATCAAGGTTAATGAACAAATAGGTTAATGAAATATAATGTTCAAAAATAAATCCACACATGGGGCGCCTGGGTGGCTCAGTCGGTTGGGCGGCCGACTTCGGCTCAGGTCATGATCTCACGGCCTGTGAGTTCGAGCCCCGCGTCGGGCTCTGTGCTGCTGGCTCGGAGCCTGGAGCCTGCTTCGGATTCTGTGTCTCCCTTCTCTGCCCTTCCCCTGCTCACGCTCTGTCTCTATGTCTCTCAAAAATAAATAAACGTTAAAAAAAAAAAAAGACACAAAAATAAATCCACACATATACAATGAATATGTTTTAGACAAAAATCCAAGGGAAATCAATGGAGAAAGGAAAGTCTTTTCAACAAATAGCACTAGAACAACTATATAAAAGTCTGAAAAAATAAAAAAGAATTTTGACCCCTTCCTCACACCATTCACAAATTGGATTTGAGATGGATATAGACTTGAACTTAAAGCTAAAATTCTAAAGGCTTAGAAGAAAAAAATAGACTATTCTGTGACTTGGGGTAGACAAAGACTTCTTAGGGAACACAAAAAATATTAACCCTGAAGTACTAACTTTATTAAAATTTAAAACTCAGCCAAAGACACTGCTGAGAAAATGAAAAAGAAACTACTGACTGGGAGACAATACTTGTAATACTCTTATCTAACAAAAGACTCATGTCCTAAATATATAAAGAACTCAATGATAAAAGACAAAAACCCAACTGAAAAAATGCAAAAACATTTTGAATTCACGCTTTACAAAAACATACAGAATTCACACTTCACAAAGAAGATATAGAATGGCCAATAAACACATGAAAGCGTGCCCAACGTCATTAATCATGAGGGAGCTTCAATTTAACCCAGAGTAAGGTGCCACTTCATACTTACTAGAATAGCTAAAATTAAAAAGACTCTCATAAATTGGTAGTAGGAGTGTAAAATGGTACAACCATATTGGAAAACTGTATGGTAGTGTCTTAAGATAAACATAAACCTACTTTATGATCTATCTACCTACCATTCTTAGGTATTTACCTAAAAAGAAATGAAAATGTGTCCACACAAAGACTTGGACAGAAAGCTTTATTAATAATAGCCAAAATGTGGAACAGTGAACATAATGTCAACAGAAAAATGGATAAACAAAATGTGGTATATATCATATAATAGAATATTAGTAAGCATTTAATTTTTGAAAAATGAACTACTGATACATGAAAATAAGTGAACCTCAAAAACATCATGTTGAGTGAAAGAAACTAGACACAAAAGACTACATACTGCATATTATTCTGTCACACAAATGGAGTTCAAAACCAGACTAAATGGGTGTTATATGTAAACCAATTTGAAAATAAACTATTATAACAAAAAAAAAAAAAAGCTATTTTGAAGAATTCTAGTAAATATCCATGAAAATAAAAAAAAAAAAAAAATAGATGGTCCTAGACTCAGAGCAATGGTTGCCTATCAGGGATAAAGACTGCCTAGAAGAAGTCTCGGTAGGTCTTTCTGGAATGGTGAAAATGTTCTGCAACTTGTTTAGATTGCTGGTCATACAGGCAGATGTTGGTCACATTTGCCTAACTCATGGACCTGTACCTTTAAGAACTGTGCATGTCACTGTATGTAAATTTTACCTCAACAAAAAGAAAAAGAGAAATAATCACATGGAAAATATAGAGGATCAATTCTATATTGTCCATGCCCCAAAATATAGGGTGTTATCTATCATCTAATTGCAAAGTAATAATATAATTAAATACTCATTGAACATTTGCTGTATACTAGGAAACTTTTTAGGTGAGCACACTTAATGGATTTTTCTAATTTTATCCTCATGGTAACCATATGCAGGTACATTATCATCACCACCACTTTACAGATAAGAAAACTAAAGTCCAGAGAGATTAAGTAATTTACTCAGGATTATAGCTAAAAGGTAAAGGTTAATAAGAAATCTTCTTCAGAAAAAGATATATTGTATCTAAGTGGTGAAGAGTTTAAGAAAAGAGAATGTGAAAGCTTAGTGAATTCAGGGTAATATTAATCATGATGATAGTTAAGATTTATTGAGCACTAACTATATGCCAGACATCATCTA
This sequence comes from Paguma larvata, assembly GCA_030068075.1. Lineage (NCBI taxonomy): Eukaryota > Metazoa > Chordata > Mammalia > Carnivora > Viverridae > Paguma > Paguma larvata. The sequence continues at coordinate 90,985,782 of CM057823.1, forward strand.
AGCACTTAATGAATCTTAATTTATTAAATCCTCACAATGACTCTATAAAACTGGCATCACTACCCTTGTTTTTACTGATGAGGAACCTGAGACAGGGAGAGTTTCAGTCATTTGATCAGGCTGCACTGCAAGTAAGCAGCAGAGATCTCCAAGATATTGGAGAAGAACAGACAAAATGAAGAGAAGGAACCTGCAAAATGTTTGCATTCCTGAAAAGTCAGAAATGAGATGTTATTACTTAGGGACACAACTGAAAGTTAGCCATATTAAGAATGAGAAAAATAATGAGAAAAGCCACAAGCAAAGTTAGTGATCAGGGAGAAAGCAACACATCCCAGGTATATTCACCTTCAGGGAAGGACTTACAAGATGCCTGAGAGGGATCTGTGTGTTGGATAAAGGGTGCTCCTACAAGAGGCTGGTCTCGGTTGTATATTGTGATTGAATTCTCTCTGCTTAGGTTTCACAGGACCATAAAAGTACAGTCTTTAACATAAATCAACTTTGACATAAATCCACTACATATTTGTGAATACGCACAACTTCACCTGTTCTACCAGCAACTTTTGCTGCATAAAGTTAAGCCCCAGGTCTAGGGAACAGTAAACCACATCCTTCCCATGTGGTAGCTGCCAGTTTGGGCATGGCGCTGCCAGGAGTTGCTGCCACTGAGGTGACTTGAAACCACTCAATGGGTTGAGAATAGGTTAACAAGAACAAATATGAACATGAGAGCATCTTTTATTGTAAGACTATAAAATTACCCCCAATTAAATACAAAATTTTGAATTGAAAAGCAAATGCTATGACAATCTGCCTTGGTGGGATGCAAACAAGCCATCTTCCCTATGCACCTCTGCTCCACCTCCTTTCTCACAGGGATGAACTGTATCATATCTCTGAGGGCTGACATTTACCAGGAACCTTGGGAGCAACAGAGCTAAGCCTAAAGTCATTCCTAATAGCTGAGCAAGAGGACAGATGAACTTCAAGTCTTTTCCTCACCACTTACATACCCAGGCTTTAGGCAAAGGAAGTGGTATCAGTTCAGTGGGCAGCTGAAAGCAATGCAGCCTTGCCTGGCTTTCCTACTCCAGGAATACTAGGTGAACATCAAGATTTGTTTCTAATACACTAGCAGAGAGAAATGGAAGACTTGAAAGTCAAATCCAGTAAATATATAAGAGCTAAATATTGGAGTGCCTGGGTGGCTCAGCTGGCTAAGCGTCCAACTTCGCCTTAGGTCATGATCTCACGGTTTGGAGGTTCAAGCCCCACATCTGGCTATGGGCTGACATTTGGGACCCTAGAACCTGCTTGGATTCTGTGTCTCCCTCTCTCTGCCCCTCCCCTACTCTCTCTCAAAAATAAAACAATCATTTAAAAAAGAGGTAAATATTTAAAATTTTTAATGGGCTAACTATAAGCATATGCTCTAAGAACAAAATTGAAGAAACATCTAATAGCAGGTATTTTTCTCTTTGTTGGGAAGTGTAAGAAACTGTTTTTTTCACCAACTTGGGGAGAAAACTGTATGAAATGATGGTTTCTAGTATACCAGTTTTTATATCTGTTTCTTGAATACATAGAAATTTGTGTCTTGCAAAAACACTCAATAATGACAATAATCAGGACAATACAGTGCATTTTGCTTTGATCATTGCAAGGATGAAACAACACTACCTCAGTTATCTTCTAACCACTAGAAATACCTGATGTAACCAGGTACATCTTTAATATAAAACATACGAGTGTTTTCTCTGTAAAATGCCAGTACATATATATAATGTGACACTGGAGGTGGCATGGCCATTAAGGGTATAATTGCTGTAATTACTGATGGAATTACTCATATTCCTGTATGCTACTTTTTCTAATTATCTTGGTTTAATGAAAATGTGTATTTTTGCATTGAACAGGATGTGGCCGTCATTTGGCTGCCTGCCTAGGATGATGTACACTGTCTGTCCCTTGAATGAACATAGAGCAGAGAGGTCACCACTTGTTTGCAGGAAGAAGAGGTTTCTGGAACACAAGAGGCAATTTGAATGCATGTCATGAACATCCTGAAAAAGCTCACAGATGGGTTTCATTGGAAGAAATATAACAGTAGGGGGGACATTATCCTAGAAGGAGCCCAATAGCTTTACAGTCTTCAGACTTTAATGAGAATGACTTGTAAAAATAGTACAAAGGTTTCATACTGTTTGTCCATTCTTCTTCTAGTCTCTGACTCAAAAATGGATTCAAACAGCTCCATTTTTCCTGGTTTTGTTACATTATCACAAGAATGAGGCCTGAAAGATTGGTGCTTTAAACATTCTGAAAATTGCAAGATTGAAAGAAGCCTACTCTCTCTTTTTACTTCATGCATTTTAAATGCCTTGGAAACTTAATTGGCAAGCTATACTGCTTATTTATTCATTTATCAGGCACTTGGACAGAGGTTAAATAGATATGCATTGAACAAAAACTATGTGGTCATTCAAAACATAAATCTAATATAGTTGGGTTTTTCTAGGAGTAAAATGTACTTCCTAAATCTGGACAACTACTGGTACCACAGCCACCTGGTATCACTTATCAGAAGAGCTAAAGTATTTATTTGCTTTATTAAGTCTATGAAAACCTATGGAAGGGAAACAAAAATGAAATTTAGAAAATTATCTTGATTCAATCACACAATGATTCTAAAGATCTGCTTTCAGAGCCTGTATTAGTTTCTTGCTGCTGTCAACAAATCACCACAATATAGTGGCTTAAAACAATACAAATCCATCACCTTACAGTCAAAGAGGTCAGAAGTCTAACATGGGTCAATAGAGCTGCATTCCTTCTCAAGTTGGTAAAGAATGTGTTTCCTTGGCTCATGACCACATCACTCCAACCTCTGCATCTCTCCTATCCTGCCTTATGCAGATAAGGACCCTTGTCATTACACAGGGTCCATTAAGGTTATCCAGAATAATGTCCCTCTCTCAAGGTCCTTGACTTAATCACATCTGCAAAGGTCCTTTTGACATAAAAGGTAATATATTCGCAGGTTCTAGGGATTGGAATGTGGACATCTTTGGGGGCTCATTATTCTGCATACCACAAAGTCTCTTATTTTAAATCTCCATTTCTTTTAACTTACATTTTTTTTAAATCAACAGTTTCTAAAGAGAAGTGAACTTCTGTTTTTATTAAATCAAATTTTATAGAGCTAAAATATGTCAGAAATTGCATATTGAAGATTCTGTTACAGAAATGGTTGTTATTCCTCCAGTTTCCATTTGCCTAGTCAGTGGGTGGATGTTTCCAACATGAAAATCAGAACCAAGAGAATATGCACCCAGGTATGTGTTTCTAAATTAAATTAAAACCCATTATTCAATTTAAATTATTACCTCCTACCTACTTTCATGCAGTGGTATAACCATTAGGTCCTTTTTCTTGACCATCCAAGCTTCTGACTCTCTTACTCTCAGATTTCTATCTTTTGAAATCTCTTACCTCTTTCTGTGAGTTCCTTTTCATTGTTTATTGATGCTTTCTCCTGGAAAGGTTTGATTCTATGGCAATCTCAAACTTTCCCTTTTCTCACTGAATACAGAGTTAATAAGCTGAACAAAGTTAAGCCAGAAATAATATCACTTCCTTGGGGATGACCATAGTCATCTTATGTTTCTATACCTTACTATACCCTTTTGAGCCCTAAAAGGTATTCATATATGTGTCAGGAATGAAATATGGATATATAGTTGCATAATAGAGAAAGAGTTCCTGAGTAGAAAGATAAACAATAACCCTGGATAAATAGTCCTGGAGAGATGCACACCAATGAAACGTAACAGTTCCTCAGCTATTAGTCTCATCTACCCAATGAACATATGGAAATTAAGTACATCAGCATAAATGACAAAGGAACAGATAATCCATGGGTCATCACCTGACTGGTCATATGGATATAAATAAACAATCAAATAAATAAATAATAGATACACATCACCTAACAGGTCAGATGGATATAAACGAATAAACAAATAAATACATACTAGATATACACAGAAAATATCCTACGGCAAACTGACAAGATCAAGTAACAAACCCTCCTAATTTTTACATCACATATATTAAATACCATGGAAACTTAATTGCCAAACTGCACTACCAATTTGTTTATCAGCCTGCTGGGAAAATTAGATAAAAGTTTAATATAATCCATTGCTGCAGTATGAAGTTGTGCACATCCCTAAGGTTTAAGTCATATTACATTCTTCTAGTTCTATACATTCATAAATTCAGAAACCATTTATTGAGTAACTACTATATGCCAGGCACTGGGCTAGGTATGGTTCAGTGATTGAAAATGACAATAACTCTTGGAGTGCTAACAACATTCTAGTGAGGAACATAGACAATGCACAAGATAAATAAGAAATAGATAGTGTTATGTTCCATGGGAAGAATAAAGCAGGAGAAGGGATGTGAATTGTTGTGGGTATGAGGAGATTATATTTTGGATAGGTTAGCCAGGGAAGCCTCATTGAAAGGGTGACTTTTGGTTAAAAAAGGAAGAAAGTAAAATCAATTAGTCATGCAAGTACCCAGAAGAGCATCCCATGCAAAGGGGATAGCAAGTTCAAAGGCTCTAAGACCACTGGCATGGTGGCAGCTGAGAGAGAAGGATGAGAGTTGCAGCAATAAAATCAGTGGGAAAATGAGGAGCCAAATGCCATGACTAAGACTTTTTCTGAATGAAATGGGAAGGCATTAAAGTATTCTGAACAGAGGGGTGACATAATCTGACCATACTCAACAAGGTCAGTCTGTCCTCTACACTGAAAACAAACTAAAGGAAAGTAGGGGCAGAATCAGGGAACCAGTACAAAGTCTATTGTAATAATCCAGAAATGACGGTGGCTTGGACCAGGTTGGTATCAGTACGCTCAGCAACAAATGGTCAGATTTTGAAGAGGAGAGTCAAAAGGATTTTTCTGAAAAAGCAGATTTGAGATATGAGAGAAAGAGATGAGTCAAGGATTATGCCAAGGTTTGGGGCTGAACAACTGGAAAAATGGAGTTATCACAACTGAGATGAAAAGACTATAGGAAGAGTTGATTTGAGGGATGCAGGTGTCCTGATCACCAATGCCAGCTTATGTTGGTAGTGGGGAGAAATTCTTCCCCACACACCACCAAGCAATGCTCAGGACATCAGCTGGCTGTCCTATAATTCAATTCTGACAGTAACTACCTGAAGATAGCATCAGATTCCACTGGTTAAGGGCTCTGTCTTTACAAGAGTGTCCCCATCTTCAGATGCCAGTTGCAAGTCCAGGCTGTTACCTGTACTTGTCACCAACTGGTTATAAATCAGATGTTCCCATGACACGTTCCTTCCTTGGGTACGATTAATTTGTTAGAGCAGCTTACAGAACTCAGAGGAACATTTTTCTTATTAGATCACTAGTTTATTATAGAAGGATATAATTCAGAAATAGCTAGATGTAAGAGATGCATAGGCAAGATATGTGGGAAGGGGACAAAAAGCTTTCATACTTTCTCCAAGCACATCACTTCCCCCAAAATCTGTAAGTGTTCGCTGCCCAGAAGCTCTTCACTGAGCCCTGTCAATTTGGGTTTTTATGGAGGTTCCATTACATAGGCCAGATTGATTTCTCCATTTGCCATTGGCAACTGAACTCAATCTCCATCCAGCCCCCCTCTCCTCACTGGAGGTGGGAGAGGGGACTGAAATTTCCCTTCTAATCACGACCTTGATTGCCCTGGCAACCAGCACTCCACCTCCCTCTGGTATATCCCAAAAGTCACCTCACTTGCCTAACAAAAGACCTATATCTCTCCATAACAAAAGACCTATGTCTCCCTCCTCACTTAGGAAATTCCAACGGTTTTAGAAAGTCTGTGCCAGAAATGGGGACAAAGACCAAAGACCAAATATATATTTCTTATTATAAATCACAATATCACAAAGGGAAATTCGAGAGCCCGATTTTAGACACATTTAGCTTGAAACGCCTATTAGACAGCCAGTTAAAGATGTTCAGAAAGTAGTTGGATATACGGCTTAGACATATTCAGCTGCAGGCTCCCATCTCCCTGGCAGGTAGAGAATTCAGTCTCAGTCATTATCAGGGCTATTTTCCTCTCCATTGGCTATCAGGATCACAGGCTTGCATTATGCCACAAAACCAGGAAAGGACCTGGCCCTTAGTCCACAATGATTCTAAACATTGCAGTTGCTTCTTCTCTTCCTTCATGCTGTGGTCAAGAGCTGGTATTCTGTCCCTCCAATGCCCACAGACTGGTTCACAGAGAGAGACAGATGACCTTGAGGACACAGTGCAGGCATTAAGAACACAAACTGAAACCACCATAATCAAATCAACTTACTTTTTGACGTGAGAAAGTTATTTAACTTGTCTGTACCTCATATCTATAAAATTATTAGAATACAGCAGGACCAGAATCTACCACAAAGGATTATTATGAGCATTAAATTTGTTAATAGTCATGCAGTGCCCTACTATCTGTAGAGTGGTGCCTGGCAATTGTGCAATAAAGAAGAGGAGCTGCTGTTTCCCTGATTGCTATTGCAAGAATCTGAAACAGCCCCCACCAAAGATGTAATATACAAGTGGAGTCAATAAAAACAAAAACAAAAACAAAAAGCATGCTCTAGTGGCGTTAGCACACGGCACTTATATAATTGGGTCACAAACTCCCACCGCTGCTCTTGGTCTCAAGGACTTTCAACACTCCCCACCCCTGTCACCTTTAAACTTGGCCATTTTTGTCTCTCGATTATGCTCTCTCCTTCTACCTACCTCCTTCTAAATGATTCTGAAACAAAGTGATCTCTTGTGTGAGAAAAAGAAAATCTGAGGCTTTCAAAATGTCTTTCCTGAGGTTTTTTTCCTTAATGTAAGAACAGGGAAAGAAGACACCAGGGGCACCTGGGTTGCTCAGTTGGTTAAGGGTCCAACTTTGGCTCAGGTCATGATCTCATGGTTTGTGGGTTTGAGTCCCACGTCAGGCTCAGAGCCTGGAGCCTGCTTCAGATTCTGTCTCCATCTCTCTCTCTGCCCCTCCCCTGCTCAGAGTCTGTCTCTGTCTCTCAAAAATAAATAAACATTAAAAGGGAAAAAAAAAAGAAGATACTAATACTCATTTTTTTTTAATAAGTCACCTTCTACACTAAGACTATGCACACCTTTAAACATGTCTTTCTGTTTTACCATTTTATGTTCAGGTCTCTGTATCTATTCAAGTCTTAGTTAAGTTTGGTTGACTGCATCATAATAAAGAAATATAAGGTGCAGGAAAGTTCAGCTGGTATTTAGACAGGCTCTCACCCAACAAAAAGCATCTTTGGGTTGTCACTATACAAAAAACATAGCACCCAAATTTGAAGCCAAGCTTCAAGGCCTTTAATTTTAGTGCTCCTTTACCTTATCCTCAAGTAAAATAGATGGAAATCATTTGTATTTAGTCTATCAATTATTTAAATGTTAATGAGTGCTTAAGAATTTTTTATAGCATGTAAGTACAGAAAAACGTTTCTGGTGTATTTCTAGCTAAAACGCAAATTCTCATTGCACCAAAGTGTGTTGTACTAACTAAATAATATGACCAAAACCAAAAATTAATCAATTCATCTTATTTATCTATTGTTTGAGAAAGTAAATATCCTTCTATTGTTTTAACTTTATGTTCCAGATCTGAGTTCAAGATATGACATAAGGAATTTTTACTTATCATTAAGGATGTTCTTTTTTGTCTCATCTGAAAAGTAAAATTTACTTCAAAAATACTCTCAAAAGATGGCTATCCATTTTAACCAAAAGACACTGGATCTTTAAATTTTAAGAACTTTCATTCAGCTTCCTCCAAGGCAAAATTTCCTATAGTACTAGTCAATCAACTTGTGAAATATTTTGGTCTTATATATAAGCTTCTCACTGATTCCAGGCAACAGCATTTTGACAAACAAGTTTAGCATTGAAACCAACAGTTGCAATTCAGTAGAAAGAAATTCTCTCTTTTTCATTTTAATAACATTTCTGCACAAATTCCAAAACGATAGGGTCCCTGTTATTCTGGGTACAATGCTCATTACTCATGTCTGCTGGGGCATTATTGGACGTATACTTCGGAATAAAGAGGGCTTTTACAATGTCTAATATGATGTCCTTTGCAATCTGTTATTAGCCTGTGCCTCGCCTTGCCAGTTAATCATTCCATTATAGATTCTGAAAATCTGACTTCCCAGAGGGATTGAAGTGCAGTGTGCTACAAGATTAGAAATAGCTATATGAAAATGAAGTAAGGCTAACAAATGTTGTAGATTGGTACATAAAATAAAGACTTCAAAAACTGTTTTTTTCTGGAGATCTCTCAAGACTTTTACCAGAAAATAAAAAAGGGCAACAAACAGGCAGAGAGATATGAGAGTTACGGACTTGACCACAGGTGAAGAATAAAATAAAACTAGCTGTTTGTATGGGATTTTTTGGAAGCTATCCAACATAATTAAAAATCAAATTAATACATACATCAGCTCTCTGTTTACTTGCCCTGTCATCGGAGAGCAGAAGAGGCCGATGCCTTTCGTCAGTCATCCCAGAACTGCACAGTGCCATTAATCTCACCACTTGTTTCTGTGTTATGGTTGATTCCTTTGCTTCTGTGTACTTTGCTGCCATCTCCAGGAAACTATGATGACAAGAACACCCCAAACTGGATAGTTGCTCCTGCCCTAGGAAAAAGTCCTAGGACTTTTCAAAGTGGCTGTACTTGAAAGCATCTTTAATAGAAAAACTTTTGGAAATTCAAAATATTTGTAGCTATCGATGGTTATTAGATCATGGACACAGTATCTACAGGTTATTTATTTGGAAATAAAAGTCACACTTTAAAGTGAGGGTTTCATTAGAAAAATCTCCCATTCAGAAGAAATCCCACTAGAATAGCATGTCTAATTTCCACACTGTTAAAGATAATAGAAAAATAGTTTGTCATGAATACCTTTATTGCTGTAACAATCCAAAGAATTAATGGCAAATTGGTCTGCACTGAATATATTGAATTACTATAAATTCAAATCCTTTTTTTTTTAATGAACAAGTTCTCTAAAGGAGATAGTGCACACTGAGATTCCATTTGCTAGTGACCATAAAAGAGGGTAATAAAAAAGCTGAAGGCACGGCAGGGATTTATGTTTCCCTAGAAAACATCCTAAATTAGGGAAGAGAGTATATCTAAGGCTTTTTAATTTGCTAAACTTCTGCTTGTAGGGTGGTTACTGCCCAAACAGGCTGCCTTGACTGGCATGTAAAGAAAAGATAAACAGTTCCTATAGTCCTCAGGGAAAGCTCAAGGTACTTCTGAGCCATGAACATGCAGTAAGTGCACCAAGGTTCAATGTCATATATAACAAGGTGCAGACTGTTCACAATATCAGTGTAGTGAACACTAGGGACATGACCGAATAACTTGGAGAAGAAAGAGTGTCTGTTCTGACCCTGATTATTTATGTTTGATAAAAAATATCCAATATAGTGAATGCACAGATAACATCTGATAGCATCTGATATATGAACAATATATATCTACACTAAAGATAAAATAATGGATATATGACCAGGCATTTCGTCTTTTAACAAAAGACTATACACCAATCCTTAGATACTCTGGTAAAAGATATATCCTGGATACCTGATATAAAAGAATAAGCTTTTTATATATAGTCAAAGAATTCTTTTTTTTAATTCTGGTATAGTTAATATACAGTGTACATTAGTTTCAGGTATACAATATAGTGATTCAACAATTCTATATATTACTCAGTGCTCATCACAGGAAATGTACTCTTAATACCCTTCACTTGTTTCACCCAGCTCCCCACTCAACTCCCCTCTTGTAGCTATCAGTTTGTTCTCTGTAGGTAAGAGTTTTTTGGGTTGTCTTTTCCTTTGTTCATTTGTTTTGTTTCTTAAATTCCACATACAAGTGAAATCATATGGTATTTGTCTTTAGTCAAGGAATTCTTAACATGTGAAGTCTAAGGTGTCCTTGCTCAAGATCAGAATTTATATCATCTTTTCCACCTGCTGGATTATATCTTTTACACCAGGGACAGTGTCTTCTTTACCTAAAACTTTAGCTCCCAACAAAATGTGCAACACAGCAATCTTTAAATGTTCGTTGAACTGAATTGAATATAATAAAGAAGTCACTAAAGGTTATACATTGATTATGGCTTATAAATCTTCTAAAATAACATTTTCTATACCTTGGGACAACTGCCATCATTTTGAAGCAAACTGCTAAACCTTCAAAGAAAAGAAAGATAGCTCACAAGCTGACTTCTCTATGGAAATTAAGCCACTGTTAATGTGAAAATAAATGTGAGAGTGGTACAAGTTACAGTTAATAGTTTTTCTAATCCTTTTTAAAACTATTGAAAAATATATAAGAATTGACTCAATTTATGCGAAAAGAATTTGGCACACAAAAGAACCATCATAAGAAAAATATCAACAGAAAAAATGAGTCAGCCAAGTAAAAATACCTCTCAGGAATAAAGGCCTTGACTCAGGAAACAAACCAGGTAGAATTAGGTAAGAGATACCATGACACACAAACAGTATATAATAGGAATATATAAAAGGAGGCCATGACGTCACTGTGCCAATGAATACCTGAAAGAGATACCAATTAGTCTTTACTAGAAGACTTCAAAACTTTTTGTTTTTGTTTTTGCATATTTTTATTTAAATCCAAGTTAGTTAACATATAGTGTAATAATGATTTCAGGAGTAGAATTTACTGATTCATCACTTGCATATAACACCCAGTGCTCATTCCAACAAGTGCCCTCCTTTATGCCCATCACCCATTTAGCCCATCCCCTCACCCAACAGCCCTCGAGCAATCCTTGGTTTGTTCCATGTATCTAAGAGTCTCTTATGGTTTGCCTCCCACTCTCTTTTTATCTTATTTTTGCTCCCCTTCCACTATGTTCATCTGTTTTATTTCTTAAATTCCACATATGAGTGAAATCATCTGATATTTGTCTTTCTCTAACTGATTTATTTCACTTAGCACACATTCTACTACCATCTGTATCATTGCAAATAGCAAGATTTCATTCTTTTTGATTGCTGAGTCTTATTCCATTGTATGTGTGTATATATATATATACACACCACATTTTCTTTATCCAGTTGTCAGTCGATGGACATTTGGGCTCTTTCCATAATTTGGCTATTAAGGACAGTACTACTATAAACATTGGGGTGCATGTGCCCCTTTGAATCAGCATTTTTGTATCCTTTGAATAAATACCTAGTAATGCAATTGCTGGGTTGTAGGGTAGTTATATATTTAATTTTTTAAGGAACTTCCATACTTTTTTCCAGAATGGCTGCACCAGTTTGCATTCCCACCAGCAGTGCAAAAGTGTTCCCCTTTCTCTGCATCCTCGCCAATATCTGTTGTTGCCTGAGTTGTTAATGTTAGCCATTCTGACAGGTGTGAGATGATATTTCATTGTGATTTTGATATGTATTTCCCTGATAATGAGTGATGTTGAGCATCTTTTCATATGTCTGTTAGCCATCTGGATGTCTTCTTTGGAAAAGTGTCTGTTCATGTCTTTTGCCCGTTTCTTCACTGGATTATTTGTTTTTGGGTGTTGAGTTTGATAAGTTCTTTACAGATTTTGGATACTAACCCTTTATCTGATAAGTCGTTTGCAAATATTTCCCCCCATTCCATCATTTTCCTTTAGGTTTGTTAAATGTTTCCTTTGCTGTGCAGCTTTTTAATCTTGATGAAGTTCCGGTAGTTCATTATTGCTTTTGCTTCCCTTGCCTCCAGTGTCATATCTAGTATGAAGTTGCTGTGGCCGAGGTCAAAAAGATTGCTGCCTGTGTTCTCCTCTAGGATTTTGATGGTTTCGTTTCTTACAGTTAGGTCTTTCATCCATTTTGAGTCTATTTTTGTGTAAGGTGTAAAAAATGGTCCAGGTTCATTATCCTGTATATCGCTGTCCAGTTTTCCCAACACCATTTGCTGAAGAGACTTTTTTCCATTGGATATTCTTTCCTGCTTTGTCAAAGATTAGTTGGCCATACATTTGTGGGCCCCTTTCTGCATTCTCTATTCTGTTCCATTGATCTATGTGTCTCTTTTTGTGCCAGTACCATACTGTCTTGAATATTACAGGCATGTAATACAATGTGAGGTCTGGAATTGTGGCGCCTTCAGCTTTGCTTTTCTTTTTCAGGATTGCTTTGGCTATTTGGGGTCTTTTCTGGTTCCATATAAATTTTAGGATTGTTTCTTCTAGCTCTGTGAAGAATCCCTGTGTTATTTTGATAGAGATTGCATCGAATGTGTACATTGCTTTGGGTAGTATCGATATTTTAACAATATTTTTTCTTCCAATCCATGAGCATGGAATGTTTTTCCATTTCTTTGTGTCTTCTTCAATTTCTTTCATAAACTTTCCATAGTTTTCAGTATATAGAATTTTCACCTCTTTGGTTAGGTTTATTCCTAGGTATTTTATGGTTTTTGATACAGTTGTAAATGGGATAGATTCCTTGATTTTTCATTCTACTGTTTCATTATTTGTGTATAGAAATGCAACTAATTTCCGTGCTTTGATTTTATATCTGCAACTTTGTTGAATTCATGTATCAGCTCTAGCAGTTTTTTTGGTGAAGTCTCTTGGGTTTTTCATGTAGAGGAACAAGTCACCTGTGTAGAGTGAGTCTGTCTTCTTCCTTGCCAATTTGGATGCTTTTTATTTCTTTTTGTTGTTTGATTGCTGAGGCTGGGACTTCCAACGCTATGTTGAACAACAGTGGTGAGAGTGAATATCCCTCTTGTGTTCCTGACCATAGGGGAAAAGCTCTCAGTTTTTCCCCATTGAAGATGATATTAGTTGTGGGTCTTTCAAATATGGCCTTTATGATCTTGAGGTATGTTCATTCTATCTTTCCTTTCTTGAGTGTTGTTTTTTTGCTTTGTTTTGGTTTGGTTTGGTTTTTTATCAAGAAAGGATGCTGTATTTTGTCAAATGTTTTCTCTGCATCTATTGAGAGGATCATGTGGTTCTTGCCCTTTTATTAATGTGATGTATCATGATGTATCATTTTATTAATGTGATGTATCAATCAATTATGTTGATTGATTTGCAGATACTGAACCACCCTTGCAGCCCAGGAATAAATCCCATTTGATCATGGTGAATAATCCTTTAACGTGTTGTTGGATTCAGTTTGCTTTTAGCTTCTTGAGAATTTTTTTAATGTTTATTTATTCATTCTGAGAGAGAGAGCAAGCAGAGGAGGAATAGAGAGAGAGGGAGAGAGAGAATCTCATGCAAGCTCCACACTGTCAGTGCAGAGCCCATTGCAGAGCTCAAATCCATGAACCACGGGGTCATGACCTGAGCCAATACAAAGAGTCAATGCTTAACTGACTGAGCCACCCAGGTGCTCCTCTTCTTGAGGATTTTTGCATTCATATCCATCAGGGAGATTGGCGTGCCATTTCCCTTTTTAGTGGGGTTTTTGGTGTTGGAATCAAGGTAATGCTGACCTCATAGAATGAGTTTGGAAGTTTTTTCTTCCATTTCTATTTTTTGGAACAGCTTCAAAAGAGTAGATATTATCTCTTCTTTAAATGTTTGGTAGAATTCCTTCCTGGGAAGCCATCCGGCCCTGGACTCTTATTTGTTGGGAGATTTCTTTACTGGTTATGCGTCTGTTCAAATTTTCTACTTCTTCCTGTTTCAGTTGTGGTAATTTATATGTTTCTAGGAATTTGCCTATTTCTTCCAGATTGCCTTATTTGTTGGCATACAATGGCTCACAATATCCCTTATTATTGTTTGTATTTCTGCAGTGCAGTGATCTCTCCTCTTTTATTTCTGATTTTATTTATTTGGGTCCTTTGCTTTTTCTTTTTGATCAATCTGGCTAGGTGTTTATCAATTTTGTTAATTCTTTCAAAGAATCATCTCCTGGTTTTGTCGATCTGTTCTACTGTTTTTTGTTTTTTGTTTTTTAATTTTGATGTAATTGATTTCTTCTCTAACCTTAATTATGTCCCTTCTTCTGCTGGTTTTGGGCTTTATTTAATGTTCTTTTTCCAGATTCTTTAGGTGTCAGGTTTTGGAGACATTTCTTCCTTCTTTTGGTAGGCCTGGGTTGCTACATCCTTCCCTCTTATGACTGCCTTTCCTGTATCCGAGGTTTTAGACTGTTGTTTTTCATTTTCATTACCTTCCATGTACTTTTAAATTTTCTCTTTAATTTCTGATTAACTCCAGAACTTTTCGATGAATGGAAGACTGATAGCTCATGAATTTGAAAACTATACAAGCTTACCTTGCTATAAACACCAAAGTCAATTTTACTTTAAAACAAAGTGTTCCACATGACACAAATGGACTAGGAAAATGAACATTCTTAAGGTCAATTCTACTTTTTTGTCCATTGTCTTTAGATTAGTCAAAGGTATGGATAAGGTAGCTCCCATCACTATAAATCAGTCTAAATGTAATCAGGCTCCCGGGTATCATCTGTCCAAAGTATAGCTCTTCCTGCAACTCTACCAACTGCACTGTCTTCCATAAATGGACCGGTGCTGAATGAATGAGGGAAGGGGCCAGTCCTTGTCCTAGTCTGATAATTAGCCTCCATTCCATTAAGCACAAGGCACAAGATGAAGCAGACTCCATAGTTCTAATATGCCAGCTGTCCAACTTATTATAGAAAGACAATGGGTATCTTAATTCTGATTTTAGTAAGCATGAGAAAAGCAAGCCCTTTAGCGTATCAGCTGTATAACAGAACCTGTTTAGTAACACATATGCTGGCTAAATTTTGAGAAATGTGTCTATGAAATATACATCAGCACACCCCAAAACTGCACACCCAATGAATGGATGTGCTGATTTCCAGGATTTGTAACATATTTCCACAAGATACCAAAATTTCTTATGCGTCCTATAACCTCCTCAAAAACTAATGGTGCAAAAGTGATATTCAACCCAGACAACAGCTTTTAATTAATTAAACTTTCCTTTCAGGCTGTTTTCCCCTTATGTATACTATGATACCAGTCTATATTTTTTCTTTATTCAATAATTTCATGGATTTGTTAGGATTAAACAAGATAATGTATATATTAAATGCTTATAAATGTAAAAGCACCATACGAAGTTAGCTTTTATTTTTACTGAGTTGAAAGTGACTTCTCTACAAACTTCTTTGACTCTCAAAACTGTACCAAAAATATAATCATATACCAAATTAACTAATATACATATTTAAACTGCTGATATTGTAGAGATAAAAAGTTAAAACTGTAGTAATAACACTATTTGTCCAGATGGGCTAGTTGGAGTACCAGACACCTAATACTAATCCACTCTTCCACTAAGATGCCCTCAAGGGAACTAGCTCAGGCATAGGAAGGCTTAGCCCCGTGGAGAAAACAAAATGCTTTATAAGAAGAGGACACCATGTGTTCACAGGGTTGCCTGTGATTCGGTAATGACTTGACTCTAGCAGGTATCATAGATGGCATCTCAGCCAGATCAATAGTAAGTAAAACAGATTATAATTCCTTCCATGCCTATTCTCCTCACTGCCCTTCTTCTCCATTGGAGTAGGTTACATCTTTCCTGCTACGCAGGATTGGGAGTTCAGTTGGAGTCTCATAAGGGAAATCTGTATGGACAAAATAGTAAAAGAGCTAGGATCAAGTAACCTCCGCTAAGTAATCTTCAGATGTTCCTTTTGAGTAGATTTTCTCTATAATCCTCTAAATATATTTAGATTGTATTTTCTCTTTAAATTATCCAGAAATCAGTTCCTCTTGAATTATTGTAACCTCACTCATCTCTGATCATAAAACCTGCAGATGATTCTCTTGATCCTGTCTTCATTCTCAAACTAATCAGCTGGATGACCCTCTTTATGTGCCTGTGGCATCCAATGCTTACTTTTCAGTTACTTTTATCACACTGAATTAAAAAATGCCTGTGTATTTGTGTATTTCCCCATTGTTAGTTTTTTGACAAGAGGACTTTTCTCTATCTATTTCATTCTGACCTCCAATCAGAATACTGCCTACTTGAGTGATATTTCTGAAAGTAAAGCTATAATGAATACCGACTTTGAACCCCATAACCTTTCAAATTTGCTCAGTACCTTAGTTGGACACTTCATACCAGAGTGCCCAAATCTTGAAGTTTTTTCTATACAAAAATTCTGCTTAGAAACCATAAAATCCTGGTGAAGATAGCATGCCAAACAGAACTCAGATGCAATCATGAACATGTGCCAAACGAAACCTGTTATATAAAGTAGATCGCCCTTTCAAAAAACATGGATTATAATAGATCTTAATAGGAAGTTAGGAAGACAGCTAACGGTGCCAAAGATAAATGTGGATTCAGGAACATTGTTTTCTACACAATGGCTGGTGCAAGAAAAATAGTGGAAGCAAAAATATTTCTGCCAGTTTCCCAGAAATTAATTCATTTAACTTTTTTCTCCTGAATGAATCAAGTCACAATGTTAGCAAAAGGTTACTTACTACTCTGCAGTGTAGAAGCATTGTACTGGATGTTAGATAAGAATACACAACAAAAGCTGAAAAGATTTACAGAGGTCTACAATGTTCTGGGAAAGCCTATGCAAGTGATATGACTGTGACCTAATGAGTTGTTTCACCTTACACCCTATTTCAGTTAATGAGGTATGTCTGCAATTACTCAGACTCACTTGGAGCCAAACACCTGGAGATGAGCGCCAGCATGCTGCAACCTTCACAGTGATGTGGTTGGCTTCTGATTCCTTCCACTCTTCCCTCTAAGTGCTCACAGCTTGCTAGGTACAGTGGTGATGATTGTGCATCACTCATATTGTTTATTCCTTTGTCTTTATCACTGCTGTTTCACTTAAGTTCAATTACATAAAATTGAGAAATGCTCTGTCAGTTAAACGTTGAAGAACCAAAAATTTCTGTGGAAATTACATTTTAGATTTATTTAAGAGGACACATCCCTGAGGGATTTTTCAGAAGCAAATTATCCTCTCAGGGCTAATGAAAGGAAGGGAGGGGTAAAACTTTACCATAATAATGGCATTTTCCCCAATAAGTACATAAATCCAATGAGTTTCTTAAAGAACTGGAAAAATATTTTTTTTAACATTTATTTACTTTCGAGAGACAGAGCGTGAGCAGGGGAAGGGCAGAGAGAAAGAGAGGCAGACACAGAATCTGAAGCAGGCTCCAGGCTCCGAGCCATCAGCACAGAGCCCGACGCAGGGCTCGAACTCACAGACCATGAGATCATGACCTAAGCTGAAGTCGGCCGCTCAACCGACTGAGCCACCCAGGCACCCCTGGAAAAATATTTTAAACTTGACATGGAAGAATCAAAATGTGATTGTTGCCAAGATATTTCAGGTGGGGAAGGCACCTATTGTCATTAATATCATTAAACTAAACAAATCAATATAATAGTGGCATAGGAATAATCAAAGAAATAAGTGAAACAGATTAGAAAAACCCAGAAGCAGACCCAAGTATATAAAGAACTTAACATACGTAGAAAAGTATTGCAATCTATGGGAAAAGAGAATGTTGATAATAGTGTATATGGAAAATATATAAAAAATAGAAAAAAAATAAAAGCAGACCTTCATTTCATATAAAAATAAATTTCAGGTGGATTAATAGTCTAAACCTAAAAATAAAACTACAAAAATATTTTTTAAATAGGAGATTATCTACAAAACCCCAAATTGGGAAAATTCTTAAACAATAAAGGAAACCCAGAAGCCATACAGAAGATAACTAAAATGTGGAGCTTTTTTATAGTAGAGCAAAAATAATTCTGCTTGGCGCAAAACACAATAAACAAAATCAAGAAATAAACTATATTCTAAAAGAAAACATGTACAAAATTCATGACTGACAAATAGTTATATTCCTAAAGTGTAAAGTGCTTCTACTGATAAATAGGCAAAATAACAAATCCTGCCATAGAAAAGTGAGCAAAAGAAAAATATAATGGCAATTCAAAACAGAAGAAATGCAAGTTACCAAGACACAGATGCTCACTCAACCTCAAAATAATAAGAAAAATGCAAAGTAAAATACCAGATACCATTTTCACCCATTATTGCTGCAAACATTTAAGACTGGTATTTCCAGTGCTAATGAGGATGTGAAGCCCAGGCAATCTTGTACACTGATGATGGGAGTCTGAATTGCTTCTTTTTTGGAAAGTATCTGGCAGTCTCTGTTAAAATATTAAATGTGCAAAATCTTTGACTCAGCAATTCTACTTCTAGAAATTCATCCTATTGAAACAAAATCACAAACATGAAAGAATGTATGTAGAAGACTGTTTACTGCAGCATTGTTTGTAACAGCAAAGTAACGAAACAACCTGAATGGCTATCAATAAAGTTACACTTAAGTATATTAAGGTACATCCACCTGACAGATGATTCTACAGTTATTAAAAAGGAGTTGAGTTTCCATACTGACCTGAAAATCTAAAATAAATTAAGTGGGGGAAAAATGGAAGTTGTGAGGGCAATATGTATAATATGATCATATTATAGAAAAACCTCTATAAATGTGTATATATACACATGTGTGTGTGTATACGAGAATATCTAAATATGTATATATAGATATATATATATGCACACACACAGAAAAAATATAGAAGAATACCAGGATACCCACCAAACATTAATATTGGTTTCATCAGGGAAATAGCATAGAGATAGAAGGAGAAACTAATAATTGTCTCTTCATATATGTCTCTATTGTTTGAATGTTTACGATAAGCATATTAACTGTAGAACTTAAAAGATATATGAAAAGTAGCAGCTGATCCTGCCATTTTACTCTTACTTTACTTATTGATTCAATATATATTTATTGGTGCTTAAACTTAAAACTAAAATTGTGTAATTGCTTAAAAGGAAAATTCAAAATAATCCTAAACAACAAGTAAAATAATTAAGCTGTTAGGGATATAGTTAGCAACAATAAAATCATTTCATTGCAGTTCTATTCAATAATTAGAACTAAAAATTATGTTGAAAGGACTTTTACGGTTAGAAAACAAACTGGTAACACAGGTTCTGTGATTTAATAAACAGAACAATACAAAACAAAAACCTGTTATTTATTCTGTGCTCCATGACATAAAACAAAATTTTACAAGTATTTAACAAGATTCAGAACTTTTTCTTTTTATATTCTATCTCAGTTACTTTATAGGCCCATTCTATGAGGAAACAAGAAGACTTGCCTCAAGAGAAGAGTGTAAATCTAAATTTTCACACCAACTGTAAGTTTGCTTCCTGCACTTTGGGTAGCTATTGCATTAATAAGAAGCCCAGAAGTTCAAATATTCAAGTTCTCCTAAGAGAAGTCACAAGTAAATTGAATAGAATAGAATAGGTGCTAAAAGTTGACTTGAAAGACCTAAAATGTATGAGAGGCTTTCTAGGGAATGTATTATGTAGTCATCCCTCCAGGTTCTCCAGGCCCTCTATTTACTCTGTTTATATTATTTCCTCCATTCCTTCACTGTTTTAGGGGTTGAAGGAGGGGCGGTCCTAGGGGGGCTCAGAAATAAATGTGCAATAACTAACATCTTTATAGGCTCCTGATATCATCTTTCCATTCTACTTTAATTGATATTTTATCTGTCTCTTTAAAAATTTTTTCTTTCAATTTTTTTTCTTTTTCTCAAGTGTTCTGGTATATTATTTTTTTAAAAAAAGAAGATAACTCCTTAACCGTATTACTTGTATTTACTATATTTTTTATAAATACTAAAAGTAAGTGCAAATTAAGATGGCTCTTTGGACAAGGAAAGAATAACTAGATTTACCAACTTTCATTATTCATAAAGATGCATTTATGCTATTTTTGAAATATTATTTTCCATTTTCCTCTAACTATGCAAATGCAAATAGTTTTGTGAAAATTCTGCGATAGGGATGCTTTGGTCTGAATGTTTGTGTCCTCCCTCACCAAAAAAAAAAAAAAAAAAAAAATCATAGGTTTGAATCTTGATTCCCCAAGGTGATGGTATTAAGATGTGAAAGAGGCCCAGGGAGCTAGCAGGTGGGAGCTTTCGGCATGTGAGAAAACAGCCAAAAGTCAGCAGTCTGCAACCCAGAAAAGGGCTCTTACCAGAGTCCCACCAGTTTGGCACCCTGGTCTTGAGACTTTCAGCCTATAGAACTATGTGAAAAAATTTGTTTTTTATAAACTCCTTAGTCTGTGTGTTTTGTTTCTTTTTTATAGCAGCCTAAACAGGCTAAGACAAGGGGAGAAAACATATTTCCTTAATTGGATCCTTCAATAAATTAGGTTCTCTAATGATGTATCTCCAAGATAAGTCATTACTATTCAAAATCTAACAGAACACAGACTTTACATGTGACTTGTGAGAGTAACAGCACATGTATTAATTGGATTTCATCCGATTAATCTGAGGGTTTGGCCATTCATTTTAAGGAAGGAGAATCTCTTTGGGTTCCTCTGATGTATAATAGATTCTTAGAGGAAAAAAACCTGGTTAGAAAGTATTTATTTGCCTGCGGTACTCTATTTAAGAATTCTCTCATTTTTCCCCAAAAGAACTTTGATTGTAGTGAAGTATGGAGTTCTGCCACCATTTTACAATTCTCTCTTCTCAGTCTTCCAAGCTATTTAAAGTTTAAAGTTGTATTAGACTAGTTTGTTATAGAACATCTGATTCTGACTACTGACTCACGAAATTTATTTTCAATATTAGTGCAAACTTCTACTGCATAAGATGGGATTACAGAAAAGTCTGGGTCAAAATCAGGAAGATTTATAAGAACTATATCTAATAGAAGGTTTATTATAATTCCCTATATTTTCATGGTTCCTTGGAGTTTCGGTTTTTTTGGAACAAATTATTTCATTTGATCCATGCAATAATCTTGAATCATGTATTATCCCTATTTTGAAAAACAAGAAAACTAGGGTTCACAGAAGAAAAGTGGTTTACCCAGGTTCTTTTTTTTTTTTAATGTTTATTTATAAGAGAGAGAGATAGAGACAGAGCACAAGCAGAGTGAGAGGGAGACGCAGAATCCAAAGCAGGCTTCAGGTTCTGAGCTGTCAGCACAGAGCCTGACATGGGGCTCGAACTCACAAACTATGAGACCATGACCTGAGCTGAAGTCAGACGCTTAACCAACTGAGCCACTCAGGCGCCCCTACCCAGGTTCTTAAAGATAGGAAATATCAAAGACCATGAGCACGATCCCATTCTTAATTCCCTTGGATCAACTGAAACAAAATTGCACTTTTAAAAAGATTTATTAAAAGCTGGGTAATAGGGAATCCTGGGTGGCTCAGTTGGTTAAGCATCTGACTTCAGCTCAGGTCATAATCTCATAGTTTGTGAGTTCGAGCCCCACATTGGGCTCTGCACTGAGAGTGTGGAGCTTGCTTAGAATCCTCTCTTTCTCTCTGTCTATCTCTCTCTTTCCCTCTCTCTCTGCCCCTCCCCCCACTTGCGCTCTCTGTCTCAAAATAAATAAATTAACTTAAAGTTAGTGCATTGCACAAGGGTAAATATGATGGCTTCTCCTGGGTTGCTGTCAAAATTCTTCCAATAATGAGAATGTCTTCAAATAGATGACAGAAAATAGACATTTTGTCTAGTCAAAAGGAAGAGATTCCCTATCTACCTCAGCCTTACACCCACCTTCTAAATTCCTATTTGCTTTCTCAGACTTTTTGAAGAGTCAGTATCCAGTTTTTCTAGAGGGAAATACCAATAACTATTCACAGGGGAAGGATTCGGTCCACAATTATCAACTGGGCAGTTCTCTAAATACACAGCGTGTTCCTCCAATTCTGGGTGTTCAGCTCCAGCAATCTGTTCCCGCCTGGTCACATGGAGCCTGCCCAATCCATTCTCTCTTAACAAGAACCCCTCCAGTCCCAGGGGAGACAAGGCTTGTGTAATCTCCCTGCAGTCTTCAGAATTTCCACTTAATCTACCAGAAGCTGCCTAAAGAAGACCATGCATTTCAGGACTAAGCAATGATATCTGTTTAGGGAGCTTTCTAAATCTATACTTAAAGAAAGAAACACTTCTATCTTCAAACTTCTACCCTTAAAACCCAAAGAATCTTCAGAAACCTAATACTTACAAAATATATATCCGATTTATATAATCTTAAACAGAATACTTATCTTTTTTAGTTTAGAATATCTCCATTTAAATTATTTCATAGTCTCTTTTCAAAACAATGGACGGATAATCATTTACTTCTTACAGCTAACGGACCTATTATAGTGTTTTTGTTTTTTTAGATTTTGGTGAGTTTGGGGCTTTGTGGGTTTTTCCCCCCGCTTTTCCCATCAAAACAAAGAACCAGTCTTCCCCAAAGAAAAACTTAAGTTCTTGGTGAACAGAAAACTGCAACTTGGAAATGTTAACTTTTCCATCTTCTCACCATCAAAATCTAGTCTCAGATCTTTACAACAGAAATTTTCTGATACATTCCTTTTTACCTTCCCACTACCTGCAGAGCTCTAATTGCCTTGAAAAGTGCAACATAAGCAGAGATGAAAGGAAGTAATATATCTATCTGGATCCTTTGTCTCCTCATCTTGTGCAGTAGTGTAGACATCGAAGAAATATGGGATGGGGTGCCTGGGTGGCTCAGTCAAGTAAGTGCCTGACTCTTGATCTTAGCTCAGGTCTTGATCTTAAGATTGTGAGTTTGAGCCCTGTATTGGGCTCCCTGCTGGGCATTAAGCCTACTTTAAAAAAAAAAAATAAAAAAGAATGGATGGATATATAGATGGACAAATAAACAAAAGAATGAACAAACTCAATGTGACCCAACTATTTAACTATTGCTCTAGAACTTAAAACAACAATGATTTATTATTTCTTAGGAATCTATGGGCTAGCTGGGAGATTTTTCTGCTGGTTTTGCTGGACTCATTCATTCAGTTAGATTTAGCGGTAGGATCAATGATCCAAGATAGCCCTATTCACATGTCTGGTAGTTGGTACTGGCTATTAACTGGAATGCCCTGGTTCTCTTCAACAGGGCCCCTCATCTTCTAATAAGATGTGGCAGAGTCCAAGCAGCATGCTAAGGGTGAAGGCGAAAGCTTGCAAGACCTCTTGAGTCTTAGGCTTTGAAACTCACACAGCATTACCTCTGCCACATATGTCAGTCAGTCAAAGATATAGATAAGGCCAATCCACAGAGGGATGTGGAAATGTACTCCACATCTGGAACGAAGGAGCTGCAAAGGATCTGTCCTATAGTCACCTTCTGGTCATACTTACTTACATGCACATGCAAAATTTACTCATACCCTCTCAAGACCCCAAAAAGTCTCATCTGATCACAGCATCTCAAAATCCAATACCTATACTTTGTACTGATATTTAATTTACCACCTACCCATGCACCATGAGACCAGCATCTTTAAGAATAATCTTTAAGAACTTTTGCCTATTAGTAACCAACTTCCTAGACTTCATCATCTCACTCTCATTTTGCATCACTTCTTCCCAAATTGACACTGGATTTCTCTAACACCTGACCTCTTGCTCTGCCTACCACTTTTCTCTCCTACATTTGCCCCTCCTGTCAGCTGATATAATTTGTCTGGAATAACCCTCAGAAGTATATTACTCTTTTCAGTGCCATCTTCCCATGTCTCTTGGTAACTAACCCAACCCAACAACGCTCATGTAGCTGGCAGGAGGTATCAGACATACTGGAGGAATTAATCTTTTGAAACATTTATAAGTGGCTTAGAAAGTCAAGCCAGCTGAATTGTACTTATTATTGCAGAAATGATTCGTAGTTTAACACTTCAGTGCTTCACTCACCTGTCTATAAAATAGAAAAAACTACTTGTCTAGGGCTGTAGCTTGTCTTCCACCTATTTAAAATTTGTTTCTGGGAGGATTTCCAAAGATACTGCTATGCATTTTTTTTAATCCCATGAAAAAACTGCTTTAAATTTATACATTTTAATTGGCACACTTAATTATAAGGTATAATCATCTTCTGAACTATACCTTGATATGGTTTGATTAAGAACAACCACTTTTCTTAAATTTGACAAAACTCACTTACAACTAGCTTTCTAGAGAATAACTTCTGTTTAAAAACTTGTTATTCATGTTCCATTTTGTACTCTTATAATAACTGTGGCCCTGACTCATTATGATAAAGAGAACTAAAGATGGCTATACTAATTCTTTTCAAACAGATTTCTGAGTTACTCATTTCACTAGTATCTAAAGCAAGTTGAATGAGGTAACCAAACCACCACTGTTATTCTTTTTGCTAAAAATAGAGTCAAAGCAGATAAATGAACTTCATTTCTCAGGTGTACTTCTTTAATATCCATAATCCATTGGCTCTGCCCAAAAGTAAAACACTGTGCAATATAATTTATAATTGGAGCTATTTGTTTAGAAATAGCAGTTGTTATTTTCTGTGCCTAACATAGTTTACAAAGTGTTTGTTACATCCTATGTCCCTGCCTATTTGCAACTTCAGTTTGATATGCTCTACTAAAATAACTACATTTTCATGCTTAAAAATTATTTTTAGGTATCACTTAACCACCAGCCACGTATTCTCACATCTGTTTATGTGGAATAACTTTTAAAATAATCATATTATTTATTTTTCAAAAGATATAGTTGAGCCACATTGTAAATATCTCGCTAAGCCAAACATAATTGATTTACTTATTCGACAAACATTTACCCCCAATGTACAGAAGATAACAGCAATGATAAGACAAACTCCTTGCCTTCTTTGAACTTACATCCTAGAATGCAGAGAAAGAGAGTAAACAAGTAAGCAAGTAAATGTAGAGAGTACTAAATGAAGATTAGTACTATGAGGAAGTAATAAAATAGGATGAAAAGGTACTGAGTACCGGCTCAGGGGAGGGGAAGAACAAGTTACTATGTTGTGTAGCAGTAATGCCCACTGGATACAGATGAGGCTATAGTGTCTGATGAGTTTATTTCAGCCCAGGTAATTGACCTCCTAAATATAGTCTAACTCTGACAGAGCTCTCTCTTCCTCTAAGATTATGCAGCACATCGGTGTCTCCTTTGTCTCACGTTTTACTGATCTCAGCACACCAATATTGGACAATCATCCAGATTCCTAACCTCCTAGGACTTGCCTTAATTCCACCGGGTTTAATGATCATGAAACAATTGACACAAAGACTGCCTTTCTCTTTAGAAATTTGTCTTTGAATGTACTCTGTTCCAGAAGGCAGTCAAGTCAGACTCCTTGAGTTTGGTAGGACTTCATTTGGATAAGAGATTAAGGTTCTTTGCTGAGCTTATCACAGCTATTTTTTATTATTATTATTATTATTAATTATTATTATTATTATTATTATTTTGTGTGTATGAAGATGGATCTTTTGTCTTTCCTACTCAAAGTCAGAAAACAGAACTGAAAAAAAATTCCAGAGACCAAACTATAAGCAAGAAAACTGAGAAAAAAAAATTGCACTCACTCTATGTAAGAATAATGTGAACTGCCATCAAAATGAAACTGCTGATGTGTTTTCCTTGATTTGGAGACATTTCAGGTATATGCAGATTATCTTTTAAGATGATTACATTAATTCTTAGCCAAAATCCGTTACTTCGCACCAATTTCCGTTGTCCTCACAAAGCCTATCAGTATGTGGCTTCAGCCATCTAAATTCCTATCTGTGTTTCTGAAACATGATCCTTTTCAAGACCACCATCTTAATTGTTTTTTAGTTGATATGTTTCCTATGCAGCTACTTTGAACTTCATGGATATTTGCTCTTCTGATCTCTACCTCCTACCCACAGAACTGAAACCATAATTCTACTTACCCTTATCACCCATCTTAAAAAGTTAAAGTTTCTTCATGTGATTTTCTACTTCTAATCCTAAATCTTGAGACTTTTGTGAATATTAATCAGTGTGCAACATTGCACTACAGCAATGTCGAAAACATGGGGATCATACAAAATGAGTGAATCATATTATTTAAATATAAGAGATTTAGTTAGGATCTATGAAGGAGAAATAATCCTAAAGTATAGCCATTCAGTTTAATTGAGAATATGGCACTATAGGTAAGTATTGTTTCAAGTAGTGGAGAGGATTATGTGAACTGCTCCAAGAAACCAGTAAGGCTTCTGGCTCCTGTGGTTATGCTTAGTCTACCAGCTTGCTCTGTCTTCCGCTGCGGTATGCCTGCAGATAAATACTTTGGAAGAAATGTTTACTCTGGGCTTTTGCTGGATCACAACCACAAAAGTGATCAACTAGAACAGAGAAAATTAAAAAGTTTAAGGATTAAAGAGTTCGTTAATTTCAAGGAGAATGAATATTGTGAATACCTACAAACTTTTCTTAATGGAAAATGGCTTTTGAGTTAGAGAAGCATTAGAATGAAATTACTATTCCCTCCTACTCTGCTTTCTCATTGTATGATAAATGATAGTCAGGTTTGCTGCATTGGCCAATTTCCATATTTTTGAGATATTTTTCTGGTGGTCATTGTTACACAGAGTCAGCTTATCATTTAAACTGCCTATTGACAATTTTTCTTCTCTCTCTGCAATATAGGATTTTTAAAAACTATACTGCAATTTGAAAGTTGGATAGTCATTGCCACATTACTATTATGAGAGAGACTATCTAGTCAAAAAGCAACACAGAAATGTGCTGGCCAAAGTAACAGAGGAATGTGAAAGATTAGCAGTTGCCAAGCAATAAATTAGTTGCATATTTCTATTCATTCAGATGAAAAAAAAAAGAAAACAAAAGATACAGAACGAACAGATTAAATGGATAGGTATGTATACGACCATATTATTTTCCCCATGGTCATCAATAGTTTTTCCCCTTCCTAGACTTGTTTTAGTTGGAACCTGTTTAGATTTGTAATCTCCAGGAATGAATGACAAATAAGGATAGTGATTTTACTAATCCTCTAAATTAATAAGCCATTATACTGAGGTATAATTTATCTCTTCGGAAAAGACATTTTTAATAGTAAGTTAAGAGATTGCTGGTTTTCATTTGAGAAAATTTTATTACAGCAAACTTTGCTTTCTCAACTTCAACATTATACTGAAAGTAACATGGCAATAAATTCTCCAACTCATCTCAGCCTATACTAAGACTTCTCTAAATTGTTGGGAAGAGCCCTTCCTTGACTGGCTTTTTGATGCTTTGTGTCCACTGGAAAAAAAGATAAGATAAAATATTTACATCTTCACGTCCATTTCTGGTAAGTTTACCTGTTTTGATGAAACTCAAACTATTTGCTGCTAAGCCACTTATGAAAACAGAAGTACTGTAAACTCCTAGTTTTTAAAATTTTTATTCGTTCATTTATTTAGCATACTTGAAATGTGCAAAGTATTTACCTAAACACTAATGGGGGGATTGAGGAAGCATGCTGTGGCTTAAGATTGTTCTGTTCCTCTTAACAGACCACGTTTCAGGAAGAGAAAATGTAGACTTTGTATGTAAATGCCATGCCTGGTATTTCTACAGTTTTTTGTGTCATGGACTGCAATGATTCCCAGACACATATCATCAATTTACCTGCAGCATGACTACTGCTTACTAAGTGTATACTCTTTATTCTGAAAGAAAGATACACACACACTATCCAAAATAGCAGAGGATTTCAGGGTGACATTAATACATTGTCAAAAATGTAAACTAATATTTGCCTCACTTTTCTTATATGTATTCTCTTAGAACCTAGAGTCCTCCAAGGATAGAAATCATGAGACACCTCTTGAGATTACTGAATGTATGGCCTTCAAAAAATGAATGCAACTTCCAAAAGTTTTAAATTTAAAGTCAAGTTGTACCTAAACCACTGGGGAAATCTGATTCTCTTTGTATTATCATTTTTCACCATACCACTTTATGCATGGTCTCTCTTGGAATTTTCTTCTGAAGTACAGGCAAAATTTCTGTCATTAGGGGATTACTGTTGTGTGAAGTTAGCAAGTGCATTTCAAACTTTAAAATATGCATTAAAGGAATTATAGCTGCAGTCAGTAACTGCAGTATACAATAAAGACCTGGCCTAACAGGTTCAAGGACAGTGCCATCATGGTACTTATAATACCTACTTGTTATAATGACTTTATGTAAACATGATCTCAAGTAAGTGTTCATTTCATAATGACTCTTGCTATCAATACTCAATCCACTTAGTTACCAGAAACTGTCGATATGCCCTTCACCCCACATGTACTTTAGTAACAAGTTCCACTTCTCCAGTTTGTTATTTATTTGTTAGTTTTATTGATTTAAATTCCTTCTCACTTCTACTTATATGTCTAGAGGAGAATGATATTAGCACAGACTTTGTGACAAAGATGCAATGAACCGCTTAGCGTGATCACTATTGGATCAATCTGTAAGGCCAAGGGAGAATGGAGAGTATAAATATAGCCAGACATATTTGCCATTATTCTTAATTTACACCAAACCAATTGCCATGAATGTAATTTTCAAATTCAGTTAATTTTTTTTCCAGACAATAAAGAATCTAATCCTGTCATTGAACAAATATTTCTTCGTACCTACTGTGTGCTTGCCACTGTGTTAAATATTGTGGATAGAAAGATGAAAAAGACATTCTTTTTGTTTACCTTCTAAAAGGGGAAATAAATTTTTAAAATAATCGTACTCCAATGTAATAAGTACTAAATTGGAAATATGAATATTTTGGGTTTTGAATTTTTTGGTTTTGGTGTATATAATAACAACTTGCTCCTAAGAAGAGGCTATAAAACTAAGTCCTTGATGGAATTAGAATGGCAAACTTAAAGAGAACATAGAGTCAAACTTCTTTGCATAACAGATGAAGAAGAATTTGACAATTTAGGACAGAGCTCTACTGTATTCACAAATACTTGGTGTAGGGGATTTGTGTTGGAAAAATAACAAAGCTAAATTTTATAAAAGTATTGATGTGGTGTGAGTCAAATGTATAGCTGTATATATATTTAAAGATAAAAAGACATGAAGGTTGTGAATAAGTAGATGAAGAAATTAGGAGTTAGTCAGAGATGAAGCCAGACAGATGTACTAGGGTGAGAATAGAAATGACTCTGTGTACTATGTAAACGGGTTTGGTTTTCTGCTGAACATAGTTAGGAAGTATGGAATGTGTTTATGTCTGAGTGTATATAATCAGATTTCTGTATTTCAGCACTTGCATGTCCCATAAGCACTTCAATTACAACATGACCAAAATTTAACTCATCCCTGGCCCATTACTTTAAACCTGCCATTTTAAGGTTCTTAATTCCTCTCGCTCTTTTACCTTCCCAAACCTGCCTCTTAAAATCCTGCAAGGCTAACTACTTTTCTCACTGTCCACGTCCCTGTTTCAGGCCATCACTGTCTCCCACCTGAATTATTACAACTGGTCTCCCTCTTCAAATTGATCAATTCACCCCATTCCCCACAGAAGGATAAATTTTTCTAAAATGCAAAATAAATCATAGTTTCTTGTTTGTCTCCTGCTTTTCTTAGAAGAGAGTCCCAGTCTCCTAAAATTGATTTAGAAGGTACTGAGTGATCAGACTCTTGAATACTTCTCCAGCCTTACTTCATCCCACTTTCTTTACACTCTCCACTTCAACCATATTGGATTTATTTTAGTCCATAAAAAGTTGCCCACCACTTCAGAGCCTTTAGCAGGGGCTAAGTCTTCTGTATAGAACAAGTTCCATAATTTCATGGTCTCTATATACATGACCTTCTCCTAGGGAGTCTCTCCAATTGTCCCCAAGTATTAATTAGATAGTCCCCCGTATGGCTCTCTAAAACCTTGTATTTTTCCTATCTTAACATGCTGTTTTGTAATTTCCAATTAAAGTGATATTTTCCCAGTAAACTAATTTCTCTACTAACACAAAGACAAACTATGTCTTTTTGCCAGTGGTATCTCTAGGACATACCATACCTGGCACAGATATAGGTACTCAATAAATGTTAAATGATTACTTTACATCAACAGATTGTAGTGTTAGAGAGATCAAAGGAAAGTATCAAATTAGGTTATTGTGAATGTCTATATAATTGATATTGAAAACCTGAAATAAGGCAAGACAACTGATAACGTGTCGAGAATGAGTGAACCATAATGAAATATTTAGAAAGCAAATTTGGTATGGGGTGCCTGGGTGACTCAGTCAGTTAAATATCAGACTCTGGATTCCAACCGAGGTCATGATTTCATGGTTCATGAGTTCAAACCCCACATGAGGCTCTGCACTGGCAGTGCAGTCTGCTTGTGATCTGTGTCTCTCTGCCCCTCCCCTGCTTGCATTCTCTCTCTCTGTCTCAAAATAAATAAATAAACTTAAAGAAAAAGAAAGTAAATTTGGTAGAACTTGGTAACTACCTGGAAAAAAGAAAGTTAAGGATGATTCCCAGTTTTAGATCTTAGATCATAGTGGTGCCATAAAAGACGAAACACAAAAAGCAGCAAGCTTGCATGTAGAAAAGGTACAATAAGGTTGTAGAGAAATTGTAAGGTTAATTTTGAAAACATTTTATTTGAGAGAAATGTGGATCCAACGACTGGTTGAGAACCTTCTATCAGAAGCACAGCTCTGAAAATTCAGGAAAGAAGTAGGAAATAGATATAAAGTTGAGAGTCATTGGGATAGTTGAAGTTATAGGAAGGAATAAAATTGAGAGACAACAGTATGAAAAGTAAAAAGGGAAAAACAATGAGGATGGCACCTGAAGAGCACCAATTTTAAGGATTAGGCTAAAGAATGGAAGCCATATGCCTTATGGCTAAAAATGCCAGACTGAACACATTCATCTATTTTTGGTCCATCCAAACCACATTAAAATAAGAATACAGATGTTTTCATTTTTAAGTATAGCTCATAAGGACAGGCAGGCCAGGAATCTGACAAGAAGAACATACAACTTAGGAAGGTGATAAGTATTCAGACAAATGGTAAATAACTTAGCAAGCTGGGTGGAAAAAAACCACCACTAGAATCTTATCCAGTATTGAGTGTGCCCAAGAACTAAGCCAGTTTATGTAACATCATCCCAAAAGGCTCAGTGAGAACTGGCAGCACTATAAACTTCAGAAAGTTGGAGTAAATCTCTACCCAACATGTCAGTGTTTCAATGTATTTTTTAGCTGCCAACTCTTCTAAGTATGACAAACAAATATTACCAAAGAACAAAAGAGAATTTCTACTATGAAATACATAAATCAAAACAGTTAAATAAAAGTTGGAGGTAACTGATTTTCCAGGGAAAATAAAACTCCGAAGAAAATTACTTTTAATACCCTTAGGTAGAAAATAAATAAAAAACCACAACTACAAATAAGAACAGAATACCATTTTTTAAAAAAGGATGTTGTGAAAACAAAAAGAGGAGCAAATTCCTAGAAAATAGCACTTTGATAGTGGAAATGAAAAATCAAAAAGATAAGTTTGAAGAGAAAGTTAGGAAATATTCTAGAAAGTTGGGCAAAAAGGTAGAGACCAAATAAAGTTAAGGAAATTGCAGGTGTGACTAAGAAGCTATAATAAAACCAGAGTTCCACAAATATTAAACAGAGAAAAGAGAAAAGAAAGAGAAGACTACCAATTGTATTAGTTTCCTATGGCTGCTAGAACAGTTTTCTATGGCTTAAAAAAAAAACACCCTAATTTATTCTTTTACAGTACTAGAGGCCAGAAGATTAAAGTCAGTGTCACAGGGCTGACATCAAAGTGTTGACAGGGCTGGTTCCTTCTGGAGACTCTAGGAAGAAGTCTAGCTTGTAGTAACCACCTGAATTCCTTCTCATGTGGTTCCCTTCCTCCATCCTCAAAGTACATTACTATTATTTCTGCTTCTGTCATCATATGCCCTTCTCTATGACTCTAGCTCCTTCTGCATACCTCTTGTAAGAACTATTATGATTACATTGGCCCAGTCAAATAATCCATAATAATCTTCCTATCTCCAAGATAATTAACTTGGCCACATCTGCAAAGTCCTTTTCGGCTTATACATAAGGTAAGATTCACAAGTTCTAGAGATTAGGATATGGATATCTTGGCATGAAGGGGGTGGTGGTGTTGGAGAGCACTATTCAGCCTACCACACTATTGATGAAATAATTCATGAAAATTTCCTACAACTGAAAGATCTGAGTTGGAAGATTAAATTAAAAATGCACCTTACTGGGAATCTGGGTGGTTCAGTCAGTTGAGTGTCCATTTCTTGATTTTTGCTCATGTCATGATCCCAGGGTCGTGGAATCAAGCCCCATGTTGGGCTCCATGCTGAATATAGAGCCTGCTTAGGATTCCCTCTCTCGCTTTCTCCCTCTACCTCTCTCCCCCACTCTCTCTCTCTTTCTTTCTCTCTCTCTAAAATAAAAATAAATGAACACACCTTACTTCCCAGCACAGTGATGAAAACAGAGACACAATAAAGCACAATACAATGAAATTGTAGGATATCAGAAACATATAAAGATTATACAGGCTACAATATAAATTATAATGATATAATTCTTCCAAACAGCACATTGGACATTAGAAGATATTGGACAAAATTTATTTCCAACCTAGTATTCCATAACCAACTAAACTATTATTCAAGTGTCAAGTTAGTGTAACCTTGATATCAAAACTAACAAATATACAACAAGAAATGTAAATTACAAGCCAATATTTCTCATAGATTAAAAAGACCTAAATGAAATATTAGCAAATCAAATCTCGCAATATATTAACAGGATAAAATATCAATATCAGGTAGGGTTTATTCCCACAACGCAGGATTTACTTTAACATTTGAAACACAATCAATGTAAATCAATGGAAACTATAAACACGTATGAGAGAAAGTGAAAAACATCTGAATAAGTGGAATAACATGTTTGTGGATTAGAAGAATCAATATTGCTAAAATGTCAAATCTTACCCCAAATGATCTACAGATTTGATTCAATCCCAATTATAATCCCTGGCTTTCTATATTTTATTTTTGCTTCTTGTTAGGGTTTTTTGTTTTTGTTTTTTGTTTTTTGGGGTTTTTTAGGTGGACATTGACAGGCTGATTTTAAAATTTATATGAAGATATGCAGAGAGCCCTGAAGAGCCAGGATGACCTTGAAGAATTAAGTTGGAGGATTTATACTTATAGATAATCAAAATCTGCTATCAATCTACAGCAATCAAGGCAATGTTAATGATTCAAGGATAGGTAAATAGACCAATAGAACTGAGTTCAGAAAGAGACCCACACATATATAGTCACCTGGTTTAGTCAAAAGGGTCACTGCAATTCAGTGGGGAACACAATGTTTTTCTCAATAAACGATGCTAAACATTGGATATCTGTATGTAAAAAAAAGTGAACCTGAGCCATACTTTGCATCATATTCAAAATTTTAATTTTAAGTTAATCATAGACCTAAATGTTAAATATAAAGGGTTTTGTTTGACAAAACTTCCAAAAGAGGGGCACCTGGATGGTTCAGTTGGTTGATTGTTGGACTCTTAATTTTGATTCAGGTCATGATCTTAGGGTCGTGAGATCAAGCTCTGCATCAGTCTCCATGCTGAGTGTGAAGCTTGCTTAAGATCCTCTCTCTCTCTCTCTCTCTCCCCCACTTCTTCCACTCACTCTCTCTCTATAAAATAAAATAAATTTTAAAAAACAAAAATTAATAAAAATAAAAAGCTTCCAAAAGAAAATATAAGCTAATATTTTGTGACCTATTCATACAATGTAATATTAAATAGCAAAAAAAAAAGAAAAATTATTAGAAAACACAACTATATGGATGAATCTCAA
This sequence comes from Paguma larvata, assembly GCA_030068075.1. NCBI lineage: Eukaryota > Metazoa > Chordata > Mammalia > Carnivora > Viverridae > Paguma > Paguma larvata. The sequence goes on from CM057823.1 coordinate 91,019,761, forward strand.
AAACATATAGAGTGAAAAAAATAAATGCGAAAAAGTACATACTATATGATTCCATTTTTATGACATTTGAGAAGGTGAAACTGATCCAAGTCATAGTAGTCAGGATAATGGTAACTCCTAAAGTGTGAGTACTGATTATCATGGGGCACTAAAAAACGTTTTTGACTAATTAAGTGTTCTACATCTTCATTTGGGTGGTATATATAGGTATATACATATATAAGTAATCACACTGTACATTTAGGACCTGTGTGATACTATATATGAATTTTATCTTTATAAAATTTGAAAGGCTTAATTGATATTTCAGGGTAGGATAAAAACACTTTTATACATGTAAAGTTACAAACTATGCTTTCTGTGAAATCTGTTTGAGAACCTATTTTATAAAATAAGACAGCAAACCAACAAGGAGGAAGACCTAGAATAGAGAAAGTAGGAAATAAAACCAAGGAGAGAAGGTGAAGGGATCTCCAGAATAATGATAAATCCCAGAATGTCCCAATATGGAGGGAAAACAGCCCAGACTGGAACAAGCTCTAGGAGAGATGACTCCAAAAATATTAATTTGATAGAAAACCTGATGCAACTGAACACCTAGGGAGAATATTTAGGCAACTTCAGAGAACCTGAGGTTTCATTAATGAAAGGTACATAGAAGGGAAAAATCAATAAATAAGACAACTATTTTTTCCAAGAAAACTATAAATTGCATAGGAAAATTAATGTACACATAGTTTACTACCTAACTCAGCTCTCTTAACAGCATTAACATGGTAATAACAATGTAATCCCTAAATATCTAGCCAAATACAATATAAATACAAAAGGGATTAAATAATCAGCTAAAGGGTAAAAGTTCCTCTAGGGTGGAGGGAAGGATGGGAAGCATGTCTGGAGACTTGTTTTTTATAGTAAACCTGGCAGCATATTTCATCTCCTTAAATGATGTGCATGTAAAATTTTTATTTAAGTAAAATCTTCAAAAGTTTTCACAAAGAGGATCAGAATGATGCAAAAGAGATTAAGAGGCGATCAGTCAGGAGATGAACTTCAAGAGGACTGATAGCTGGATTGAGGGATAGATTGCTGCTGATCATGGTCTAGATGGAGGATCCCAAGGTTTTCAAATTAAGTTTTCAATGCTATAGCCTTGCATTTTAATCTTATCATTTTTCAGAGTAAGACAACCTTTCTTTTTGAAACTCCTTTTAAATGCAAAATGCTTTAAATAATTTGAGAAACATTCTGTCAGCATTTTATTCTTGCTGTGAAAAGAAATTTCCTTCTCTCTCCCTATTATTGCTAGCTCTCAAGACATTCAGCAGAGAAGCTATTACTTATTAAAGCAGATGCCATTCCCTAAGAGTTTTAGGAATTATAAACAATTACAGGAAAGAGAAGTGTTTCCATTACCAAAAGGCAATAATGATGGAATTCACTATTGAATATGCCAGCAAGATCATAGAGTTTAGAGAGCAAGTACAGTGTTTCAACCTTTATTCTAGCTGATAGAAGATGATTCAGTATTCTATTATCCACAATGACAAGTGATTTATTGGGATACTTTCTTTTCTTCCAAACTGTTTTAAACCATTGTTTTTTTTCTCCAATTGCACTGATTTTTCATCTTAGTGCATGTACGAGGCTGTAAACATTTGAGCCATCATTTAAAAAAATAAAGCCAACAACAACATTCTCAGCTCTAGAGATATACACTTTGTTAATGCTATACCACAAATGGAGGTTTGCCTTATTGCATGCCAAAACAGCTTTTAGGCAGCCTTTTTTAACAGCCTTGTCTCAAAGTAACCAAACACTTAGGAAAATCCTCCTTACATTTCCCCCAAATCCTGCTTTCTAAAATCTTTTTTGAGGAAAAGTCACTGTGTGCAGAACCAAATACACTTGCTAAAAGAGAAAATTCCTTGGAAATAGAATTCCCAAACATTGAAGGATGCAGGAAGCAGATTAAAGGCTGATAGTGGAACTGTGATGATTATGTATGTGCCATTTTTCAGGCTGGAAATCCTGGCATGCATTTCCCTTCCCCTCAAGGGAGGTGAGATTGTCGGTTTTATGGTAATTGATTAGAAAACTATCAGACAAGTGGTTTTGCTGAGGTTCTGAAATAAGAACAAAATATTTAAGAACTTTTCCTCCTAATATTCTTCTCCAATAGAGAGAAAGACCCATACTTCAGGTCACTGCTAGAGTGGCAGATTATTATTTAGTTTTCAGGTAGGGAGTTGGCGGGGAGTACTAGAATGCTGAGTCAAATGGTGCCTTGTAACACTGATATCTTCTTGACAAATTGCCCAGATTTCATGGTTAATGAGCCATTGTTATCTGTGTTCAGTAGATGTACAAAATTAAAGTTCTGAAAAACTAAAGACTGCCATGCTAGTGCATTTTCCAATATTGATTGCCCTCTGTAATGTTGTTACATACTAAAATTTAGAGCTGTGTATGCATAAAATGGGGAAAATTTTAAAGGAAAAATGTGTTATTAAAGATAACAATCAGTATAGTTCCAGGTTGCTTTTTATTTTAAAACATATAATCTAGCAAGAGGGAAGTCTAAAGTAATGCTATCTCTGCCTTAGATTAGGGAACAAAAGAATTGGATTCTGACTATTTTTCTGAGTGGTTTGAGTAAAGTAGTTAATCTTTGTTCATCTAGGTCTTTATCACCCATCAAAAAATAAAGTGAAAAAACTAAGAGACGTTAACTCTAAAAATTCTTCTAACTCCAAAGATCTTTGTTTTTGTTTTCAAAATATTGTAATTTCTATGGGATATTAATCTATGATATCATCTGTTTTAAATATTAAAAGATTTTATCTATATTTCTATAATTTTATGTTTATTTTTTAATGTTAACATTTTGATTTACATAGATTTAAGGGGTACCAAGGTGGCTTAGTCAGTTGAGCATACAACTCTTGATTTCAGCTCTGGTCATGATTCCAGGGTTGTGGGATCCAGCACCATGTCAGGCTCCATGCTGAGTGTGAAGCCTCCTTAAGATTCTCTCTCTCCTGCCCCTCTCCCCCACTCACTCTTTCTCTATCTCTAAAATAAAAACATAATAATAAAATAAAAATAGAGACACATACATAGAGACACATACACATTTAAAATTCACACCCATAAAGAATATTGGAGAAATTTTGTGTGTGTGCAGACCAGTGTGATTATTTTTTTATTGTGATATTAAAAGTATGATATTAATTAAGAAGCTGTCAGTTGTTTTATTATGAAATATTTCAGCTATATTGAAAGATACTGGTATAATAAATACCTACCACCAGTTGAAATAACTTTCAAAGATAACTTCCCAAAGTATTTCAAAAATAACTTTCTAAGATAGAGCCAGTCTTGCCCAGGTTGCCACATCAGCCAAACAAAACTCAGGTAACTTTCATGTCCTTATGAACACTCTGCTTGATCAGAAATGCAATATGTCCAATCAGCCAGTCCCTAAAACACCAAGCCAACTTTGGGCTCTATACTTACTTTCTTATTCCTTTTTACTCCAAACAAGGTTGACCATGTGGCCACAGCCAATCAGACATTTTCTATTGGTCTCTTCCTTGTTCCTTATTCTTTCTTTTATAAAAGCCTTATCTTATAAATGCCTCCTGCCTTCTACCCATTTTGTAGTTCTCCAAATGAAGACTTTCTGCTTCATGAAACATTAAATAAAATGTGTTTGTGTCACTTAAGTGGTCTCCTTTAATCATTTTTTAAGTTTATTTATTTTGAGAGAGAGAGAGAGGGAGAGAGACAGGGAGAGAGAGAGAATCCCAAGCAGATTCCGCACTCACAGTGCGGAGCCCAACATGGGGCTCAAACTCACAAACCATGAGATGAAATCAAGAGCCAGAAGCTTAACCAACTGAGCCATCCAGGATCCCCTAATCATTTTTTAAATACCCAAAATTAAGAAAAAACCCATTCATCTTCCTCCCTCTGTCAAAATAGCCGTTACTCTAAAATTAGTGCTTATGATTTCTAATCACAACGTTTTACATAAACTCTGTAAATGTATAAAATAAGTGTCACCTTGCATGTTTCTGTTCTTTATAAAATAGTAGTATACCATGCTTATAATGCAAGGGTATATTTTTTAGATTTTCTATTTTAGTAATTTTGCTACAATTTATCATTTTAATTGTTTTGTTCTAATGAATTAATGTGACAAAATTTGTTTATTCATTCACCTAGGGATAGACATTTGTTTCCAATTTCTAAAATAGTGTTTCAATACACATTCTTACATATATTTCCTATACATATGTAAGGAAGTGTCCCTAGAGTATACATGTAGGAATGGGATACTGAGTTCTAAGGTCATGCACGTCTTCAATTTTGTGTCTCCAATTGCTCTTCAAAAATAGCTGTATTAATCCATACTCTTACCAACAGAATTTACAATGCCTTATGATGCATAGAAGCTTTTTTATTTAAATTAATCAATTTTTATGTTTTATGCATTCTCTTTATGAAAGCTATCCATAACATGAAGTCCAAATTAACTTTTTTCTATATTCTCTTCCAAAAAAAGTTTAGTTTTGTATTTTATGTTTGGATCTTTTATATAACTGGAATTGATTTATGTTATAATCTATGAATTCATTTTTGTTTCCATATGTCTAAGCAATTGGCTTAAGAAAGTCTGAAGTTAATCTGTGTCTCTACCCTCCTTCAAACACACACACACACACACACACTCACACACACACATGCACTGCTACACACCACTATTATGCTCTAAACTCTACAAAGCCTAGCCTCTATGGTTATTTTTGGTTCTTCAAACCTGTGTTTCCAGAGATATTACCAGTTGAAATTATATTTTAGGCTAATTTCTAAATGTATAAACCACCTGATGAAAAGATAGCGGTAGGGTAGGAGGACACTAGGCACATCTTGTTACATGAACACAACTACACAGCTACCATATCATCCTAAATACCCCAAAAATCGACCTGAAAACTGACAGAACAAACTCCACAACTAAAGGGAGAGGAGAGCCCACATTGAACAAGGTAGGAAGTGTGAAGATGTGGTTTAGGGGAGAAATGGATCCTGGCTGCTGTAGAGGGGAGACAGCATGGTCATGGAGAAGAGCAAAAGAGAGAGGAGCACAGAGGGAAACACACAAAGAGAACATTTTCTAAAGCCAATGAGAGAGGTGAATTTCGTGAGTTCTTGTAATCAGTCAGGCTTAAAGCCAGTCAAGCAGACTTGACTGGGATAAAGCCCAGAGGGCACTGCATTGCTCCTGGAGAGAAGGCAGGCAAACAACATGGGGGGCAGACAGTGCGGAAAAAGTGATTTGGAAACCATCTAGGGCACACATGGGGACATTATTTGCTCTTCCCAAAGCATATGCCTGAGAAGCAGTGTCACGGAGATACCTCTCTAAAACACAAAGGACCTGGCTGGTGCCATTTCTCTTTTCTGCCCCTTCGCATAAACACAGAGCCACCTGTGGGAAGAATTGCAGTGCCTATAATGGCTGCCTATCTTGCTTATACCAAGCTCTACCCATCCACCCATTCCACCCCTGCCAGGCTCTAGGAGACTGCCTTTCTCAGTGAAGCTTGCCTCAGTAACAGTGCAAGGGGCCCTTCCCCCAAAAGACCAGCACAGACTCCTGCCCACGCCATGTCTCCCAACCAGAGAGTTTTGCAGGCCCCAGTTCTTATGGAAATGGTGTCAGGTTTCATTTCACAAGCAGACTAGAGCACACTCCATTAAAACTCACCACATTCGGGCCGGGCACCAAACACTGCCCACAGCAGGCAAGGAGAGCCTCCGCTGACTACTGGCCTGAAGGATAGAGCAGCCAAAACACAACAGCAGAGCACACTCAGCACGCATGGAGACACTTTCTAAAGCACCAAGCCCTGGGCACTACATGACCTCCTCTTTATAAGGCCAGTGGGTTCAGGAGCAGGTGACATAACCGGCTTTTCTAACACAGAGAAGAAAGCAGAAACTTAGACAAAATGCCAAGATGGGGGAATTTATCCCAAATGAAAGAATAAAATAAGGCCACAGACAGAGATTTAAGTCAAAAATATACAAGTAACATGCCTGATGGAGACTTTTAAGCAACGACATAAGGATACTCACTGGACTTGAGAAAAGAATAGAAGATATCAATGGGGCCCTTACTATAGAGATAAAAGTTAAAAAAGAATCAGTCAGAAATGAAGAATACAATAAATGAGATTGGAAACAGGCTTGATGCAATGAATATCATGTTGGCAGAAGCAGAGAAACAAATTGGTGATCTAGAAGGCAAAGTAATGGAAAATAATGAAGTTGAACAAAAGAGACGAAGAAGAATTATGCAACACAAGAATACACTTACAGAACTCAGTGACTCCATCAAATGTAATGACATTCCTACTATAGGAGTCCCAGAAGTGAGAGAAAACGGGGCAGAAAATTTATTTTAAGAAATAATAGCAGAGGGGAAAGGGTTAAGATAGTGGGGTAGTAGGCAGACCTTAAATTTCCCTCATTCCTCAAAAACATCTAGATCAATATAAAATTATTCTGAATGCCCAAGAAATATATCAGAAGTCTTAGAGAACAAAGCTACATATCTATCAGCAAAGAAAACAACCTATGGAAGCTTATTTTAACAAGCGGACCAAAACACTCGTAGGATCAAGCTTCCTTTATTTATTTTTATTTTTCAATTTTTTATTTTATTTTATTTTTATTTTTGACCTCCAAAATGATGAGACAGAGGAATTCACCCCAAAAGAAAGAACAGGAAGAAATGATGGCCAGGTATTCAATCAATACAAATATAAGTAAGATGCCTAAGCTAGAATTTAAAACAACAATTAAGGGCACTTGGGTGGCTCAGTTGGTTGAGCATCTGTTTCTTGATTTCAGCTCATGTCATGATAACAGGATTGTGGGATCAAGCCCCTCATTGAACTCCACACTGAGCATGGAGCCTGTTTGAGATTGTCTCTCTCTCTCTCCCTCTCCCATTTGTGCACGCTCTCTCTCTCTAAAAAAACAATAAATAAAATAATAAAACAAAAATTATAAGGATACTATCTGGGCTTGAAAAAGGCATAGAGGACAATAGAGAATCCCTTACTGCAGAGATTAAAGAACTAAAATCTAGTCACGCAGAAATTAAAAATGCTATAACCAAGGTGCAAACCTGAATGAGGGTCATAATAACAGGGACAGATGAAACAGAGGAATAAATCAGTGGTAAAGAAGATAAAATTATGGAAAATAATAAAGCTGAAAAGAAGAGGGAAACAAAAGTAATGTACCACAAAGGTAGATTTAGGGAAATCAGTGATTTACTAAAATGCAATAACATTAGTATCATAGGAGTCCCAGATGATGAAGAGAGAGAAAAAGGGGCAAAAGGTTTATTTGAGCAAATTATAGCTGAAAATTTCCCTAATCTGGGGAAGGAGACACATATCAAAATCCAGAAAGAACAGAGAACTCCCATTAAATTCAACTAAAGTCATCACCCTGGCATATCAGAGTCAAATTCAAAAAATACACAGACAAGGAAAGAATCCTTAAAGCAGTGAAGGGAAAGTAAGTCCGTAACCTACAAGGGAAGACAGATCAGGTTTGCAGCACAACTGTCCACAAAACCTTAGCAGGCCAGAAGGGAATGGCAAGATATATTCGACATGCTGAATGGGAAAAATATGCAGCCAAAAATACTTTATCCAGGAAGTCTGTCATTCAGAATAGAAGCAGAGATAAAGAGTTTCCCAAACAAACAAAAACTAAAGGAGTTCATGACCACTATACCAGCCCTGCAAGAAATACTAAAGGGGACTCTTTGAATGGGGAAAAAAAGACCAAAAGCAACAAAGGCTAGAAAGGAACAAAGAATATCACCAGAAACACCAACCTTAAAGGTAACACAATGGCACTGACTTTATCTCTATCAATAATCGCTCTGAATGTAAATGGCCTAAATGCTCCAATCAAAAGACATAGGGTATCAGAATGGATTTTTTTAAAATTTTTTTTTAACATTTATTTATTTTTGAGAGACATAGAGATAGAGCATGAGCAGGGGAAGGGCAGAGAGAGAAGGAGACACAGAATCTGAAGCAGGCTCCAGGCCCTGATGAGCCATCAGCATAGAGCCCGATGTGGGGCTTGAACTCACAGACCGTGAGATCATGACCTGAGCCGAAGTCGGCTGCTTAACCGACTGAGCCACCCAGGCGCCCCCAGAATGGATTTAAAAAAAAAACAAGATCCATCTATATGTTGCCTACAAGAGACTCATTTCAGACCTAAAGACACTACAGATTGAAAATGAGAATGGGGAACCATCTATCATGCTAATGGAAGTCAAAAGAAAGCCAGAGTAGCCATGTTTATAACAGAAAAACTAGATTTTAAAATAAAGACTATAATAAGAGATGCAGAAGGGCATTATATCATAATTAAGGGGTCTATCCATCAAGAATATCTAACAATTGTAAATATTTATGCCCCCAGCTTGGAGGACCCAAATTTATAAATCAATTTGAAAAAAAGAAACTCATTGAAAATAACACAATAATAGCAGGCAACTTTAATACCCCACTTACACCAATGGACAGATCATCTAAGCAGAATATCAACAAGCAAACAAAGGCTTTGAATGACACACTGGACTGTATGGACTTAACAGATATATGCAGAAAATTTTGTCCTAAAGCAGCAGAATACACATACTTTTCAAGTGTACATGGAACATTCACCAGAATAGATCATATATTGAGTCACAACAAATAAAAAGAATTCGAGATCATACCATGCATATTTTCTGACCACAACCCTATGAGACTAGAAGCCAACCACAAGAAAGAATATGAAAAGACCACAGATACAAAGAAGTTAAATAACATGCTATGAAATAATGAGTGAGTCAACTGGGAAATCAAAGAAATAAAAAATTATATGAAAACAAATGAAAATGAAAACACAACAGTTCAAAATCTCTGGAATGCATCAAAAGTGGCTCTAAGAGGGAAGATTATAGCAGGCAATACAGGTCTCCCTCAAGAAGTAAGAAAAATCTCCGATAAACAACCTAAACATACATGTCAAGGTGCTAGAAAAAGAACAAACAAAACCTAAAACCAGGAGAAGGACGGAAATAATAAAGATTGGAGCAGAAAGAAATGATATAGAAACTAAAAGAACAATAGAACAGATCAATGAAACAAGGACCTAGTTCTCTGAAAAAATCAATAAAATGGATAAACCTCTAGCCAGCCTTATCAAGAAAAAAAGAAAAAGGACCTAAATAAATAAAACACAAATAAGTGGAGAGAACAAAACATCACAAAAATATAATTATAAGAGAATATTATGAAAAATGATATGCCACCAAATTGGACAACTAGAAAAAATGGATAAACTCCTACAAACATATAACCTCCAAAAACTGAAACAGGAAGAAATAGAAATTTTGAACAGACTGTTTACCAGCAAGGTAATTGAATCAGAGTAATCAAAAAACTTCCTACAAACAAAAATCTAGGGCCAGATGGCTTCACAGGCAAATTCTAACAAATATTTAAAGAAGAGTTACTACCTATTCTCAAACTATTCCAAAAAATAGAGAAGGAAGGAAAACTTCCAAATTTATTCTATGAGGCAGCATTACCCTGATACCAAAACCAGATAAAGACACACACAAAAAAAGAACTACAGGCCAGTAACTCTGATTAACATAGTTGCAAAAATCCTTAACAAAATACTACCAAACTGAATCCAACAATACATTTAAAAAAATCATTTTCCATGATCAAGTGGGACTTATTCCTGGGATCCCAGGGTGTTCAATACTTGCAAATCAATCAATGTGATATATTCCATCAAGAGAAAGGACAAGAACCATATGATCATTTCCATAGATGTAGAAAGAGCATTTGACAAAGTACAACATCTACTCATGATAAAATCCTTCAACAAAGTAAGTTTAGAGGGAACATATCTGAACATGATAAAGGCCATATATGAAAAACCAACAGCTAACTCATCCTCAATGGGGAAAAACTGAGAACTCTTCTCTACAGTGGACAGTGATGTCCACTCTCACTGCTGTCGTTTAACATAGCACTGGAATTCCCAGCCACAGCAATTAGATGACAAAAAGAAATAAAAGGCTTCCAAATAGGCAAGGAAGAATTCAAACTTTCACTATTTGCAAATGATATGATACTCTATGTAGAAACCCAAAAGACTCCATAAAGAAACTACTAGAACTGATAAACTAATTCAGTAAAGTCACAGGATACAAACCAACATCCAGAAAGCTGTTGCATTTCCATACACCAATAATGAAGGAGCAGAAAGAAAAATCAGGGAGTTGATTCTATCAACAATTACACCAAAAACCATAAAATAATCAGGAATAAACCTAAACAAAGAGGTAAAAGATCTGTACTCTGAAAACTATAAAATACTGACGAAATAAATTGAAGAGGACACAAAGAAATGGAAAAGGATCCCATAATCATGGATTGGAAGAAAAAATACTGTTAGAATGTCTATGCTACCCAAAGCAATCTACACATTTAATGCAATCCCTATCAAAATACCACTAGCATTTTTCACAGAGCTAGAACAAACAATCTCGAAATTTTTATTGGAGTCACAAAGACTCTAAATAGCTAAAGCAACCTTGAAAAGGAAAAGAAAAACAGGAGGCATCACAATTCTGGACTTCAAGTTATATTACAAAGCTGTAGTGATTAGGGATGGCTCAGTGGTTCAGTTGGTTAGGCATCGACTCTTGATTTCAGCTCAGGATCTCACATCTTTTTTTTAATGTTTATTTTTGAGAGAGAGAGAGACAAACAGAGCATGAGCAGGGGAGAGGCAGAGACAGAGAGGGAGACACAGAATCTGAAACAAGCTCCAGGTTCTGAGTTGTCAGCACAGAGCAGGGCTCGAACCCAGGAACAGTGAGATCATGACCTGAGCTGAAGTCGGACGCTTAACCAACTGAGCCACCCAGGCACCCCATGATCTCACATTTCTTGAGATGCAGTCCTCTACTGGGCTCCACACTGACAACACAGAGCCTGCTTGGGATTCTCTTTCCCCGTCTCTCTCTGCCTCTCTCCTACTCGCACACAAGCACATGCATGCACTCTCCCTCTCTCTCTTTCTCTCTCTCTCTCAAACTAAATAAGCTTTAAAAAAAGCTGTAGTGATCAAAAAAGTATGGTACGAGCACAGAAACAGACACATGGATCAATCGAACAAAATAAAAAACCTAGAACTATATGGCCGATTAATCTTTAACAAAGCAGGAAAGAATTTCTAATGGAAAAAAGACAATCTATTCAACAAACGGTGTTGAGAAAACTGAAGAGCAACATGTAAAAGAATGAAACACTTCTTACACCAAACACAAAAATAAATTCTGAAGAAATAAATTGGACCACTTTCTTACACCAAACACAAAAATAAATTCTGAAGAAATAAATTGGACCACTTTCTTACACCAAACACAAAAATAAATTCAAAATGAGTCAAAGACCTAAATGTAATACATGAAACTATAAAAATTCTAGAGAACGTAGGCAGTAACCTCTTTGACATTGGCCCTAGTGACTTCTTTCTAGATAAGTTTCCTGAGGCAAGAGGAACAAAAGCAAAAATAAACTTTTGCAATTTCATCAAAATAAAAAGCTTTTGCAAAGTGAAGGAAATAATCAACAAAACTAAAAGGCAACCTATGGAATGGGAGAAGACATTTGCAAATGACATATCTGATGGTGAAGGAAATAATCAACAAAACTAAAAGGCAACCTATGGAATGGGAGAAGACATTTGCAAATGACATATCTGATGGTGAAGGAAATAATCAACAAAACTAAAAGGCAACCTATGGAATGGGAGAAGACATTTGCAAATGACATATCTGATGATAAAGGGTTAGTATCCAAAATATACAAAAAGCTTATAAAACTCAAGACTCCATAAAAACAAAGAGTCCAATTAAAAAATGGCCAGAAAACATGAATGGACATTTTTCGAAATGGTCAAGAGACACATGAAAAGATTCTCACCATGATTCATCATCAGGGAAATACAAATCAAAACTACAATGAGATCACCTCATACCTGTCAGAATGGCCAAAATCAACAACACAAGAAACAACAGGTATTGGCAAGGATGTGGAGCAAAGGGAACCCTCATGCACTCACTGTTGGTGAGAATGCAAATTAGTGCAGCTCCTATGGAAACCAGTATGGAAGTTCCTCAAAAATATAAAAATAGAACTACCCTACGATCCAGCAATTGTACTACTAGGTATTTACCCACAGAATACAAAAATACTAATTCAAAGAGATGCATAAACCACAATGCCCATAGTAGCATTATCTAAAATAGCCAAATTATGGAAACAGCCCAAGTGTCCCCTGACTGATAAATGGATAAAGATGTGGCATGTAAACATAATGGAATATTACTCAGCCAAAAAAAAAAAAAAAAGAATGAAATCTTATGATTTGCAATGACTTGTATGGAGCTAGAGAGTATTATGCTAAGCGAAATAAGTCAGTCAGAGAAAGACAAATACCATATGATTTCACTCGTATGTGGAATTTAAGAAACAAAACAAGCAAAGAGAAAAAAGAGAGAGAGAAGCAAACTAAGAAACAGACTCTTAACTCCAGAGAACAAACTGATGGTTACCACAGGGGAGGTGGGTAGGAGAATGGGTGAAATAGGTGATGGGGATTAAGGAGTGCATTTGTTGTGATGAGCACCGGGTGTTGTATGTAAGCGTTGCATCACTATATTGTACACCTAAAATTCAAATAATGCTGTATGTTAACTGGAATTTAAGTAAAATCTTTAAAAAAATAAATGTGTAAAACACCTCAACAGTGTAAAGTTGAGCTCCAAATGAATGTGAAGGTGGGCCCATATTCATAAATTCTCAGAGAAAAATTGTGCTACCCCAACTCCCAGCTCCGACTAATACAGGTACGTTTCTTAATTGGCATTCTGTGCCAATATATAGATATTTTTCCAGTTCGCTCTTGACGTATCCACTGATGATGCAACTCTTCAATAGTTTCTCATCTTATTTTCTATTTCATTTCAAGCCCCTGACTCATATGGATCCACGGCATCATTTTCTGTCCCCACAGGGCCATTAAATGCCAGTTCTTGATGACAGAGATGGAACCAACCCCACTCCCACTTTCCTAGGTAGCTTTTGCCCTGGGGTTTTGTTTCCTCATCATTTATCTCCCTGCGATTTTCCAAATTTTTCTGTGAGCATTTAGATGAATGGTTATGTTTCATCTAGTATTTCTAGGTTTTTAAAAACTAAATGCTATTCTGGTTATATAATCCCCACTATCCAGAACACAAAGCTCTTTAAGTTGTTTTAATACGAGTTAATATTGGATATCATGTTTAATATTCAATGATAAAGAAGATAATTTTAGGATTACTAAAAATGAAACCAAAATCTGTCACATATGATTCAGTGAGAAATCCTTATATTAATGTTACATTCGAAATGGGTTTAACACTTTCTTAGCCCTTTTTAAAGCTCTTCTTTTAGAAACCAAAGATGAAGAATTTGGTTACTTTCAAAGGTCTATTATTTAACTCACATAATTTATTAATTATGAATACAAATTATTATTAACTAATTTACCCAACTCATCTTGTCATTATTTTTTAAATATAAACTCTGAAAGGGAATATTTAAAAATGTTACATACTATATAAAACTTGTGACAATACCTGGAATTAACCTCTCTGGATTCCTACAAAAAGGAAGGTTTTACACTAATGGCTTGTAAGATGTCTTCTACCTCTAATATACTAATATTCTTGACAACTTCACATACATTTTCATGTATATTTCAGTCAGAGGGCATAGTGTTTGTGTTGGCAGTGAGGTAATCACCCAGTTAGGGCAAGGAATTCAAGGTCAAATGGGTCCTCTGGGAACACAGCTAGGGTAGAGTGTGACTGGAGGCTCCCCTCCCTTCATGCATGGAACTCATAGAGGAGAAGCAAATAAAAGACAAACAGCAAACACTAGACTACGGAAGAAAACTCTTTCCTCCTATACTGCCCTCTGTTATCTTAGCTTAACACTATGCTTTCTGAAAATGAGAAATGATTATAAGATGCAGGAGAAGCAAATAAGACATACAGAAAACATTAAAACACTTTCCTCCTGCAGTGTCTCTCCACTGCCCTCTATTGTCTTCGCTTAATACTACCCTCATTGAAAATAAGTGTTTACAGGATTGAGCTCCATATCACAGAGGCAGGCAGTGAAGAATGGGTTTGAGTGGCAATTAATTGATGACTGGCAAAATAAGGAATATAAATTTCATGGTACACATGTTATGCTCAATTTAAGAACATATTTCCTAAAATTTAAAAGATAGTTCTTCATGTTATTATAAGAGGAGGTAGGTTTGGATTTAAATAATTATATAATTCTTTCAAACACCAAAGTACTAGTTAATAAACTACAATTCTAGTATATTAAATTATAGCAGGGCAGCTCAGTGCATTATATGATTTCAACTTATTCTCTAATTTTGCTATTGAAGAATATATTTCACCTTTCCAAACCTATTCCCGTTTGATATCAAAGTCTATTTTTAATAAACATCATGGGCTACGCATTGGGAGAAAAAAAGACTTATGACTTTAAAAAGCATTTAGTGGTTGGAATCTTATAATACAATAAACCTTTGACTCTAATCTCCAGGAGCTTATCTGAATTAAAAGAGATAATATAATAGCACTAAAAGATCATGTGCCTCAAATTACAGAATAAATATCTTCTCCACTATGATTTCCTTGGATCTCACCATTCACTTATTTTAAAACCTTTTTATCATATTTAATAAATAGAAAAATGCCTTGTTAAACTTAGGCAGCATGCCATAGTGGTTAAAAGCATGGGCTTTAAAAATAGACTGAGTAGGCTTGAATCTTGGCTGTCACGCTCATGCAGCTTTGTGCAAGATTAACTACTCTCTTTCTCAGTTTTGTCATTTGTAAAATGGGGATAGAATACTTGCCTCATAGGGTTTTTGTGTGTATTAAATGAGGTAATAGAAATATAGTGGTTAATAAATGTCAAATAAATGTTCTCTATTTTTGCTTTTCCTTCTATCTATATCCTTGAGAACAATGGTCAAACACTCCTGATTGATTATGGTGACTGATTATGTGAAGAAAAAACAAGTAATTTTCCCTAAAACTCTCTCAAATCACCACATTAGAGAATAGAGAAATCTAAAGCAAACACTTTCTCCTCTTAGGATTCCAGGACCTCTTAACTGCTAATTTAAAATGAGACCAAATATATATATATATATATATATTAAAATGAGATATATATATACTTTTACTTTTACTAACACTTTGTTAGGTGTTAGTAATGACTGATTTATCCTTACCCCTCAAGGTTGTGACCTATCAATATGAATTGTATTATATGTCTTTACACTTAGATATTTCCCACCCAACTTCTGCTCAGAAAAAAAAATCTATAAGCCCTGGGATAAGATTCCTTAAGTTGATTCTAAAGCTTGTTAAATTTCCTGTTTTAAGTCATGGATAGCAATACTAAAGAAGTTATTCATATAAAGTTACTTTAAAAAAATAAACCGGTACTCAGAATGTGCTATTGAGCAGAACATACATACAGAGTAGATCGTGGTAGAACATTTTTTTTCCTGTCAGTCTTAATACAATCATGTATCCAGTAGTTCAATTCATAATCATTTAATAAAGTGAACATTTGTAGTCTTAAACATTAAGAAAGAAACAGGCAATTAAAAGTTAAAACCCTACTTGCATTTAGCTACGTTTAAAAAAAAAACCCCAGGAATATTGTAATGAGGTCTAGGTTTGGGAGCAAGCATTGTGCAAGTTAATGTAAGTAATGAACCTTTCATGTGAAATGATGTAGTGTCACAACTCATTTGCATCCCACTTAAAGTGTAATTAAGTTTCTCTGACAGCATGGCTTATGGCTGAAAGAACAGACCTGGTTGTTAAATTAATCCAGAGTCCCTCAGTTAATAACACTCAGCAAAGAAAACTTTACATACTCTTTCATTTAAAGTTCCCAAACGCCCATTTACAGAAGTATATGACAAGGCAGTCATACAGAGAAACCTCTGCCTGAAATTGATGGTCTTTCACCAGACAGATCTAATCATCAAAATACCTGAAAACTAGACTTTGATGAATCAGGACATAAGAATATGTTGTTTTCATTCCAGCTGGGATGGCTAGTAGTTTAGAGGGGATGATTTCACTTTTAAATTTCACTGAACCACATATTTATAGTAAGTTTTTAAACTTCCATCTGAAGTGTTGGTAATTTTAAGATCGATAGCAGAACTGGCTTACCGTAAGTGCTCAGAAATAATGGAATTTATGTTTTTTATTCATTCTTTCAGGACTTGATTGTTTCATATAAGTTTCCAAGTGAAGTTGGTATCCAATAAATTCTTTAAGGTTTTTGTGTGTTAGTTTGCCATTGTCATTGCTTATTTATTTTGTTAAGAATATTCAGTTTTGCAATCCCCAGAACTGATTATGATGTTGCCACAAGATTAGAAGTACACTGTGTTGTTTAGGACATGTTTTAACTAAAGAAGGATTCAATTTATAAATACTCTAAACTGTTTTCAGAGAGGCAGACAAGAGGACAAAATTTCAGAATCAGATTGCATTTCTTTCTAGGGCAATTTAAGAATCTTTGCCCAACAATTATGCATGGCTACTGTTTAGGGCTATTTTCCTGTTTTTCCCTTTCTGGCCTCCCCAATTCAAAGACTGATGTCAAAAGAAATACTCTATCTTTAAATTAATAGCCTCAAAATCAAGTATTATTGCCAACATAAATAATCTGACTCCTCAGAAAGACAGTTAAAGTTTTGGCAGCTGAAGAGAGAAGTCTAGATATACCTTTAACATACAAGATATTCCTGAATCCTACAAGTGCCCAATAATATAATAATACAATGCCTGGACTTACTCCAGTCCCCTAAATCAGTATTGTTCAGGGTCTTTCAGGTTAAGTGAGCATTTATTCTGACAGACAACCTGCATGCCATCCCTACCAAGAAGATTGCCATATTTAGGAATTAGATAATATGTTAAAGTGTAATATTGAATACGAGTTATAATATTCACCTCCATATATTTGCACAGTACTGACATGTCCCTAGGGCAAAATTTGCAGCAGCTCATTTTTCTACATCAGGTCTCAGCACTATGCAGTGTATCACTGGCATTTTCACAGAAACATTGCATTCTTTTTTCTGATTTTCCAAAGATCTATTTCAGAGAACAGAAAACTTGCCAGGAAGGCTGAATTGATAGGGAAGAAGCATCCCAACAATTATTTTCTCTTACCATTCATTAAAAAGAATCATTATATAGTAAAATGTAAAGAGTAAAAGTCATGTTCAATTAAATGATTTTTTAGGGGCATGCTGTTGGAACATACATTTACAGTGGTACCAGACAAAAACTTTTACTTCAGCTATCCAACTGAGGCCAAAAGGTGAGTTATATTTGCTAGATGCTTTTCTTCATGAGTGATTACCTGTGTTGTCAGAAGGATCACAGCAAAGATCCCTCCACACAGCTCTTGAGTCTGGATGCTCCCAGTTGTCTCCTATAATCCACTTCAACTTGAAAGGTTTTAAATACGTAAGGCAATAGCTTCAGGTCACAGTGAAATAAAAAATTCACATGTTAAGTATTGAATACACAACTGTGTTTTTATTTATTCATTAAAAACAATGAAATTTTAAAAAGCATATTATATATGTGCTTAGAAATTGTGTATTAATGTTATATTTAAATTATATTTATATGAACATTATATATTATATACATTTTTTACATACATATGCAATTTTTCTTGTGCATAAGTATACAGACCTTGCTAAAATATTCATAGAAGAGGGGCGCCTGGGTGGCTCAGTTGATTAAGCGGCCAACTTCAGCTCAGGTCATGATCTCACTGTCTGTGAGTTCAAGTCCCGCATCGGGCTCTGTGCTGATGGCTCAGAGTCTGGAGTCTGCTTCAGACTCTGTATCTCCCTCTCTCTCTGCCCTTCCCCTGCTCATACTCTGTCTCTATGTCTCTCAAAAAATAAAATAAAAATGCTAAAAAAAACTTTTTTTAATATTCATAGAAAAGTGAGAAACCAGGGGTTCTTGAGTGGCTCAGTCTGTTAAGCATCCGACTCTTGATTTTGGTTCAGGTCATAATCTCATAGGTTTGTGATATGGAGCCTCTTGTAGGGCTCTATGCTAACAGTGCAGAGCCTGCTTGGGATCTCTGCCCATCACCAACAGGTGCGTGCACTCTCTCTCTCTCAAAATAAATAAATAAACTTTTTTGAAAAAGAGAGTGAGAAACCATTCTTTCTATGCTAGTATACATGTATATGGTACCATATACATATATATGTAATGTATTTCTTAATTTAAATCACACCTAAAAGAGTTTGTATAAGCAGGTTGTTGAATTCACATTTTAAGACATGTGAAGATGGTCCAAATCTAAGGTTCACCATGTAAAAATAACGATACCTGTCATGTCCTACTGATAATTTGTTAGTCCCTGATTATTACAAAATACACAGACTCAATTCGCACAGGGTACTCTATATTAATTACTTTCATTCATAAAAAAGTCTTATGAGTTTCATCTATAGATTATCAAATTACACAAACTTTCATTACCAGCAGCAATGTTACTACTACTATTCTTAAAAGCAAATAGAAATCTTGCAGTCCTGTGTAGCGCCTAGCACAGCCTGAAGAAAATTGATCCAAATTAACTACTGTATAGATTCATTTCCAAATAGGTGGAAGTTGGTCCAAATAGTAAAGCTGTTGAAATATAATAGCATATAAAAAGTAATTCAAATAAATATGCTGAAAATAATTCACCTGTGCTATAAAGAATACAAAAATAATATGTATACATAACATATATAACTTACATATTTATAATATTATATGTAAATACATTTTTTAAAATTTTAGGCACTGTGAAAAAATTATGAATGCTTAAAGTATTTTCCAAAAAATGTACAGTATCTGAAATGAGCCGGTACCAAACCAAAAAATTCAAATATTCATAAAATGTAACATAATTTCTTAATGTATAATTCTTAATTTCATAATTCATTAAAATGTAACATAAAACTTTTACAAGGAATACTTGTAAAAGGTAAACTGCATTTGGATTTTTGGAGTTATGGTAAGTTGAGATAATAATGTAAATTTATGAGTGAGATGACATGGTAGATTCAATTATACATTTTAAAAAGTTTAAATAATTTACAATTGTCCC
Source organism: Paguma larvata (assembly GCA_030068075.1). NCBI lineage: Eukaryota > Metazoa > Chordata > Mammalia > Carnivora > Viverridae > Paguma > Paguma larvata. Next base: position 91,039,179 of record CM057823.1, read on the forward strand.
TTGGCATTTTTCACTTCCTATTAGCTCATATAGTACAAACAGAAAATATTTTAGAATACGTTTGGTTAAAATATTACTTATTTATGAATAGAGCCTCTTATTCTCATTATCAGAAATAGAATGAAGACTTTTCTTAGATATTAGAAAAAAACTTAAGGAATTGTTGCTAAAGCTCTTATCTCCTTACAATCCATTGTAGCTAAAAGACGAAAGGAAACATGTAATCAAATTATTTTGCCTACTCGCCTGGTCAAACCTCAATATCTTCATATAGTATTGAATAAAGGCCTTCATAAATGCATCTAATCTCTAATCCATGAATTGTATATAAACTCGTTATATCAATACCAGGTGGCAAATATTCCCAATGAAGAATGAAGAAATGCAATTCCCATTCTACTGATTCTAGGTAATGTTAACTTTAAATTGTAAGCTCAGCAACTTTTTTCATAGTTAGGAGGAAATAATCAAAATGGTATAATTTTAAAGTTGGCAAATTTAATGTGTAAACAAATAGAACCAAGGTTTAAACTAAACAAAAACTATATAATTCCTTTATAGGCAAGCTGTCAGTCATGGTCCCTAGGTTGAAAATCCATTGATAATGCCATTGAGTATTTATCCCCTTCATAGTTTTATTATTTATAAAGTTAAAAATATTTATGGTCTGCTATAAAACACATAAAATGTCAGATTCGACTTGTGCAAATGGCTACTTTTTAAAAGGCATATCGACACTGCTGAGCTAAGCATTGGTTCTTAAGGCTTAAAGCTCTAAGGAAAGCAACTAAAGCTGCTGTTCCCTCATTAGCCCAAACTTTATTGTAATTGTTAACATCTGCGCTGATCCCTGACAGGCAAACCTAGACTCTAGAGACCTGTTAAGCAGCCACCTTAGCCCAAGGAAACTGACCTTACTTACATGCCCCTACCTGCTTGGACTAATCATTTTATTTTTTCTCGCCATTTCAGAAGGTGATCATATTTATTATATTGGTCTTTTTCACTCACTCAACCATAATTATTTTACTATTTTATCATTTTGGTAAATTTTTTTGCTGACATCAATTTCTACTTTTTTGAACTGTTCATCTTCTTATTAATGCTTATTAACTATAATCCTTTAACAGGGATGAGGCATAAAAGGGATAAGTTTTGGAAATAATCCATATGCCAAACAGAGAATATTGGATTCCTTTTTTATTCAGATTATCTCCCCATAGACTTTCTTACTCTGTTCCCAAAGCAGATCCTGTCAACCCTAATGAAGAATCTAATATTAACTGAAGTCAACCAGAATCATTGACAATCTCATTCTAAGAATTACCCATTTGGAAAACTGTGGTGATCGAAAGCCAAATTACCTTCTCTGCTCTTCCAACTGCAGTCCCTTGGAGATCAAGATAACTTAATTGTAAAAAACTGTTCAGGAAACTGCTGTAACAATGTTATATACAGAACATTGACAACTTCTATGAAGAGACCCATAAACTAAAATCTATGGTCTCTGATAAACCCAATCCGTTGAATATAGTCATTTCCCCTAGCCATCTATTCTGCTTCTAGAGAAGAAAGTATGTGAGGAATTTTATCCAGGAAAGTTCAAGCTGGTGTAACCCCATAAAGCTTCCAAAAGTTGTCTCCCTTTTAGAGTTTTTTAAATAAAGAGAACTTTTTAAATAAAGAATCTATTATCAGGGGCGCCTGCCTGGGTGGCTCAGTCGGTTAAGCGGCCGACTTCAGCTCAGGTCATGATCTCACAGTCTGTGAGTTCGAGCCCCGCGTCGGGCTCTGTGCTGATGGCTCAGAGCCTGGACCCTGCTTCAGATTCTGTGTCTGCCTCTCTCTCTCTATGCCCTTCCCCTGCTTACGCTCTGTCTCTCAAAAGTAAATAAATATTAAAAAAAAAAAGAATCTATTATCAAATAATTTGAATCTTGTATACTATCCTGCTGCCAGAAGAAACTTGAGTAATTTGCTTGACCTCCTTCAAAACAGGAATCCATAAAAGTTCTTCATCATGGCTAGAATTTGTTTTGGGGGGCCTATAATTTATTTGTTTTAAGATGGTAAGTGTATCATAAGAGCCAAGCATTGTTTGTGATGTTATTTTTCCAAAAATAGTTTTCATTAAAAAATATTTTAATAAAGATCTGACTCTATCAAGCTCTAACAATTGTTAGGATCTAAATATAACACCATTATTCCTCTCCTCATTTCACTTGCTTCTCTAACAAGAAACTTACATTAATTCTTAACTTTATCAAGCTCTGGATTGTCATTTAACAAGAATTTATCAAGTGTTGCCACACGGTAGACACTTTTCAAACTGGGCAAAAGTAGTCAACAAAATAAAGTCCTTGTCTTCATGGACCTTAAATCCTCATGGATCTTATATTCTAGGTACATTCATAGAAGAGATTCTTGAGTATCAGCAGACACCTAAGGCAAGCACCTTAGATTCCCTTTCCCATTTACCAATGGAAGAACTGGATGCCATTTTTGATTTGCTAAAAGCACTGCAGAAAAAAAAATTAAAGTTCAGAACTCAGAAGATAGCAGTAAATTACTATCCAGCTAAATAACCTTTTTATTCATCTTCTGCTATTTCCTTTTGCCTCAGAAGAATATAATTTTAAGAGGTCAAAGATGATGTCTACCCTGTACACTAGCATGCCCCCCTTGTCTAGCACATTTAACATATGTTGACTAATGAGCAACAGGTGAAATAATGAATGAATAAGTATCACTGAATACCTATTCATAGGCAACCCTATAACTGTGGCTGATTAACAGCCTTAGTTGTTCACAGTATCATCCTTCTTGCTTCTCAAAGTGACTCTGTCAAGTGAACTTCCTGTCATATTAGGCAGCAGGCAAAATCCTAAGAACAACTGTAAATGTACTAGTCACAGATTGAGGTAGTTATTTCTGTGTTCCTCACCCTCGTCCCTTCCTCTGCCTTCCAACATTTGGATATTCTACTGCTAAAATCTTTATATTTTTCTCTGAGTGGTGAGGCAGAAGAAGCCATATAGAAGCTAGAGGAGGGAACCAATGTGCCATTTATGTATTATCACAAGGGGGAGCTCCCTTGTTTCCCCCAAACTTCAGCATTTTCAGCTTGCTGCCTACCCTCTCAAACTCTACTCCAGTTTCTCCTAATAAACTGCTCATTTTTTTTCAATTAAAAATTAAAACATGGTCCAGGAGCCACATTAAAATCATGCCTCCCAAAATATTCCAGGCCAAAGTCTTCCAAGCTTATGGTGAGTAATTCTCTAATTTCAAGTAAGTGCTTATTTAAGTACAGTTGCTTTTTTTGAAAAGAGCTTCAGCTCTAACCAAGGCATTCCAGCAGTTTCCTTTTAGGTAAGTTGGATTTTCATGCTAGCAAAAAAATAAATAAACAAATAAATAAGTCAGGCTCTTCAATGTTCCCCTGAAAAACCATTTTGGTGATTGGTTTGTCTCATTAAGATCACAATAGCCTTTTATCAATCAGCCATACAAAATAGAAAGCATCATTATAGTGCGCTTGCTTACCCAAAGAATATAAAACACTAATTCAAAGGGATACATGCATCCCTATGTGTATTACAGCATAATTTACAATAGCCAAATTATGGAAAGAGCCCAAATGTCCATTGACCAAATGAATGGATAAAGAAGAAGTGGCATACACACACACACTGGAATATTACTTTCCCATGAAAAATGAAATCTTCCAATTTGCAGTGACATGGATGGAGGTACAGAGTATAATGCTAAGTGAAATAAGTCAGTCAGAGAAAGAGAAATACCATATGATTTCACTCATATGTGGAATTTAAGAATAAAATAATAGCCAAATGAAAAAAGGAGAAAGAAACAAACCAAGAAACAAACTCTTAACTACAGAGAACGAACTGACGGTTACCAGAGGGAAGGTGGGTGGGGAATCAAGAAGTGCACTTGTCATGATGAGCACCAGGTAATTAAAAGAAAAACTAAAACAAAACAAAACAAAATCCTTGGGCTCCATTCAAGATTCCTGAATCTTAATATTAAGGGAAGATACAGTGTCTATGACAGTGCCTTGCACATTAGTAGATGCATGCTAAGGATCAGTTAAATGAGTAAATGTATGAGTTACTGACTCCCATACTGAAATCTTCATTTCCTGAAGACAGATAATTAGTTCATTTTGTGGGACAGAATCATTAGGATTTTGTCCACCTGCATTTTTTGCTAATCTAGATTTTCTCTGGACTATGAGCTCCTTGAAAGAAGGTTTGACTGTCTTATTCATGTATTTAACCCCAGCCATAAGAACGACATCATATACATGTTTACAAGGAAGGATTGTAATGGCTATCATTTAGAGATCAAATTCTTCCTATTTAAACCTGCATAATAATGTCCTATAGAATTATATGCCTATTATATGCCTAATGCTAAAAATGTGAAATGTATTTGTTTGTCAACATTATGGCCGATTTTATAGATGGTACAAATATTTCAATGAACTTCTTTTTTTTTTTGTTTTTCAATGAACTTCTAATACAAAGAACCGTCCTAGGAGAAAAATTTACATTCCTCAAGATACAAGGATTTTTTTCTTCCTTTCAGAGAAAATATTTCCTTATTTTGTAGATTCCAAGTATAGTTTATTTTTTGGTGTTATTTTTTTTATTTTGATTCTCCTTTTGTTTTTTTTTCCCAAATAAAAGCAGAGATGCTTAAAGTAAATATAAAGAAAACATACACTAAAAAATTCATATAAAACTTGTAAGATATTCAATACTAACTAAATTAACAAAACATTTGAAAAAGTAATACATGTCATTAGAGTGAACGCTCCAGGAGAGGAGAGGAGACATATTATTTGACTATGTATATTCTGGTCCTAACACAGAGCCAGGCCCATAAAAGGTACTCAGTGAAACTTTGATTAACTAATGAAAGAAAATGAATGAATTCATTTCTGCCTAATAAATATACTTAAATCACTAATTTTGTTTCATTAATCAAACCCATTTTTTAACAAACCACTTTCACTAGCAATTTGCTTGATGCTGAAGTACACATACATTTTTCTACATATTGAAACAATACTGTGCTCCAGTTTTCAGTGTTGATTATGCTAGATACTACCGTATGACAGAGCCAAGCCATTTCAAGCATTCAGCAAAACACTTCACTCTATTTGACACTTCAGTAGACAACAGTATTAAATCCATCACCTTGTTTCTGTTACCTCCACTACTGGGATATTAATCCAGTTGGCATCCACTTAACACCCAATATACTCATAGTTCTCGATTTTCGTTTTCCCCCTTCTATGAAATAGAAAATCAAATGGTAACGTTAATAGGGCTATAAAAAAATACAGTACCAAATGTATTTTAATGGCAGTGTGAGTGTCGTTTATGACAGCTGCTCTCTGAATAAATAGATTCAGGGCCTAACAACTATAGAAAAAAGCATGGCAGGTGTCCATTGCTTGGGTCTGAAGACCTGTTTGCTGATCAGTGCCCAGTTATGATTACTGGTCTCAGCTGCGGTTTCCCTATAGCTCAAAAAACTGTCTAGCTGATTTTGTGTGCAGAGGTTCCTAGATCGATTTCGTACTGGAATAGATTCCTCGCAAACAAGGATAATCCTTTATTTGAGGTGTAGTCACTTGAATTTCTCTCTGTATTCTTCACTGTCAGGCTTTGCAATTTTTATTTATTCTTGATAGAATGCACTTACTATTATCGTTATGGCACTTTTCACTCTAAGCCCTTCTTTTCAGGCCCTTCGAGAAAGAAAGGTCCTTAGCTAGAAATTTCTCGTACTTGTTGACAGTCTAGAAATGATTTATTTTAGGAAAAAATAGAGGTGACAGGAGTAGAAAGAAAGATCATTTTTTCTACCATCTTTGAGAATGTTGATTATCAGTTAACCACAAGTTTATTGTTAAATAAAATGTGATGGCTTTCAACCTTTAATTTGATTGCTTTTATCTTTGTTAAGAAGTAATATTAAAATATTTTAAAAGCTCCTGAATAGAGCAAACCTAGGCTGAAAATATTACCCGTGGCTAAAGTAATTTTAATTTATTCTCTTCCACATAAATATGGTAAAATGGATTACTATAATAGACAATGAAAAACATGATTTAATTATGTATTTACAAATACATTTACAATATATTTATTCATATTTATCAATATTTATTTATTTTCTAGGTGTCCTTTCCAATGTTTTTAAACACTAGCTTCTTCCACACATGAAAGAGTCCATAATAATCAAAATTGTCACTCTCTAAAACCTCTACTTAATATTCTGACTATTAAATTCATTGCTTTCCAAAGCTTTTTCCCCATAAGAATTGCTGCATACAGGGGTGTCTGGGGGGCTCAGTCAGTTAAGTGTGGGACCTGGGCTCAGGTCACAATCTAACAGTTTGTGCCTTCAAGCCCCGCTTTGGGCTCTGTGCTGACAGCTCAGAGCCTGGAGCCTGCTTTGGATTCTCTCTCTCTGTCCCTCCCCTGTTTGCACTCTGTCTCGCTCTCTCTCAAAAATACACGAACATTAAAAAAAAATTTTTTTAATTACTGCATATATACTTAGGACTAAATTATAAAATGGTGGGGCACCTGGGTGGCTCATTCGGTTGAACGTCTGACTCTTGATTTCAGCTCAGGTCATGATCCCAGGGTCATGAGATGGAGCCTTGTATTGGACTCTGTGCTAAGCATCAAGCCTGCTTAAGATTCTGTCTCTCTCTCCCTCTCTCTCTCTTTCTCTGTCTCTCTCCCTCTACTTCCTCCCCTGTTCTCTCTCTCTCTCTCTCTCAAATAAAAAGTAAATTATAAAATGGTTACTGAAACACTTCTTTAACAGCATTTTAAAATGTATCAAACTCACTATGGAATGCTCTGATTTTGCTACATAAAATAAAATATTTAGACTAATTTCTTTAGAGAATAGCAAAATTCAAGGCAATCAATAGATTGCCTCTTGTCTCTTCTTGTTCTAACAAAAGAAATTCTTCAAAGTAAGTTATTGCCTATTACTTATAAGTTCATTCAGGGAGAGGAAAAGAAAGAATAGGGACTGGATTTGCTTAAAAGACTATTATTCTGACTTTCCAAATGTGAAATCTTCAATATAGACTAGTAAATAGTACAGAGACTATAGTCAAGTATATAACAAAGACTAAAACTAGATGGAACTAATAAGAATTAAAGGAGGGTCACCAGCATGGCTCAGTCAGTTAAGAGTCCAACTCTTAGTTTCAACTCAGGTCATGATCTCACAGTTTGTGGGTTCGAGCCCCAAATTGAGCTCTGTGCTGACAGCACAAAGCTGGCTTGGGCTCTCTCTCTTCCTCTCGTTCCACCTTTTCCCTGTTTGCATGCATGCTCTCTCTCCCTCTCAAAATAAATAAATAAACATTTAAAAAAGGAATTTAAAGAAAATTTCTCATTATCTTAATTAGATGTAAAAGCATGGTGTTTGTGAAAGTTAAGCCCGTACTAACTTCTAATTTCTTATGCTAACTGTATGCTAACCACAAAGTCTCTACAATGTATAAAACCCACCAAAATATTGAATCCACATACAGATAATGATTTCTCAAAACCAAGTTTATATACCAGAAACAGAAATAGGAGAAAAGTATACATAAAAATATAAAGTTATATATTGTGTCCATTACTATTATTATTATATTTTTATTATTAGAGCCCTAAAAGTTGATTTTGTCTCATTTTTGTAGTTACAAATGTAAAATTAGGGTAAGACTAAGGGTAAGCTATTGGTCCTAGGGTAGGACCAATAAGTAAGAGGTAAGCCAGGTATGAGTACCGTACATCAGGAATTCCCCAAAAGGACATACCATATCCAGAACAGAACTCAACATGTTATAAAAACAGTCCATGAAGCACTCATATGGACTAGCGTTGTCTTAGCTATTTGCCCCAGGGAGCATAAACAGGCACATAAGGCAAAAACATAAGGAATAATTCTCTCTTTTCTTTCATATTCAGAATGATACATTGAATCACCTTCTTGGGTACAAGAAGACAAACAGAAGTGACTGTTGCTCAACTTCCCAATACTGAAAATTATTATGCTCACTTGAAAAATCTTTTTTCTAGCACAAAAGCATTACTTCTCACAAATTCTTAAATAGCATAAAATTTTGTGTCCAATCAAATATTATTATTACTGTATAGGGACCACAGTAGGACCACCCGGCAGGCATATTATTTGGGGCCAAATCCCAAACTGTGTTTAAATAAAAAAAGTACTACATAAAATGTTCAGTTAGATGTTAGATGGTAGCCAGAGTTCAAAATGAAAACATGCATGAGCCATTCAGAACTTATGAATAAATGAAAATGGAAAGGTCAGTAATGGTCTTTCCTCCTTACTGTTACTAAGCCTTTGAAATAAGCTCAGGAAATGTATGCAGGTGGGTTTTTTTTTTTTTTTTGATTAATTTGATAGAGGTACATCCATGGAACCAATTTACAAGTGATTTGCAGGCAGGCTGGCATTACTGAAATAAACGGTGCTATTACTATGATTTATGCTACTATTTCTAACACAAATGATAAAGTGAAATTTACAGTCCTTAATTACCACCATGAAAAATTGGGAGGGAGAGAAAAGAGCAAAGATTGGCAATTTGCAAACTTGTCATTAAAGCAAGATACAAAAATCCATTTGCTTTACTTAAATAAAAAAAAAAAAAGATTGCACAAATACGCCTTACTATATTGTTATCAATCCACTGGGGAGAAGGAAGGACTTAAAAAACAAATGATAAGAACTTGACCTTGAGATGCCAGGAAGTGTGGTTAAGGAAAGCAGCTAACAAAATGTAGCCTCTCTAGTTATAAAAAGCAGGAAACTGACAAAATACAGCACTACTCTACACATTATTCCGGGCCTCTCACAAGACCCAGTTTGTTCTTCAAATTATTTCTTTTCTATTCTATTTTTCTTTTCTATTCTATTTTTCACATGCTTTATAGCAGGAAAAAACAAATTTAAGAAATCATATCTTAATTTTTAAGATATTTAAGATATTTAAAACATTTAAGATAAATGTTTTTATCTTGCCCCATTTATATCCAAAGAGACTGGAAGTCTGCTGGGATATTCAGAGATGTTTACAGAGGCATTGCCACCCACAGAACTCTAACACAGCGATACACTGAATTCAGTATGAGAGACATGGCTCAAGCACTGCAGTTGTCAAGAGGTTGCATATAATGTGAATGCCCAATTGCCTAGGCCACGGCTCTTTCCTCTCTCCATCCTTAATCACTTCCTATTTTAAAAATCTAGCCAGGCATAGGGTGCCTAGGTGGCTTAGTTGGTTGAGCATCCCACTATTGATTTCAACTCAGGTCATGACCCTAGGGTCACGGGACTGAGTCCTGCATAAGACTCTGCACTAAGTATGGATACTGCTTAAGATTCTCTCTCTTTATCCCACTGCCCCTGTCCTAGGTCACGTGCTCTCTCTCTAACCATCATCATCATCATTATCACCATCATCATCATCATCATCATCCAGCCAGGCTTTATTTCCAATACCCATGCCTTGTGTGACTGACCTACTACTAGAGAATGCCTAGAGTTCTAATGGATCTTCTAACTACTATTTGCTAAGTTTGGCTCAATATATAGTCAGAACATGCAATGTCACTCACACTGTGTCACAGACCGGTCTATGGGAAAACTCTGAAAAGTTACAAAACATAGCAACTAATTATATATGAGGGGTAAGGGAGATGGGACAAACATAGCAGAAGTTTCCTGTCTGCCTGATTTAGAAAATAATGGTGCAATTTTAGAAGGAGAGAAGGCACAACCAAAACTGGGAAATGATAGGTTACTTTCAGAAATATTGTTTGAGTTGCTAGCAGGACACCCAGGTACGATGTCCAGTAAACATTAGTAGGAATGTAGGACTAAAGCTCAGAGATAACTTAGGCCCAGATATATAGATGTTGGAGAAATATGAATAGAAATTAAGGTTGAAGGCATGAAAGAGGATCAGATGGCCATCATGGAGAATGTAAAGCCAAGCGACCTGACAGCAAAAACAAACAGAAGACATATTTGGAAAAGCAGGAGAAAAGAAAAGAACGAGATCACAAAGGACTTACCAGAGGGAAAAAAGAATAATCCTGAAAAGAATCTCAAGAAGAAATATATGATCATCAATGTCACATGCTGCATAGAAATCACGAAGAATAAGAAGATCCCATTAACTAACTTCAATAGGAAATTACCAAAATAAAAGAATTTAAGAAATAAACACATTTGAGAAAAAGGAGCTGCAAGTGTAGAGTTTTCCTTTTATAATCAAACAGGAAAAGGTTAAGGGGAACACTTCAGAGATAGATTAGTAGAAGGCTTTTTAAATAATATACATACAGTGTATATAAGTATCTCATTGATTTCTGATTTCTTGCCACTTCTTGAAAGTTTCTTCTTTCAGGCACATAAAAAGCATTCAGAGAAGTCTTCGATGGAGTTTATCTCTTTTGTATGTGGGACCCCAGTGACCATGATAGATTATTTTATCTTTGCTTGTTCCCAAAAATCCTAAGAGCATTTGGGCATTCCACCATGAATCAGTTTCTCCATTTCTACTTCCCATCAACTCAAGCTTTGTTCCCAATCCATAAAACTTCATTTTTTTAAGCAACATTTTCTCTATTTTAATCATCTTCCCCTTGAGATTTTACTTATTTTTATTTTTTTATTATTTATTTTTTGAAAGACAGAGAGAAACAGAGCAAGAGCAGGGGAAGAGAAGAGAGAGAGTGGGAGACACAGAATCTGAAGCAGGCTCCAGGTGCTGAGCTGTCAGCACAGAGCCCGACGCCGGGCTCAAACTCATGAACCGCGAGATCGGGACCTGCACCAAAGTAGGACGCTTAATGGACTAAGCCACCAAGGCACCACCCCCCACTGAGATTTTAAATTACAATAACATTTTCATATCTTCTTTAATAACCTTCTTCATAAATTTCATACTTTTCCCTCAGGAATTGTCCATACCTCCATTCATCTGCATTTTGATAGTTTATCTTTTTCATAAGCATTTTCTAAGTCATACTTTCATCACAATACTGAAATATATCACATGGCATTTGCAATGCTCTGAAACAGAAAATTCTGGTTCTTCTAACTTATAAATATTTTCATCAATAGTTAATGTAAACTAGCTTTTGAGGGCTTATTTTATGTATCAAACATTTTATATAGTGTCTGATATTCATTATCTCATTTCACCACCCCCAAAGTCCTTTATTTTTTTAAAGTTTATTTATTTATTTTGAGAGAGGGGGAGAGCACACACATGTGTGAAGAGGAGAGGTGCAGAGAGAGAGAGGGAGAGAATCCCAAGCAGGCTCCACGCTGTCAGTGCAGAGCCCGATGCAGGGCTCAATCCCACAAACCTTGAGATAATGCTCTGAATTGAAATCAAGAGTTGGACACTAAACTGATTAAGTCACTCAAGTCCCCCTCCAAAGCCCTTTAAAATGATTATTTTTACTGAGGGTGAGGGCAGTGAGGGAGGGGGGAGAGGTGGTGACGGGCATTAAAGAGGGCACTTGTTGGGATGAACAATGGGTATTATATGTAAACCAATTTGAAAATAAACTATTTAAATAAAAAAATTAAAAAATGATTATTTTTATTCACTCTAATTCATTGACAAGGAAACTCTAAGTGTCAAAAAGATTAGGTCACTCATCCAAAGTCACACGAGTAAGTAACAAAGCGGAATTTGAACCTACATCTATTTCACTTCAGTGTTCATCATCTACTTTGTTGAAACTTCTATTTCAATGCTTTTGTAATCTTACTTTATAAGAACATCAATCATTCATTAATACCTTTTCATTATTGGAACACTGCACAAAACAAATTCTCATTACTGAATACAGACATCTGTCAGTTTTGGGTCATCCTAATGCAAAATAATGAAAAGGATAGAATTCAAGAATTATTTTGTTCCTTCTTCTAGCCACTTCACAATTTTACCAAGGAGCATCCTGCCTCCCAAGAGACCCCTGAGTTGTTTTAATGGGTCTTTGCCGTCTGTCATTCTCTCTGTTCTTTTCTTTATCCTAATGACTCTGAATGCATCTTTATTGATAGAGGGTATGAATGTGCATAAGATCACAATTTGAAATTAGTCCTTAAATTTCATCAAAATTATGATACATCTTCTAGGGTTGACTTTAGTACATATATTACTTCTTATCAAATATAATATATGTCATGTATCTTTAAGTACATATACACACTATTTAATGGTATTAAGTTAGTAGGATATCTTCATGTTCTGTAGCTTAGTATGAATATGTTAAATATTTTATTTTTATCATATTATATACATATACACATATATATGTAATTTGGTGGTATTAAACCAGCAGCATATTTTATATTAAGTAGTTCTAAGATGACACACATATTGGTCCTTTATTACATTCCTTTTATAATTTTTTCTCCTTCTTACTTTCACAAGTGAAATACAAGTATATTTATGTCTTCTCAAACACATTAAAATTTGAACAACACAATTATATGTACAAGAAAAAAGAAGATGCCATGCATATATGTGATAATTTTCTCTAAAATTTCAGTGTCCAATATTGTAGCCATTAGCCACACCTGGCAATTTAAATTTAAATTCATTAAAATTAAATAATAGTTAAAATTTATTCTCCCAGTTACAATAGCCACATTTCAAGTGCTCAAAAGCCACATGTGGCTGGTGGCTCCTATTGTGTACTGACATATACAGAACATTTTCCATCATCACAGACATTTCTATTAACAGTACTGATTTACAATCTTCAATAGATAAGTCAATCTTTAGTATGTTTTTCTACTTCTCTTATTACCCTCCAAGAATGGATAAAGAAAATACAGTATATGTGTATAATATAATATTACTCAGATTTTTAAAGAGAAGGAAATTCTGCAGTATGTGACAACATGGGAGAGTCTTAAAGACATTATGCTGAGTGAAGTAATAAGCCAGTCACAAAAAGACAAATACTGTATGACTCCACTTATATGATGTATCTAAAACAGTCAAATTCATAGTGTCAGAGAGGAATGGTGTTTGCCAGGGGCTGGGGGAACATAATGGGGAGTTACTAATCAAGTAGACATAAAATTTCAGTTTAGGAAGATGTATTAGCTCTAGAGATCTGCTATAGTCAACAAGAATGTATTTTACACTTAAAAATTTAAGAGGGTAGATCTCCTCCTGTGTTTTGCTCTTATCACAATAAAATACTTAAAAAATACAGGGCTATATCTGGAATGGTTCAGAGAGAAACAAAAGACAGATAATAAATTTCTCTTTTACCATTGGAAAAAAATTATCTTCCTTTCTACCTCTTCCTTTTTTTATATCACCAGTACATAGCCCTTATAAATTTTTCTACGTACTACCACTTTGAAATAATAGTCTTGGAACTATTTTACAATGTAGTATCAATAATGCAAATGTCCTTCAAATCAAAAAGGCTTCCATAACTTTTTCTTAAACCAAATAGTCAATAGACCCTGAATCACTTCTTTGTTATTTCCCCTTGTTCCAGGGCTTAAATTAAAAAAAAAAAAAAAAAAAAAAAAAAAAACACTTCCTAATAGAGTGTGCAACCTTTTGTAAATTCCAGAAATATTCCTATTGGTGGTCGCTTGCAGAGAATTTTTTTTCTAGAGTTGGAAAAGCGCTCCGCAATAGTTTCTTATGATTCCTATGGACAGGTCATTATTTCAGCTCTTAAATTCTATATTTCTACCACTGTCAGCAACTTTATAATAGGCATCTGGATTTTTCCTTGTTTCTCTATTTTCTGAAAAGTTTGAAATCAACAGACTACACATATGAAAAGTTGACAAAAGTTAGGGTTGTAGTCTACACTTATGGAACACACAAAGGATAACTGGCCAACATATACACCAAACTTCTAATCTTGGCCTTCTTATCAATACACTCTTTGAGATATCCTTAACAGAAAGTTTATATCTTAAACCATTTCTTATTAGAAAAAAGAGCTACATAATACTATTGTGTCTTTTTAACGATTAAAAAGAACCACCAAAACACGAAACAGGTACTTTAAATATGGAAGCAAAAAAGATAGCTAAAACTCCTAAAAGCAATTGAGTGTGGGAATAAGGCGAGAGTGAAGAATAATGGGGCAAAGGAACACTATAGTTAGTCTTAAGTCCTTCAGGTGATTTTTAAACCATGTATACTTAACAAATAGCCTTTTTTAAATAATAAACATTTGTTTTAATCTATGGAAACAATGTGATTGTCCACCAGTTGAGGAACATAGGAATCTTATGTATTAGAATAAAATGCAGCAATTAAAATGAGTAAATACCAAAAAAAAAAGTGAACCATTGGAAAATATATGACTTTGCAAAATATTTGACTTTTGCCCTACGTGTGTATGTGTATCTGCCCTAGATTGTTATGTACAAAAACATCTAAGGTAATAGCTCTTCCCAGTTACTAAAAGGAATATATCACTTCATAAACTTTTTAAATATACAAAATATAACAGCTTTATGGATACATACATGTTTAAAAAGCAAGAAAATACTATGTAAATGATATAGACCAAATTTTAAATAGAAAAAAATGAAAAAACTGGAAAAGGTAAGAAGAAGAAGGAGTAAGGGAAGGTAAAGGCATAGGAAATGGGCATTGAGTCTGTCTAATGATTTACTTTTCAATATCTGTCAAGTCTAGGTGGTAATGTTACATATTGGTGGTAGGTGTCCTTATTTTCTGTACTTTTCAGTTGATTGGAAATAGTACACACTATTCTCTGCCACTCCTTTTAGGGAGCTGATCCGAAATTCTGTCTCCAGGAAAGGAGTTATCATTATTAAATCCAATGTGCAAGGGCACATATAAAACAACAAGCCTTATTAATAACCTGCGCATAAATCATCCAAACCAGTGATTCATAAAAAGAAGAAAATAGCCTCATGCACATCAACCCTACTCGAGCCTTTAAACTTTATTTTGCTTCCTTTCCCCATAACTTCAAAGAAGAAGATAAAGGTTAAACACCAAGTATGTAAATATTCAAATTTCTGAAAACATTGAAACCTGCCTTTAAAGATACAGTCATTTTAAAAGGTCAATTTGACTGGGCAGAAATTTGTAGTACTCACTGCAAATGCATCACCACTGGAAAGCAGGAGGACTAGGTGGTGGTGTCCATGCCTAAGTGAATAAAAGAGAATCATAATGATAAAGTTGAAATTAGGCCCAATAATTCAGGAATTTTCAAATTAAAACATCATCCAATATTCATTTTTATCTAATCTTATTCATAAGTTTCCAGTAGCTCATTCTCAGAAAACCGTAGGCCTCTTAACTGATTGAAGCTATGAACAAGTGATGGTGGGGACACAGAGTACTTGCATTCACATAGTTAAAAGGAAGAGGTTTGTTTTTTCCACTTGTGTAGATTATATAAATCTCTTCAATTTATAAAAAACATTGTCCATAAATCTAAACTTCATCTACATTTTCAGCTCTATTTCTGTTAACAGCAGAAGTTAACTGCCAGATAAAAAGAACATCAATTTCAGGACAAGCTGTTTGGATGCATGTTAAGCGCACTGTACCTGATGTGCTAAAGTATTCCACTCACAAAATAGTCAGAGACGGCAATGTACTAGCATCTACCCAACCCAGTCAATTTATCGCCCTTCACACAAGAGTTATGTGTATTTCCACCATAGTCTGCATTAAGGACACACTTGCCCAATGTTCTATTTAATAAATTCAGAAACTAAACTTGCCTCATCAAAAATCTCAAGGAATGAATATCTTGGAAGTATCTTTTAAGAATTCAGATTCCCCCTGCACCTCTTCCAAAAGAATTCAGATTTCCAGTCATGATATTTTTAAAATTAAAAATTAAAATTAGATTAGTAAATGATATTTACCATATTAGAAATTAAATGATATTTAATTATCATTTTTATATAACACCAAGTGTTCAAAGTTGGTAACAGAAGCTAATTAAATTGAAGAATTTTAAATTTTTATTTCTTTAAATTTAATTACAAACATGCTTAGTTCATTTGTAATAACAGAGAAAAAAATGTCACTCAATTTAACCCTGTTTGACTCAAAATTTTAAATTTCTTACAATGCTGTATACTATTACGTATTTTATTTTCTGTATATTATGATGTTTTGACATCTTAAAAAAAAACAACATTTCTGTTTGGAGAGAGATTGCCCCTCCTCCCTGGGCTAGCCAATTCTTAGAGATAGCCAGGCCCCCAGCTGGGAACATGTCTTTGATATGTTCTAATCCATAGGTATACCTCCTGTATCTGGTCGTACAACTTAGGAGGAAATATTCCTATGCCTTAATCATCCCGGGCCATGTACCAGACAACTAGGGACCACTCTTAGAGCTTAGAGCTCATCAAAAGTATTCAAACTAATCAATCCTAAACTGTTTTCCCTGTTCTGCCTCACCTTTCTCTCAGAGGCTCCAATAAAGGCAGTGACTTGGGTGCTCCCCTACCTCTTGCCCTTTCAGCATCCCAACCCATGCTAGTGTCTTCCCATATAGCCCTTCAAGGCATGTCATGCCTCCTGTTTCTAGGACCTATGCATATAATAAACTTAGTTTTCCTGAGCTTCTCCTGTGTCTCCTCTTGTGGCCACAGCTGACTGACCATCACATAAAAGAGCATAGGGCACGGTGTTTCACTTGTTTTCCTGTTTTCCACATGCAGCATTACTGATGATTGTCCATCAGTATCTATTCTCTCCTGTTACCTTTTTATAATAGATACCACTGGGTTTACCTAACCCGTGATTTCCTGGCTAGCAGAGACATTTCCCAGCAGTCCCTGAAGCTAGATAGAGCCCGGGTGGCTAGATTTTTGGCCAAACTTAACACATAGATAAGAAATAAAACTTGTTTTTGTTAATCTAAAAGGCAAAACTAGGAACACCATCTAGCAAATATATAGAAGTGAGTTTCAATTAAAAATAGAAAATTATTTTCTAATATTGGCACTCTTTAGAAACTACTGCACTTCCAACACTAGATCTGCTTTTCCTTCTTTTTATTATCATTATATTTTGTTTTGAGAGAGAGAGAGAGAGCACGTGCACGAGTGGGGGAGAGATAGAGGGAGAGGCAGAGAGAGAATCTTAAGTAGGCTCCATGCCAGTGTGGATCCCCATGTGAGCTCAATTCCACAACTATAAGATCATGATCGGAGCTGAAATCAAGAGTCAGACACTCAAACCAACTGAGCCACCCAGGTGCCCCATAAATGTGCTTTTCAAACAAAGGTTGGATAATGTCCTCCACCAACAAATGGAAGGAGAGATTTCTCAACTAAATAAAAGTTTTGAATACATCACCCTTAAAGTTCCTTCCGGCCTAATATCCTGCAATTCTATGTCACGTAGGAAAAGGAAAGTCGGGAGGAGGATGAGAAAATGGAAGGCAAGATAAAAGATCTGGAGGGTGCCTTGAGTGGCTCAGTTGGTTAAGCATCCGACTTCGTCTCAAGTCATGATCTTGCAGTCCATGGGTTCGAGCTCAGTGCTGGCCTCTGTGCTGACAGATCAGACTTTGGAGCCTGCTTCGGATTCTTTTTCTCCCTCTCTCTCTGCTCCTCCCCTGCTCATAGTCTGTCTGTCTGTCTGTCTGTCTGTCTGTCTCTCTTTTTCTCTCTCAAAAATAAAAATAAAGCATTAAAAAGTTTAATTTATAACCATGGAATAGGTTACTGGGAAATACATCTGAATAACTAGAAAAACATTACTTTAATTATCATTTTTATATAACACCAAGTTTCACATGTCTCTCCCCTCCCCAAAAAACAAAGAATAACCACAACATATTTCAAACAAATGTTTGAAAATCTAGAGGGCAATCTCCAGATTCAGAGTATATAAAATTATATCTCATGGTTTGAAATAAATTTGACTGGAATTGAAAATTCCTTTCATTCATCATTTATGGTAGCAGTTTTAGACTGCTTGATTGATTCATGTTAGAATCACAGAATAACTTACTAAATTTACAACATGATGCCTGTTGACTTTTGCCATACTTATATTTATATCTCCCCTAGATTCTGTCACTTCACAAACATCTTAGTTAATGGCTCTCTCCAGTTTATTAATAAGTTAATTAAAGCAAATAACATAAATTACTATATCATGCCATCTTCGCACTGTCTCTACTGCTTAACTCAATGCCATTGTTGTAAGCGGGTCTCAGAAATACTTTTATTCAATGATCATTTATTGAGGCCCTACTCTACCTCCCAATGCTCTAGGCACTGGAGATGATACAGTGCTGTGGTTAAGAGTGCAGGCATCCAGATTGAATGGATCTGGTTTGAATCCTTGCTCTGCCACTTACTCTATCTCAGTTTCTTATACCTTAGTTTCCTCACCTGTAAAATGGACAAAATGATAATACTTCCTTCCCAGGTGAAAACTGAATAATATAATATATGTATTGTGATTAGCATTGTCTAGCATGGCAAATCCTCAATAAATGTTATTTATAAGTCAATCACATAGGATCTATAAAATAATGTCAATAATATAACCATTCATATTGTAATCTATGTACTATGATTCATTGGATAAAAGTTCCATGAAGAAAGGGCTTTTTGCCTATTTTAAATAAATTAATCAGTAATCAACACATATTTTTACATTAAAATGATTTCATTTTCTTTGTTATAGACATTTATTTCAAGAATTAAAAAGTACATGAAAGAATGCTCTATTAAGATTAAATAAAGTATGACTTCTAACGTATCAAGATAATCTAATTCCTTCCAGGATTCTGTCTGGAAAGATAAAGATAAAGTCTGTTATATAAGCAACAACTTATAAGAAAGATAAAGTCTGTTATATAAACAACAACTTATAAGAAAGATAAAGTCTGTTATATAAGCAACAACTACTTAAAGTAAAAATCAACAATACAACAAATAACAGTTGTTGCTGAAGAAAAGGAACCCTCTTGCACTGTTGGAGGGAAGCAAACTGGTGCAGCCAGTCTGGAAAACAGTATGGAGGTTCCTCAAGAAGCTAAAAATAGAACTACCCCGGGGCACCTGGGTGGCTCAGCTGGTTGAGGTCCGACTCTAGATTTCTGCTTAGGTCAAGATACCAGGGTCATGGGAACAAAGCCCACATTTGGCTCTGCACTGAGTGTGGAGCTTGCTTAAGATGCTCTCTGTCTCCCCCGTCCCCTACTCTCTCTCTTTTCTAAAATAAAAAAAATAAAAATAAATAGAACTACTCTACACAATCCAGCAATCGCACTACTGCATTTTTACCCAAAGAATGCAAAAACACTAATTCAAAGGGATACATGCACCCCTATGCTTATTGCACATTATTTACAATAGCCAAATTATGGAAGCAGTCCAAATGTCCACTGATTGGTGAGTGGATAAAGTGGTGTATGTGTATGTGTATGTATATGTGATTCAACATTACTCAGCCATAAAAAAGAATGAACTCTTGCCATTTGCAGTGACATGGATGGAGCTGGAGAGTATTTTGCTAAGCGAAGTCAGAGAAAGACAATATCATATGATTTCATTCATGAGGAATTTAAGAAAACAAAACAAATGAGCAAAGGGAAATAGAGAGAGAGAGAGAGAAATAAACCAAGAAACAGACTCTTAATTATATAAACTGATAGTCACCATAGGGGAGACCGTGGGCGGGGGGGAATGGATGGAATAGGTGATGGGAATTAAGGAGAGTACCTGTCGTGATGAGTACTGGGTGATGAATGGAATTGTTGAATTACAATACTGTACACCTAAAGTTATTATAACACTGTATGTTAACTAACTGGAATTAAAATACTTAAAAAAAAACTACTTACAGTAAAATTCCTACCTCTCAATATAATCTAAATGATAAAATCTTTAAATTGGCAATAAATTGGTGAGCTAATTAAACATACTTGTCAGACACTCAGAGAAGTCTTAAACACATAAGAACTTGGAAAACCCAAAATGATAAACTCTTGATTTTTTTATTAATCTTGGGACAACATAAGACAAATGCTTTTAAGAGAAGAAATTAAAATATTAATAATTCCAATCATCTCCCAACAACATATTTTAGTAGTTCCTGGTGTATGGCAAAATGGCTTATGCACATTTGTTTTCCATCCAGTATTCTAGAAAATTTGTGAAAATTCAAGGTTGCAGATAGAAAAGAAGAAAGAAAACATGAAGAACTTAAATAATTCACAAGGATTTATATTAAAGAATTACATAATGACTATACTGGAGATGTGGAAATATAATAGACACCAGTCACTTCTCTCTCTCCATTTTCCTTCTCCTTTTTTTCAAAGCCCTATAGCCTTTGAAGAACTGCTCCTTACCCTTCAACTTTGTGATTCAGGCAGGGCTTCCAATTACAATGTCACAGCCTCTTGACATACTGAAGTGAAAAGAAGAAATCTGTTACCTTTATAGTGGCTAAATTAGTATTACTGCAAATTTCAGCTGCCTGAGTCATCTCCCTCACCACTACCTCATAAAAGAAGCCTCTACAGGAGGAAAGAATTAAGAGAGATACACAGAGATATGAAAGAGATGTAAAGATGAATGGGGGGTCAGACATGGGGTTGTGAGAAGAGAAAAGACGAAGAGAAAAATACCTGTTGCCATCACCCTAATCTTTGAATTGAGGCAAACTGAAGTAGGCCATCTTCATCTTCTTAAGTTCTTAACCCAAAAATTCTGTTTCTGCTCAACTTTACTTGAGTTTTACTTCTTTAACTTACAAATAAAAGAATTCCGAGGGGCCTGGATGGCTCAGTCGGTTAAGTGTTCAACTTCGGCCCAGGTCATCATCCCATGCTTTGTGGGTTCAGCCCCACGTTGGGCTCTGTGCTGACAGGTTGCAGCCTGGATCCTGCTTCAGATTCTGTGTCTCCCTCTCTCTGCCCCTCCCCTGCTTGTACTCTGTCTCCATATCCCAAAAATAAACATTAAAAAATAATAATAGTAAATAAAAGAATTCTGATGAATACAGAAGACTTTCAATTTTACTTACAAATACATAGAGATAAGTTTATAAATCAAAATACTTGAAGTCTTATGAATATTCAAGATTTTTCAACTTTGGGAACTATTTTTTTATCTCATATTTTTAATATTTTATTCATTTATATGATTAAAACTGTAAAACATTCGCATTTCACTCACTGAAATTATTCTTTTTGAGATCTGAATGCCCACACAATTAATAAAAGTGAAGAAAAAAATGACTCAATTTGAAGGAGTTATACTAGCAATTCGAGTTAATATAATAATTATTAAATTATCAACAGAATGCAGTATAGTATGGGAATTATAGAGCATAGACTCTGAAACCAGACTACCTGGATTCAAATTTAGACTCTTGTACTTACTAGCCAAGAGACCTTGGTCAAATTATCCAACAGAGATGTGTTTTCTCATCTGGAAAATGGATTATGGTGTGCTTAAAGGATTTGAAATGTAAAAAGTGCTTAGAATAGGATCCAACACAATGTATGCATTACATTAGTGTTGGTCATTATTCCTGATATCTAAAACAATATCGTGTTTTAAAATGCCTCATTGAGGGGCATCTAGGTGACCCTAGGTGGCCCTAGGTGGTTCAGTCGGTTAAGCATCCAACTTGAGTTCAGGTCATGATCTCGAGGTCCGTGAGTTTGAGCCCTGCATGGGGCTCTGTGTTGACAGCTCAGAGCCTGGAGCCTGCTTCAGATTCTGTGTCTCCCTCTCTCACTGCCCCTCCCCTGCTCACACTCTGTCTCTCTCTGTCTCTTTCAAAAATAAATAAACCTTAAAATTTTTTTTAATTTAAATTAAATTAAAATAAAATGCCACATTCATAGACTCATCATCTCACAGTTTGCTTCAGTGAAAGAAATGAGTATCAGAACTGTGTGATAGATGTATCAAAGTTGACACATACACATCCAAAACTGATGAAGCATTTCAGCAATGTTAGAAGTGTCAAACCCAAGAATAACATGGCCAGAAGGAAGGGACCAAGATGGTGGAACAGCATGGAAGATTTTTTTTGCATCTTGCATCCATGAAATACAGCCAGATGAACACTAAACCATCCTGCACACCTAGATAACTGATTTCAGGATTTACACAACGTGAACCACAGAACTCAGCAAGTACACGGTGCAGAAAGGTAAACTGGGGGAGAGAAGCCAAGGAAGGCAGGGAGCTGTTACTGCTTGTGCAGAGAGGATGGAGATGGGGGTGAGAGGCGTGGGGAGGGGAGTACAGGAAAAGGAACCAGCCCCAAAAGCAGCTGGAGAAAAAGTGGAAATTAGAAACGGCCCCAGAGACTGAACAAAAAAGGGAGAAAGGAGAACGGAGAGGGTTTAAACTCCATTAAGACTCTATAAACAGGGAGAGCACAGAGTCTGAAACTCCACAGCTGTATACCTGATGGTGCTCTGGTGGGAAGGGCAAATCCCCAGGACCAGAGAATGAGGTCGGAGGGGTCCACAGGCCACACAGAGAGCGTCAGTTCCCCTGCTGGGAGGACATTTGGTAGAGGTTGTGCAGCCACCCCACAGGCAAAGGTCCAGCAGACCCTGGAGAACACCCACATTCGCTGGTGCCGGAACAAGGACATTATGGGTGAAGCCGTGTGCGAGATGTGTGTTGTGCTTTCACATAATCTCTGAAACACTGCTGCGACACAATCGCGTGGACTTTTTCTGGGGTGGGCTGGTACCCGGCCATTGCTCAGTGAGACCCAACCCCAGAAGCACTGAGCAGGTCAAAGCCAGTCTCTCAGAAGTGAGGGGTCAAGAAATATAGCTGCATCTGAGATAAAACTCAGGAGGGAGTTGCCACCTAGCAACCTGATGGCTTGGTCAAGGGCAGTGAAAAAGCAGGGAGTGGACGGAAAACAGAGACAAAGCATGGTGTGGGATTGCTGATCAGGGAGAATAGAGTTCTGATACCAGAGACTGGGTAGCTGGGTAATGCCTTTTTAACGCCTCCTGTACATGCGCATACACACCTATGAGCACCACAACAATCCACCCCAGGAAGCTAAGAAGCGCCATCTAGTGGGGAATGAAGCCATTACACTAAGCCCCACACAACTGGGAAAACGTCACTCTTAAGGAACATCACAAGTCTCTCCACCTGCTAAGTTTACAGACTACAAAGTGCTTTATAGTTTGATGTCTAGGGGAAAATGATGTAATTTCAATCATATTTCATTCTGTTCTCTGGTCCATCTATTCAATCGATTTTTTTTTATTTGTTCTTTTACATTTCTTTTCTTTTTCTTGAATAAAGAAAGAGAAAAAAATATTTTTATTTTTAATTTTTATTAAAATGTTTTTCCCTAATTTTCTTATTCTACTATATTTTTTGCTTTTTTGTAAATTTTTCAAATTCTATTTTACCTCCATTATTTCATTTTATTTTATTTCATTGTATTCATTTTTTCAAATTTTCAGACGTTTTTCTCCACCCCCCCCCTTTTTTCTCTAATATATCAAGGTCCTTTCAACAACCACACCAAAAGACACCTAGGATCTAGTATCATATATGTGATATTTTTGTGTGCATATGTTGTTTTTAATTTTTTAATTTTAATTTTTTTTACCTTATTCCTTTTCTTCCCTCAAAATGATGAAATGAGGGAATTCACACAAAAGAAAGAGCAGGAAGAAACGACAGCCAAGGACTTAATCAACATAGATACAAGCAACATATTTGAACCAGAATTTAGAATCACAATAATAAGAATACTAGCTGGAGTTGAAAATAGGTTAGACTCTAATCCTGTGGTGATAAAAGAAGTAAAAGCTAGTCAGGATGAAATAAAAAATGCTATAACTGAGCTGCAATCTCAAATGAATGCTCAGTGGCAAGGACGCATGAGGCAGACAAACGAATCAGTGATATAGAGAATAAATTTATGGAGAATAATGAAGCGGGGGAAAAAAAAGGAAAAAGAGCACGATTCAAGAATTAGAGAAATCAGTGACTCATTAAAAAGTAACAACATCAAATTATAGGGGTGGCAGAAGTTGAAGAGAGAGAAAAAGGGGTAGAAGGTTTATGTGAGCAAATCATACCAGAAAACTTTCCTAACCTGTGGAAAGACATGGACATCAAAATCCAAGAAGCACAGGGGACTCCCATTAGATTCAACAGAAACTGACCATTGACAAGGCATATTATAGTCAAAGTCACAAAATACTCGGGCAAGGAAAGAATCCTGAAAGCAACAAGATAAAAAATTTCTTAATCTACAAGGGAAGATAGATCAGGTTTGCAGCAGACTTATCCACAAAAACTTGGCAGGCCAGAAAGGAGTGGCAAGATATATTCAATGTGCTGAATCAGAAAAATATGCAGCCAAGAATTCTTTATCCAGCAAGGCTGTCATTCAAAAGGGGAGAGATTAAATGTTTCCCAGAGAAACAAAAATTAAAGGAGTTCATGACTAAATCAGCCCAGCCAGAAATTTTAACGGGGACACTCTGAGGAAAGAAAAGAAGGAACAAACAAACAAACAAACAAACAAACAAAAAGACCAAAGCAACAAAGACTAGAAAGGACGAGAGAACACCACCAGAAACTCCAACTCTACAAGCAACATAATGACAATAAATTCATATCTTTAGTACACACTCTAAATGTCAATGGACTGAATGCTCCAATCAAAAGACACAGGGAAACAGAATGGGTAAGAAAACGAGATTCATCTATATGCTGTTTACAAGAGACTCACTTCAGACATAAAGACACTTTCAGATTGAAAGTAAGGGGATGGAGAACCATCTATCATTTTAATGGTCACCAAAAGAAAGCCACAGTAGTCAGAAATCAGCCATACTAATACCAGAAAATCTATACATTAAAACAAAGACTGAAACAAGAGACGAAGAAGGGTATTATATCATAATTAAAGGGTCAATTCATCAAGAAGACCTAACAATTGTAAACATTTATGCTCCAAATGTGGAAAAACCCAAATATAAATCAATTAATCAAGATCATGAAGAAATTCATTGATAATAATACCATAATAGTAGGAAACTTCAACACCCCACTTACAGCAATGGACAGATCATCTAATCAGAAAATCAACAAGGAAACAATGGCTTTGAATGACACACTGGATCAGGTGGACTTAACAGATATATTCAGAACATTTTATCCTAAAGCAGTGGAATACATTCTTCTCTAGGGCACAAGGAACGTTCTCCAGAATAGATCACATACTGTCAAAAAAAATTAGCCCTCAATAAGTACAAAAAGATAGAGATCATATCGTGCATATTTTCAGACCACAATGCTATGAAACTCGAAATCGACCACAAGAAAAAATTTGGAAAGATAACACTATGTGGAGACTAAAGAACATCCTACTAAAGTATGAATGGGCTAACCAAGAACTTAAAGAGGAAATAAAAAAGTACATGGAAGCCAATGAAAATGATAACACAACAGCCCAAAACCTCTGGGATACACCAAAGGCAGTCATAAGAGGGAAGTATATAGCAATCCAGGCCTTCCTAAAAAGGAAGAAAGGTCTCAGATGCACAACCTAACTTTACACCTTAAAGGGCTGGAAAAAGAAGAGCACATAAAACCCAAAACCAGCAGAAGACAGGAAATAATAAAGATTAGGGCAGAAATCAATGCTATTGAAAGAAAAAAACAAAACAAAACAAAAACAAACAAACAAACCCAGAAGAACAAATCAATGAAACCAGAAGCTGGTTCTTTGAAAGAATTAACAAAACTGATAAACTATTAGCTAGTTTGATCAAAAAGAAAAAGGAAAGGGCCCAAGTAAATAAAATCAAGAATGAAAGAGGAGATATAAAAACCAAAACAGCAGAAATACAAACAACAAGAGAATATTACAAGCAATTATATGCCAATAAACTGGGCAATCTGGAAGAAATGAACAAATTCCTAGACACACATAAACCACCAAAACTGAAACAGAAAGAGACAGAAAATGTGAACAGATCCATAACCAGTAAAGAAATCGAATTAGTAATAAAAAATCTCCTAACAAACAAGAGTCCTGGGCCAGATGGCTTTCCAGAGGAATTCTACCAAATATTTAAGGAAGAGTTAACACCTATTCCTTTGAAGCTGTTCCAAAAATAGAAATGGAAGGAAAACTTCCAAACTCTTTCTATGATGCCATCATTACCTTGATTCCAAAACCAGACAAACACCTCACTAAAAAGGAGAAGTATAGACCAATTTCCCTGGTGAACATGGATGCAAAAATCCTCAACAAGATACTAGGCAACCAGATCCGACAATACATCAAAAATATTATTCACCACGACCAAGTGGGATTTATACCTGGGATGCAGGGCTGGTTCAATATCCACAAAACAATCAATGTGATACATCACATCAATAAAAGGACAAGAACCATGGTTCTCTCAATAGATACAGAGAAAGCGTTTGACAAAATACAGCATCCTTTCTTGATAAAATCCCCCAAGAAAATAGAGATAGAAGGATCATACCTCAAGATCATAAAAGGCATATATGAAAGACCCACCTCTAATATCCTCAATGGGGAAAAACTGAACGCTTTCCCCCTGAGGTCAGGAACAAGACAGGGATGTCTGCTCTCACCACTGTTATTCCACATGGTATTGTAAGTCTTAGCCTCAGCAATTAGACAACACAAAGAAGTAAAAGGCATCCAAATTGGCCAGGAGGAGGTCAAACTTTCACTCTTCGCAGATTAACATGAGACTCTATATGGAAAACCCAAAAAAATCCCACCAAAAAACTGCTAGAACTGATCCATGAATTCAGCAAAGTCGCAGGATATAAAATCAATGCAGAAATCGGTGGCATTCCTATACACCAGTAATGAAGCAACTGAAAGAGAAACGAAGGAATCGATCCCATTTACAATTGCACCAAAAACCACAAAATATCTAGCAGTAAATCTAAACCAAAGAGGTGAAAAATCTATACACTGAAAACTATAGAAAGTTTATGAAAGAAATTGAAGACACAAAAAAGTGGGAAAATATTCCATGCTCCTGGAATGAAAGAATAAACATTGTTAAAATGTCAATATTACCCAAAACAATCTACATATTCAATGCAATCCCTATCAAAATAACACCAGCATTCTTCATAGAGCTGGAATAAACAATCCTAAAATTTGTATGAAACCAGAGAAGATTCTGAATAGCCAAAGGAATCTTGAAAAAGAAAACCAAAGCTGGAGGCATCACAATCCCAGACTGCAAGCTGTATTACAAAGCTGTAATCATCAAGATAGCATGGTACTGGCACAAAAACAGACACTCAGATTAATAGAATAGGAGAGAGAACCCAGAAATGGACCCACAAACATATGGCCAACTAACCTTTGACAAAGCAGGAAAGAATATCCAATGGAATAAAGACAGTCTCTTCAGCAAGTGGTGCTGGGAAAACTGGACAGCAACATGCAGAAAAATGAACCTGGACCACTTTCTTACACCATACACAAAAATAAACTCGAAATGGGTGAAAGACCTAAATGTAAGACAGGATGCCGTCAACATCCACAAGGAGAAAGGAGGCAAAAACCTCTTTAACCTCAGCTGCAGCAACTTCTTACTCAACACATCTCCGGAGACAAGGGAAACAAAAGCGAAAATGAATTATTAGGACCTCATCAAAATGAAAAGCTTCTGCACAGCAAAGGAAACAATCAGCAAAACTAAAAGGCAACCGACAGAATGGCAGAAGGTATTTGCAAATGACATATCAGATAAAGGGTTAGTATCCAAAATCTATAAAAAACTTATCAAATTCAGCACCCAAAAAAACAAATAATCCAGTGAAGAAATGGGCCAAAGTCATGAACAGACACTTCTCCAAAGACATCCACATGGCCAACCAACACATGAAACGATGCTCAATGTCACTCATCAGCAGAGAAATACAAATCAAAACCACAATGAGATATCACCTCACACCTTTCAGAATGGCTAACATTAATAACTCAGGCAACAACAGATGTTGGCGAGGATGTGGAGCAAGAGGATCTCCAGCACTGCTGGTGGGAATGCAAACTGGTGCAGCCACTCTGGAAAATATTGTGGAGGTTCCTCAAAAAATTAAAAATAGAACTACCCTACAACCCAGCAATTGCACTACTAGGTATTTATTCAAGGGATACAGGTATGCTGTTTCTAAGGGACATATGCACCAAAATGGTTATAGCAGCACTATCAACAATAGCCAAAGTATAAAAAGACCCCAAACATCCAACGATGAATGAATGGATAAAGAAGATGTGGTGTATATATATGTACAATGGAGTATTACTCGGCAATCACAAAGAATGAAATCTTGCCATTTGCAACTACATGGATGGAACTGGAGGGTATTATGCTAAGCGAAATTAGTCAGTCAGAGAAAGACAATTATCATATGACTTCACTCATCTGAGGACTTTAAGATACAAAATAGATGAACATAAGGGAAGGAAAGCAAAAATAATATAAAAACAGGGAGGAGGACAAAACGTAAGAGACTCTTAAATATGGAGAACAAACAGAGGGTTACTGAAGAGGTTGTGGGAGGGAGGATGAGCCTAATGGGTAAAGGGCATTAAGGAATCTACTCCTGAAATCATTGTTGCACTACACGCTAACTAACTTGGACATAAATTAAATAAATTAAACAAATTAATTAATTAATAAAGTATTTTACTGATCATGCTAAAAAAATAATAATAACATTGCAGTTCCCTACTTTTTTCTCTAAGAAAGAAGAATGCAATGGAAAGCAAAGTATCTTACTGAGAATTTGGGACTTGAGACTGAAAATCTAATGCTGATGCTTCTCTTTATTTTCTACAATACTATAATGTGTTTTTTAAAAAATGCTGCACTTTGATTCTAGAGATTACATGCTTAGATATGTGGAGGACCAAGCATGCTCTGTAACCACAAGGAGCACTCTGAATCTTGTACATTTTAAAAACATATAGTAAGTTTTAAAAAAAATCTGCTGGCTATATTCAGCTATTGGGATACATGGTTATATATCCAAAAGTGAATAGTGACTTTATCTGGGTAGTAATATTACAGATTACTTTTATTTGTGTACATTTTATTATTTCCTAAGTATTGTACAATGTACATAATGTTATTTTATCATCAAAGGAGAAAAATATACAAAATATGTGATCTTTTTAGAAAAATTATGGATTCATGACTCAGCTGTATGTAACTGAATTTGCTAATTTGTTGCATCTATGAAATCGTAAAACAAGCCTTGGGAGAAGAACACAGCATAAAGAAGGACTTCAAGTAAAAACTTTACCAAAAGATAAATCTATGGTTGAGGTTAATTTTAGGAGGTGAAGAACATCTTTAGATGACTGGCTGTCACTGAGAAAAGTCCAGGATAGCTATTTCAACAGGCAGAATGTGAAGTGATTCACATAGACTGGATGTGGTAAGTGCTTTTTCAGTGTGGTAAAATTGTATTTAATTATCCAATGACTATCTAAAGAAAATTTTCTTTAAAGCTAGAGCCATGCAATACATCTCTAAACCATACTTCTTGACTGAACATCTTTACAGACATCAATTTGTTTGTCCAGCACAATTAGGGACAAAAGAATCCATATGCCCTTGTACGGACTTTGTGTAGAAAGAAGCAAGTGATGTCCTGGACAGAGCTGAAAAGATCACTTTAAATTTTATAATTTTAAAGTTTAAAACAAAGGCTTTGGAGCTCAGAATTCATCTCATTAGGAAATTAGCTTCTAAATTGTGTTTGCTTGTTGACTTAAAGTCTATAAAGCATGGGGGAGGTATAGAACTTATTTAGTGAAGTTGAATTAATAGTCTAATAATAATATCCTTTAAAAAAAAACTGGGTAACATGACTAGAAGTTCTCTACAGTTTTCAGCTCTATGAGACTAGTTACATGAAAAGTCACCTGTCCTGATGAATTTAAGTCAAGAAGGGGGTCAGCCTTAGGAAATACCAATAAGCCCTGTTACCTGTGTTATTTTGCATTTCAGAGGAATGCATTGTCTGCTTTAATGCTGCTAACTTTGTACGATGCCAACAATAATAATTATGGATGGGACTCATCCATATTTTGCAAACGAAACAGAATGTTTGAGAGTATAATGATTTTCAAAAAATTTTTAAATGTTTACTTTTGAGAGAAAGACACAGCGAGAACAGGGAAGGGGCAGAGAGGGAGAGAGACATGGAATCTGAAGCAGGCTCCAGCCTCTGAGCTGTCAGCATAGAGCCCGACTTGGGGCTGGAACTCACGAACCAGGAGATCATGACTTCAGCCGGAGTCAGATGCTTAACCAACTGAGCCACCCAGGTGCCCCAAGAATTTAATGATTTTTAAAAACTATTTGGAAAGCTACCCTAAAGCAGCAAGCAGTTTTAGTATGCATTAAAAGAGAATTTACCAGCAATGTTCCACCTTGAGGTACCGTTTCTTCTTGTTTTACAGAAAACATTTAAACAAAACATTTCAAGGCAATACACCTAGCAGTCCAATGAACCTGTCTCTTGCTTCAACAGTGTTTGAACCAAACAGACCCAGAGATGCCCCTTCTTCCAGCCTCAGACTACCTCCAACTTCTTTTCCAGCTGCAATCTATGGAACCATCTTCTCAGCCATCCTCTGCCGCTGGCAATAAGCCAACATCGTATTTTGAGCTTAGCTCCTTATTATCTAACAACCATGAGCTCCTGCATTCATCAGAATTACTCCACCAGAATGGAGGCAGCATCAATCGCCTGATCAACATGCATCTTCAGGCTTTCTACACCTAACTGCCTGTAAGCTTCTATTTTGAATGTGGCTCTGAAGGGTGTAGACAGATTCTCAGAGACTTGGCTGGACTTGGCTGAGGAGAAGCTTGAGTGTCTCTTTTAATTTTTTAACGTTTACTTATTTATTTTGAGAGAGAGTGTGCACAAGCAGAGGGGCAGAGAGAGAGGACAGGAGAGACAGAGTCCCAAGTAGGCTCTGTGCTGTCAGTGGACAGTTCAAACTCAACGCAGAGCTGAAACTCAACCATGAGATCATGACCTGAGCCAAATCAAGATGCTAAACTGACTGAGCCATCCAGGCATCCCAGGGTCTCTTGATGCAAACCAGCTCAGCAGTCATTCCCTCTCCCAGGATATGCAGAAGCCATCACAGGATGAGCGAGGTAAAACCCTGGATGCCATGGAAGCCACCATGGTCTACAGAAAACCCTGAACCAGGCTGTTTTGTATCTGCATTCCAGACCTGCATCCCTGTAATTTCCTGGGGAACCACTTCCTAGATGATGAGGTGAAGCTCATCAAGAAGATGGCAACCACCTGACTGACCTCCCAGGCTGGCTGGTCTCCAGGCTGGGCTGGGCAAGTATCTCCTGGAAAAGCACACTCTCAAGCAGGCTAGGAGCCTCCAGAGCCCAATGGCCCTCGAGGGGCCTCTCTGTCATCCCCCTTCTGTAGAGCTTCTGCCTGAGCTTCTCTCTGCGGCTATTAGGTAGCTTTTTAACCACCCTGAGACCCCCTCCCAAGCCAGGGACCAGTGGAAACAAGATTTTTCCATAAAAAAACAAAAAAGATTCAACAACTACAAGTAAAAACCAATCATCATATTGAGACATCCAGAATCAAGAAAGTAAACCTTGTAAAAAGTCATATTCTGAAGAAGGAAAATCTAGAATCTTCAAAAATAAAAGTTTTATATTCAACATTACTGCAAACTATTTTTTAGAAAATTCAATGTAACTTAAAAATT
Source organism: Paguma larvata (assembly GCA_030068075.1). Taxonomy (NCBI): domain Eukaryota; kingdom Metazoa; phylum Chordata; class Mammalia; order Carnivora; family Viverridae; genus Paguma; species Paguma larvata. The sequence continues at coordinate 91,071,082 of CM057823.1, forward strand.
AAAAATTCAAAAAATTCAGTATAACATTCTCATTAGCTGGTGAATATTAAATGTTAAAGCAATTTATCTGTTGTCCATACAAAATATTCTAGTCCAAATTTACATATATAAATATACATATATATACAATTGTTCCAATTGTTTCCCAAAATGATTTTGCTGAAATATTAATTTCACAAAATTTTTATAGATAGTAAGTATTAAATGTGGGAGGCAGCTTAGAATAGTAGTTGAGTTCATGATGAATGGATAAAGAAAACATGGAATACTACGCAGCAATGAGAAAGAATGAAATCTGGTCATGTGTGGCAACATGGATGGAACTGGAGGATACTATGCTGAGTGAAATAAGTCAGGCAGAGAAAGACAGATGGCGTACTGTATCCACGCATCGGTGGGCTTTGTGAGACTTAACAGAAAACCAGAGGGGAGGGGAAGCGGGGAAGGAAAAAAACCACAGAGAGGGAGAGATACAAAACATAAGAGACTCTCAAAGACTAAGAACAAACTGAGGGGATGCGGGGTGGGAGGGGAGAGAGTGGGTGACAGGCACAGAGGAGGGCACTTGTTGGGATGAGCACTGGGTGTTGTATGGGAACCAATTTGACAATAAATTATTTTTAAAAAAAAGAATAGTAGTTGAGTTCAAATTATGTCTACTCCACTTCTATGATCTTGGGCAAATTCTTAACTGCCTTATATCTCTGTTTCCTAATCTATAAAATAAAGATAAAAATGATATCTGGGTCCTGACACATAGGAAACACTCAGCAAACTGTAGTTGCGATTGTTACTGATATTGCTGCCACGGTAAAAAAAAAAAAAAAGTACAAGGGACAAACGTGATATTTGGGTTCATAATATAAAATAGATCTTTCAGGGTACCTGGGTGGCTTACTAGATTAAGCATCTGACTTCGGCTCAGGTCATGATCTCACAGTTTGTGGGTTCAAGTCCTACACCGGACTCTCTGCTGTCAGCACAGATCCTACTTCAGATCTTCTGTGTCCCTCTTTCTCTGGCCCTCCCCTGCTTGCTCTTTGCCTCTCAACTTTAAAAAAATTTTTAAAATAAAACAGATTTCTAAAGGATTTTTGAGTTATTAATATGCTAATATTCATAGTGACTCTCTAAAGGACAAAGAGAGTTTACAGAGCTTTCCAAACTTTTCTCACTAGAACCTTTTCTCCCCCTCAGCTTATTTTTCAAAACTAATATCAATGAACAGACCCGAAGGATGTAAGTAAAAAAAATTTTTTTTTCAAAAAGAAATTTTGTCTACTGTAATCGCTTCAGTAAGGAATTTTTAAAATTCTAGTTCTAAAATCTGACCTGGCTTTGAGTACCCGCTCCATTACTTATGTACTATGTGATCTTAGGCAAGATAATGAATTCTCTGAGCCTCTGCTTCCCCATTTGTAAAATGATGATAATAAGCACACCTTTCTCACAGGATTGCTGTGAGGATTAAATGGAGCAATATTTGGAAAGTACTTGCCAGAATGCATCAAACTGGGAACAAAGATTCTGCTGGGAGGAGCCTGTGCACTGAAGTGTTTCCATTCCCCTACCCCACCCAAACAAGGCTATGACCCTCTGATACTGAGTATGACTTGAGAAGCAGGAGAGTTCAGATATCTCCAAATATTTCTGGCTAAGGACCCATTATTACTAGTATAAGTTTTTTTTGAATAATAACATCAATCCCAACCATAAAAGAACCTTGGCATAACAAATTATTCAGCTTCATGACTGAGCCCTGCTGGGGCCATGTCACTACCACACGTACAGAGGCCAAAGGAAGCTGCTCAGAAAGATTCTATATTTTCTCCTGCTTTGTGTGTGATTGATTCCGCTAGATTTTCCTATTTGTTATTATTATAAACTGGCAAATTAATATAATTCATTATATTGGAGTTTAGGTGGGATGGAGGAGGGAAGTTCTTCCTATCTGTAGCTAAGTGTAAATACCATAGCAAACCAGTGCCTTAACATGAGCACACAATGAATATTCCCATTCGGGGTTGTATCCAGGGTATGTGGGGCAGAGACTTATACAATTTGAGAGGACCCTGTCTGAAAAAAAGAAAGAAAGAAATATAAAATTAGACACAGGACCTTAGAACCCATGCAAGGGGACCTAAAGAATAAGCTTTATTACTTTATGGTAAATCCACTCAGAGGACAGAAAATATATATTCCTGTCTTCAAACAGTTTTAAATATAATAAAGGAAATAAGACAGTGCCTAAGAGTTTAAAGAGCAGTGTAAATTATAAGAGAAAATTCAATATAGCAATGCATAAAGGTCACACAGCAATATATAATAAATTTGCAAATGAATGGTATAGTTAATATATATTACAGGAGTTCAAAAGATAGGCAGATCACCATGAACTGGATTACCCTAGAAGGCTTCACAGAGGAGGTAACATTTTAGTCAGGTTGAAAAGGACAGATAAGGGTAGGCAGAAAGAAAGTACAATTCTATGTGTTCAAAGATTCAAATCATTTAAACTGATAGACCTGTTTGGTTGAGGCAGAGGTTTCTGGAAGACAGAAATTGAACACAGTTTGGAAGCAGCCAATTAAAGACTGAATAGCAGTCTAGCAATTTGGGACTTAACCTTGCAAGCAAAATGGAACTATTAATCTTGAAAATAATAAAGTGGCATTTTAGGACCACCAGCCACGTCGTTGTGTATGGGATAAACATGATCAGAGACACATTGGCAGCAGGAACACTATCTGAAAGCATATTATAATAGTCTAATGGTCCAAGAAGTAATATTGAGAATGGAAATAAAGAGACATATTCGTGGGACATCCCCAAAGAAGAATCAATAGGATTTGATCACTAGTGGGAAGGGCAGGCAGGGTAAAATGGCCAGGGATGACACCAGGATGTCATCTCAAACTTAACTTAACCAAAACTGGAAAGTCAGAAATAAAAGTGATTTTGTATGATGACAAGTTCAGATTTAGGTGTGAAAATTTGGGATGAAAAAAAATACATTCAAGTTTTCATGTCTATACCAAAGTTATATATTTGGTTACAAAGGAGATTTCAGAGAAAGAATTTCTACTCATAAAATTCTAATAACTTAAGAAATGAATTTTTTTCATCAGGACAACAGTATATATTTGAAGGTACTAGATTTAGAGTCAAGAGGCTCTAGATGCAGACGCAGGTATGTTTAAAGCAGCTAGACTACTGGATCCCTCACAGAGAGAGTTCCAATATAGTATGATTCCATGACAAGGTCACCTTATTTTTTCAAATTATTCAATCAAATGTATACATTACAACAACATAAAATATACGGATGAAAAATCTTTCTCAAAATATATAGTTAAATTTTTAGAAGTATCACAATACTACTGTAAAATTAAAAAAAGGGGCACAGCTTTAATTTATAGTTCCTAGAGCTTAGAGGAATACTGTCAATTTAAATTCAATGATTCATGCTTTGCAAATAAGCATGCAACACCTAAAATTTAAAAATTATCCATATTTATTACTTGGACTAACATTTTTATAGGCCTTGCTAATTATTACTGTTTCATAGATAATTTTAAGTGCCTATGAGATATAGACTGTTCACTCCAAAATCTTCATTCCAAGTCACACAATATTATGTCCCCAGCTTTCCATGTCATTGAACTCTCAGATTCTCAAGTTAAGTAGCATAAGGTATCTATAAACTCTGAGAGGAGTAATAGATATTGTAAAAGAGCACTCCATGTATAATATGTGCTCTCTATTTCCCTCAGATTTGGTATTCAAAATAGAAAAGTTTCACCTTCATTCTCCCAGAGTCCTTCAAGAGGTTAATCTGCTTACTCCGGTGGTTCTGGGAGATCATCAAAGAAAGCTTTCGCTTCTATCAGTAAACCTTGAATCCCAGGTTTAAACCTGAGACTCACAAGCCTGTGCAACATTGGAAAATTTTCCCATGTAGTAAATTCATGTATAGTCCTCATGACATATCAGATAAAGAGTCAGTATCCAAAACAGAGAACTTATCAAACTCAACACCCCAAAAACAAATAATCCAGTGAAGAAATGGGCAAAAGACATGAATAGACACTTCTCCAAAGAAGACGTCCAGATGGCCAACCAATATGTAAATTATATAGTCCAACTGTTAAAAAGACACAGAAGAGCAAATACTTTGATATAAATAAAACGATTTGTTTCTTGCTCCCCAAGTCTTGATCAAATTAAACTTAAATAACATTTTTTACTAATATCCTCAAAGCAATCAACACCCTCATTACATTTTAAATAATTCTACTAATTGCAGTAAAATGTTTTTGTGTGGTATTCACCCATAGCAAAATTTGCACAGAAAAATACTTTGAGGAAATGTTTTTTGTGACTTAATACATAGGTACATTTACTTATGTCATATTTATAATGTTTAGTGATGTGAATTTGGTTGTATTCAATCCACAAGTAATTTTTGAGGACATACTATGTGTGCAGCTTCTCACTAAGTCCTACAGAGAAAATGCAAAGAAATGAAAGATGTAATCCCTGACCTAAAAGAACATATAACCTTTAAAATCAGAAAGCAAAGAGAAAAATATACATCTACAAACTAATGAATTGTTCAAGAAGCATACATTTAGAACTAGATTAGATTACAGAAAAGTAACAGAAATATGGAGATAAATGTGAAGTTGTAGTAGTCAGAAAATGCCTCTTGGAATTTAAGCTTCACAAGAAAGGAAAATACATATATTGAATATAACTATCTTGGATAGTTTGTTTTGGGTGTTTATTTTGACTACTCTAATTTCAAGCTTTTCAAAAACTGAAAATAATGACACCAATTGGTCAGCTTTTATTGTTCATGTTTCATGCTAGGTGCTAACTTCTACATATTCCCCTAAAATCTAATCAAATGTTGTTCTTGCCTAGGTATCCATTAAATATTTATTAGTGCTAATCCTTTATGAAACAAACATTTCTTTGTAATCACCATATGCCTTTTCTGTCCTAGGTGTGAAAACTACAAAAACAAGACATTTCCCTTGCCCTCGGGTGACTCCCAATCTAGTAGAAATGCAAATTGTAAACAATATGTGAGAAAACTGTGAAAGTGCTTTAACAGAAGTTTGGGAACACAGAGCAGAAGCCTCTGTTCTGACGGTGGGAACTGGAAGACTGGGGAGTATCTCAAAGACTCAACAGAAGTTACAGTTAAAGATGTGTAGGAACAGAACAGGAAAGGAAACCAGTGTATTATAAGTGGGAACATAGCATGAACAAAAGCACAGAGCATGTGAAAGCTGAAGAAGAGATGGCAGAGCAGATATAAAGGGAGCATATGTGCATGTGGGAGGTGGGGGGCGGAAAGGGATAAGATGAGAGAAATGATGCTGGTAGAAGGGGGTGCAGAGACCCAGGGAGCTAACATCAGGGGTTCATGCTGAAGCCATGTGGAGCTACTATAGGGTTTTAAGCAGAGAATTTACTGACAACTTTCCTGTTTCAAAAGAATCACTTTGGAGGATGTACAGAAGAACAAACATACTCTAAGAAATTTTGAAGTCTTACCTAAAATTTATTTTTCTATCCCAATTTCCCCTAATGATACTCATAAGCTTTCATTTTCAAAGTAAGAGTCTTTATTTCAAATGATTCTTTCAAACATCTGAAGAGAAAACTATCTTAAAGAATTGAACTCAATTCAATAACAATGGAGCTCTTTATTCTCTCTCTACAACATAGTACTTCTTGAATGTTCCAGTGCTAGATACGCTCATGCCTTCTCAATTATTCCTCTCATTATATAAAGAAAATGAACCAAAGCTATTCTGACTGAAGGAAGAAAGCAAAATTTAGAGCTAAGAACAAAGTACTATAAGCATTGAATGCTATAGGTTTAAACAGCCATTTAGAAAACTATCCCATCATAAAGGCAAAAGAAATTTTTCTGTGTAAAAGTTTAAAACTCCATACATTCGATAGTACTATTGTTCTTTTACTCCTAAATATTCTTCAATTATGTCTAGCTTTGAGCTACTTTCGGGTAGACAAAGAGTTGGAACAATTTTTAAAATGTATTATGGTGATAGTTTTTTTTTCCCTTTCTTTATAAATAGATTATGTTCTAATATCTCAAAATGGTCAAAGGCATTCTTCTGGCAGCTTGCAAATATCAGTAAAAATATCACCTCTAGTAAAAATTCAAAATATCAAGTCATCTTAATTTTGTACTAAAGTTTAGTTGTTTTGTTATATAGTTTAGAAAAAGCAAATGCCAACGAGAAAATTTATGGAACAAAATAGAATTAATTTGTATGGACAGAAAGCACATATTTTTTTATTCTAGTATTCAAATATTCTCTGGTATGAAACTTCACACTTAGTATATAAAGAAAAGCTTAAATGCAAAAACAAAACAAAACCTCACAACACTATTCACAACAGTTTTAGGTATCCTAATGCTCAGTGCTGATGCAATTATGACGTCAACCCCCTTCTAAACTACCTCGATGTTTACCAAATTCTCAACTGCTTAAAGACGGCTTTCTATTAAATTTGTGGAATTCCCATTTGATACCACCACTATGTAGAAAAGAATTTGGGTTTTATTTTTATTTTTTTAAATTCAAATTTCCTCAAAGGAATAATACATTACCTGTAGTAAGTAACAGAGACATTATTTGGCCAAAGTGCTATGACTCCTGAAAGGCAACCGAAATCTTTCTAAACTAAATTAAACTTCGAAAAGTCAAAAAAAGACCCGATAACACTTTAATACACATGTTTTGTTTAGCTGAACAAGCTTTTACTGACTTCTCATTTTTTAAAAATTGAGGTAAAATTGACATATATTAGTTTCAGATATACAACAAAATGCTTTGATGTATGCATGTGACATGATCATCACAATCAGGCTCGTTACCATCCTTCACCTTTCAAAGTAAAAAATTCTTTTTTTCTATCCTTGTGATGAGAACTTTGATGAGTTTTCTCAGCAATTTCACATATGCAATGCAATATTATTGACTATAAAGACATTGGGGCGCATGAGTGGCTCAGTTGGTTAAGTGGCCGATTTCGGCTCAGGTCATGATCTCATGGTCTGTGGGTTTGAGCCCCACGTCGGGCTCTGGCTGAATGAGCCATCACTCATCAGAGCCTGGAGCCTGCTTCAGTTTCTGTGTCTCTCTCTCTCTCTGCCCTTCCCCTGCTCACGCTCTGTCTCTATGTCTCTCAAAAATAAATAAACGTTAAAAAAATTGTTTTCTAAAAAAATTGACTATAAAAACAATGCTGTATACTACATACCCATGACTCACTCATTTTGTATCTGGAGATATGAACCTCTTGACCCCATTTACCTACCCATTTCTCCCATCCCTAACTCCTTTCCCCTCTCACAACCACCAATCTCTTCTTTGTTATCTATGAGTTTTGTTTTCTTTTGTTAGATTCCACACATAAGTAAAATCATACATTATTTGTCTTTCTCTGTCTGAATTATTTTACTTAGCATAATATCCTCAAGGTCCACCCATTTTGTTGCAGTTGGAACAATTTTCATTCTTTTTTTATGGATAAGTAGTATTCCATTGTATATATGCACCACAGTTTTTTTTATCCATTCATCCAGGAACATTTAGGTTGTTTACATATCTTGGCTATTGAAAATAATGCTGCATTGAACATAGGGGAGAGTGTATCTTTGAATTAGCGCAACTCCTGGATCATATGATAGCTCTATTTTTAATTTCTTTGAGGAAACTCCATACTGTTCTCCATAGTGGTTGCACCAATTTACATTTGCACCAACAATGCACAAGAGTTCCCTTTTCTCCACATCCTCACAAACACTTGTTATTTCTTGTCTTTTTAATACTGACCATCCTAATATGTGTGAGGTAATATCTCATTGTGGCTTCGATTTCCATTTCCCTGGTAATTAGAAAAAAGTTGAGCATTTTTTCATGTGCCTGTATGTCTTGTTTAGGAAAATCTCTATTTAGTTCCTCTGCTCCTGTTTTAATCAGACTACCTGATTTTTTTCTTGGTGAGTTATAGGAGTTCTTCATACTGAATATATAATTTGCAAATATTTTCTCCCATTCAGTAGATTGTCTATTCATTTTATTGGTTTCCTTGGCTGTGCAGAACCTTTCTAGTTTGATGTAGTCCCACTTAATGATTTTGCTTTTGTTACTTTTCCTTAGGGATCAAATCCAAATTAAATTCAGTGCTCCTGGTTTCATTGATCTGTTCTATTGTTTTTTTAACTTCTATATCATTTATTTCTGTTCTAATCTGTGTTACTTCCTTCCTTCGACTGGCTTTGGGCTTTGTTTGTTGTTCTTTTTCTAGATCCTTAGGTGTAAGATAAGGTTGTTTCTTTGAGATTTTTCTTGCATCCTGAGGTAGGCCTTTATTGCTACAATCTCTCTTAGAATGGCTTTTGCTGCATACCAAAGATTTTGAACTGTTGTGTTTTCCTTTTCTTTTGGCTTTATGTATTTTTTTTATTTCCTTTTTGATTTCTTACTTGACTCATTTGTTGTTCAGTAGCTTGTCATTTAAGCTACATGTATTCATATTTTTTCTGGATTTTTTTCTTGTGATTGATTTCTAGTTTCATACCATTAGGTGATCAGAAAAGATGCAAGATATGATTTCAATTTTTTTTCAATTTATTGATTCTTGTTTTGTGACCAAACATGTGATCTATTCTGGAATATTCCATGTGCACTTGAAAAGAATGTGCATCCCACTCTTTTAGGATGAAATGTACTGACCATATCTATTAGGTCTATCTGATCCAAAATGCCATTCAAGGGGCGCCTGGGTGGCTCAGTCGGTTGAGCAGCCGACTTCCGCTCAGGTCATGATCTCGCGGTCCGTGAGTTCGAGCCCCGCGTCGGGCTCTGTGCAGACAGCGCAGAGCCTGGAGCCTGCTTCGGATTCTGTGTCTCCCTCTCTCTCCGTCCCTCCCCCCACTCTCTCTGTCTCAAAAATAAATAAACATTTAAAAAAAAAATGCCATTCAAAACCACTGTTTCTTTGTTGATTTTGTTTGGACAATCTGTCCATTGACGTAAATGGGGTGTTAAAGTCCCCTACCATTATTGTATTATTATTGATTTCTTTTTTTATTTCTGTTAATAGTTGCTTTATGTTGGGTACATAAATATTTATAATTGTTATATCTTCTTGTATTTTTCCCTTTATGTTTGTGTGCCACCCTTTGCCTCTTGTGACAGTCTTTGTTTTATAGTTTATTTTATCCAATATAAGTATTGCTACCCAGCTTTCTTTTTGCATGATAAATGTTTTTCTATCCCTTCACTTTCAACCTGAATGTGTCTTTAGTTCTGAAATGAGTCTCTTGTCATCAAAATATAGATAGAGCTTGCTTTTCTCTACATTCAGTCACCATAAGTCTTTTGTTAGAACTTTTAGTTAATTTATATTCAAAATAATTATTGATAAGTAAATACTTATAGCCATTTTTTATTACTTGTTTTATGGTTGTTTTTGTAGTTCTTCTCTATTCTTTTCTTCTCTTGCTCTCTTCCCTTGTGGTTTGATGGCTTGCTTTAGTGACATGCTTGGATTCCTTTCTATTTTTTGCATACATATTATAGGTTTTTGGCTTGTGATTACCATTAGGTTTATATATGACATTCTATGCATATAGCAGTCTATATTAAATTGATGGTCACTCTGACATTTGAACCCTTTCTAAAGGCATTAAATTTTTACACCTCCCCCACCATGTTTTATGTAAATGATGTCATACTTTACGCCCTTGTATTTTGTGATGTAAATGGTGCCCATCATCTCTTTTGTTCTTGGAGAGGTCTCCTAAAGATCTCTGCCCCTCCAGTGGACATTCTGAAATGGTAAATAAATCTCCTTCCCTTAAACTTCAGGCACTTTCAAATTGCTGCTTCTATGCTGTAATTGGTTTGTTATGCTGTCTCTTTAAGGTGGGGACTCAGTTTCCTATTGCCCTCCAGTACTCCTAGAACTGAGTCTGTCAATTTTTAAAGTACCCAGAGTTAAGGCCCAGATTTAAAAATTCGTGAAGTTAACCCCCACTGGTTTTCAAAGCCAAATGTTATAAGGACTTGTCTTCCCAGTGCAGGTTCCCGTGTCTACGGTTCTTGGTGTGAGATCTGTTCCTCTCCCTTCTCCATGCTTGTGGTGTCCCTCCCATTTGTGGTTAGTCTTGCTAGGAAAGTGATTCCTGACTGGGTCAAACTTTTTCCATGCGGCCTCCTCTCTATGATTAACTGCAGAATCTGTTCTGTAAGTCTTTGGGTCATTTTCTGGATTAGTTGCACTGATGGCTGTTATCTAGGTGTACCTCTGGGATGAGGGGAGCTTAGGATCCTCCTATTCAACCATCTTCCCAGGCTCTCAAGTTAAATCCTCATGTTGGATTGACCCCTTTTTCATTATGTAATGTCTTTCTTTGTCTTTTATTATTGTCTTTGTTTAAAGTCTATTTTGTCTGATATAAGTATTTCTACATCAGTTTTCTTTTCATTTCTAATTTCATGAAATATCTTTTTCCATCCCTTCATTTTCAGTCTTGTATGTCCTTACATCTGGAGTATTTTGTAGGCAGCATATAGATGGGTCTTGTTTTTTTATCCATTAAGCCACTCTTTGTGTTATGTTTAGATTTTTTTTATTACCTTTTGTGTATGTATTATAGGATTTTGCATTGTAACCACAAGGAGGATTACATATATCAGGGTCACATATAACAGCATATATTTATTAAAGTCTATTTTAAATTGATAGCAATTTAAGTTTAACACATTCTAAAACTCTGTATTTCCATCAATGTTTTGTGTTAGATATAGATTATAGATATAGATATATAGATTTATCAAGAATAAATCAGAATAACATTATATATGTTATATATAAATATAAATATGTTATGTATATAAATTAAATTTTCATCCTTTTAAGTGTAAATGCTTTGTATTTTTGATATCATATTTTACATCTTTTTATTTTGTATATCTCTTAGCTTATTTTGTATAACTCTTAATTTATTATAGTTATAGTTAATTTTCCTACTTTTTTTGTACCTACTATTTTTGTTCCTACTTTTTTTTTCATACTAACATTATGAACAGTTAATCCACTACCTTTACTATATTTACCTTTACCAGTGAGATTTTTACTTTCCCAACTTTCTTATTACTAATTGATCCATTTTCTTTCAGCTTCAGGGAGTGCCTCTAACATTTCTTATAAATCCAAGTTAGTAGTAATGAACTCCTTTAGCGTTTGCTTGTCTGGAAAACTATTTTTTCCTTCGATTTTGAATGATAATCTTGCCAGGTAGACTATTCTTGGTTGGAATTGTTTTTTTCTCTTCAATACTTTGAATGTATCATGCCACTCCCTTCCAGTTTGAAAAGTTTCTGCTGAAAAATCTGTTGATAATCTTACAGGGGTGCTTTTGTATGTAGCAAGTTGTTTTTCTCTTGCTGCTTTTAACAGTCTCTCTTTATCTTTAATTTTAATGTGTCTTGCTGTAGATCTGTTTGGGTTCATCTTATTTAGAACCTTCTGTGCTTCCTGGACCTGGATGTCTGTTTACTTCTCCAGATTATGTAAGTTTTAGCCACTATTTCTTCAAGTAAGTTTTCTGCCCCTTTCTCTCTCTCTTCATCTTCTGGACCCCTATAATGCAAATGTTATTCTGCTTGATGTTTTCCCATCAGTCTCTTAAGCTGTCTTCACTTTTTTAAAATTATTTTTTTCTTATTGCTTCTCTGTTTGGGTGAGTTCCACTACCCTGTTTTCTAGATTGCTGATCTGTTCTTTTGTTTCATGTTGTCTGCTATTGAACCACTCTAGTGTATTTTTCACTTCAGTTATTGTATTTGTCAGTTCTGTGACTTCTGTTTGGTACTTATGTTTTCTCTCTCTTTGTTGACGTTCTCACTGTGTTCATCCATTCTTCTCCTGAGTTCAGTGAGTATCTTTATGACCATTATTTTGAACTCTTTATAGGGTAGATTACTTATACCTATTCCATTAAGGTGTTTTTCTGAAGTTTTATCTTCTTCTTTCATTTGGAACATATTTCTCTGTATACTCATTTCACCTGACTATGTAGGTTTCTATGCATTAGGTATAACAGCTACCTCTCCCAGTCTTGAAGGAGCAGTCTTTCACAGGAGAGGAATCTGATCATTCAACCTTGCCTTAGCCCTTGATTGTCTCTCCAACCTTTGTGATTACCCAAGCAACCTGATTTATTCTTAATAAGTCTCAGTTGTTGAGGGTATGCCAAGATATGTCACTGTTCCAAATGGTAGAATCTCAGTCCACACCTCGAATCAGGCTAATTGGAAGTCAGATCCTCAAGCAGGAGTTTTAAGGTATGCAGATACATACAGTCCTGTGGCAACACAGTTGTACATCTTGCTGGCCTTTAGACTACAAGATCTGGAGGCATCCCCTAGCCAACAGTTGCAAAAATCTGGGCTTCAGATAACCATATAAGCTCCTTTCTAGGAGGTACTTGTGAGTTGTAATGAGGGCAAATGAGAGTGCAAAGAAGATGTCTCCCTGTCTAGGTTCCTGGAGAGCTCCTCCATAGCCTCTAGATGTGTGGCAAATCTGAAGACTATCTCTCAGACTAAAGCTCCAGGCCAAGTGAAATGCCTTCAGATAGGTGTGTTTCACTCTACTATCTGTGCAGTGGCCTGGGGGTGATAGACTGCTGAGAATTGTCTCTTTTTTTTAATTTTTAATGTTTTGTTATTTATTTTTGGGAGAGAGAGAGCCAGAGTGTGAGCAGGGGAGGGGCAGAGAGAGAGGGAGACACAGAATCGGAAGCAGGCTCCAGGCTCTGAGCCATCAGCACAGAGCCCAAAGCAGGGCTTGAACCCACAAACGGTGAGATTATGACCTGAGCTGAAGTCGGACGCTCAACCAACTGAGCCAGCCAGGTGCCCTGAGAATTGTCTTTTTGACTGCTATAGTCCTGTGGGGCCATGCCCAAGTCTTCCTGGCCACCAGGGTCAAGTGGTCAGGGGCATTTCCTATGTGGACTGCATGTAACCCCTGGCTTTAGCAAGGCACTGGGAAAGGGTTGAGGCTGGGGCACACCCTCTGGCTTCGGCTAGGCAGTGAAAGAGCACTAGGGATTGCAGGGCACATGTGTTGGCTTTAGCAAGGCAGCAGTAAAGTGCTTTGTGTACATCCCCTAGCCTTAGTGAGGCAGCAGGAGTGTGCTGTGACTGGTTGTGACCACTTGCACTAACAAGGGAGACAGGGAGAACAAAATTGGCACCAGCTAGTGCCTCCATCATGGAGTCCCAATTGTCCCCTGCCACTCTGGCAGATGCTGCTTTATTTTTTATTTTTCTGTTTTTTTGGGGGGTTTTGTGTTTTTTTATTTAAAGACACTGCAAGCAGGGGAGGTACAGAGAGAGAGGAGGACAGAGGATCCAAAGTAGGCTCTGTGCTGATAGCAGCAAGCCTGATGCAGGGCTTGAGCTCACAAATTGTGAGATCATGATCTGAGCCAAAGTTAGACACTCAACTGACTGAGCAACCCAGGCGCTCCCTAGCATATGTGTTAAGATTGGCAAAAGAATCTCATTCCCATATAATTTAGATGTTTTACAAACTGCTACTTTTGTGCTGAGACCTGGGGCAAGTGAATCCACATGTGAGTCCTTTAAAAGGAGTATCCCTACAGCATTTTGGGTCCCTTGGACATTAGCCCGACTGGTTTTTAAACCTAGACATTTTAGGGGCTTGTCTCTGTAGTGCAGGTCCCAAGGGTTGGGGTGCCTGATGTGGGCACACACCCTTCACTCCTCAGAAAAATGTTCCAGCTTTATGAGCTCCGTCCCAACTGGGGATCACAGCACTAGGGGTGTGGTTTTGGGCAAGACCGCATCTCTGCCTCACCTACTGTCTCAGGGTCGCTCTTTTATCTTTTGTTGCAGAAGAGCTGTTCGGCTCTTTTTCAGTTCTTTTTCAGAGGGAACTGCCCCACATAGCTGTAGATTTGGCATGTCTGTGGGAGGAGAAGAGTTCAGGATCTCCCTGTACGGCCATCTCATTGATAGTTTTCTGTATAAAATGTCACTATAGGAAAACCACCAATGATTTTCAAGTGATAATAACTGAAAACCAAGCTGCATTAAAGTTAGGGCTGAGCTATATCAAATTAGAAAATTTTGCTTCTAGGTTTTCTACCTGTGTCTATAAGGGCAAAAAGTTACTGGGAGTTATGCATTATGATGAGGTGATAGAATCAACACAGTCTGGGTAACTAAGCTAAAAACTCCTTGCTATATCATTTCTTCAATTATAGGGCATATAATTTTTGTCCAGCTTTTTTCAAATAAGTACCTCTATTCTCTACCTTGCTTATGTAGATACCACCCTTTGAAAAAGCCAATAATTTACATAGGCTTCTATAGCCATTTTTTACCCTTCTGATAAATGTATTTGAAGTTATATTTTTCATATATTATATGTTAATACTAGCATTGAGTTACAATTACTTTTTTAAGATTTTAATTATAGATGGGCAGAGAAATTATAAAAATCAAACTAATGTCATTTTCCCTGTAGAAGGATTAGCTTCTTTTACAAGTGTATGAAGTATCAGCAAAATAAAAATTATTAGCTTCATCTAAAACATGGCTAATAATGTATTTGTATTAAAATTATTGGGATTGCTACTTTAAATTCAAGAAAATCGGCATATATGTGCTATTGATACAAGGTTGTTTTACAGAATAAAATGGTGAAGCTATTTATAATCTGAATTTATTTATTTGAAGTTATAAATATATAAAAGTATATATACACATATGTATTCTAGGTAATCTATTAATCCTATATATTATCATTCATATATCAAATTTAAATAGGATTTAAAATTTTTTTCTAATGTTTATTTATTTGAGAGAGATGGAGAGATAGAGTGTGAGCAGGGGAGTGGGAAGAGAGAGAGACACAGAATCCGAAGCAGGCTCCAGGCTCTGAGCTGTCAGCACAGAGCCCAACACAAGGCTCAAACTCATGAACCATGAGATCATGACCTGAGCTGAAGTCAGACGCTTAACTGACTGAGTCACCCAGGCAACCCTTAAATAGGATTTAATGAGTAACATTTTTACTCCCATAAGATATAAAACAATATTTAAGTTTTAGTTTTAATTAAGGCTTACCTGTAAGGAATGCATAGAACAAAATAGGGAAAAAAGGTTTAAAATTATATAAGGGTCTCCTACATACATTTCTAATAACTAAAATAGTGATTAACTGATACAAATAATATTATATGAGTAATATAGACTATGAATTCGGGGAAAAAGTTACAAGATCTACATTGAACTATACAAAATTATAATACCATAAAGTCTGTCCCACTATAGAACAAGGTGATCTCTGAAATTACAAGGCAGTGAATTCAGAACCATAAAAAAGGAAATATTACTTCATAACCTTTAGTTAACCTGTAGCTAGGAGGTCATAAAATCAAATTCTGTGGTTGGATTTAAAAGCTGGATAATTTTATAGCTACTCATAATATCAGGTTTCAAGCCCATTGCCTTCAGTGGCTGGAATAGAATTCTCTGATCATTCATATCACTAGACTACTAGGTATGAAGGTATGTGGTACTATGTTTTGTCTTAAAGGTTAAATATTGAAATAACTTCTTGGGATTCAAATGACACTGTTTACTACACCAGTCTCCTTTCTAACATGTGTTAGAGTGAAGAATGGAAGCCAGAGGAAGCTGCCTTCAGAAGCCAGTATTTATCATTCTATTAAGACAGAGTCTTCCCATCAGTTTACAGGCCCACATACACAGTAAACCTATGTTTCATAAAACACTAGCATCAGATGGATGCTAGTATTCCTATATCCAGGTTATTTCATTTTGACTGACCTGTTTCTAAACTGAAACCTCAGTTTTCCAGAATACTCACTCTTTTCTACATGGTACTTTAGTTAGTGAGGAAACTTCCTGTATCTATCATCTGCTTAAAGAATACAAATTACAATGTCTTATCTATGCAAACTTATAAATTGCTTTTTTAAATGTACTGCTCTTTCATCTTTAAACATTTTTTAAGCTGTTATTTCTTGCCTGTGTGCCTTTGCTCATTTCTGACTCTACACTGAAATGCTATCATCTGCCTCTCCCACTTCAAGGATCCATTTTAGTTTCAGTTTCTTCTGGATCTAAAGAATCCTGACCTCCTCAGATTAAAGTGATACTCCAAATGCACCCTCTCTATCCACCCTGTAAGTCCAAATTATTGCATTTATATTTCTAAGATTTATCCATTTCTACCTTATTCTAATTGTATGCATAAATGAATATGGCTTAGCTCTTGATTAGCTCTCTTGTAGAATGTAAAAATCTTACAGACTTATAAAAGTTTTGTAAGTCATCCCTTGTGAGTTTCTCAGCACCTAGTCTAGAGTCTTCAATGTACCAATTGCTCTGTAAGTATCTGTGGCACAAAAGGATAATTAAATGAATGAGGTTTGATGTTTATCTGGGTGGCTGCATCCTTGGACAACAATGAATGTGAAGATTACTTTGTGGCACACCTGTTACAGTCTCTTTATAGAATTCTTACCTCTCCTCTTCCAGCTGGCAATTATTTTCTTTTTTGGTTACTTTTGAAAATTCTAATACTTTAAAATAATAAAAAATGAAATTGACCAGTATAAAAAAGAAAAAATAATTTTTTCAAAATTGAAAAAAATTCTTAAAAGCAGTATTCACATGAAAAGAAATACTGTAGTAAAAATGTATAAATAAAAGAATGCTGAGACTGTCATTATTTTAAACACAGTCTCGTGGTTGTTTCTGTGTAGAATTAAATGAAGTACCAAAAATATCATTTTGTTAACCTACTTCTTCCATCTAGTGGCAAAAAGCAGTAAGAAAAAAATGTCCTAGAAAAACACCATGATGAAATGGTTCTAAATGCCATTTCAGAAACTACTGATGGTGAAGAGTCCAACATCCAAAGCTTACATTATAAGTATATTTGAAAAGTATGTAAAGTATATAAAAAGTATCATAAAAAATAATTCTAGCAAATTGACAGTGTTCAGCTCAGATAATTGAGTTATGCAATTATGCTGCATATGTGTATTTGCACATTTAACAAAGACTTCTGGTACATATGTAAATGTATATATCACCCTGTACTAAATTAGGATGAATTTGTTTGGGTATACCTATGAAAAGATAATTGCTATGGGATTCTTATACGGTGCTTGCTATAAATTAGAGATCCAAGAAGCTCAACAAAACCCCAATTTAGATAAATACCAAGAAATGGTATCTGGACCAAATTTTGGGTAATTATTTAAAATTCTATTATTCCTTGACTATAGGCACAGGGCTACTGTGCTGTTATAAGTTTCAAGAAATACAACTGAGAACCACTGTAATTGACCTATCCCATTGGAATTACTAGTCAAAATACTTCTGCAATAATAGGCAGTGAACTATTTCATGACCTGAGGCATAGGGTCAAGTGTAGGGTGGGGAAAGTGACAAACTTTAAAGAAGGCACAACCATTTGATCTGCATTTTTAGAGCTCCTTCAAAAACATTAATGGAAAATAACACACAATGTGTAGCATAATTGTACATTGTCTGCACTCTCAAAGGCCACCAGCTTATCCCTAATATGTGACGTTTGACTGCCCTTCTAACAGTTTGTTGGCCTCACTGCAAATGTAATTAGTGTTTTAGAAGTTAAATGTTGGGTTATGCTGAAATGGAAAAACTGTTCTCCAAGACAGTAAGCTTTTCCCCTTCCCCTATTTAAGTGAGCCAGTTAACTGTATAATGGTAATATAAATTAAGAGTTTGTTGGGGTGCCTGGCTGGCTTAGTGAGTAGAGCGTGAGACTCTTGACTTAGGGTTGATCTCCACATCGGATGTGGAGATTACTTAAAACTAAAATCTTTTTTAAAGATAAAAACAAATAAATATAAACAATGAAAAGAAAAAATAAATTAAGAGGTTTTCAAAGTTTGAAAATATATGAAGACTACATACAGGAAATGAAAGTATTAGTGAATATAATAATTACTTCAAATTCAATATTTTTTATTAAAAGGCTTTTTGTTTGTTTCCTAATTTTCAAGAACAAAGAAACCCTACTTTAACACTCTCAACCCCAAAAGCAAATTTGAGTATAGTAGGATTGGCTGTAATGAAATGAAACATAAGATCAGAGAATGGAAAAAACTCATTCCAAAGCACCCAATCAATTTTTCTGCCACTGTGTAATCTGAGTTGGAGTGAGGTGATTATATAGTAAAAAATTTTGGGGGCACCTGGGTGGCTCAGTTGGTTAAGTGGCCGACTTCGGCTCAGGTCATGATCTCACAGTCTGTGAGTTCGAGCCCCATGCTGGGCTCTGTGCTGACAGCTCGGAGCCTGAAGCCTGCTTCAGATTCTGTATCTACCTCTCTCTACCCTTTCCCCTGCTCATACTCTGTCTCTGGGTCTCTCAAAGGTAAATAAACGTTAAAAAAAATTTTATAGTAAAAAATTTTTGTAAAAATGGATCTAGAGAACAGAGACATATTTTCATATTTGGATAGAATACATTAATACTAGAGAGGCCTATCTAAGGTTTGAAACTTTATTCTTTGTAATTAAGGGGGCACCTGGGTGGCTCAGTCGGTTAAGCGCCCAACTTCAGCTCGGGTCATGATCTCGCGGTTCGTGAGTTTGAGCCCCACATCAGGCTCTCTGCTGTCAATGCAGAGCCTGCTTCGGACCCTCTGTCTCCCTCGCTCTACTCCTCCTCCAGCGTTTCGCTGTCTCTCAAAAAGAAATAAACATTTAAAAAAAAAAGAGAAGGAAGAAAGGACTGTCATAATTTGCACACAAATCCATCTGAGTTATTATATTCACTCACTCTTTACTTTTCTGAAGCCGACTTGTAATTATTATCACCTTTAATTTGTAATTATTGATCACCTTTAATATTCAAAATATTTCTTAAGGACTCACACTATTACAAAAAAACACGCAGGATAACTTTGGAATGTTTTAGGCTTCTAAATTAAAGATTTTTCTTTGCATGTCACATAATTGCTTTTTCTTTTTGAGTCTACACATTGTTTAGATAAAATCAGAAGTCATATATGTGCTCCAGTTTTGACTCAATCTGGACTTTAACATAGAATTTTTCACCAAACATCAAACTTCTCTGAATTATCCACACCAATTTGTAGGTCCCATGAAACATAAGGTTTGATGCTGAACATTGTTTAACAGTTCCAAATTGTTCTGCTAACTATTCACTAGCAAAAGGGCCTCCGGCATATAGCTTTCTTTCTCATCTTCTTAAATAAAATCCTTATAGAAGTTTCTACAGGTGCTCCTGAAAAAAGTTACCCCAATTCGAAAGCCATTTAAATATAATCCTTTCACGATAAAAATTTATTTATCTGAAACTCTAATATTTACCAGTATAACCAGTCTTATTTCTCTATAAGAAGTTTTACTACACTGGGACACCTGGATAAATCAGTCAGTTAAGTATCCGACTCTTGATTTCAGCTGAGATCATGATCTCACACTTCGTGAGATCGAGTCCCATATTGGGCTCTGTGGTGACAGAATGGAGCCTGCTTGGGAGTCTCTTCCTCCCTCTCCCTCTGCATGTTCCTGCCCCTCAAAATAAATGAAAATTTTAAAAAAAAGAAATTTTACTACAGTAGTATTATTTTAAACACATGGGGAAAAAAAAAACAATATTCAAGCAAAATTTTTCATAGGACAGGAAGAACTATGACCCTCCCTAACAAATAGTCACATCTCTGCAGGACTAAAAAACTGATAAAAATGAGTCAAATACTTCTTTGGTAAAGATCAGCATGCAGGGCTTCCACAGCATGTTGCAATAAGAGTTAGGATTAGGACTGCCTTCACTTTTGAAATGGGCAGAAAACATGAACAGACACATTTCCAAAGAAGACATCCAGATGGCTAACAGACACATGAAAAGATGCTCAACATCACTCATCATCAGAGAAATACAGATCAAAACCACAAAGAAATATCACTTCACATCTGTCAGAATAGCTAAAATTAACAACTCAGGAAACAAAAGCTATTGGCGAGATTGCAGAGAAAGGGGAACCCTCTTGTACTGCTGGTGTGAATGCAAACAGTGCAGCTACTCTGGAAAGCAGTATAGAGGTTCCTCAAAAAAATTAAAAATAAGGGCACCTGGGTGGCTCAGTCGGTTAACCATCTAACTCTTGATTTTGGCTCAGGTCATGATCTCATGGTTCATGAGTTTGAGTTCCACATCAGGCTCAACAGGGAGTATGTAGAGCCTGCTTGGGATTCTCTCTCTCCCCTCTCTGCTCCTACCCCGCTTATTCTCTCTCTCCAAATAAATAAATAAACTTAAAAAAAAAAAACACCTTAAAATAAAACTACCCTACAACCCAACAATTGCACTACTAGATATTTATCCAAAGTATACAAAAATGCTGACTCAAAGGAGCACATGCACCCCCAATGTTTATAGCAGCACTACTGACAACTGCCAAATTATGGAAAGAGCCCAAATGTCCATTGACTGATGAATGGAAAAAGAAGATATAGTATATATATACAATGGAATACTATGTGGAAATCAAAAAGAAGGAAATCTTGCCATTTGCAACAACGTGGATGGAACTAGAGCATATTGTGCTAAGCAAATTAAGTCAGTCAGAGAAAGACATATAATACGATTTCACTCATATGTGGAATTTAAGAAACAAAACAGATGAACTTAGAGGAAAGGAAGAAAAAATACGATAAAAACAGAGAGGGAGGCAAACGACAGGAGACTCGTAAAAACAGAGACTGAAGGTTGCTGGAGGGGAGGTGAGTGGGGGTATGGGCTAAATGGGTGATGGGCATTAAGGAGGGCACTTGTTGGGATGACCAGTGGGTGTTACATGTAATGAACAATTAAATTCTACTTCTGAAACCATTACTACACTATATGTTAACTAACTTAAATTAAAAAAAGACAAAAAAGGATTGCCTTCACTTTTAAAAACTTTTTAAGGGGCGTCTGGGTGGCTCAGTCGGTTGAGCATCTGACTTCGGCTCGGGTCATGATCTCGAGGTCTGTGAGTCTGAGCCCCACGTCGGGCTCTGTGCTGACAGCTCAGAGCCTGGAGCCTGCTTCAGATTCTGTGTCTCCCTCTCTCTCTCTGCCCCTTCCCCACTCGTGCTCTGTCTCTTTCTGTCTCAAAAATAAATAAACATTTAAAAGAAAACAAAACTTTTTAAAACAGGGGCGCCTGGGTGTCTCAGTCAGTTAAGCATCCGATTTCGCGCCTGGGTGTCTCAGTCAGTTAAGCATCCAATTTCGGCTCAAGTCATGATCTCATAGTTTGTGAGTTCAAGCCACGCATCTGGCTTTGTGCTCACAGCTCAATTATAATAAACACAGGATTGGGCAAAATATTTGGACAGGCACTTCACAAAAGAAAATACATGAATGGCCAATTGGCACATGAAAAGATAATCAAAATCATTAGCCAGTCAAGAACTACAAATTAAAACCACATTGAGAAACCAGTGCACCCACACTTGAAGGTCTAAAATTTAAAGACTGACAATATCAAGGTTGGTGGGGATGTAGAACAATAAGAACCCTCATGCATGTTGGTACTATAAAATGGTAAAAACACTTTGCAAATAATTTATCATCTTCTTAGGAGTTAAATATGCTGTTACCATATAATCCAGTTCACTTGCCTACTGAAGTGAAATAAAAATTTATGTTTGCAAAAATACTTGTCTATAAATGTTTGTAGCAGCACTATACAAAATAGCCAGAAACTGGAAGCAACCAGAATGTCTATCAACTGGTAAATCAATCAATAAATTATAGTATATCCACATAATGACACAGTACTGAGCAATAAAAAGGAACAAACTACTGATACATGCAACAACATGGATAAATTCCAAAAACATCATGTCAACGATATCCCAGACACAAATAACTGGGATCATAGTGTACGATTATAATTATATAAAATTTTTAGAAAAGAAAAATCTATGGGAACAAAAAACAGATAGCTGTTGCCTGGTTTGAGGATGGGAGTAGAGATTGGTGATAGTCAGACACAGGAGATATTTTCAAGCAATCAAATTGTACATTTAAGTGAATACATTTTATTTTATGTAAATTTCACCCTGATAATATTGCTTTTAAAAAGGAAATTCTGGCTTCTGTGTAGAGAACAGACTTGGGTGGGGGCAGGGAGCAGGGCAAGGGGAGAAGCAGGGAGATCAGTTCAAAAACTACTGCAATAGCCCAGGGTTCCAATAATCCAGGGAAGGTGACATTGGGTTGGGCCAGAGTGATAGTAATGAAAGTGTTAAGAAGTTGTGAGATTCTGGATATATTTCAAAAGTGGAGACTGGAAAAAATGGACTAGATGTGGGTCAAGTGAGAAAGAAATTTTTGTCCTGAACTACAAGATGACTTGCCATTTAAGATGATATAAACGTGGGGAATAGCAAGTACAGTGGCTGAAAGAGTTCAGTTTGGGACATGCAAATATAAAATGCTCATCAGACAACTTAGTGGCAATATCAAGAGGTGTATATGTTCAGGCACACATCAAAAGGATAAAGATATACATTTGGAAATCATTAGCACATATAGTAAAACCTCGGATTGTAACTTACTGTGAATATTCTGTAAGACAACCAAACATTTTTAATAAATTTTAACTTGAAAAACAAGTGATGTCTTGCAATATGAGTGGTACGGGATGCTGATGTCACATGATCACAACTGAGTCAATGGTTCTTCTCTCTCTCTCTCTCTCTTTCTCTGTGTCTCTCTCGCTAAAGGATTGTGGGTGATCATATCACATGTTCAGATGCTCAGTCTCAGGCTGCAGTGTTTGGCAATGAGTTTCCAGAATGTTAGAAGGTGCCCACGACTGATGCTAGTGTATTTTTTGTCATTTCAAAGTACCTATGGATAGTCCTTTGTTTTTCAACACAAGAGTAAGCTTAGGAATGCTTTGCTTCATTCTAGGTTATTGGATAGGTTACTTGTTAAAGTTGCAGGAAAAGAAAAAGATTCCATTGAGCCAACAAATAGTAGTAATTCCATTAGCGATAGTGAAAGTCATCCTATACAATAATCCTCTTCTCGTTCATCTCTCTCACAGCAGCCATGAAGGTTTGCAAAGGTAAATGCAGGTTAATTTGTTTATTTTTCTTCATATTTTGTATTTTCTTTATTATTTGTATATTATATTACAATATTATAATCATTTTTATATGAATATTTTTGAGTTGTGGAACAAATCATTTGAGTTTCCATTATTTCTTATGGGGAAATTCACTTTGATATACAAGTGCTTTGGATTACAAGCATGTTTCTGGAATGAATTATGCTCACAAACCAAAGTTTTACTGTATATTGTATTTTAAATCAGAATATTGACTGAGATGACCAAGACATGGAATATACAGAAAGAAGAGTTCTAAAGATCGAGTCTTGGCAAATTCCATTTTTAAAGTTTGCAAAGAGAAGGAATTAACCAAGAAGAATTAGAAGAAGGTGAACTGAGAAAATGATATTCCCAAGACAAATGAGGAATATCTAGAAGGGAATGCACAACACTGTCAAATTCTGATCCATGAGCAAGATGATGTCTAACAAACTTATAATAAGGTAAATGCAAATTAACGTACCATTTCTCAACTATCAGGATAGCAAAATCTTGAAAGTGTGATAACGCATTCCATTGAAGATGGTGTGGGATAACAGAAACTATCATACTTTGATGGTGGAAATGCAAATTTCCCTATAGCATAATTTTGTACTTTCTAGTAAAATTGTACATACATTTGCCCTTTGACACAGAAAATACTTTTCCTAGGAATTTATTTGGGCAAAACTTCACAAGTCTTTGTAGAACAGCAATCTATTTCTTCTTTTATATGGGAATGTCCTAGGTGAAAAGAAAGTGATCCAATCAAATCTTGAGAGCTATATCATGACAAATCCTGCAAACTAACAACTTGTGCTAGCAGGAGATTCCTTATCTATTGAATGCTTTCAGCAGGATGTATTTGGTTGTTTTAAGATGGTTTATGATAAACAAACAAACAAACAAACCTAGATTTTGACTTATGGGGTATAGATCCTTGGAAAATATCATATAAGTAGTGTAATAATTTGAATATAAAATGGAGATGGTTATTGACTAAAATATAGCCCTCTTTGGTGTTAAGTCCGGTAGTTGAAAACATGAAGCATGTTGCCTTTGTCCTTCTTATAGGAGATATTGACTAAGTCCACCCTTCACCCAACTTTCATGGGCATGCTAAGTACCTCTGGAATTGGCTGAATCCTCCTCAGTAGTAATACAAAATTAAGCAATACAAAATTAAGCAATTAAGCAATACAAAATTCTAGGAGGACAACAATAGATGATTGTTCTAATTAAGGAAATGGTTGAGGTGAGTTTTGATTCCCATTATTTCTATTTTTTAATAGTACTAACTAACATATAAAACAGAAAGTTCCATTGCTTCTTGGCCTTTTGGCTAAGATCAAGTGTAAAACAGAAAGTTCCAAGGAGTGCCTCGCTGACTCAGTTGGTAGAGCATGAGATTCTTGATCTCAGGGCCATGAGTTCAAGCCCCAGTTGAGCCTAGAGCTTACTTTAAAAAATAAATAAATAAATAAATAAATAAATAAATAAATAAATAAATAAATAAATAAAATAAATTTAAAAAGAAAACAATAACCCAAAACAAAACCAAACAAAAAACCCAGAAGTTTCCTAAGGGTAAATAATACACTGCAAAAGATCAAACAAAGTAGTTCCTTAGATTATTTCAGTTACGTCTAATATGGTAAAGATTATATAGGAAGTATAAGAGGCCAAGAGGGCCTGGTATGCCAATATGCATCTAATTATTGCTATCTTTTCAATCTAATGCTTCCTTTTCAATCCCAAGTTCAGAATCCTGCTAGACACAGTATGCCTTTCATGTAAATGTGTAATGGAAATCCATGTAAATTTATTGTTTTGCCACAGCAATATGTAACTTTCCTGGCATATTACCACAATCCAGTGAGTCAGTACTTGGATTTAACCATTAAGAGCAAAATTTTAAGTACACTACATGGATGCTATCATGCTAACTGACTCCTCAAAGAAAGAAGGTCAAGAGGAGTGAAAAACCATGGTCAGCTTTATGGCAGAAGATGACTGATAAATCCAGCTAAAATTCAAGTCCAGTCCAATCTGAGAGATTTCTGGAGCAACCAGAGATATTTTTCAAACTGTTAGAAATAAGCTATTATCTTTTAACAGACCCTTCCAACAAGCAAGAAACTCACAGCTGGGAGGGCTATTTGAGTTTTGGCAAAATCACATGGCTCCTATAAAAATACTATTAGCCCTTATCACAAAGTCATCAAAAATAAGTCTTTTTTCAAGTGGGGTCCTAGGAAGAAACAGGCATTAAAAGATTCACAGAGGATGATGGCACAGGGAAACACATCACGACCTCATGATCCAACTGATTATGTATGAATATCCATCTCCTGGAGAATTTGTAGCTGTGAAGCCTTTGAGAGAAGTCAAATAGTGCTATTAAGCAAAGATCTCTTGGATTTGGATTTGAAAACTAGCTGGGCCACTTGGGTGGCTCAGTCAGTTAAGGGTCTGACTTCAGCCCAGGTCATGATCTCACAGTTCGTGAGTTCAAGCCCCATGTGGGGCTCTGTGCTGATGGCTCAGTGCCTGGAGCCTGCTTCGGATTCTGTCTCTCTCTCTCTCTCTCTCTCTCCCTCTGCCCTCCCCTACTCACCCTCTATCTCTCTGTCTCTCAAAAATAAATAAATCAAAAAAATTAAAAACAAAAAGAAAAGTAGCTGAAGTAGTTGATCATCAAAGTCCATTTGAAAGACAGTTGCTAGTTCATACTGGGTATTGGTCAAAACTGCCCCCACATCAGAAGGGCATTAGATAATTCTGAAGCTAAGTATGAGTTATGTCTTGGATAATGTCAGAAAGACATCAAATAGGGAAAGGGCAGCATAATAAAGCTCAGCGATCAGAATAAATGCTATATGGTAGAGTACCCTGAGGTGGGAAGTTCAGGAGCAGTACGCTGAATACCTAAGATTTTCACAGATCCAATGAGAGAGCCCTTCAAAAATCCCACTTCCCCACATTCCTCTGACAAAGTAGCTGACTGGTTCACTAGAGTTCCTGGCTTGAGAGCTGTGTTACTCTTTGGAAATTGGCAGTATGTGCCATACTGATAGAAAAAAAAAACACAAAAAACAAAAAACCACCTTGAGGATATAAGGAACAGGCAAGTCTGCAAATTTGGCAGAGTTGAGAACTGCTAATGTAGCAGTGTGTGAATTAGTCTCCAGATCTCAGAGGACCATTTGGATATTTATAGACTCTGGGTTGCAGTCAACAGCAAATGGGTCCTAGATCACTAGACAATAGAGTACCCTTATGTGGCACTCAATTAAGTAAATCTCTGTGGGAATTAAGAAGAATTAAAAGGGGTCACGTGAATGTGAACAAAAAAACAAAACCAAACAAAAGATCCAGTTTCCAGCTTAGAAAGGAGGTTGGAACACTAAGGCAGATGCCTTAATCAGATTACTGAGCTAATTATCTGGTAGGTATGCATGTTCAGATAGAGTAGCAATCTGTCTCTGCCCTAGCAGGGGTATATATTACATGATACTTTTAAAAACCTATACTATAACATCTGGAACAAACCAAATGGGATCTGGAACTTATTGAACAATGGACTCTAGTCACCACCCTTATAATGGGGAATGCGGTATATGAGAAGTCATTTCTTTGGGAAGAAATTGAATAATCTCGTAATATTAACTGATGTGTGGTGTGTCAAACATTATTTTAACCACTCTTCTATAGCTGTATGGTGTAACAAAGGATTCATAAGTTTATTTACACAATTAAATAAAAGGCAAAAAGCAAGATATATGTAAACAATGATTCTCCAGGATGAGAAAATATTTTGGGAAGCCGCATTAAATATCCCAGCAGATGGAATACTTACAGAAACTGATTAGTCAGAGAAGGCAGTGGATTTAGCCTTAGAAGAAATATAGACTTAAGATAAATGCTTCCATCAACACATCATAAAAAGATTTAAATAACTGTGGATAAAAGGAGGAGAAAAGGTAACTGAGTTGGTAAAAGAAATTTAAAAGGCCTATGAAGCTGGATGGTCATCATTAAGGTATTTTGTAGAGCGGATTCTCTACACAGCAGCTGCTGGCCTGTGATGTGTTTCTCTCTGATTACCAAAGGAACATTCTCTGAGAAAGAAAAAAAGATAGGAGTCCCTGTCTAACCTTCTTGTAAAGATTCTGATAACTGACTACCTTAAGCTAAAGATACTTGCTAGGAGTAGAATTGTCTTAGCAAGACTGTTCCTAGAATCTATGGATTTAAAAGGCATGGCTCCTGGGAAATTGTCACATAAACCCTTTACCCATCTAAATATAAAATGGAGATGTTTCATAACTTAAGCAATCCCCCTCTTATTATGTGAAGTCAGTCATAAACTTTATTTAAATTCCTCATCTATTATTGGCCAGAGAAGGTGTCCAGTGCAGAAAGGAAGAGCCAAGGTAGCCACAGAGGGTGAACTAGATTTCCCTCTGATTTGCCTGAGCCTTTTGATTATTTATATCTTCAAACATATTAGTAAATCTGGGTAAGACTCCTTATTCATGTAAGTCTAATTTGACAGTGCAATTTTTTCTGTTAGCTCCAGTATGCTAACATTTACACCTAAGTTGGAAGAAAAGAATATGTCTATTTATACATATTTGCTTATATTCAAAGATGGAAGTATGAACTATAAATTCTGTTAATGGTTATCTATAAAGAGAGAAAGGTAATAGGTTAGAGGAAACTAAAATAGAGGCCAGACTTTTCTGAGTAGATCTTGATTTGTAGGTTTGAATTTGGAAACTCACAAATATTTAAATTATTTTAAAATTCCCAAAAAGCGAAAGGGGAATGAAACTAATGAACCTAACCATGTATTGAGTTCGGTGTCATAACACAATGATAGAAACTGTTTGCAACTGACTTTAAACACAGTAATTTGCTATCTAAACTTGCTCGAATATACCACAAGGTCAAAAACACTGGCAAAAACAAAAATAATATACCCTTTAACTTTTTCCAATATTCATATTATTGTTTACAGTGTTACTTTATTCAGAGTCTGTGCTGTGTATTGTGGGAAAAAGCAAATGAGAAATTGTGTTGAAATCACTAAAAACATATTTGGGTCATGTTAGAAAGGAAACATGTAAGATGTATGAGATTAAGTAGGAAGTATCAATATGAAATCATAATGTATTTACTCTTTAGAAGGCCTAGAAAAATATACCCAACCATTAGCAATGGGCACTCCTAATGTACAAACAGTGGTGTCTAAATATCATTTGCCACTAAGAGAAACCAAGAATTACTGGAAGAATGGCTAGCTCTGTGTCTATAGCAGGCAATGTGCAAGATGAGCTTTGAATATCTGGCCATACCAGAAAGCAAATAAGTTATTAAGGACTACTAAGGTCATGACGAAAGACTTAGAAGTCAACTTAAAGATATTTCCATTGGCCAAAGATTGAAAACACAGACCATATATGAGAAATCTGCAATGGATAGAAACACACAAACTATTTTTAAGATGGTTGTAGCTCTCTCTACTTAATTATGTACTTATTTACTTACTTATTCATTCATTCATTCATTCGTTCATGCATTCATTTGTCATAAGCTCTGCACCAAACATGGGCTTGAACTAATGATACTGAGATCAAGAGTCACACACTCTACCAACTAAGCTAGCCAGCTACCCCGCATATAAAATACTTTTTAAATGTTTATTTATTTTGAGAGAGAGAGAGAGCAGGAGAGGAGAAGAGAGAGAGGGAGAGAGAAAATTCTAAGCAGTCCCTATGTTGTCAGCAGGGAGTCTGATGTGGGACTTGATTTCATGACCACGAGATCATAACCTGAGCTGATATTAAGAGTCGAACGCTCAACAACTGAGTCACCCAGGTGCCTCCATAAACAATTTTTAAATCCATGAGTTCAGAGAGATTTTTTTTTAATTCCAGTAGAATTAACATACCATGTTATATTAGCTTCAAGTGTACAATATAGTGCTTCAATAATTCTACACATTATTCCGTGATCATCGAGATAAGTTTACTCTTAATCACTTTCACCTATTTCATCCATTCCCCACCATGATAATCATGTTTGTTTTCTATAGTTAAGAGTCTGTTTTCTGGGTTTTTTCATTGTTCATTTGTTTTGTTTCTTAAATTCTTCATATGAATGAAATCATATGTTATTTGTCCTTCTCTGACTGATTTATTTCACTTAGGATTATATCCTCTGGATTACTCCATGCTGTGGAAAATGGCAAGATTTCATTCTTTTTTTGTGGATGAGCAATATACATATAAATATAACACATATACCACATGTATTAATTTTTTGAGGAAACTCCATGCTGTTTTCCATAGTGGTGTACCAGTCTCCATTCCCCCCAACAGTGCACATAGGTTCCTTTTCCTTCATATCCTCACCAACACTTGTTTTTTATGTTTTTCATTTTAGCCATTCTGACAGGTGTGAGGTGATATCTCATTTCGATTTGCATGTCCCTGATGATAAGTGGCACTGAGCATCTTTTGAGGTATCTGTTGGCCATGTCTTCTTTGGAGAAATGTCTGTTCATGTCATCTGCCCATTTTTAATTGGATTATTTGGGTTTCTTGGTGTAAGTTCTTTATATATCTTGGATACTAATCATCAGATATGTCATTTGCTAATATCATCTCCCATACCATGGGTTGTCTTTTATTTTTGTTGTTCCCTTTACTATGCAGATTTTTATTTTGATGTAATCCCAATAGTTTATTTTGTGTTTGTTCCCCTTGCGTTAGTAGCCATATCTAGAAAAATGTTGTTATAGCCAATGTCAGAGAAATTACTGCCTGTGCTCTCTTCTGAGATTTTTATGGCTTCAGGTCTCATGTTCAGGTCTTTGATCCATTTTAAATTTATTTTTGTGTATAGTTTAAGAAAGTGGATCCAGTTTCATTCTTTCGCAAGCAGCTGTTCAGTTTTCCCAACACTATTTTTTGAAGAGACTTTTTTCCATTGCATATTCTTGCCTCCTTTGCTATAGATTAATTGACTATATAAATGTGGATTTATTTCTGGGCTCTCTATTCTGTTCTACTGATCTCTGTGTCTGTTTTTTATGCCAGTACCATACTGTTTTGATCACTATAGCTTCGTAGTAGAGTTTGAAATCTGGGATTGTGATGCCCCCAGCTTTGTTCTTCCTCCTTAAGGTTGCTTTGGCTATTCTTCTGTGGTTATACTCAAATCTAAGGATTATTTGTTCCAGTACTGTGAAAAATGTTGTTGGTATTTTGATAAGAATTACATTAAATCTATAGACTGCTTTGAGTAGTATGAACATCTTAACATTATTTATTCTCCAAATTCCATAAGCATGGAATATCTTTCCATTTGTTTGTGTCATCTTCCATATCTTTCATCAGTGTTTTATAATTTACAGAGTACAGGTCTATCACCCTTTTGGTTAAGTTTATTCCTAGGTATTTTATTATTTTTGGTGTAACTGCAAATTGGATTGTTTTCTTAATTTCCATTTCTGCTGCTTCATTATTGGTGCATAGAAATGAAACAGATTTCTATACATTAATTTTATATCTTGTGAAATTCATTTATCAGTTCTAATAGTTTTTTGATGGAGTCTTTCACATTTTCTATATATAGGATCATGTCATCTGCAAGTAGTGAGTTTTATGTCTCTGTACTGATTTGGATGCTTTTATTTCTTTTTGTTGTCTGATTGCTGTGGCTAGGACTTCCAGGGCCATGTTGAAAAAAACTCGTGTGAGAATGGACATCCTTCTCTTGTTCCTGACCTTAGGGGAAAGGCTCTCAGTGTTTCCGCATTGAGGATGATGTTAGCTGTGGATTTTTCATATATGGCCTTTATTATGCTGAGGTATGTTCCCTCTAAACTTACTTAGTTGAGGTTTTATCTCATAAATGGACATTGTACTTTATCAAGTGTTTTATTTCTTTAGGTCCGGTCAAGGTTAATGTCAATCCTCTGAACTTTTTAAATAATTTTTAAATGCTTTTTATTTTTGAGAGAGATAGTGAGAGCACAAGCCAGGGAGGGTCAGAGAGAGAGGGGGACAGAGGATCTGAAAAAGGCTCTGTGTTGACAGCAGAGAGCCTGATGCAGAGCTTGAACTCATGAACCGTGAGATCATGACCTGAACCGAAATCAAGAGTAGGATACTTAACCAACTGAGCCACCCAGGTGCCCCTCAAATGCCTTTTCTGCATCAACTGAATGATCTTATGGTTTTTATCCTTTCTCTTATTAATGTGATATATCACACTGATTGTTTTATGAATAATGAACCGCCTTTACAACCCAAGAATAAGTCCCATTTAAGCAAGATTTTTTTTCATGTATTGTTGAATTTCGTTTGCTAATATTTTTTTGAGGATTTTAACATCTATATTCATCAGAGATATTGGCCTGTAATTCCCTCTCTCTCTCTCTCTCTTTTCTTTCTTTTTTCTTTTTCTTTTCTTTTCTTTTTTTTTCTTTCTTTCTTTTTTTTTTTTGTAGTCTCTTTGGTTTCAATATCAAGGTCATGTGGCCTTATAAAATGAATTTGGAAGCTTTCCGTCCTCTTCCAAATTTTTTTTGAATAGTTTGAGAAGTATTAACTCTTCTGTAAATGTTTAGTAGAATTTGCCTATTAAGCCATCTGGTCCTGGATTTTTGTTTGTTGGGAATTTTTTGATTACTGCCTCAATTTCAGTGTCTATAGTCAGTCTGTTCAAGCTTTCTAGTTCTTCCTGATTCAGTTGTGGGAGGTTATAGATTTCTAGGAATTTAACCATTTCTTCTAGGGTTGTCCAATGTGTTGGCATATAATATTTCACAATATTCTCTTAATCCTTGTTTCTGTAGTGTTGATTGTTATTTATCCTTTTTCATTTCTTATTTTATTTGAATCCTCTCTCTTTTTTTTAAATTAGTCTGGCTAAAAGTTTATCAATTTGTTGATCTTTTCAAAGAACCAGTTTCTGTTTTCACTGATCTTTTCTATTGTTGTTGTTGTTGTTTTTGTTTCTATTTCATTTATTTCTGCTCTAATCTTTATTATTTCCTTCTTTCAACTGGTTTCATGTTTTGTTTGTTCTTTTTATGCTCTTTTAGGTGTAAGCTTATAGGTTGTTTGAGATATTTCTTGTCTCTTGAAATAGCTCTGTATTATTATAAACTTTCCTCTGAGAACAACTTTCACTGTATCCCAAATATTTTGGACCATTGTGTTTTCTTTTCCATTTGTCTCCATGCATTTTTTGATTTCCTCTTTGATACCTTAGTTGACCCATTCATTATTTAGTAGCATGTATTAACTTCCATGTATTTGTGTGTGTTCTTCCCAGAATTTTTCTTTTGGTTCATTTCTAGTTTCATAGCATTGTGGTTGGAAAAATGCATGGTATGATTTTGATCTTTTTGAATGTGTTCAAACTTGTTTTGTGGCCTCATATATGATCTCTTCTGGAGAATATTCCAGGTACACTCGAAGAGAATGTGTATTCTGTTGTTTTAGGATCAGATGTTCTGATTATATCTATTAGGTCCATCTGGTCCAATGTGTCATTCAAAGCCACTGTTTCCTTGTTGATTTTCGGTTTAGGTAATCAATCCACTGAAGTAAATAAGGTGTTAAAGTCCCCTACTGTTATTGTATTACTATCAATTACTTCCTTTATGGTTATTATTTGCTGCTTTATGTATTTGCGTGCTTTCCTGTTGGGTGCATAAATATTTACAACTGTTATATCTTCTTGCTGGATTGTCCCCTTTATTATATGATGTTTGTTCCTTTTATGATTATGTAGTATCCTTGTCTCTTGTTACAGTCTTTGTTTACAGTCTATTTTGTTGATGTGCATATTGCCACCCTGGCTGTACTTTCACTTCCATTTGCATGATAAATGCTTTTTCCATTTCTTCACTTTCAATCTGCTTGTGTCTTCGGGTCTGAAATGAGTCTCTTATAGGCAGTATATATAGATGGGTCTTGTTTTTTTTTAATCCATTCAGTCACCCTATGTTGTTTGATTGGAGCATTTAGTCCATTTACATTAAAAGTAATTATTGATAGGTAAATACTGCCATTTTGTAACTTGTTTTATGGTTATTTTTGTAATTCTTTTCTGTTCCTCTCTTCTCTTGCTTTCTTGTGTCACAGTTTGCTGGCTTTCTTTACTGATATACTTGCATCCCTTTCTCTATTTTTAGCTTATGTATTATAGGATTCTGATTTGTGGTTACCTTTAGCTTTACATATAACATCGTATGCATATAGCAGTCTATATTAAAATGATGGTTGTTTACGTTTGAACCCATTCTAAGAAAAAGCACCGAAGTTTTATTCCTGTCCTCCCAACATTTTAAGAATGTCATACTTTATGTCCTTTTATTTTGTGAATCCCTTCACTGATTTTTCTGGATATGCTTAATTTTACTGTTTTTGTGCTTCCTACTTTCCTTACTCTTGCTTGTGATCTTTCCTTTCCACTCACAGAGTCCTCTTTATCATTTCTTTTAAGACTGGTTTAGCGGTGATAAACTCCTTTAACTTACGTTTGTCTGGGAAACTCTCTCTCCTTCCATTCCCAATGATAGCTTTGCTGGATAGAGTACTCTTGGTTGCAGGTTGTTTTCTTTCAGTACTTTGAATATATCATGTCACTCCCTTCTGGCCTGTAAAGTGTCTGCCAAACAATCAGCTGACAGCCTTATGAGGTTTCTCTTTTATATATATATATATATATTTTTTTTTTTGTATATATATATATATTTTTTTTTTTTTGAGACAGACTGCAAGTGGGGAAGGGGCAGAGAGAGGGCGACAGAGGATCTGAAGTGGGCTTTGTGCTGACAGCAGCCAGCCCCAATGTGGGGCTTAAACTCACAAACCGCGAAATCATGACATGAGCCAAAGTCGAATGCTCAACTGCTGAGCCACTCAGGTGTCCCAGGAGGTTTCTCTTGTATGTAACTGTCTTCTCTTGCTGTTTTTAAAATTCTCTCTTTATCAATACATTTTTCATTTAAATTACTATGTGTCTTGGTGTGGACCTCTTTGAGTTAATTTTGTTGGCGGTTCTCTCTGCCTCCTGGATCTGGATATCTGTTTCTTTCCCTGTATTGGGGAAATTTTCAGCTATTATTTCTTCAAATAAATTTTTTACCCCCTTTTCTCTCTCTTCTCCTTCTGGCATCCCTATAATGCAAATGTTATTGTTCTTGATGGTGTTACTGAGTTCCCTTAAACTATTTCCATTTGTTGTTTTTTTTTCTCTCTCCTGTAGAGCTGGATTGCTTTCCATTACTCTGTTCTCCAGGTCACTGATCCGTTCCTCTACTTCCTCTAGTCTACTATTTATTCCATCTAAGGTATTTTTAATTTCAGTTGAGTTCTTCATCTCGGATTCTTTTTTATATTATCTATCTCTTGTTAGGGGTCTCTCTGAGGTCCTCCACTCTTTTCTCAAGTCCAGCGAGCATCTTTATGACCATTACTTCAAGTTCTCTATCAGTCA
Organism: Paguma larvata; assembly: GCA_030068075.1. Lineage (NCBI taxonomy): Eukaryota > Metazoa > Chordata > Mammalia > Carnivora > Viverridae > Paguma > Paguma larvata. Next base: position 91,105,898 of record CM057823.1, read on the forward strand.
TATTGCTTATCTCTGTTTTGCTTAGCTATCTTGCTATGATTTTGTCCTATTCTTTCATTTGGAATGTATTCCTTTGTCTCTTCATTTTGTCTGTCTGTGTCTATTTCTACGTGTCAGGAAAGTAAGCTGTGCCTCCTACTCTTAAAAACAGTGGCCTTTATAAAGAAGTTTCTGTAGTTTCCTGTAGTACAGTGTCCCATGTTCACTGGAACCTGGCACCTCATGCAACATGTGTGTTACATGTGCCCTACTATTATGGCTAATCATGTCTGCCTTCAATCCAGTTGTTTGCAATGGCTCTTTTCGCCTGTTGTGGGCAGTGTTTGGTCCCTGTGCTGTTAGTGGGCCAATATGAGGCCACCTTGGACTTGAAATGAGTAAGACCAGGCGTTTTCCAGAGCTGTAGTACCACCAAACTGTAGGGTGCTCTCACTGTGTTGTCCTCTGGGAAGCTTTCATTGGTGAGCAGGGCCAGAAGTCAGACCAGATGTCTGCTCCTAGCGCACTCCTGAAGCCACAATCAGAGTGCTATGTGTGGTTAACTTCCCCTCTCCCTGGGGCAGAAGTCACTTTGGGGTGGTGTTGGCCCCTGTTGGGGCTGCTTGCACACTGCCAGGCTTGTGGCACCACTTTGGAGTGATTGGCATGGGGCCTGTTCCTCTCCCTTCTCTGTGCCACATGGCATCTCTCCCTCCTGTGAATAGTCCTGCAAGTCTGTTTGGCTCCCAAACATCTCTCTGCCCTTCCTACCCTCTTTGATGTGGCCTCTTCTCTACATCTAGCTATGGAGACTTTGTTCTGCCAGTCTTTGGGTTGTTTTCTATTTGCACTGGTGTGGGTGTTATCTATTGTATCTGTAGGACAGGTGAACCCAGGATCTTCCTACCCCACCATCTTCCCTGGAAATCTGAGAGATAATTTAAAAAATCTTATTGGTCATCTTTGGAGTTTGCTATGGAACCAATTATTCATAGAACTGCTAAATAAATAATCAAGTATTTATCCTATAAAAACAATGCTTCCTGGTATCTTATAGTTGAATTGGGATCATTTTTCTTAATATAATTATTCCAGTGAATAAATATGTAATAATGAAAAAATTGGATTATCAACATTTTATAAGCTGTAACAAATTCATGAATTTAGGCAATGCTCACCTAGTGGCTTCTAATATCACAAAATAGAGACAACCAGTCATTATGCATCTTCTGACAGAAGAATACAAGACCATCTATGAGATGTTCTTACCAGAAATTGAACCTGAATGCAATCAAGCTTCTAGATGTAATTCACATAAAATATAGGAGGCAGATGAAAGCATGGGAATATAACTACCAAATTCAGACTGCAAAAAACTTTGTAAGAATAGTGGCAAAAATCATTGAGTATTTTCTCTGGCACTGGATTTTGTGGTTTGTCACTGTGAGACCTGTAATATCCATATTCATTTCATATACAAAAAGAAGCTGTCTTTAGATGAAGATGACCTAGAAAACGGGAGAGCAAGAAAACCCCATATAAATAGAGCTAGAACCTGATTGCACAGTGCAATTATCAATCTCTACATCAAACTGTAAAGTCTGCCATATCTCCTTTTCCTATTTAAGCTGGTTTGAGCTGAACTCACTTTTACTTGTAACCAAAGCTTCTTATTTTATAGATTAGAAAAGGAGCTATAGACTGTGAAAAGGAACCACTTCCAATAAATACATTTACAATTTGAGGCTCTACATATGCAAGTCCTATCTATCTATCTATCTATCTATCTATCTATCTATCTATCATCTATCTACCTAGGTTTTTTTTCAAATTATAAATAAAAACAAATTGAAGAGTTAAAGTAGAAGGCTGTTTTTCTTTCCTTAGCTTTTAAGCTGTACCAGAGTCACTTTTAAGTGTAAGGTTCCCCTCCAAATCTTCTCCAGTCACTAATCATTGAAAATATTTTAGATATGTTAACTAGTTACCCAAAAGATAAAACTGTGAAAAACCAGTTGGATGGCTCAAGATGGATCTTGAACATTTGTGCCTAGATCCAAAAAAGAATAAACTCTTTAAACAATGTATACATGTAATAAATGGTGACAAGGCCAATTGCACCATGGTCAAAACTGCTGCAATATCCTCTCTTACTCCTGGGAATGACCTCAGGGTGGGAGGTGGATATACTGGACGTACTATGACATGTTCTTAGCTCAGATTCCCTTGATTGCCTGGTCTCCACGTGTCCCATTCTAATAGAGGGCCATAATGGCAATTCAGTCCCTTACTATCAGTGTCAACTTAGTCACTGAATTTATTTTATTCAGTAATCCCAAATGTCTTCGTAGTCACCTTTCTTCAGACTAGAGTTATTCAGTTAAATGTCCACATTTATTCCCCTGGGGAAGATTTAGGAGGATATTTATCATATATTCTTGGAGTAATATTCCTGGTTATTTTATTGACAAGATCCAGCTTTTCTTTCAGTCAATAGACCTTGGGTTTGAAAACTGGTTTAAATCTACAAAAAGGGTAAAAAATCAAAATGATCTATTACAAGAGCTGAAAATAGCCTACTGCTCCCCAGCTCTCAATTTTTTTTTTCTTGTATATGTCATGTTGGCTAGCTACCCATATCACTTTTTAGGTATACCTCAGATTATTAGCTAACGTCATGGATACATGATTTTAATGCACCTTGACTGCCGCCTCCAGCCCTGCTGTTCGTTACAGTAATTACATTCACATGGCTTCTGTTAATTAGTGTCTCCCTAGGAATCTGATATCCTGGAAATTTATCATACCCATCAACACTAGACATCCCGGTTCTATGGCAACACGGCCTACTCAGTCCTGGGCTACAGAGGCTACCTACAGTTATCCAGATCATAACTGAGTTTCTCAAGAATAATAGTGTTCCTCCCTATAGTCTCTTCTATTCTATCTCCCTTGCGGTAAACACAGTCAGATGGTGGGTTCTCTGGCCTCATATAACATTCTATGTGTATAGTCTAGTATCATAACATTACCCTCTCTCCAAGTCCTTGACCTTTCCTCAATAGTCCACCAAGGCAATTTTAGCATTTCTGCTTCATGCACTATAAGCCACCATTCCATCCAACTTCAAGAATACAGCTAAGCAGCATATAAGACAAGTTTTAGGTGTCCTTGTCAAGATGTTAAGCCTCCAGTTTAACAACCCATGTCAATATATATTTTCCTTTTCCAGCCACACATACTAAATTTTCTAGATACACTCCAACATGTGGTCCCCTTGTTCCAGGTCCTGTACCCTTTCAGTGTGCACAATACTTCTCACAGCATGTACTTATTATTTCTACCACCCCTTGGGAAGTGCTGTAATCTGACCCTCATTTTAAGTCTGGAGAGGAGATGGCATATTTTGAGAACAAGGATTATTTATGAGGCACTTGCCTCAAGTGAGGTTTTGTCAAGGCAAGTTGACAATAATTGCCTTGAACAAGGTTAAAGGAGCTGCTTCTGCCAGAGTGAAGAAAAATCTGGCATTCACGATACACCAGATCAGGCTCCTCCAGACAAATGTCCTCACCCCAGATCATGGATCCCACTCTTTCCATTAGAGATCCCTCATTTCAAAATAGGAGACCTGTCAAGGTTTGGTATTCAGCAGTGTATCTATCATTACCATTAAATCCTGAGTGTGAGTTTCCATAGTGTTTGTGCTCCAGCTGCTGTAAGTAGGGCTTTTCAAACACTGAGGTGCATTTTTCTGAGGCTAATAGTGTACCTTGAGTTTGTAGTTGCTTATTTTCTTCTCAAGTCGTCTAAACACTTTATGAAAAAGCAGTCATGTCCACCTTCAACAAATTTCAGAACTCAAAAAAAGAAAAGTTTTATCAGACAGTCCCACCAGTACAACTGTTGTTGAGGTGGGCAGAGAGATTCCTGGTGCTTGCTAGTCCACTATCTTCCCAGAATCCTCTCCAAATTCCAAATTATTTTTTATTAATGGAGAAATACCAAATAAAATTATTTCAATATCAGAATTATTTTAAAAAGAAAAGAAGCCATGAGCTTCACAGTCTTTATTATTGCCACTGTCTCTATGCCAAGTGCTACCTATCGCTTATACTGATGTTTGACCTTCACCGGCTCCTCAAGCCAGTCTACTACTGGAGAAAGTCTTAGTAATTGTGATGTTACACCAGAGTCATCACCACCACCAATAGTGTCCCTATCACGGAATTGTCTCACGAGTGATTTAGACCTGATTCCCATCCTGACAGGCTCCTTTCAGGTAACACTTTCAGGGTCACTTCAGGTAACAATTGACTTAGCCTGGATTCCCCATAAAATAGACCTGGGATGACAGCTTGCATGTAGGCTGATTTTAGTGAAGTAATTGCAAACAGGAATAGGGAAGTATAAAGAGCAAAACAGGAAATGAAGAAAAGTCAATATAAAGTGTGTTATTAGTTGGCTACTGGAGTGAGATGCCTTTAGTAACCCTATGAGGAGCTGTGTGGAAGGGACTTTAGAATTGCCAACCTGAAGAACAATAGAGAGTACTTAACCACTGTCTCCCATCCTCCTTGTTCAAGAGTTCTCCCATGTGGTGTTAGCTACCTCACACATCCAGGGCAGTTTATGCGTAAGAATGGCTAAGTGGGTTCCTGCACATGTTCCATATAGCTGAGAGAGCAGCAAAGCCCTGCACAGAAAGGAGTACAACTGGTTGGGAGTAAAAATGTTAGGCTTAGAGGATAAAAGTTGGGCCAGAAGAACTTCCTAATGCACAGTAGGGTAAGTGCCCTAATAAGGCAATATTAAAATACTTTGGAAATTTAAATGGGAAAAAGCAGTTGATCCTTGGGCTTTGAAGCATGACTTCAACGGTATGGCTCTTTGGGACGCCTGGGTGGTTCAGTTGGTTAAGCATGCAACTTCGGCTCAGGTCATGATCTCACAGTCTGTGGGTTTGAGCCTGGAGTCAGGCTCTGTGCTGATAGCTCATAGCCTAGCCCCTGCTTCAGATTCTGTGTCTTCCTCTTTTTCTCTGTCCTCCCCTGCTTAAGCTCTGTCTCTCTCTCAAAAATAAATATTAAAAAAATTAAAAAAAAAAAAAGCATGGCTCTTCCATGACTGGAAGAGCTGAAGGCTTATAGTAATTGCTTTACCATTTTTATCCTTTCTTCTTCCTTTTTAAATATCAGATTAATTATATTCATTGTCTTCTGCCCCCAAAGCTTAATGTTTTAAAACGGAGGAAAAGGAGGAGAAAAATGTAAATACTTTTTCTACGGCAAAAATTTTTAATGTAAAAAATGCAATTGTTGGCTAAAAATACAAAGTATTCAGTAGTCCTCCCCCATCATATCTGTGGGGCATATGTTCCAAGATCTCCAGCAAATGCCTGAAACCATGGATAGTACCAAACTCTATACATACTATATTTTTTACTCTACATATATATGCCTAAAACCAGGATCAGTGAGAGATCAATAACAATAAAACCAGCATGAATTTCTTTTTCCTTCTTCACAATTTCACAGATAGAAGATTTGTTCTTACTATAGATCTCAGCAACCTCAGCATGTGATTTTTTTCTTTCCCTATTTAGAGAATTTTCAACTTTTCACTTCAAGGAAGCACTTGCCGGTGTTTCTTTGGCATCTCTGAATTGCCATTATCACCACTCTTGAGCTTTGGGACCATTATTAAGTAAAATAAGGGTTACCTGAACACAAGCACTGCTATACTGTGACAGGTGATCTGATAACCCAGACAGCTAAGGGACTAATGGGTGGGTAGCACACATACGGTGTGGATACACTGCACAAAGGGATGATTCACGTCCTAGACAGGACAGTGCGAGATTTCATCAGGATACTCAAAATGGCGTGCAATTTAAAACTTATGAATTGTTTCTTTCTGGAACTTTCCATTTAATATTTTTGGACCACAGTTGACTGCAGATAAACGAAATCACTGAAAGCAAAACTGCAGATAGGGGGTGGAGGGACTACTGTATTTCCCCCTGGACTGTGACTTACACTTCACTGGAGCTGTGAAAAAGCATGAGAAAACACCTGAATAAATGCATGCACTGTGTAATCTATTTAGGTGGTGAGAAGAGAGAATCTGCATGACACTGTAGTAAACAATTCAGAACACAGCAAGGAAATGGATTTATACATATATTAAATAAAAGAATGATTATTCTGTCATGGTCCTGAAGCTGAAAAGCAAATTTGAAACAGTGATTACGAACATCACTCTCAAATACTAAGTTTCTATAGGGTGCATTGCTTGTATCTTACTAATGACAAATCTTCCAAAATTCTGTGGTTGAACTATATGTTGCTTTCAAAGGAAAATGTTCATATAAAGTGCTTTCATTTGCTTGGTATTAGAAGAAGGAAAATATTTCTTATCTAGATAAGATATTTCTTTAGAAATAAATATTTCTTTATCTAGATAAAACAAAGTTTAGAGATATTTTAAAGACACCTAAACACAAAAAGGGATACATACTGGATTTTAGAAAGTTCACAAACCACAATATTCAAATTGAATATTTTCCATGGTTATGATTATATCTAAAATATTTGTACTTTACTGTCCACCCATATTATAAAATTATGCTTTATATCTGAACCTGTAATTCAAATTTAATAAAAAGAAAGTCCACTGGAAAAACAGATTATGAGTTATTTTATATCTTTTCACTGCTCCCACATTTGGTAAATTAGTCAAATATGGCAAGTTAATGAACCTATAGAATTTACTTCAATTTGCTAATGTTTTAACGAAAAGGGGACTTTTAACAAAAATATCTTTTATGGTGTCCATTTGCCGTTTGTAAGATAGACTAGCTTTATAGCAGAGAAATGTTTGTTTCAAAAGTGTAGCAGTCTCTGGAGAAATCAATATTTCCAGTTTAAGTTCTCTTGATAGTATTATCATTTATAAACAAACCCAAGTATTTCTAATGCCCTTCCCTCATCCATATGTAAATTATATTAAAAAGTTCTTTTCTGATCTTCTCAAATTAAAAAAGAAGCAAAGCTGAGTAAAAAAGCTGTACAGACTTGGTGTTAGAACTTCAATACCTTTAGGGTAATTGATTCAGAATGATTGATTCACTTCTCAAATCAGAACACACTAAATATATCTTTTTTGGGGGGAGGGGATAGTTTTATATGCATTTATAAAGCTGCTTCAGGTAACTTATAAGTAAGGTACCACAGATTATTTAAAAAAATTTTTAATGTTTATTCATTTTTTGAAAGCATGCGAGAGAATGAGCACATGAGCAGGGGAGGGGCAGAGAGAGAGGGAGACACAGAATCTGAAGCAGGCTCCAGGCTCCAAGCTGTCAGTACAAAGTCTGATGCAGGGCTCGAACTCAAAAACTGTGAGATCATGACCTGGCCAACGTTGGACACTTAACCAACTGGGCCCCCAGGGACCCTGTAAATATGCCTTTTCTATCCAAAACAGGCATATTGTTGCCATATCAAATTAGATGCTACTGTTGATTTTTAAAATATTTTCTGAATTTATCTAGGTTGCCTAACACTGACAGCATGATATGTAGTTATGAAGACACTTACAGCCTTTTGTAAAAGTCAGCATTTCAGATAGAAAACATACTTAATAAATAAAAATAATTAGTTAATAAGCTACATTTAACTAGCACTAGTAATTGTTCAATGGAACAGTATACAGTAGAAATTAACTCCATTTAATTTACAGCTTATTTTAGAACCATATTTTATTAGGGTAGAATTCACATACAGTAAAATCACATATCTTAAATATACAGTTTGGAGAATGTTGACGAATATATGCAGCTATATAACTGTCAGGCAGATCAATATACAAAACATTTCAACCGCCCCCCTCTCAAATTTCCTCATGTCCCTTTTCCAGCCAATGTGAATCCCTTGCCCTCACCGACAGCAATAGCTGTCCTGAGATCCATCACTACAGCTTAGTTTTGCCTACAAATGGCCGTTATATAATTAGTTATCCAGAATGTTCTGTCTGGTTTATTTTGTTCAACATAATGCTTTAGAGAGATTCATGTAGGTTATTACCATTAATCAGTAGTCCACTCTTTTTCATGAGCAGTATTCCATTGTCTGACCAGATCACAGTTTGTCTATCCATTCTCCTGTAGATAGAAACTTGATTGTTTATGTTTTGTGTTATGAATAAAACTGCCATAAACATTCATTTCTCTTGAGTATGTACCTTGGCACGAAACTACTGAAACACAGAGTGTGTATTTAACTCTCGAAATTTCCAGTTTTCCAAAGTGGCTCTACCATATATTACATTCCTATCCACAGTGTATGAAAAGTTCCAGGTACTCCACTTTCTCATTATTGCTTGATATTGTCAGTCTTTTTAAGTTTTAGCCATTTAACCAGTGTGTATATTTTGTACTTTTAGTCAGTTAATGGTATCTCGTGATTTTAATTTGCATTTCCTTGATGATAAGTGATGTTGAGAGTCTTTCTATATACTTATTGGCCTTCTGTATATTTTTTTCTGTGAAGTGTCTGTGAAGTCTCCTTTACTGGCTTCTCCTTTTACTACTGGTTTGGAGGAGTTCTTTATATATTCTGGGTAAAGAGTCCTTTGTCAGATATGGGTATTTTGAATATTCTATCCCAATCTGTGGCTTGCTTCTTTACTTTCTCAATGAAAGATTTTAACGAACAGAAAGTTTTGATTTTTATGTAGTCCAATTTCTCTTTCTTTTAAGTTAGTGCTTTTTATGTCCTATTTGAAAACAAATGTTTCTCTAGTCCAGATTATGAAGATTTTCTCCTAGAATTTTTTTCATTTCACCAGTCACATATAAGTTAATTTTTCTGTAGGTTAAGTAGGGTCAAGGTTTTGTTTTCATGCTTTTTTCAATTATCCCAATAGCATTTGTTGAAAAGCTATCCTTTCCCTTTTTAAATACATTGGCACCTTTGTCAAAAAATCAACAAACTGCATGTTGTTCTCTTTATGGTTTCTCTTTTACTTTGATGTATTTGTCTAAATCTATGACAGTGTCACACTGTCTTCATTGAAGCTTAATAGCAAGTCTTGAAGTCAGGTCATATAAGTCCTCAAACTCTGTTTTTTTTCAAAAATGTTTTGGCTATTTGAGGTCGTTCCCATTTCCATATAAAATTTTAATGTTTGTCGATTTAGACCTCAAAAAAGGCTTCTGGGATTTTTAACTGGGATTGTATAGATCGACTTGGGAAAACAAATTAGGGAGCTTCTTTTCTCCTGGATAAAGAGGTCAATAGGTAGGCAGTCCAGGTATGGTATGTTATTCTACTGCACTGTTTATAACCCAGGCTCCTATGTCTTGCTGTTCAGCACTCCCTGGATTGTCTCCTCATTGATGCAATATAGCTAGTGTGTTATCTCAGGTTTCAATTGTGCAATTCGGGGGAAAAAAATATGGGGAGGGCAAAGGACAAAAAGTGTATGACAGTTGAATCTTTCATCTTTAAGTCATCTTTCCTTAAAGCTCCACCTAACACTGTATACTTATATCTCATTAACCTGAGCTGTCTTATTATGCCATTTTTATCTTCAAAGGAATCTGGAAAATTTTTTTCGAGCAATCGCTCTAAAAATTCAAGTTCTGTTAGTAAAAAAGAGAATAAAGTATGTTGTTGGGTATTCTGTACAAGTAATAAAAGTTCTTCTGCAAGGCTGCTAATCTCTGAGTTAAGAATGCTAGTGGAGGACCAGGTTTAGTGGAGAAGTTCATAGATGATCTACTAGATGGCTTCAAACTCTGAACTATATTATAGCACAAAATTTGAAAATTCTAGACCAGGAGTGCTTGATGTTCACAAAATAAAGCGAAGACATTTTGACATCTAGTTTAATAGCATTAAGAAAGTGTGTCATCTGTTTGTAAATGAAAGTAGAATCTGTTGCCCAAATTCAAGGCTATTTCATTCCACTGTCTTCTACAGACTAAAAATAGCCTCCAAGACAGGAAAAACAGCTGGTTAAATACATATTTATCTTAATGATCTTAATGATGCCTTAACAGATGTGGATCTTCTTCTTAACTGAAATAGGTCATTGTTTTCAATCCACTTCAAAAATGCAAAGATTCTGAGTAAAGAATTATTGTACATTACATGGAATTAAAACATGTGCAAATAAGATGTTCCACTCTCAGGCTGACTGACTGAGGTTTAGGGAAGTGGGAAGAGAAATAATGATTTTGGTTGACAGAGTCAGGGATATTTGGGGTGAGGGTGGTACAAGGCAGACAGCAGAACTCATTGACATGGTCACTTCTGGACAAAATGACTCTGAGGAACATTTTAATTTCCTAGATAAACTCATCTACAGCCCTTCTATTTTCTTGTTAACTCACACACAACTTGCCACACAGATACTATATTTTCACTGACCTCTATGAAAATATTTGTTTGAATATTGAACATTTGAAATGTGCTGGTGGTATCATGATTAAAAGAGATTATACTTATTACTGGTTTACCTTAAAAGATACAGAGAGGAAATGATTGATGTGATCATCAACTATACTCCTATATATCAGGTTTCTCCATAAGCCACAGCTCTGATTCTGGTTGTTTCCATTCTTTTCCAAGCAGTGTGTTAAAATTGAAAGGCTTGAAGTATTCCAGACGATGGCTAAACACAAAGAAAAAGAAGGTGGGAACTGAAATGAATTATACATTTGTGAAATAGTTGTCCTCGAGGGCTATTTATTTTGTCACATTTGTGACAGAACAACATTCTATTTTAAAAATACCAAAGGTAAGATGTATTCTATGTGTATAACTTTCTCATTCTTTCTATGAAACATTCAGCTTTGAAATTCACCCACATCTTAAAGCACTCTCAATTCTGCAAAAGCTCCCTGATGACTGAAGGGAGAAATAAAAATCAGCCCTCAAAACCTGACTCATTCTATCAGCCTTAGACAAGTATTACACTTTTACAGGTGTTTTTAACATTGAAAGTTTTATATACTTTATATGCCATATAGATAATTGTTTATAAAGTTTCAGCTCCATAGATTAGAGAATAGACTATTTTGGCAAAGCAAGGGAGGTTAATGTAAAAGAGATTTAATCCTAGTTCTTTCCTTTCCAGGAAAACCATTTAACTATTGTAGCTTAAAGAGGAGAGAAAGGCTTCACTAACATGTTATAGTGGACCGCACTGCGCAGGAAATCACTCTGCCCTGGCTCCACCTTGGCCAATGGTATAGTCATAGTTTAATCTAGGGCAAAACTCCAATAACTTGTAAATGAGGAGCCTGAATACAGGAAGGCATTAGCTGGTGAAGAACCAGAGAAACTAGCCATCTTGATATGAGGGCCCTGAGTGAGCTGCATCTGGATTCCTGTCCCATTCTGCCCCCTGGCCGGCTGAATCTGGTTTAGAGTCGCACCGTCAACACAGGATTGAGAAGTTAAGGAAACTTCCAGTTACGAAGTGAATAAATCATAGGGATAAAAAGTACAGCCTGGGGAATCTAGTCAATATAGCCTAGGGAATGTACTGTAATAGCACAGTGGAGACTGATGGTAGCTACACTTGTGAGCGTGGCATAATGTACAGATTTATCAAATCACTAAGTTGTACACCCGAAAGTAATGTAACAGTGTGTATCAACTATACTTCAATGTTTAAAAATTTTAAAACTAAAAAAAAAAAGAGGTTAGGGAAACAACAGTGAAGGATAAGGGAAAGGGTCAGGACTGGGGACAGAGGCAAAGGGGAAAAGAAAAAGTGTCAGGCAGAATAAAGGCAATTGGCTAGGAAAGATAAAGGTGAAGTGAGTAAAGCCGGAGCGTGACAGGAAGGTGAAAGCTACAGGAGAGGAACAGCAGTATAGCATTTTGTAAAGGTAAGAAGGCAGGAAAGTCAGTCTACCATGGCGCAAAGCCCACCAGGTCATCTCTGTTAGGCTATTCTAAACATGCAATCTCAGCAGACTATCTCGGCCGCACTAGGTAAACCCTAGATGCAGGGTAGGAATCTCAGCTTGCCCCAGGACAGCATGTGCCTTTCCTCCCTAAGGGAGCAGTGCTTATGGCAGTCCACGAAGCATTTATAAGGCTGGGTGGGAACTATATTCTCCTTAAGTGACAGGTCCAGGTGCAAAGAGGTAAGACTCAAAATGAGAAAATGTAGGAGATGCCTTAGCTTACATGCCTGCTGCCCCACAGGAGCCAAAATCCCTTGTAATAATAACTTCGTAGGCAAAGTTTCTTACATGCCCACAGGGAACAAGACTGGTAAGGAAAAATCTCAAAGCCATGCTGCCCCTATCGTGTAGTCATAGTTTATTTGTAATTCCTCTCAGATCAGAATCAATTTACCAATTAAGAGTCATCATTATGACAAACAATGTTGCCTAAAAATATATATGTAACATTTTTATCATTCTGAGGTTACCAGGGGAAGAGAGCTAGGGAGTTGACTGAAGATCACATTCTCAAACAGCAAGGGAAAAGATTTATTAACCCTTCAATCACATCGGGAAACATGGATGCCTCTGGCCATTTAGCTCTGAAAGGGATCATAAATGAATTTGCAACCATACTTTTATATTAGCCGTTGCAATACTCAGCAAGCAAGACTTTTCTCATATCGCTATGGAAATGTAAGTGCTCTACTGACAGCAGTAAAGGAGACAGTGTCTGCCCAAGTCCAGCTGTCAAGTAGTTACTGAGGACCATCACTGGACATACGACTCTACTAGGTATTTGTACATGTGTCTTCTTTGAGTGAAAAATGTTACTACTGTTCTACCACGAATTAGTTTCCAAAAAACTTGAAGTTGGAACATATCTTCATTTATTCTTTACTTACAAATCAGGTTTTTGTCCTTGTTGCAGTTCCTGTTGAGGTACAGGGTAAAGAGCTTCATAGTTTCTTTTATCTTTTGATCCATGAATTGCAAATGAATTGAATTTTGTCACCTTTGGTGGAAAATAACTCCAAGGAAGATAAGCTCTGCCTTCCCATTTTCTCTCTCCTCGGGACACTTTGAATGATAGAGCAAGCTCCTGCTATAGAAACAACATGTGAAACACAAAAGGTAAATTGAGATTTATACTTGAAACATTTTCTATAAGACACACACACACACACACACACACATCCCTATATATCTTAAAGATTAAAGAATTTTGTCTAATATTTTTATTTACTTACTTTCCACACATTTCTCCTTCCAGAGAGTAAAAGCACCAAATGTTGTCCATGACTGTTAAAATTAAAATTCCTCATGAGTATTTGAAAGAAACAAATGTTATTTTCTTTACTTTCTTTCATACCTGCAGTGTGTGTGCTTATAACCAAATTTCCAAATAATTAAAAGGTACAATATGAATATTGGATAATTGCAGGGAGAACTAGTGTGTTCAATTACTTAGAAATGTGGTCTTCGAGCTTACCATTCTTCAGACCATTCCAGTCAAATGCAGAAACCTACATGTGTCCGATGAGGCAAAGTATGAAAAAGGGATGGGGGGTGCCTGGATGACTCAGTCGGTTAAGTATCCAACTATGGCTCAGATCATGATCTCACAGTTCATGAGTTCGAGCTCCGTGTCGGACTCTGTGCTGATAGCTCAGAGCCTGGAGCCTGCTTCGGATTCTGTGTCTCCTCTCTCTCTGCCCCTCCCCTGCTTGCTCTCTGTCTCTCTCGGTCTCTCAAAAATGAATAAACATTAAAAAATATTAAAAACAAAAAAGAAAGAAAAAGGATGGGGGATACCACAGTATCTGGTGGTCATAATAAAACCCATCTTGAAAACTAAGACACCCTAAGGGAAGCTTGCATGAATACCTACATCTGAATCCAACAACTTTACTAAAGGTTATTTCTGTTAAAAAACAAAACAAAACAAAACAAAACAAAAAACCCCAAAAAACTGTCTTGAAGCTCATCAGGAAGATAGAAAATAAAAACATAGATTGTCTAACACAAGTCAGCAGGCTGAAGATTTTAATTTATATTTCTTCTTTCACACAACTCTCCTCCATCTGCCTGCTTGTTGTGTTTTCCTCTTTTGTGTGTGTGTGTGTATGTATGTATCATTAGCTCAGACACTGACACCACATTTTCAAAGGTAAAATATAATCTCAGAAGGAATTCTATTAAGAGAGCGTAACTGGGATGAGCCAGGTCAGTAAGAATCAAAAGATTTCAAGTAGTTAGATGAAACCAATTTACTGTCTCTGGAAAACCCTAAACATTTCTCTTCAGATGGTGTGTTGTAAGCTTTGCAGGGTGGATTTCCTTCAGTAAACTATTCTAACAAGTATTATTTTTCATTTAAAAGTTCTCTGCTCGTTTGTGCTATTATGCAACTTTAAGAATACCCTAAGAGAAATAAAAAGTCCTTGCAAATTAAAACAACAATATTCTTCATGTTGCTTTCCTAGAGGCTAATTAACTGTCATAGGAGTTGACTGCCTGAAGCAAAACCATGATTCTTGATTATTAACTGTCTTGGAATATATGAAATCAAACTATGGATTTTTTTAACTTTTAGAATTATTAATTTTATACATAATAGTTATTATATTATTTAAAAGCAAAGGAGAATCTAATTAACCTATTCATGTACTACTAAGTCATCATTTTATGGAAATAAACTGAGAGTATCATCTAATGATTAAAACTAAGGATAAAACTTTAGAATTCTAGCATATCCAAGTTCTTAACCGCTTTCTAGACAAGTTATAAGCCTAGTTACCTAAGCTTTCTCTCCTGTATGAGGAAAATAATCACACAACAGTTGAAGTTGTTTGTCCTCACATGACAGTTTAATTGTATTTTTCAACAAAAGATTCTGGCATGTTAGTTAAAAGGTACACACAAAGATACATGATTGTTCTCAAAAATATGATTGTGAACAGTATATTTTCCACATTAGAATTAGCAAGGAATCAAAATAAGGGAAAAGAAAATAATATCTAAAATATAATTTAAATCAACTATTTGGGACTCTGCCTACCCTACGAAGGACAGAGGCTACTGGATTTAGATACTAAGAGGTATTTAAAAGGAGCACCTGGGTGGTTCAGTCAGTTTGGCATCTGACTTCAGCTCAGGTCATCATCTCACAGCTTGTGAGTTCTAGCCCCACGTTGGGCTCTGTGCTGACAGCTCAGAGTCTGGAGCCTGCTTCAGATTCTGTGTCTCCCCCTCTCTCTGTCCCTCCCCTGCTTACTTTTTGTGTCTCTATCTCTCAAAAATACACACAAAAAATTTTTTTTAAAAAAATAAAGGTCATTTAAAATGGATATTGTCAATATAAAGAAATATTTCATTAGTAAATATTTTACTGACTTAAAATTTGTTATAATTTAGATGAAAGGTAGGCATAAATTTACTTTTTCAAATATACAGGAAAAACTGCCAACCTGTTAAAGAAGGTTCCCAAAGGACTGGTTAAATTTGAACAACAGAGTCCAAGGTTATTAATTTTTTTAATGTCTAAAAAAAGCTATGTGTGATTTAATTTCTATCCCAGGCATTGAACACAAAGTGACATAGTATACACTCAATAATTAAATGATGAATAAAGGAAGGAATACATAATTATGTAATACATAAAATTCAAATTTAATGTAGTCATTTAAAAAATTCCCAAAACAAATAAAATAAAATAAAAAATTCTCTAAAAGAAACTAGTTCAATTCATTATATCTATATCTCCTTTTATTTCTGAATAGCTAATATATAATAATGCAAATTTTAGAATAAATAATGAGAGAGAGTTTATTCTATACAACCAGCCACATTAGTGAACTGAAAATAATACCAACATATTTTCAAAGATTTATAATATATGTTATACATTAACTTGAAAATAAAGAATTATACATTATTCAGATTAGCATTCCTATTAGGTGAGCTTTTCCATGACCATATAATTTATAATGAGAAAATAACTATATTCAAATTACATCGTAATGAATTAGAAAAAAATGTTATACTTACGGACAAAGTTCAACTTCTAAATACTGTTCAGTTATGTCATTCAAGAAAAATGCTTCCACAACTTTTGAAAACAGAGAGAAGACATCCTGAGAAACTTGATTTTGCTTCAGTAATAAATACTTCATTTTTTAGACTATAAAATTAACTCATTATTTTTAACTATAATTCTATCCCCAATAGGAAAAAGGAAAAAGGACACAAATACGCACTGCCTGGAAGGAGAAATTCATAGGAAATAAATCATCATTTTTTTCCTTTATTCGATAGTCATAAATTAAAAAAAATAATAAAGCCTGGTGGTGGGTGAGGTTTTAAAACAACATTATTACACAGACTTTGAGCCAGTTATCTTCTTTTCTAGGAATTTATCTTAAGGAAATAATTAGATGACTGGGAAAAGAAATAAATGTAATGCCAATTATCAAAATATTGCTCAAAAATTTAGAATGATCTAAATGGTTACCTCCTATTATATAAACAAAACTCCTGTTATACAGGAGAGCTGTTAAATAAATCATGGAATTTATATATTCTGTGCAAAAATATATAATGGAATCATTACTATCAAATATACAGTTAAATATTTTTTGATATTGGAAGATATCCATGAATGTGATAAGCAGGCTGCAGATCAATAACCAAATGTACATGAAATAAGAATGTGCGTGCATGCCTGTGTCTAGTTGTCTGCAAAGGGGAGCACCTGGGTGGCTCAGTGTGTTGAGCATCTGACTTCAGCTCAGGTCCTGATCTCATGGTCCATGAGGCTGAGCCCCCGCATCAGGCTCTGGGCTGACAGCTTGGAGATGAACCCTGCTCCGGATTCTGTATCTCCCTCTCTCTCTTTGTCCCTCCCCTGCTCACACTCTGTCTCTCTCACTCAAAAATAAATAAACATTAAAAAAATAAATGTCTGCAAAGTATGCGCGCGCGCGCACACACACACAAACGACTGGTTATCTCTGATAGGAGCAATACGTGTAGGTGATTTTTCTTTTCTTTACAATTTCCTGGACTTTTTTGTGCATGTGATGTTTTTAAGATTGTTTAATTATGAAAGTAATACATATTTCTTATAAATGATTAAAACGATAGAAACATATATAAAGTAAAAAGTCAATCTGTCAGATGTTTTCTATCTACAATCTATTTCACCTGCATGGATTTTAAAAAATATATATGAAATCATACTTGCCTACAACTTGTTTTTTTCACAAAATACTTTCCAGCATATAGATATCTAATGCTTTTAAACTATTGCATGGTATTCTGTTGCGAGCTATTTTGGGCTCACAGGTGGAGACCCCTCCCTGCGTGGGAAAGGTTGAAGCAAAGCTCCCACCAGCCAAACTGGGCACCTAATCTTACCTCCTTCTAAATAATCTTGCAGGCCTGGATTTCTTGAACTGCTCTCGTTGGCCTAAGGGATATAATGCTCTTTGGTTTTATGGCACATGGAAAAGGGGACCTGGAGTGCAATGTCTTGATGGATAAAATCTGAATGAGAGTAACCTGACCAGAAGTAACCTCGAAGTTGCCTCTTGGGGATAGGTTACACAAATTGATCATATAGAATAGCAGTTATGAGTTGGCTAGAAATTAGCAGACTGTTAGGCCTCAAGACTCCTTGAACCAAACTAGATTTTCCCTGCAGGTATCTCATTGTGTTAATCATTCCCTCAGCCCCACCATAAGACCTCAAGGCACATCTCTGTAAAGCTTCTCTCAGTATTTGATTAACAGACTGATAGGAGAGACTGTAAAGAGACTTAGGACCTTCCCCGGGAGTTAGCCTAGCCCAAAAGTTAGAAGCACTGCTTATAGATAAGGTACAAACTAAAGTAGCTACACATATCTTCACTGATGAGCAGCAAATATTGAGCACCTCCCTGAGGTTAACATTTCACAAATCCTTTTGTAATTCTCATCCCCAACCTCCCTTATAATAAAAAGGCAATAACAAAATACTCTTACAAAAGCTACCATAAACCTATAGATGACTACATAGGTCTTGCGACAACAATGTATGTTGTAAAGAATGCCTTGTCACTGATGTAATGTCTCTCGCTACCTTTAAAAATAAAGACACTGAGACCAGCAGGGCAGAGACGCCAGAATTGCCAGGGCTGCCTGCTTGGTCATCAGACTCCATCTCTCATGGCTCTCTCACTTCATTTCGCCTGACCGTCCGTCCTTCGTGGACCCCTAGATTCGCCGGAACAAGGACCCCAGCAGTACTCTTCTATAAAATGTTGTAATTTATTCCCATAGTCCCTTATTGAAGACACTTAGGTTGTCTCCAGTTTTCCATGCGTTATTTTTATAATAAAATAGCTAAGGGGCACCTGGTTGGCTCAGGTAGTTGAGAATGCATCTCTACTTCAGCTCAGGTCATGAGCCCAGCGTCGTGGTATCGAGCCCCACATCAGGCTCCTCACTGAGCGTGTTTGCTGTTCCATCAACAATTCAGTCTCATTATCCCTTTCTAAATCTTTTACCTAAATGAATTAGAATGCTTCTATGATGGTTAACTTTTGTGTCAACTTAACCACAGTACCCAGATATCTGGTCACACGTTATTCTAGATGTTTCTATAAAGGTATTTTTTAGATGAGAATTAACATTTAAATCAGTAAACTTTTAGTAAAGCAGATTAGTCTCCATAATGTGACTGAGTCTCATTCAATCAACTGAAGCCCTTAACAGAGAAAAGACAGACCTCCCCTGACCATAAAGGAATTCTGCCAGCAGACCACCATCAGACTCAAACTGCAGTATATACTCTTTCCCACGTCTCCAGCCTGCTGTCCTACCTGAAGATTTTGCACTTGCCAGACTCCAAACTGCATAAACCAATTCCTTAAAATAAATTCCTCTCTTTCTTTACACATACACACACACACACACACACACACACACACACACACACACACACACACACTGTATCTCTTGGTCTTGTTTCACTGGAGGACTCTAATACATCTTCTAATTACTATTTTCCATAATCATCTTAAAATCATTTTTGCATCCTCTCTATATTAAACCCTGTATCAGATTCTGGATATATGTCCATTAGCTTACAACCTAATCAGACATGAAAGTGGGTAGGTCTAATGAAAATATCAAAAGGGAAGGAGGTATGGGTGGTTACTACAGGCAAAAAGAAAACAGACACTTAGTTCCAAAAAGTGGTTTAGGGAAGGATTCCTGGAGAAGGTGTTACCTAAGCTCCATCTTGAAAGATGAGTTGGAATTGGGTGAAGAAGAATGATGGAAAGGACATTCCTAGGCAAAAGAGAAGTACAATCAAGTGTACATGATTAGGAAATATTTTCCCTTAAAGAGGTACAGCAGTTTGGTCTTTCTGGGCAAACACTGAGGTGCACAAAGCAATGCTGCAAAGAGAATAAGGGGCTAGGTCATGGAAAATCTTATATAGAGATCATAATAAGAAGGATGAAACTATCCTGAGAGGACAAGGAGCCTGAGAAGGTTTGTAAAGACCTGAATTATGAGTTTGAATTTTTAGTTTAGATAGATTACTCTGGCTTCTAAGTGAAGAATGAACCCAAGGGCAAAAGGACAGGAAGGAGGCTTTGACTGGCCCAGGTGAAAGATCATAAAGGCCTAATCTATGGCAGAGATGGTGGGGATGAAGGGGAAGTACTAGGTTAGAGAAACACTTAGGAGGTGAAGCTGATAGGACTCAGTAAATAAATCCAAATGTGGAGAGTGAGAGAGAAAGATATATTGGAAAGATCTCATATTTCTGTATTTGGTTATTTGATGTATTAAGTAATTGGACAATTGGTGAAAGAAGCAGGTTTGTGACAGATGTAGATGAGTTGAGTTTAGGAGCTCAGTGAGCTCTGATTAAATCTGGTTTTGGTACCAATATACTAAGAGAATATGCTATTCTCGTAACCTGGAGCTCTACAATCCTGGCAAAATATAACTTAGAGACTAGAAAGTTTTGGTGGATTCGCTCATTTCCACACAACCATCACATCTACAAAAATACTGCACACATTAAAGGGATCTCTATCCTAATCAATGGGTTTCCACTACAGAAGTCTCAACTCCTAGTTCCTTCAGGCAATTATCTCTACGTCTAAATGGAATTAAACCACATGCAGCGATTTCCTCCTATAAAGTAGCCTGTCACTTCCACGCACACATGGTGGGCCTTTTGGTCAGAGGGACATGTATTTTTTAGTTAAAATTACAACTACTCTATCATTTCAAATTATAAAATGTGATCTTACTTAAAAGTTCAGAAGAAATTAAATATAAAAGCAAAGCTACTTTTCTTGAGAGTATAAAGTAGTGGAACCTCAAGACCTTCTACGAGCCTTTTTCCCTGATTTCTTTGAGCAGTGTTTGAAATTACTGCAAAAATACTGACTAGACTTCCACCAGCAGGGAGGAGTGTCATGGCTGACATGTCCAAAGGTAGCATGTAACTTTGGGTTTAATTGCATAAATGACTTTAGTTTCCTAGAGAATGACAAATTTGTTAATTTGCTTAAAGAGCACCCATGTTAATCCAGATGTGCATAATATTTATAACAAAATTAACCTAAAAATATAGTCAAGTCCACTAGTTAACTATGTAATCTAAAGATAACATGGATCCAGACAGAAACAACAGATTCTCCTTTCGACTTCCCCGGGATACTTAGAACTATCTCCTGAAGCTTAACTCTCACTCCCTCTAAACTTTTTTTGTTTGAACATGTGTTCTTAAGAAATAGAGACAATTCAACTGTCCATGTCCTTAGTGACCTGTGCTAGTATGCACCCCTGCAGCACTCTACTTCCTGACACCCTCTACTGCCTGTATGTGGCTCCATTTTGATTCACAAAATGTCATGTCAACACATGACAAATTTGTTTACTGTCTCCCCATTCCCAACTGGAATACCTGCAGGTAATAGGAACTCGTTATTTATTTCTCAAGGAAATAATCATTCTAGTCTCTATATCCAAAATTTCACGATTCTAAGGTTTGTGAAATAGAAATCAGCTGCATTTGTGCTATCATTTCTCTTTCATCCAAAACAGTGGCAAGTAACTAAGATAATATATCATACCTGGAAACTTCCTTTCTATTTAATCAAAAGTTTATTGGGGTGCCTGGTTGGCTCAGTCAGTTAAGCACCTGACTTTGGCTGAGGTCATGATCTCACGGTCTGTGAGTATAAGCCCCATGGCTGCAGCTCAGAGCCTGGAGCCTACTTGAGATTCTGTGTCTCTCTCTCCCTCTGCCCCTCCCCCATTCATACTCTGTCTCTCAAAAATGAATAAATGTTGAAAAATTTAAAAAAAAAAAAAGGTTTACTAACTACTCACTTTGTTTTAGGTGACATATCAGGTGCTCAGGAAATAAATTTTAAGTCTATAGGGAGTTACGGATGATTCTCATGAGCTAACCACTAGGTCTTGTGTAGCTAAATCAAACAGGACTATTATCAATGGGTTCATTTTGCAGTCCAATTCATTAAGGATGGATCCGTATCCTAAACTATAAATAGTTTATAAATACAGCATATTTAAACAGTATACATTATATATAACACATATAATATATAGTAGATTTAAACAGTATATATAAGTAGTATATAAATTCAAATATAGTTTGGTATATTATATTCAAATTTAAATGAATCAAAGATTTAAACATAGAACCATATTAAAAAAATGAATTTTTAAAAAAATCTCATAGTAGAAAAAGTCTTTTAAAATATAGCCCCAGGGGTGCCTGGGTGGCTCGGTTGAGTGTCAAACCCCGGCTCAGGTCATGATCTCATAAGTTTGTGGTTTGAGCCCCGCATTGGGCTCGCTGCTGTCAGCACAGAGCCCACTCTTCTGTCTCCCTCTCTCACTGCCACACTCTCTCAAAAATAACTAAGCTTAAAAAAATAAAAATAAATAAAATGTAACCCCAAACCCAAAAGACATAAAAGACTGATACATTTGGCTGCATAAAATAACAAAAGCAAAAGGAGAAGTCTGCCTACATCCACCAAAAAAAAAAGCACACCATTACATGGGCACCTGGGTGGCTCAGTTGGTTAAACATTTGACTCTTGATTTTGCCATAATTGTGACATCAAGTCCCATTTCAGGAGCCACGTCAGGGTCAGTGCTGGGCATGGAGCCCGCATGAGATTCTCTTTCTTTCTCCCTGTGGCCCCCTTCCTGACTCATGTACGCTCTAACAAAAAAAAAAAAAAAAAAGAAAGAAAGAAAAAGAAAGAAAGAAGAAAAAGAAAGAAGAAAAAAGAAAATAGCCCACCATTACAAAATCAAAAGATAGTTTGGGAAAAAAATATCTGAAACTCCTATTTTAGAAAAAGGACTAACTTGTTTGAGGTTTAAAGGGCTCCTAGAAATCAGTAAGGAAAAGATCAATCCCAACAGCAAAATAGGAAAACATAGTTGACAGAAAGTAGATGCAAAATGTTCAACCTCGGAAGGGGCCAAGATGGTCGAACAGCATGGAAGTTTTTTTGGGTCTTGCGTCCATGAAATACAGCCAGCTCAATACTAAACAATCCTGCACACCTAGAAAACTGATTTGAGGATGAATACAACAACAATCTACACAATCTACACAACCTGAACCACAGAACTCAGCAGGTATGCTGCACAAGAGGTGAACTGGGGGAGAGAGAAGCTGTGAAGGGCAGGGAGCTGTTTTTGCCTGGGGAGAGAAGACAGAGATGGGGGGTAGAGTCAGGAAAAGTACCCTCCCCGCCAAAAAGCAGCTGGAGAGAAAGTGGAAAAGTGACAACAGTTGTAGGGACTGAACTAAAAAGGGAGAAAGGAGAGAGTTTAAATTCCATTAAGACTCTATAAACAGGAGGAGCGCAAAGTCTTCTGAAATTCCACAGCTGGATACCTGGAGGTGCTCTGGTGGGAAGGGCGAATCCCCAGGAGCAGAGTGAGGTATAGGGGGTCATTGGGCCACATGGGGAGAGGCGGTTCCCCTGCTGGGGGGAGATGTGGTAGAGGCTGTGTAGCCACCACACAAGCAAAGGTCTCAGCAGACCCCAGAGAACAACCACTTTCACTGATGATAGAACAAGTACGTTAAGGGTGAAGCCTAGGGCCAGATGTGTGTTGTGATTTTCCATAATCCCTGAAACGCTGCTGCTACACAATCGCGTGAACTTTTTCTGGGGCCAGCTGGCACCCAGCCGCAGTCTCTGGGAATCGGCAGCAGCATGGTCCCACGAACATTCCTAGGTGTGGCGGGCACCCAGCCACTGCTCAGTGAGACCCTCCCCCAGGTTTGAGCAGTCCCTCAAAGTGAGGGGCTGGGAAACACAGCCTCATCTGAGATAAAAGTCAGGAGGGAGGTGCCGTCTGTCAACCTGATGGCTTGGTCACGGAGTGTAAAAGCGGGGACTGGACAGAAGCCAGAGGCAAAGGATTGGTGCGTGACTGCTGATCAGGGTGAGTTCTGATACTAGAGACAGGGTAGCTGGGTGATGCCATTTTCACCTTTCCTGAATATGTGCATACACACCTACAAGCACCACAACAATCCACCCCAGTAGGCTAACCTGTGCCACCTAGTGGAGAATGGAGCTGTTACACTAAAGCCGGCGCAACTGGGCCAACCTCTTGCTCTTCAGTTACACCATGAGTCTCTCCACCTGCTTAGTTTATGGACTATAAAGTGGTCCATAATTTGACTTCTAGGATAAAACGATGTAATTTCAATGATATTTCAGTTTATACAGACTAGTCCATCTATTCAATTTTTCTTTTCTCTTTCTTGAATACAGAAAGAGAAAAAATTTCTTTTTATTTTCAATTTTTTATAAAATATTTTTAATTTTTTTTAAAATACTTTTTACTTTTTAAAAAAATTTTTCAAATTGTATATTGCTCCCATCATTTCATTTTATTCTATTTCATTGTATTCATTTTTTTCAAATTTTCAAACTTTTTCCTTTTTTATTCTTTTTTCCACCCCTTTTTTCTCTAATCTATGAAGCTCTTTCTATGACCAGACCAAAACTCTAGCATAATTTATTTGATTTTTTGGTGTGTGTGTTGTTTTTAATTTTTTAATTTTAATTTTTACCTTATTAATTCCTTTCTTCCTTCAAAATGACAAAAGGAAGGAATTCACCACAAAAGAAAGAGCAGGAAGAAATGGCAGTCCATGACTTAATCAACACAGATACAAGTAAGGTGCCTGAACTAGAATTTAGAATCATGATAATAAGACTACTACATGGGTTGAAAATAGATTAGAAACCCTTTTTGTAGATATAAAAGAGGTAAAAAAAACTAGTCATAATGAAATAAAAAATGCTATAACTGAGCTGCAATCTCAAATGGATGCCAGGTGGCAAGGATGGATGAGGCGAGGCAGCAAATCAGCAATACAGAGGACAAACGTTTGAAGAAAAATGAAGAGAAATAAAAGAAGGAAACTAAGGTAAAAGAGCACAATTTAAGAATAAGAGAAATTAGTGACTCATTAAAGAGGAACAACATTAGAATCACAGATGTCCCAGAAGATGAAGAGAGAGAAAAAGGGTTAGATGGGTTATGTGAGCAAATCGTACCAGAAAACTTTCCTAACCTGGGGAAAGACACGGACATCAATATCTAGGAAGCACAGAGGACTCCATTAGATTCAACAAAAACCAACCATTAACAAGGTTGACAGTCAAATTCACGAAATACTCAGGCAGGAGAGAATCATGAAAGCAGGAAGGGAAAAAAAGTCCTTAACATACAAGGGAAGACAGATCAGGTTTGTAGCAGACTTATCCACAGAAACTTGGCAGGCCAGAAAGGAGTGGCAGGATATACTCGATGTGCTGAATCAGAAAAATGTGCAGCCAAGAATTCTTTATCCAGCAAGACTGTCACTCAAAATAGAAGGGGAGATTAAAAGTTTTCTAGACAAACAAAAATTAAAGTAGTTTCTGACCACCAAACCAGCCCTGCCGGAAATTTTAAGGGGAACTCTCTGAAGGAAGAAAAGATGGAAAAAAAAAAAAAAAAGTCCAAAAGCAACAAAGACTAGGAAGGACCAGAGAACACCACCAGAAACTCCATCTCTACAAGCAACATAATGGCAATAAATTCATGTCTTTCAGTACTCACTATAAGTATCAATGGTCTAAATGCTCCAATCAAAAGACACGGGGAAACAGAATAGATAAGAAAACAAGATCCATCTATATGCTGTCAATAAGAGACCCACTGTGAACATAAAGAAACCTTCAGATTGAAAGTAAGGGGATGGAGAACCATCTATCATTTTAATGGTCACCAAAAGAAAGCCAGAGTAGCCATAGTTATATTAGACAATCTAGACTTTATAAAATAAAGACTGTAACAAGAGATGAAGAAGGGAATTATATCATAATTAAGGGGCCTATCGCCAAGACCTAACAATTGTAAACTTTTATGGTCCAACTGCGGTAGCACCCAACACATAAATCGATTAATCACAAACATCAAGAAACTCATTGATAATAATACCATAATAGTAGGGGACTTCAACACACCACTTCCAGCAATGGACAGATCATCTAAACAGAAAATTAACAAGGAAACAATGGCTCTGAATGACACGCTGGACTTAACAGATATATTCAGAACATTTCATCCTAAAGCAGCGGAATACACATTCTTCTCCAGCGCACAAGGAACGTTCTCCAGAAGAGATCACGTACAGGGACACTAATCAGCCCTCAACAAGTACAAAAATATCAAGATCATACCGTGCATAATTTCACACCACAATGCTATGAATCTCGAAATCGACCACAAGAAAAAATTTGGAAAGATATCACTACTTGGAGACTAAAGAACATTCTAATAAAGTATGAATGGGCTAACCAAGAAATTAAAGAGGAAATTAAAAAGTACATGGAAGCCAATGAAAATGATAACACAACAGCCCAAAACCTCTGGGATGCAGCAAAGGCAGTCATAAGAGGGAAGTATATAGCAATCCAGGCTTTCCTAAAGAAGGAAGAAAGGTCTCAGATACACAACCTAACTTTACACCTTAAAGGGCTGGAAAAAGAAGAGCACATAAAACCCAAAACCTGAAGAAGACAGGAAATAATGAAGATTAAAGCAGAAATCAATGCTATCGAAACCAAAAAAACACTAGAACAGATCAATGAAACCAGAAGCTGGTTCTCTGAAAGAATTAACAAAACTGATAAACCACTAGCCAGTTTGATCAAAAAGAAAAAGGAAAGGTCCCAAGTAAATAAAGAATGAAAGAGGAGAGATCACAACCAACACAGTAGAAATAAAAAATAAAAACAAAAATAGAATATTACAGCAATTATACGCCAATAAACTGGGCAATCTGGAAGAAATGGACAAATTCCTAGAAACATATAAACTACCAAAACTGAAACAGGAAGAGATAGAAAATGTGAACAGATCCATAACCAGTAAAGAAATCGAATTAGTAATAAAAAATCTCCCAACAAACAAGAGTCTTGGGCCAGATGGCTTTTTAGGGGAATTCTACCAAACATTTAAGGAAGAGTTAACACCTATTCCTTTGAAGCTGTTCCAAAAAATATAAATGAAAAGAAAACTTCCAAACTCTTTCTATGATGCCAGCATTACCTTGATTCCAAAACCAGACAAACACCTCACTAAAAAGGAAAAGTTTAGACCAATTTCCATGATGGAACATGGATGCAAAAATTCTCAACAAGATACTAGGCAACCGGATCCGACAATACATCAAAAATATTATTCGCCACGACCAAGCGGGGTTTATACCTGGGATGCAGGTCTGGTTCAGTACCCACAAAACAATTAATGTGATACGTCACATCAATAAAAGGACAAGAACCATATGATCCTCTCAATAGATGCAGAGAAAGCATTTGACAAAATAAAACATCCTTTCTTGATGAAAACCTTCAAGAAAGTAGGGATAGAAAGATCATAAAAGCCATATATGAATATGAAAGACCCACCTCTAATATCATTCTCAATGGAGAAAAACTGAGCGCTTTCCCCCTGAGGTCAGGAACAAGACAGAGATATCTGCTCTCACCACTGTTATTCCACATAGTATTCTAAGTCTTAGCCTCAGCAATCAGACAACACAAAGAAATAAAAAGCATCCAAATTGGCTAGTAGGAGGTTAAAGTTTCACTCTTTGCAGACGACATGATACTCCACATAGAAAACCCAAAAAATCCCATCAAAACCTGCTAGAACTGATCCATGAATTCAGCAAAGTCGCAGGATATAAAATCAATTGAGAAATCAGTGGCATTCCTATACACCAGTAATGAAGTAACTGAAAGAGAAACCAAGGAATCGATCCCATTTACAATTGCACCAAAAACCATAAATACCTAGCAATAAATCTAACCAAAGAAGTGAAAAATCTATACACTGAAAACTATAGAAAGCTTATGAAAGAAATTGAAGACACAAAAAAGTGGAAAAATATTCCATGCTCCTGGAATGAAAGAATAAACATTGTTAAAATGTCAATATTACCCCAAACAATCTACATATTCAATGCAATACCTATCAAAATAACACCAGCATTCTTCACAGAGCTAGAACAAACAATTCTAAAATTTGTATAGTACCAGAAAAGATCCCGAATAGCCAAAGCAATCTTGAAAAAGAAAACCAAAGCTGGAGGCATCACAATCCCGGACTGCAAGCTGTATTACAAAGCTATAATCATCAAGACAGTATGGTACTGGCACAAAAACAGACGCTCAGATTAATAGAATAGGAGAGAGAACCCAGAAATGGACCCACAAACATATGGCCAACTAATCTTTGACAAAGCAGGAAAGAATATCCAATGGAATAAAGACAGTCTCTTCGGCAAGTGGTGCTGGGAAAACTGGACAGCAGGCATGCAGACAAATGGGACCTGGACTCTTTTCTTACACCATACACAAAAATAAACTCAAAATGGATGAAAGACCTAAACTTAAGACAGGAAGCCATCAAAATCCTAGAGGAGAAAGGAGGCAAAAACCTCTTTGACCTTGGCCACGGTAACTTCTTACTCAACACGTCTCCAGAGGCAAGGGAAACAAAAGCAAAAATGAACTATTGGGACCTCATCAAAATAAAAAGCTCTGCACAGGGAAAGAAACAATCAGCAAACTAAAAAGCAACCGATGGAATGGGAGAAGGTATTTGCAAATGACATATCAGATAAAGGGTTAGTATCCAACATCTATAAAGAACTTATCAAACTCAACACCCAAAAAACAAACAATCCAGTGAAGAAATGGGTAAAAGACTTGAATAGATAATTCTCCAAAGAAAACATCAAGATGGCTAATAAACACATTAAAAAATGCTCAACATTACTCATCATCAGGGAACTACAAATCTAAGCCACAATGAGATACCACCTCACACTCATCAGAATGGTTAACATTAATAACTCAGGCAACAACAGATGTTGGCGAGGATGCGGAGCAAGAGGACCTCTTTTGCACTGCTGGTGGGAATGCAAACTGGTGCAACCACTCTGGAATACAGTATGGAAGTTCCTCAAAAAATTAAAAATAGAATTACCCTAGATCCAGCAGTTACACTACTAGGTATTTATCCAAGGGATACAAGTATGCTGTGTCAAAGGGACACATGCCCCCGCAATGTTTATAGCAGCACTATTAACAGTAGCCAAAGTATGGAAAGAGCCCAAATGTCCATCGATGGATGAATGGATAAAGAAGATGTGGTATATGAAATCTTGCCATTTGCAACTACATGGATGGAACTAGAGGGTATTATGCTGAGTAAAATTAGTCAGAGGAAGACAAATATCATACGACTTCACTCATATGAGGACTTTAAGATACAAAACAGATGAACATAAGGGAAGGGAAGCAAAAATAATATAAAACAGGGAGGGAGACAAAACATGAGACTCTTAAATATGGAGAACAAACAGAGGGTGACTGAAGGGATTGTGGGAGGGGGTATGGGCTAAATGGGTAAAGGGCATTAATAAATCTAGTCCTGAAATCCTTGTCGTACTCTATGCTAACTAACATGGAGGTAAATTTAAAAAATAAATAAAAAAAATAAATAAAAGTAGTTAGTTCCATTTAATGTTAAAAAACAAGATACTTTACTTTGAATGTGTATTGAATGTGTCACATTATTGGTTTTTTTTCCTCACTTATTAAAATAATCCTACGGCTTTTCTCCTTTAAATTGTTCATAAAGTTAAATACATTGATTTTTAAATGCTCAAAAAATGTTCAATCTCACTTATGAATGAAATGCAAACTAAAACAATAAATTACTATTTCCATGGATCAGAAAGTTTGATAACATGCTTGATAATGAGGACATTGAAAAACAATCACATATTTTTGTTGGGGCCTCACTGGCACAGTCTCTGTGAAGAGCAAACCCTCAATATCTATCAAAAAAAATGCTAATATCCTTTGACTTAATTCTAGTTCTAGGAGTTATTATACCTGCATATATTCAAAATGACAGAAGTATAAAGATATTCACTGCAACACTGTTTACAATAACAAAGTATCAAACTAATATCATAATTTAAAAACCCATCATTAGAGAACTGGTGAAGAAATTACAGCATTATTATGGAATGAAATACTACTTAGCTGTTAAACGTGAGGCAGCTCTACATATATCTAAAGTATATTAAGTGTAAAAAAGCAAGGTGCAAAAAGTATGAATTTATTTCATTAAAAAAGAAGCCAATTTGCATATAAGCTTGTGAATGCATATGCTATTTCAAAAAGCATATACAAGAAACCAGTGATGACAGTGGTTACCTCTTTTAAGGGAATTAACTACCTAAGACGAGAGGAAGGGAGGTTTACTTGCAACCATTTTCACTTTTTTTTAAACTACCTTAATTTTATACTATGATAGACACACATTACTATTAAAAAATAAATGTATCATTTCAACATATTTTTTAAAGTCCATTTTATGTCTGGATCTGTCAATGAGTATGGTGACCACCTCTTCTCCATAGATGCTTCTCCATCTCTACATAAGCTGAACACTTCTAAAAAGTCAGAATAAATATTGGTAATATTATTGAAGGAATGTATTCATTCAAGGTGATCACTACCCTATTATGCAATTTTAATGTTGGCTACTTAAACTTTCTTAAAAGAATGTTTGTTAATCTGTATTTATCCACATTTTAAACCCTATTCTTCAAATTACTCTTTCATCAAATAAGTCACAATTGTTAAATTATATTCATGCTTTATCTGTACTACAGAAATGCCTTTAAAAGGAAATGAGGAGAGAGAAAGAGACAAAATCCCAAAACACGAAGTACCTGGAAGACGAAAAACACTGCACAGAGGTTAAGTTATGAAAAAGGTGTTTTCTCAACAGAACCTGTCACAAACAAAATTTCCAAATCCCTCTTTTCACGAAATTATCTGTAGTTTCCCACAATAATTATTTTTCAATTTGCATTCTGCTTCCACTGGCACCCCTGCCCATTAATAAGAGAAACAGAAATAAGAAAGCCCGAAAGTGGAAGTAAATTGTGCCAGCAGAAGCAGCGGAAAAAATAAATTACCAGAGAAAAAGGTAAAAAGACTGGGCAAAGGTGCCAGAAATGACAGAAGGAGCAACGTATAACAAGAGAACACAGACCGGGAAGCTCTTTGCCGTGCTGCACTCAGCTCACTCCTTCCTGTGGGGCTCACCGGAGAGGGCTCAACCTTAGGCCCCGCCCGGCTGCCTACACATCCTGGGGGTGGGGCTTGGAAGACTGGCCAAGATGCCTGACTTTCACAGCAAAGAAAAATGTTGAAAGACCAGTGAACATCTTAACTTTTAATCATTCCACCAAAGTTTGAGCAGTCTAGAAGGACGAAGGTTAATTCAGCAATATAAATATTGTGCAACAATCTGAAAATGGATTACAAATCATTAAGATTACAATAGAACAAGGGCTCCTGGGTGGCTCAGTCAGTTAAGCACTAACTTTGGCTCAGGTCATGATATCACGGTTCATAGATCCGAGCTCCACATCCAGCACACAGCCTGCTTTGGATCCTCTTGCCCCTCCCTCTCTCTCACTGCCCCTCCCTCCATCTCTCTCTCTCCCTCTCAAAAATAAACAAACATTTAAAAAAATGACAATAGGACACATACAGCAATAATTCACTTATTGTAACTAAAGGCTAACTGGCCATATAAGCAAAAACTGTAAATTAATTATATTACACTCAATATTACCCTAAATGTAAATTGTATTACACTACTTGGAGGCATATACCTAGTGGTCAAAGATTGTAACATTGGAACCAGTCTGCCTAGGTTCAAATAGTTCAAGCACTTTCCAACTGTGCAAGTTACAGTCAAAAGGATTTTAAAATAGGACCTAGCTTCAAAGGTATTTGTGAGTGGAGATATATGTGTGCATGTATATATAGATATATGTATTGAGTCCAGTGCCTAGCATGTATGTAGTAAATACAGCAGATTAGCTGTTATTATTAAGAATATTATTATTTGCTTAAGAAAATATTTTTCTGTTGAAATCATTAAAATTACATCTTTCTTAAGTAGTTTTCCTTTAAAAAACTAGACTATGAGGCAGGAGAATCTAATCCACCCTTGAGATCATAAAATATGGTTAAGTCTGGTTGGTTCAGTCTTAACTATCCTAGCATTTATCAATCTATTTTCCTTCATTTTGTGTCTATTTCACCCAAAACAGTGTGAACTTTTCGTTTCTATACAGGATTAGATGCAAACTCATAACATAATCATGTGTAAACTTTTAAGCTTCTCAAGAAAAGGTAATAATTTACAGAACTACAATATTTCCAAATAATAGAATCACTCTGTATTTTGGTTGCTGAGAGTTACCAAAATGTCTATAGGATCTGTGGGTTTAATTCAGCAGGGAGTCACTGCACCTGAACTTCATAGCTACTCTGAAAATACTGTGCATATGCTACATATTTAAGTCAAGTCACCACCATTTTCTCCTGCTCTGCAAGAGCAGACATTAGTGTTTGGCCATTACTCAAAAATTGCAGAAAATCGCAATTTTAGATGGTTCAGCCTAAACTTATTTTGCTTATAACATACTTTTCAGAACCTCTTTGCGGGGAGAGACAGCTTTTGTATTTGTTTTACCACAACTATTATTTTTGTTTTATAAAAATCACTTTGGGTGAGAGAGGGAAATGAGGAGTGTTTGTTCAATAGGTACACAGTTTGAGTCAGGCAAGATGAAAGAATCCTAGAGATCGCCTGTACAACAATGTACATATAGTTAACGTTACTCTACCGTACACTTAAAAATTTGAGTAGATTTCATATCATTTTTTATTACAGAAATTATAATAATAAAAAAGACAAGCTTCAAAAGAGAGCTCCTAATTTCCAGGCCATGTTTCTCTTGGCTGGTTAAAATAAACAATTATTAAGAGCTTCTTAAAAATCAGGGGTTTTTTTTTTTATGGCATTTAATTATACCAGAGAATGTTTCATACAGTTCTCACTCTAAAGTTCCAACTTTGTGTTCTTTATGACGCTTTCCATATAGTGCTGGGTGCTCAATGTCAATTTATTAAGTAAGTTAATATTAATAAAAGCTATCAATTTTCAAGGGTTTTCTTCATTGAGGAAATAGATCTAGGGCTAGAGAATGGTTAAACACATACTAAGTACTTTTTTCTCTCACTTCTTATTCCTTGTACTCAACTACATTAATATTTTCTAAGCACATCCACTGAATTCTTTAAATTAATCCCTTCTTCACATATTTATTGAGCCCTTATTGTGTTCCAGGTACTATGAGGGAGCCTAGAGACAAACTACAAAACAATGCATGAAGCACTAAGGATGCACTCTCCTTTGATAGAGAACACAAGGGAACTTTTAAAATCGAGCAATACTAGAGGCAATACTTTAAGGGTAAGTGGAATCATCACAATTTCGTTTCATAAGGACGAAAAATATTTTGAAAAACCTCTGTTGAAATTCAAAAATTCAACTAGCTGAGTTTTGTAAATCAGCCCCCCAGACAAACCCCAAATCCCAAAACTACAGTTTGTATTGAACTTGACCATGTAAGCCAAATAGTTCAAGTACAGAGATAAAAATTCCAACTTCGGATATTTAATTTATGCAGTGCAAAGACCATTCATTATGAATAACCAGAAGATACTCTTTGCCAACACTAATACATATTATCAACTCCTAGTGTAAATGTAGAATTAAGTTTATAACTATTTGATGGCAAATTAAACCACAATATGACAAAAAATACAGGTTCAAATGTAGAACTTAAAAACAAGTCCTTGGGGAGTCAGTGAGGAGTTCATGAAGAAAAGTCATATACCAATCTTCAAAAAAGAGTTGAAACTTGCCCACTCAATCTCTCCTACAATAAGTTTTTGGGTTAACTTCATGGCTACCAAAACCAGATCATGTTCAATCTTCACTGACACAAAGCTAAAGTAAACTTTTTTATGGTTATTAGATATACCTCCATATTTAACAGCAGTCTTTAGAGGAAGGGACCACCTCACGCTGTTAACAGTGAGTATGGAGAAAGCTTCAGGATTTCAAATACGTAACTGGACACAGTCGGACAATCTTTTTTTAACTTCTTAATACATTCTGCTAACATTATTTCATTTATATAACATTATGAGTACAGGACAACAAAACAAACTATTAAGGAGAAAGCCAAATGGAGCTACATCTTGACATAATTAGTGAAACTACTTCAATAAAAACATATTTAGTAGAACCATCATCTATTAAAAGGCACTAAAACTAGTGGCTAACTTCGAGTTAACATTTTTATTGCTAGTGTTGAAATTTTCTCCAATATTAAGATAAGGCTTATATCCAGACAAAATCAATTTTTAGTACTGGTAATTGTAATTTATCCCGAAGTGTAAAGTTTTGACATTTTTTTGCTTGCAACACAATGTAACTTTTTTCTTCTTTTTGAGGAAGCAAAGTTATCTCTAAAGAAATAACTGCTGAATTTGCAAGATCTTTGGAGCAGTTGTAACTACATGCCTTACTGACACACAGTTAAATATTTAAAGAGGTGTTTCCTTTCTCTAAAGACCCTGAGGGGCAGTATCGTACTTAGCTTCTGGAAATGATCAAGTCCATACTCAAAAATCCTACAGGTCAGCCTTGGTGGTGGACTCTGAAGCCGCCAGCATGGTTTCCACCTCCAGCTGCAGAATTTTACTTACTTTCCACCCATAACTTTTGCCCAGCACGTTCTCCCAATCCAGAACTGCTAGGTATCAAAGATCTTGGAAATTTTAAAAATATGCATTTGATGCCCTACCTACCTTTACATCTTGGGAGTTTTCTTTATAGACACACATAAACACACACACGCAAACACTGTGCTCTACCACAGCAAGACTGAAATCAGCTGGCTTTCCTGCTGCCACGCTAGTGGCTCAATTCTCTGTTATCCAGGTTATCGCAGCTCCGCCTATAGCTTGACAAATAGCCAATAGCGTGTAAGGATTCTAGGAGGCGCAATGACGTAAGCGTTAACGTTCACGTAATGACGCAGGCGGCGTTACCGTCTCCAAGGAGCGGTCCGGGGCACCGGTTTCAAAGTCGCAGGGCGGGCCGGGTGGACTTCCGTTGTTGGACCCGGGTTTCCCCGCCGTCCTGGAATCAACACCCCCACCTCAACCGCTCGTTCAAGGACGCCGCCACCTGGCCTCCTGCCAGCTTAAGTGGCCTCACACGACCCTGAGTGACCTGCGGGACATCTATACCCACCCGCGTCTCCTTTTTACCAGGCCGGGATTCGGGGAACGTGGAACAAAATTCATTTGGCGGGTACCCAGCAAACCTGAAATCTGAAGTCTGTCGCCTGAGGAGGGGCTCGGCCGGGAGTCGGGAGAAGGCGGCGCGGCGGGGCACGCCGCGTGAGTAGGATGCTGATTACACTGCTGAGTGCTTGACAACCTCCGGAGCGTTGCTTTAGTTTTGTTTTCCCAGACAGCGAGCTCTCTGGGTTTTTTGTTTTTGTTTTTGTTTTTTAAGAAAGTGGAGGTGGTGAAAGCTCCAAACTGAAATTGTATCGAAATGGCCACAGAAATCGACTTTCTGAGAGATCAAAGTAAGCTCCATATTCCTTTATTGAGAAGTCTTTACATGTTTAATGTCGTCATCGCTAACCAACTAACATTTTTCGGAATGCTTGTTGGGTGCTTGGAAATTTGTAAAAACTTAAGTTAGCTTTACAAAAAGCGTGGTGGTATGTATGAGGATGTGTATGTACTTAAGCAGAACCGTTTGGGAAATCCTTGTAGGTTCCTTTAGCGTACATGGAACTCTACTAAACATAGTTGTTATGCTCCTCTCATAACTGGAGAAATTAGAGGGCTAATGGCCAGGAAGAGTTTCCACGCTTGCCATTAGAACCTAGAGGCACAGGTCTGGCCATTTGTAAATAGATTTTTATTGAACTACTCCTGTTTCAGTTATGTGCCAGACTCTGTACAGACATAGCTGCTGCTGCAAAGATGAGGAAAGGAAGACAGTTCTACCTTCCAAGAATTTAATTTGAGAGAAGTATATAAATTCTATAAATACCCTGAAGTGGCAGCAAGTGCTCTTTTGCTTCAGAGTCCTTATAGGGTTGTTGGAATGATTATTAAATATGTAAAGGATTTAGAATATTATCTGACACATAGTGCTAAGCAAATATTGACGGTTACAGGATTATTATTAGCTGCGGTCAAGGAAGGTGCCATTTGGGATGAAACTTGAAGTACTAATATGAATTTACTAGATAAAGAACTGTGTAGAGAATAGTATTGCAGCTTTGAGGGAATTAGGAATATGTGTTGTTAAAGACTTGCAACAAGGTTGGCGTTCACGGAATGTGGTTTATATAGGCAGATAGCAAGTAGACCTAAAGAGAAGAATGGGGCTGGATGGTGAAGGGCCTTGTCCTCTGTGTGTTGAGTTTGGACCATAGCACAGATTATGGGAACCAGGGAAAGGAATTCACTTGAGAGTAACACCATCGAATTGTGATTTGGAAAGCCTGGTGTGGCTGCTATGAAGGAGATGCATTTTAGCAGAATGCAAGTTAGGTGACTATTGTTACCATTACCCTAAGCGGTGAACTGAGGTAGTACAGTGAGATTGGAGATTAGGGAAGCTGAGAGAAAGAGGTAGAGGGCAACTGAGATTTTTGTGTTAAGGAGCAGAGAAGGTAGGAAAAAAAGTAGTAAGTTCTATTTTGAAAGCTTTATAAACCAGTGGTTAAAAACTCAACCGCTAGATTAAATCTGTCTAGGTTCGGATCCTGGCTTTTTCTTTTTTCAAGTCTTTGACCTTTGGCAAGTTCCTTAGCTTCTCTGTGCCTCAGTTTTCTCATTTCTGAAGTGGTTATAATAGTTCAATAACCCTCATGGGGTTGTAAGGATTTAATGAGACAATGTAATAAAGTACTTAGCATGATTTCTAGTCCATATTAAGCGCACTATAGATATTATCTAAAATTATTAATGCCCTGTTATGATACTATAACATTATTTCTCAGGTTTGAAGTGGAAATATCTACCACCCCTGAGGAAGACTAGCGGCTACCATCTGAGTGGTGTGGGATAAGAACCTGGTGTTAAGTTTGGTTGGGGTGGGGAGGGTACCTGAGTTAGCCAGAAACAGTGAGTTTTGAGGAATGAGCCAGCCATTTTTTCCTTTTAACTGGGCGTAGCATGCCAGTTACAGCTGGGTAAGTTACCCGGTGAGACAAAACACCTGGACACCACCTGAGGTAACTATAGATGGCTTGACCTTCTCCCACCTACTCTGACCTTCTCTGCATTAACTTCTATTGATCTTGATTGTCTCTTTTCATTTGTTCCATATGGATTTGTTAGCCTTGCTCAAGACAGTTTGATTTGGCATTTCTCAACTGGCAACCCCTGTGATAAAGCATTAGCTTTACAGCTAACTACAGGTAATTCCAAACCTAACCATGCTCCTAATGAAACTAACATTTTTGTAGTACATCATTTTTCACCTCCAACTGAGAAGGGAAATCTGATAGTCGTTAGGGACCTGTTCAAAGAGATACTTGTTTGTCAAGCTACGGAATGAAAAAATCATTCTTGTAGTAGGGATTTGGGAAGTGGAGTTAACTTATTTTTCTTTTCATTCTCTTAAGCATGCTTCACAGGGTAGAAGTTTTTAATTTTGACGAAATTTTCAATTTGTTCTTTTATGATGTCATATCTAAGAAATCTTTGTTTAATCAAAGGCTGCAAACGTTTCTATGTTTTCTTCTGGAAATTTTGTACTTTTAGATTTATGATCTGTTTGACTTAAATTTTGTGTAAGATGCAAGATAGGGGTCAAAGTTCACTTTTCTGCATATGGATACAATGGAAAAGACTATCCTTTCTCCATTAGAGTACTTTCGCACTGTTGCTAAAAATCCATTGCTCTTGTTTGTGTCGATCCATTTCTGGACTCTGTTCTGTTCCATTCATTTATTTATCTATTTGAGTACCAGTATCCCAATGTTTTGATTATTGCAGCATTACAGAAAGTCATAACATCAGATGATGTTAGACTTTCAAATTTGCTCTTTTTCAGTTAGTTTGGCTACCCTAGATACTTTGCACTTTATATGAATTTTAGAATCAGCTTGTCGATTTCTTCAAAAAAAGATGAAGAGATTTTGAGAAGCATTGCATTGAATCTATTCATCAATATGTGTAGAATTCATATCTAATGATATTGAATCCTCTTACCAATGAAAAGGTATATTCTTTCCATTGATATATCTGTTCCTTTATTTCTCTCAGCAGTATTTTGTAGTGTTTAGTATATAGGTTTTGCATACCTTTTATCAGACATTCCAATATATTATGTGTATGATACTATTGTAAAAGGTATTCTTTTACTTTCAATTTCTGATTTATCATTACTAATGTACAGAAATGCATTTTTTTTTTTTTGTATATTGTATCCTGCAGCCTTTTTAAATCCACCTGTTCTAGGAAGTTTCTTTAGAGTTCATGAGATTTTTTGTATAGACAATCTTTTCATCTGTCAGTACAGTTTTACTTCTTCCTTTCCAATTTTGGATGCCTTTCATTTCACTTTCTTGCTTTATTGTACTGGTTACAACTTCTAGTATTCAGTGTTGAACACAAGTGGTTAGAGTGGACGTCCTTATCTTCTTCCTGATCTTAGGATACAAGCATCTGTCTTTTAGTATTAAGTATGATACTAACTAGATTTTTCATAGATGTTTTTAAAGGGTTGAGGATATTCCTTTCTATTCCTAGTTTTCTGACGATTTTCTTTTATGTTTATTTACTATTGTGTGTGTGTGTGTGTGAGTGAGAGAGAGACAGAGAGAATGAGTAGGGGAGGGACAGAGAGGGGGAACAGAGGATCCAAAGCGAGCTCTGCACTGACCCCTGATGCAAGACCCGAACCCATGAACCATGAGATCATGACTTGAGCAGCTGAAGTGGGATGCTCAACTGACTGAGCCACCCAGGCGCCCCATCTAGAGTTTTTAATCAGAATGGATGTTGATTTTTTTTTTCTAATGCTTTTTCTGCACTTACTGAGAGGATCGGATTTTTTTTTTCACTTTCAGCTTAATAGGGTGACTTAACTTTGATTAATTTTCAAATTTTAAGCCTGCCTTACCTTTCTTTTGGGAATAAACTCCTCTTGGTCATGTATTATCCTTTTAATACGTTGTTAGGTTTGATTTTCTAAAAGTTTAATTACAATTTTAATTTTCTGTGTTCGTAAAACCTTTTTTTCCCCTTCTAATGTCTTTGTCTCGTTTTGGCATTAAGTGATACTTGCTTCAAAGAATTACTTGGAAAATATTTTGTTCTCTTTAATTTTCTGAAAAAGTTTACGTAGAATTGACATTATTTTTTCCTTAAATGTTTGGTAGAATTTACCAGTAAAACCAGTTGGACCTAGAGTTTTCTTTGTGGAA
The DNA here is from genome assembly GCA_030068075.1 of Paguma larvata. NCBI lineage: Eukaryota > Metazoa > Chordata > Mammalia > Carnivora > Viverridae > Paguma > Paguma larvata. Next base: position 91,144,900 of record CM057823.1, read on the forward strand.
AGATTTTAAGCTATAAATTTAATTTCTTTAAAAATAAAGAGCTACTCAGTAGTCTGTTATGTACTGTCATATACAGAGAGACCCTCCACAGATTTCATGTATCCCGAGTTCTCTATCTGTGTAGCTTTCTCTCATACTTCGTCCTGCCAATTCTAGTTCGCTTGGTCTCCACCAGTTCTCAGCTGCATTTCCTTAACTCAGAAAGTCTGCTGAGTTATCCCTGCATTTTCCCCCTTTCTGCTGTGGCCTGGAAAGTCTCTCAGGTCATTAAGCTGGAGCAATAATAGGGCTCACCTCATTTGTTTTCCATCTCTCATCATCGTCTATTGTCTAGTGTCTTACAAACCATAATTTCATTTATTTATTTGCTTTTGGTTGTGTTGAGTGGGAGAGTGGTCCTTCTTACTTTATCCTCGACATAAGCAGAAGTCTTATTCAAGTTACCCTACTTTTGAAATCTTAAACACAGGTTCTTACTTCCACTGTAACTGTTCATTGACTTCATCAAGACTTCTATTCTTTGAACTCTTCATTTTCTATTTCCTTAACTCTTTCCCACCTTGTTTTTTTATTACTTTCTTATACAGCCTATAACCATTGCCCATTATTCATCTGTTCTCTTGTCAGTAATTGCAATATGATTATACTCCTGCATTTCTGAGTAGCACATACTCAGTAATACCTAATCTCTAGAACAGTTTTTTAGTTTGCCTTAACAGTTCTCACACCCAGCTGTTCAGTAACCATAGATAAAAATCTCAGCTCTCTGGATAAGTGCCACCACAGACTTGTGGTTAACCATAACTAAAAAGTGACTGGGCTGGGATTTGAACATAGGCTGTCTAGTTTCAGTGTGTGTATTCTTACCTTCTACTCAACAAAGACACTTGCAAGGAAAAATATATATATGTGTGTATATATAAACCTGTTTCACTTATGCACATGGAAACTAAAATCCTAAGTAAAAAATAAATTCAGCAATGACTGTGTGTATATACGTCCATATATGTGTATATACCCATATATTTGTCTTCATATTGGGTTCATCCCCAATATGATAGTTAGCATTAAAAAATTATTAAATACAATAAAGAAGAGTTAGGTTAATGGAGAAACCATTAACATATCAAATTATGGATTGGAATACTCAGTATAATAAATATGTCAGTTCTTCCACAGATTAATGGTTAGATTTGATGCATTCTGAAACTTAGTTTTGACAATGTGGTTCGAAATCTAGTGGAAGAGAGCTAAGAATAGCCAAGGGAGTTTTAAAGAACATCAAGGTGGGAAATTTTATTTGCCAGCTATTAGAACTTCTTATAAATATCCAATTATTAAATCAATATTAGATGGTCAGATTGATAAATCACAGATCAGTGGAATAAATTAGCACAGAAAAAGACACATACATGAACACTTGTTATCTGAAAAAGAACAAAAAATACAAATCACTGGGAAAAGGATAGACTATTTAGGCAAACGGTGCTAGGATAATTGACTACCCAAATAGGAAGAAAAAATAATAAAGATACCTTTTTCACATATATAGAAAAATCATCTGCAGGTTGATTGAAGAAGTAAGTTCTCTTTAAACTTTCAGAAAAAAATTTAAGTGGGTGTCTTTATGATCTCAGGATAGGGAAAGATTCCTTCAACAGATGTAAACATTTTTGACTAGAAGAAAAAACATACAATTAAAGTATATTAGAGATAAAAGGTTGGATATTATAAAAGACATCACCAATAAGTGACTAGTCCGGCTAAGGAAAGGGAGAATATATTTATAGTAAATATGACTGAGAGCTGATTAACCCATCCAAAATTTAGAAGGATCTTTCACAAACAAAAATAAATTCATACTAATAGAAAAATGGTTAAAGAATATGACCAAGCTATTTACAAAAAAATAAATTTGAAGAACTACTGAAAAATGAAAAATGACAGTCTCCTCAGTAATCCAGAAAATGCAAATTAAACAACAGTGTGATAAGTGCGTATTGAATGAATGAAGGAAATGTATTTAAGTTATAGTAAAATTTTCTCCATATTAAAGTCAATATCTGAGGGTTGAATGTGTTTCCCTCAGTAATCCCTCAGTGACTTCTGAACCTATTTTAATCTCTGAGAAGTCAGATTTAGTATTTTTTCTTATTTGAAAACTCTATGGAGGCGAGGGGGGGAGGGGGGAGTGTGGTTTGTATTGGAATTACTATATCCATGACCATAACTCCAGCCTCCTTTTAAGACTCACAGGGAAGAAGAGTAATAGGCAGAAACTAGATCCTATATGGTGGTAAAATTGTAGTGCCGTATGTCAAGTAACTATCTTAAAAGTTCCGTGGGTAACAATAAAACATGAATAATTTCTTTTAAAAATCAATAAAAAGGTAAAAAACGTTTACAGTATCAGTACTCCATGATTACTTGTTTCCTTATCAGAATCACATGTTTGTCATATATCTCCACTGAATTATGTGTACTTTCAAGGAAGAAACTACTATCTGAAGTTCCCAACATAGAATGTATGTACTATGCATGTGCATTATGTACACATTTTTAAAACCAATGTAGTTTGAATTCCATATATATGCTTATGTGCTTACGCATAACATATACAGAAAAGTAAAGCAATATAAAACTAAGTGAATGATTACAAAATTCAAAACTCCTATAACTGCAACTGAGGTCAAGAAATAGAACATTTCTGGGGGGCACCTGGATGGCTCAGTCAGTTGAGCATCCGACTTCAGCTTGGGTCGTGGTCTTGCGGTCAGTGTGTTTGAGCCCTGCATCCGGCACTGTGCTGACAGCTCAGAGCCTGGACCCTGCTTCAGATTCTGTTCCCTCTCTCTACCCCTCCCCTGCTCATGTTCTGTCTCTCAAAAATGAATAAACATTAAACAAAATTAAAAAAAAAAACATTTCTAGGACCTCAAAAGCCCCCTTGTAATCATAATCTCTCCCTTCTCCTCAAAGGTAATTGAAGATAATCAGTATCTTTAATTTGCCTATAGATTTGCCTATGTTTGAGCTTTATATAAATGGAATCATAAGCCATGTATTCTTCTTTTTGCCTACTTTAACATTAATTATGTCTTTGAGATTTACCCACATTCTTGCATGTAGATGTAGCTTGTTCATTTTCGTTGCTATAAAATATTCCAGGTTTAAATCTGTCACATTTATCTGTTTTTCCTTTGATGGATAATTGCAGTTTCTGTTTGGAGGCCGCTGAGAATAATGCTGTTATCAACATTTTTTGTCATGGTCCTTGGTGCTCAAGTGCACAGATTTTGGTTATGTATATTCTTAGGAATTATGTGTATGTTTAATTTTAAAGTTGTACTAATTTACATCCCACCAGTAGTGTACAAATGTTTTAATTATTTTACCTTGTCACCAACATGTTTTCTAATTTTAGCTCTTTATTGTAATTTTAATTTGTATTTGCCTGATGCCTAATGAGATTGAGCAGCTTTTCTATGTTTATTGGTCCACTGGGTAACCTTTATTTGAAGTGTCCACTCATGTCTTCTTACCACTTTTCTATAGGGTTGTCTGTCTTTTGATAGCTTTTGTATATTCTAGACACAAGACTGTTGTCTGTTACATGTGTTGGAAATATCTTCTCCATGTTTGTGTCTTGTATTTTTACTGTCTTAAAAGTCTTTTTTTGTTGAACAAAAGTTTTTAATTTTAATGTGGTTCAGTTTATCAGTTTTTTCCATTTATGGGTAGTGCTTTTTGTGTTCTGATTAAAAAAATTTTCCCTACCCTAAGATTTTAAGATATTCTCTTTGTTCTTGTCTAGAATTTGTTTTGATATCCACAGATCTTCATTTCACCTAGAATTGATTTTTATGTATAATGTTTTATTTTTTATGAGGATATCCTATTGACCTAGAACCAATTTTAAAAAGATTATTCTTTCCCCCTCACTGTAATTCAGGTGTTCTGTATGTCATGAATATATTTTTGCATTGCTTGTTCTCTTTTGTTGGTCAGTTTTATTATTATTATTAATTTATCTTGAGAGAGAGAGAGAGTGAGTGTCAATAAGCAGAGGAGAGCAAGGAGAGAAAGATAATCCCAAACAGGCCCCACACTGCCACCAGAGCCTGACATGGGACTTGAACCCATGAACCTTGAGATCATGACCTGAGCTAAATTCGAGTTGGACACTCAACTGACTGAGCCACCCAGGCGCCCCTGTTTAAACCTTTTAGATTTATTCCTATATATTGGTTTTTTTTTATAATACTGTAAATGATATCTTTTATTTTCTAACTTTATGTTGCCATATATAGAAGTATAATTAATTTTTTATATTGACGTATCCAACAACCATGCTAAAGGTCATTATTCTCTTTTTTTAAATGTTTATTTATTTATTTTGAGAGAGAGAGCACAAGCATGCACGCAAGCAGGGGAGAGGGAGAGCGAGAAAATCCCAAGCACTGGCCAGTGCAGAGCCTGATGTAGAGCTTGATCCCACAACCGTGAGATCATGTCTTGAACCAAAACCAAGAGTCCGTCGCTTAACCAACTGAGCTACCCAGGCTCCCTGAAAGGTCATTATTCTAAGAATTTATCAGTGTGTTCTCTGAGATCCACCTATACCTACACAGTCATAACTATGGATAATGACAGGTGTTTTTTTTTTTCCTTTTCTGTCTTTATACCTTTTATTTTTTACTTGCCTTAATAATTGGATAAACTTAGACCTCCAGTAGAGTGACTAAATATCAAGAGAATTTATCGTTTTGTCATTGCCAATTTCCAAGGGAAAGTTTTCAACATTCTCATTCTTAAGTATGATGATTGCTGTGTGTTTATATAGGAATCCGTTACTGTATTCAGGAAATTAATTTCTATTCTTAGATTCCTGAGACTTTATCATGAATATATCTTAAATTTTATTAGATGCTTTACTGTAACTTTTGAGATGATCATATTTGTTAATCTTTTTTGTGTGTTTACTTTCAATTTCTTTGGGGCAGGCTTATGTTTATTCTTTTCTTCACTTGATGTTCTTTGGATTTAATTTGCTTTTCTTCTGACTTATTGGGATGGACTCATAGTTCATTGACTTAAGCCATTTTTTTCTAGTATGTGCAACTAAAGCTATAGATTTTGAGTTTTTGAGTTACTATATTTTCACTGTCACTCAGTTCAAAATACATTCATATTTGTTTTGTAATTCCTCCTGTGACCCATGGGTTATTAAAAGTAATTTCTGAACTTCAAATGTATTAAAAATTTCCCTTTACGTTTTATTTAGTTTTTAATTCCACCTTAATTGTGCTATTTGTCAGTTACATGCTCTCTTTGGCTTCAGCCTTTTCGAAGGTTGAGATGTACTCTATTGCCAGTAAATTATCAGTTTTAAATGGCCCATGTGATCTTGAATGAATTGGTTTTGTACATTTTTGCTGTGTTCTATTGTATTTTTTTCTTGATGCGAATAAAAATATTAATCACACTTGAGAGCACTTGGCTTTATTCTAGTCCTTCATTTCTATTATCTCTTGTTCCCTCCTGTTTTATTCAGAATCCTTGTCTTGCTATTTCTCCTCCATGTAGGAGTTTGTCCTGGAACAGAATTCAGCCTGTTTGCACTATTGTAAAAACCATGGCTACAGTTTATCTTTTCAGCTCTTTTCACTTCTAGTAGCAGGAATTAAAAAAAAAAAATGGAGAGTATTTTTTTATTTTTGCTAACCTGAAGAGTAAGCCAGGAGAGACTGAGAATTAAAATTTATGAAATCAGAAGATTTAGTTCTTTGCAGTTATTCTTTTTCCCATTGGCAATAGTTGGTTGGATTACGTATATAGAAGGGCCTTTTCTCAAATTCCAAAAATGTGTGCTGAAATTGATGATTCATTTTGAGAAGCAGTGGAGACTAGCAGCTTTGCATTGGATATCTCAGATAATAACTACCTCAGTTGTAGTTTTTAAATATTGGACATTAACCAATAAACTATAGACTGTTTTTTTTTTTTCCTTTGTTTCAGATCAACGACTAAATGAAGTGCTTAGGCGATATCAAATGGAAAATTTTTCCAAATATTCGTTGGTACAGGTATGTAAGTTACTTAAGGTCTAATGATTTAGGTTCCAATTTGATTGTAAATATATTTACATAAATAAATTTTATTTAGGATTATCATGTGCGGTTGCCTACAGCACTTTGAAATTTTGCTTACAACTGTGATTCTTGTAAGGAGGAAAGCTTGTTTTTGCTTAGTGAATATAAATTCTTTAGCCATAGAAATTGACTTTGTTTTTTTCAGAATTAGAGCTTACATATTATATATAATTTTAAAATGTCCCAAGTTCTAAAATGAGAATTCATTGACATTTTGAAACATCCTAAAATCAGTTCTCAAGATACATTTAGTAGCAAGCTTTACCTCGGAATTCTCATAAATTATGGCAAGCAAAAACTAATTCAAGACAGTAAACAGTATATGGCATTGTTTTTAGTATTTCTTTCCTTGGGTACATGTTCTTATTTAAATGTTGTATTAAAATTTCTTTTGAGCAAATAGGCACACTTGTGTACTCTGAGTTACACAATATTGAAAGAAAAACAGTAGCTCCTCCATTAGTGAAAGCTCCCTACTTGAATTAATAAGTGTTTTACTTTTAACATAAATGAGTCTTATAATTAAAACATTATTGTTTGTAAGATGCTAAAAAGGAAGTTGTGTTTAAGAAATTAAAAAGGAATAGTTTATCTGGTTGACTTGAGTATACTTATCCTTATAAATGTTTCCTTTAGTGTATTTTTAACATTTAGCCTGCTGCTCTGTGTTTTTATTTACAAAGATCAGACTCAGAGTCCAGAGGGTCTTAAAACTATCCATCTGCTATGTTAATAACTATATTCTGTTTCCTATGTTACTTCATACTTAACTAGGAACTGTTACCATTTAGATGGTAGAGAATCTTTCTTAATACACTAGCCTCTAAATTTTGCTCAGATTCTTAGGTTCTTTTTCTTCTGCTTAATGTCTTATAGAATGTGCCTGAAAGGAGGATTCAAACAAAGATTGATTTTAAAGCCCGAGAGGATCTCTGGGCATGGTATTATATCTACTGTACACCGTGACTGACTTGATAAAACAATGACTCAAGGTAGCCCTTTAGATACACCTGCCTTGTACATTGTGATTATCATTAATTAAAGCCTCATGAGAACATACTAAGTATGGTGAAGTCTTATTTAAGAGTGCACTCTTTGGTGAAATTATATAGCTCCTATAACTCTTTAAAGGTACATGTTCTTCTTTTACCATACTATTCTTGTAGTCACACAATCAAATCTTGATTCATATCTCTTATTTTTGGTGGTAGTATACTGTTACTGCCTATGATTCTTCTGCAGTTCACCATTTCTTCAGAATATGTTCTGTTGCTGAATATGTTGAGAATATGTTGCTGTTGCTGTCTCAAAACACCAATCCCCATGAGTCTTACCTTTCACTACATAGTTTGCAGTAATGAGAAAGGAGGTGGTATGAGAGTGTGAGAGGGAGATTAATTGACTTTCTAGTAGTATGGTCCTTATCCTTGGCTATATGTAGTACATTCTTTGGTTCTTCACCCCAGAAACATTATTCTGATTTGTGAAAAACTTGTTCAGGAAGAATTGTTTTTATTTTTATTTTTTTGTTTGTAATAAAGGAAGACACAGAAGTAGGAGGAAACCATTATCAAAGGTTATATGAGAACCAGGAGCAGTGGCTGAGATCTCTTGTCACCTACTTTAGTGATTGCGCCTAGCAGCAGAAATCCTTCATAAATTTACATTTGCCCTTTTTGTCCGGCTGTATTTTCCAGGTGCCTAAAATAATTCTTGTTAATAGATGCTCAATAAATGCTGATAGAATGAAACAATTATATCTTTCCTCCTACCTATCTTCCAGCATCATTTGAGCTCTATAGCCAAATACAGTAAAAGTGGAATTGTTAAAAGTCATGATCAGCTTGTGAACTACAAAGAGTTCATGCTTTTTAGTTCTGTGTTTTCAAGAAAAAATCCCAGTGAAATGCCCTCCTCTTTCCTCATGTAGGAAAATTGCCAGGACTTGCATTAAATGAATGTACTTTAGGGAGCTTTTCTAATGTTGAAAAAATAAAGCTGCAGGATCTTGAAATTTCTTGTATTTTAGGTTGGAATTTCAAGCTTGATTTTCTATAGAAACTGCGTTATAAGTGATAGTTAAAATTTCTTAGTGCTATCATTATATAATGATCATTTAGACTTCCCTTGGATCAAATAAGTTTTACGAATTGCCTAAGATTTTTTTGTGTAGTATTGTTTCTTAGGGAACTAAATAACAACTAGTTTCTTGAATGACATTTTCAGGGTTGTTGTGAAATTTAGTTGTCTTCCTTTGGTTATTTTGTGTTTTCTATATAAACAAAAAGTTTTTCAAGAGGCATTGGGCTCTGAGAATGTAGTAGTGGACACTGAATGACAAATGTTAAAGGATTTTATTCAAGAAAGTGGAAAATTTCCCTCTTTTCCCAATGCTTTGTTCTACTTTTTTTCCCCCCTTAAATACCTGTCTTTCCTCACATGTAGCCTAGATAATTCCTCTTTATAATCTATGCCATACCAGTACATGTGTGTACTGAGGAATTAGTGTTTTGGATCTCTTCATAGTTGCTGGAGGGACAAGGTGGAATATTAAAAATAAGTTTATTTTCTCTGAAAACTCTCTTGAAAATATCTTCCTCTTCTAGTTTGGGACTACTCTTTCTATTCATTCTACTTGGACCCAAAATTAAAGTTAAATTGACATATAGTCTTGCTGGGAAAGAAATGGAACACATAAACTGGAAAGAGGGAAGGAATAAACTTAAAAGCATAGCTCCAAGAAGGTATGAGCTGATTCTGGAAGGGAAGGACGGTCATAGTGCAGATGTATTTGTTGTTTTAATAACCATTAATTTATTTTTTTAAGTTTATTTATTCTTTGAGTGAGAACACATGCACACAAGAGGAACAGAGCGAGGAAGAGAGAGAATCCCAAGCAGGCTCTGCTCTGTCTGTGTGGACAGAGCCCATTGCAGGGCTTGAACTCACGAACTGGGAGATCATGACCTGAGATGAAATCAAGAGTCGAACGATTAACTTACTGAGCCACCTGGGCGCCTCAGCACACATTAATTTATTAATTAACCAAATCTTGTGTGCATGCATATCCTGGGTAAGCTTTGAGGATAGAGCTATGACTATGACAAAGCATCCTATTTCTGTGGAAGAGATACAAGTTAATAAGTAATTAAAATTGCTATATCATATGAAAAAAATAAACAAAGTGCTAAAGTAGAAATTACCATGTATGCAGTATAGTAGTGGTGGTTGTGGCTGAGATCTATTTTTGGTAGAAAAGTCAGAGCAGGCTTCTCTATGGCAGTAGAATTCAAGTTAGCACTGAAAGTTGAAGAAGGAGCCAGAGAAGTGGACTAAAAAGAGGCCCTAAAGCAGCAAAGAATTTGATTATGCTTGCATAATATATGGGAACTGGTCTCAACTATAATCAAATAGTAAGTATTTGAAAATACATTGAAAGGACAGGAGAGCCATTCCTGTTGATCATGTGTTTAAAAATATAAGACTTAATAGATAAAATATAACACACCACTTGTACTACTAGAATTGAGTCAACTCACTGACTTTCTAGGCCAGCACTATCTGATAGAACTTTCTGTTTTGATGGCTGTCCAAAATGGTAGCCACTGATCACATGGTACTTTGGAGCACTTGAAATGAAGCTAGTACAACTGATAGATGCTTCATTTAATTTTCATTTTATTTGTTTATTTGTTTACTTATTTATTTATTTTTGAGTGAGTGAGTGCACAGGTGAGCAAGGGGCAGAGAGAGGATCCCACAAGGGTCAGAGAAAAAGTGGGGCTCACCTGGGGGTCATGTTTTACCCAAAGTGGGGCTTGTGTTCACCCAAAGGGGAGCTTGTGCTCACCTGATACAGGGCTCAATGCTCACCTGAAGTGGGGCTCGAGCTCACAAAGTGTGAGATCATGACCTAAGCTGAAGTCAGATGCTTAATGACTGAGCCACCCAGGTGCCCTATTTAATTTTCATTTTAAATACATAAAATTTAAATAGATGTGTGTGGCTTGTGGCTATTGTATTGGACAGTGCAGTTCTAGGCTTTCCATCTGATGAGTTACTCAGGTTTAAAATATCTTGTTGGTTTTTTAATATCCCGTGATGATGTTATGATGTAGCACTTTAAAAAGAGCCAATTTTAAGAGTTTAGCAGTTTGTTACACTTGACATTAATCTTCATTGAAAATGATGAAAATTAATCTCTTCATAAGAGTGATATGCTACAGTACTCCAAAATGTGCAGCTTTTTCGCAAAATGCTAGTCAGCCTGTATTTTCTTCCAAAGGATGACAGAAAGGATGATATTTGATAGCCAGTGATATAGATTAAAGTCAGGGGCACAAAATTAAACATTCAGAATTATAATTAGAATGTGTAGAGAGCAGATAGTTTCTTCAGAGGAAGAAAAGTGTCCAGAAAATTTGTCTACCCAACTATAATTCAATATTACTGGCATTCCTTCTGTGATAGTATTGGCTAGCCAATAGATGTTCCCCTATATTAAGAAAAAAGAAATTTAAAAAAATAGCTAAGATTTATTAAGAAGAGCTCTTTATATGTCAAGAATTATGCTAAACACTTGATATAACATTATTCCTTATTAAGTTTACATATTTCCTATATATTCTTCAGTAAAGTTAATTTTTCAATAAAGTTATAGCATTTTTTTTGTTGTTTTTAATTCTCAAGTGCTACCTTTTGTTACAGTAGTGAAAAGGTATTATTTCTTTTTACATTTGCAAATTATTGCTGGCACTTGGGAATGCTGTTCTATTGGGTCATCTATTGGGTAACTTACTGTACTCTCTTATTAGACCCAACAATTGGTAGATTATGCATAGAGTTTTCTAGGTAAATGGTCAAATTATCTGTAAATCATAATAGTGTTATTGCTTTTTCAACTTTTAAATTTCCAACTCTCTATCCCAGTTCCACTGACTAGAACCTCTTTTGCAATGTCGAATTTAGTAGTGATAGTGTGCAACCTTGTGTTATACTGTATTCAGTACAGTGCTTTTGATATTTCACGGTGAAAGATAGTAACTAATGTAGGTTTCTGATAGATATTCTTTGTCAAATTGAGAAAATTCTTCCTACTTCGAGATTACCAAGAGTTTTTATTATGTATGGATGTTAAAATTTACCAAATACACTTTCAACATCAATTTAGATGATTACTTATTTCTCTTCCTCTTTCATGTTTTTTTTCAATTGCATTAGTAGATTTTTCTAAGTTTGTGAAGTTTTTCATTGTATTTAATTTTAAACTACTGGGCTACTTCATTTTGGGCTTTGATGATGTGAGAAATAAGACGCAGTAATCTCTGTTCTAGAAATCTGTCTAAGATGCAATATTCTCTGTTATAGAAATCTGTCTTCAAAGGAGATGGAGATGACACATTAGAAAACACACTAGTTGACCAAAGGTATGTTTCAGTTACCAGAAAAATATTATTTTCTTAAATATGTTTATTATTGTTAAAATAATTCCTTTAATATTAGGATTGTTCATTTCATGGTCTGCTATCATTAGATTTAAATGATCTATCATTAAATAGACAAGAGGGGAAAAGCCAGCATTGTAACCTATGAGAGTAGTTTCAATTGGGGTGATTTTATCTCCGTCCTATTTGCAACCTCTGGAGCTTCCAAGTATAATATGGATATAATATGAAACTGGCCCCTGTATGTGGAGGGCAAGAACTGACTGAGGGAAGAGAGAGACCACTCCAGATTGGTAGGTGGCAAATTTATTAACGGGTAGAACTTTTTTATGCGTTACCTTGTCTAGGGACACTGCAAGGTTTCCTCACCTGCCTGCCATAATCTTAAAAGTTTGTGTAGAAGCTTGAACTGGGTTCAGTCACATACGCGAGAGGGCTTAACTGTGTTCACTTACATCCCAGTACACATACCCTCAGCATCACATTACTGTCTTAAGGCTGTATCCTTGGACCTGCTTCTGGGTGTAAAGAAGACAGGCGGAATACATAATCCAAGGACAGGGGAGGGTGGGAGAGAGGCCTCCAATTGCCGAGGTTCAGCTCAAGTGTCAAAAGGTAGTTGTCTTGATGACCTCCTTCATTACTTCCCCTTCCCAGATATTTGACCGTATCTGTAAATATTAATTGAGCTAAGATTGAGAACATGAAAATGGCAAAATATTGGTTTTTATGGATACATTTAACATAAAAATGTTGATGTTCTATTTAATTCACATGTTAAATATTAAACTAGATTAAATAGAATATGAGATTTTTTAAATTATGTGGTTTTTTCTTTAGCTTTTTAGCTCCTCTTATTATTGAGTATGATAAGCATCTGGAAGAACTAAATGGGCAGCTGAAATATTACCAGGTATGAAATCAAAGTTTTCAAGATTTTTATAATATTGTATTATAAAAAAGAAAAAAGTAAAATAATCTTCAAAAACATTGATGAGGAATAACGTATTTACCTGTAACTCATCAATTCTTGGCTCTCAATAAGAGGGTGTGTGTGTGTGTATTTAAAGATTATCTTCATGGGGCGCCTGGGTGGCTCAGTTGGTTAAGAGGCCAACTTCGGCTTCAGGTCATGATTTCGCGGTCCGTGAGTTCGAGCCCCGCATCGGGCTCTGTGCTGATGGCTCAGAGCCTGGAGCCTGCTTTGGATTCTGTGTCTCCCTCTTTCTCTGCCCTTCTCCTGCTCATGCTCTGTCTCAATGTCTCAAAAATAAACAAAATGTTAAAAAAAATTTAAAAAAATATATTTAAAGATTATCTTCAGTTTCATTTTTTTAAATTTTATTAATTTATTTTATTCTCAAGTTAGGTAACATACAGTGTAGTCTTGGGTTCAGGAGTAGAACCCAGTGTTTCATCTCTTACATCCAGTACTCATCCTGAAAACTGCCCTCCTTACTGCCCATCACATCACCCATGTAACCCACCTCCACCCACATATCCACTACCCCCCATCTGCCCTCAGTTTGTCTCTAATGTCAGAGTCATCTATGTTTTGCCTCCCTCTCTGTTTTTGTCTTATTTTTCCTTCACTTCCTCTATGTTCATCTGTTCATTTACTCAAATGCTATACGTGAGTGAAATCCTATATCTGTCTTGGCCTGACTGACTTATTTCATTTAGCGTAATACCCTCCAATTCCATCCACGTTTTTGCAAATTTCAAGATTTCATTCTTTTTCCTTGCTGAGTAGTATTACATTGTATACACATATAAACCACATCTTAGTACAATTTATTTTTCATCTTTGACAATGGTACAGATGACTGACTTTAGTAGGGAGTTACATTAGGGTATATGGTAAATCATGGTGGTTGAACTTTTCCAGAGAAAGTGGTGACATGTTAACTTCTTCCTGGTGTGAAGCCATGGGAGTGTGATTTACTGGCTAATTCATTGCAGTATTTCTGCAGTGTAAAATAAATGTACCTTACTTTTTAACACCCCCCTCAATCGTTTTCTTAATCAATTCATCAGTTCATAGACATTTGGACTTTTTCCATAATTTGGCTATTATTGATAGCACTGCTGTAAATGTTGGGGTGCATGTGCCCCTTCAAATTAACATTCCTTTCTCCTTTGGATAAATTACTAGTAGTGCAATTGCTGTGTTGTAGGGTAGTTCTGTTTTTAATTTTTTGAAAAATCTCCATATTGTTCTCCAGAGTAGATGCACCAGTTTGCATTCCCACCAGCAGTGCAAGACAGTTCCCCTTTCTCCACATCCTGGCAAAAATCTGTTGTTTTGTGAGTTGTTAATAGTAGCCACTCTAACTGGAGTGACATGGTATATTATTGTGGTTTTGATTTGTATTTCCCTGATGATGAATGATGTTGAGCATCTTTTCATGTGTCTGTTGGCCAACTAAATGTCCTCTTTGGAAAAATGTTTATTCATGTCTTCTGCCTATTTATTCACTGGATTGTTTTTTGGATGTTGGGTTTGGTAAGATCTTTATAGATTTTGGAAAATAAACCCTTTATCCTATTTGTTATTTGCAAATATCTCCCACCATTCCATCAGTTGCCTTATACTTAGGTTGATGGTTTCATTGGCTGTGGAGAAGTTTTTTTTATCTCCATGAGGTCCTGTAGTACATTTTGGTTTTGTTTCCCTTGCCTCCAGAGACAAGACACATAAGAAGTCCCTGTGGCCTAGGTCATAGAGGCTGCTGCCTGTTTTCACCTATAAAAATTTGATGGTTCCCTGTCTCACATTTAGGTCTTTCATCCACTTTCAGTTTATTTTTGTGTGTAGTGTAAGAAGGTAGTCTATTTTCATTCTTCTGCATGTTGCTGCCGAGTTCTCCCACCGTATTTGCTGAAGAGACTTTTTCCATTGGATACTCTTTCCTGCTTTCTTGAAGACTGGCTGGCCATATGTTTTTGGGACCATTTCTGGGTGTTCTGTTCCATTGACCCGTGGGTCTGTTTTGGTACCATACCGTTTTAATGATTACTGCTTTGTAATACAAGTTACAGAAGACTGGGATTGTGATGCCTCCAGCTTTGGCTTTCTTTCTCAGCATTACTTTGGCTATTTGGAGTCTTTTGTGCTTCCCTACAAATTTTAGGATTGTTTGCTCTAGCTCTGTGAAGAATGCTGGTGTTATCTTGATAGCGATTGCACTGGATGTCTAGATTGCTTTGGGTACCATTGACATGTTAGAATATTTCTTCTTCTAATCCATGAACACGGGATGTTTTTCCATTTCTTTGTGTCTTTTTCAATTTCTTTCATAAGCTTTCTATAGTTTTCTATACCTTTTACCTTTCTATACCTTTCTATATCTTTTACCGCTTTGGTTAGCCTTATTCCTAAGTATTTTATGGGCTTTGGTGCAACTGTAAATGGATTGATTCCTTGACTTCTCCTTCTATTGCTTCGTTACTGGTGTATAGAAATGCAACCGATTTCTGTACACTGACTATATCCTGCGACTTTACTGAATTCATGTATCAGCTCTAGCAGTTTTTTGGTGGAGTCTTTCAGGTTTTCCACGTAGAGGATCATGTCGTCTGTGAAGAGTGGAAGTTTGGCTGTTCTTTGCCAATCTGGATGCCTTTATTTGGTTTTGTTGTCTGATTGCTGAGGCTAAGACTTCCAACACTGTGTTGAACGACAGTGTCGAGAGTGGACATCTCTGTCGTGTTCCTGATCTCAGGGGGATACAGCTCAGTTTTTCTCCATTGAGGATGATATCAGCTGCGGTCTTTCGTCTATGGCTTTTATGAGGTTAACATATGTTCCTTCTATCCCGAGTTTTGTGAGCATCCTTTTATCAAGAAAGGATGCTGCATTTTGTCAGATGCCTTTTTTGCATCTATAGACAGGATCATATGGTTCTTATCCTTTCTTCTATTAATGTGGTGTATCACGAGTTGATTGATTTGCAAATATTGAACCAGCCCTGCAGTCGAGGAATGAATCCCACTTGCTCATGGTAAATGATTCTTGTAATGGACTGGTGAGTTCGATTTGCTAGTATCTTGTTGAGAATTTTTGCATCCAGGTTCATCAGGGATATGGGCCTGTCATTCTCCTTTTTAGTGGGGATTTTGCTTTTGAAATCAAGGTAATAAGGAAATGCTGGCTTCATAGATTGATTCTGGAAGCTTTCCCTCCATTTCTATTTTTTGGAACAGCTTGAGAAGGACAGGTATTAACTCAGTTTTAAATGTCTGGTAGAATTGCCTGAGAAGCCATCTGGCCCTGGACTCTTGTTTGTTGGGAGATTTTTGATAACCGGTTCCTTTATTCGCTGGTTATGGGTCTGTTCAAGTTTTCTGTTTCTTCCTGATTAGTTTAGGTACTGTATGAGTGTCTAGGAATTGGTCCACTTCTTCCAGATTGTCCAGGTTTTTGGCATATATAGTTTTTCATAGTATTATCTACAGTTGTTTGTATTTCCGTGGTGTTGGTTGTGCTCTCTCCTCTTTCATTTGTGACTTTATCTCCTTGGATCTTCTCTCTTTTGTTTTTGAGAAGTCTGGCTAGGAGTTTACCCATTTTGTTTATTCTTTCAACAAACCAACTCTCAGTGTCATTGATCAGTTGTACTGTTTTCTTTTGGATTCTGTATCGTTTATTTCTGCTCTAATGTTCGTTATTGCCCTTCTTCTGCTAGCTTTGGGCTTTATTTGCTGTGGCTTTTCTAGCTCCTTTAGGTGTTAGGTTAGGTTGTTTATTTGGGACCTTTCTTGCTTCTTGAGACAGGCCTGAATTGCAATGTATTGTCCTCTTAGGACTGCCTTTGCTGCATCTCAAAGGATTTGGACTGTCACGTTTCCATTTTCATTTGTGTCCGTGTTTTTTTATATTTCCTCTTTCATTTCCTGTTTAACCCACTCATTCTTAAGTCGGATGTTCTCTAAACTCCACGTATCTGGGGGCTTTCCAAGTCTTTTTATTGTGGGTGATTTCAAGTTTCACAGTGTTGTGATCAGAAAATGCGCATGGTATGATCTCAATCTGTTTGTACCTGTTGAGGCCTGTTTTGCGACATACTGATGTGATCTATTTTGGAGAGAGTTCCATGTGCACTCGAGAAGAATGTGTGTTCTGCTGCTGTACGATGAAAATTCTGAACATACCTGTTAAGTCCACCTCGTCCAATGTGTCATTCAGAACCGTTGTTTCCTTACTGATTTTCTGCCTAGATGATCTGTCGGTTGCTGTAATTGGCATATAAAAGACTCTTACAATCATGGTGTTTATCAGTAAATTGCTTCTGTTTCTGGTTAATTGATTTATATATGTGGGTGCTCTCACGTTGGGAGCATAAATATTTACAATTCTTAGATCTTCTTGATGGAGACATCCCCATAATATGATATAATGCCCTTTTTGATTTCTTGTTACAGTCTTTCTTTTAAAATCTAGTTTGTTGTAAGTCTGGCTACTGTGACTTTCTTTCAATGTCCAGTAGCATGATAGGTGGTCCTCCATCCCCTCACTTTCAAGGAGTCTCTCGTAGGCAGCATATCGATGGATGGATCTTGTTTT
Organism: Paguma larvata; assembly: GCA_030068075.1. Lineage (NCBI taxonomy): Eukaryota > Metazoa > Chordata > Mammalia > Carnivora > Viverridae > Paguma > Paguma larvata. Next base: position 91,162,062 of record CM057823.1, read on the forward strand.
TTTAAATCCCTCTGTTACCCTATCCTATGTCTTTTGATTGGGACCTTTAGTCCACTCACACTCAGAGTGATTATTGGAAGAGAGGGATTTAGTGCCATTGTGTTATCTGTAGATTTCATGTTGGTGGTGATAGCTCTGGTCCTTTTGTAGTCTTTGCTGCTTTCTACTCCCAGGGTCCCCCTTAGCATCCCTAGCAGACCTGGTCTAGTGGTCACAAACTCCTTTAGGTTTTGTTTGTCTGGAGAACTCTTTTTTCTCCCCTTTTATTCTGAATGACAGCCTTGCTGGATAAAGAATCCTTGGCTGCGTAATTTTCCTAGTCAGCACGTTGAATATTTCCTGCCACTCCCTTCTGGCCTGCCAAACTTCAGTGGACAGGGCTGCTAATACCCTTCCATGTCTACCCTTGTAGGAAAAGGACCGTTTGTCCCTACTGTTTTCAGTATTCTCTCTTTATCTTTGTACATTGCCAGTTTTACTAGGATATGTCATTGTGTCGAACCTGTTTTTGTTGATTCTGAAGGGAGTTCTCTGTGCCTCTTGGACTTGGATGCCTGTTTCTTTCCCCAGATTAGGGAAGTGCTCAGCTATAATTTGTTCAAATAAACCTTCTGCCACTTTCTCTCACTCTTCTACTTCTGGAACTCCTATGATACGGACATTGTTTTGTTTCATGGAATCCCTTAGGTCTGCAGTTCTTCCCTCGTGATCTAGTAACTTCCTTTCCCTCTTTTCTTTAGCTTCTTTAATCTCCAAAACTTTATCTTCTGTTTCACCTATTTTCTCCTCTGCTTCTTCCATCCTCACTGCCGCTGTATCTAGTTTATTTGCATCCCAGTTATAGCATTTTTTAATTCATCACGACTAGTTCTTAGGTCTTTGAGCTCTGCAACAAGAGTTTCTCTGGTGTCTTCTATGCTTTTTTCCATCCCTGCTTTTAGTCTTTGGACTGTTATTCTAAATTCTTGTTCAGATATATTATTTATATCTGTTTTGAGCAATTCTCTGGCCTTTATTTCTTCTTGCTCTTTCTTTTGGGGAGAATTCTTCCATTTTGTCATTTTGGCTGTTTCTGTCTTTTGCTTGTTTAATAGCTTGTTATATGCCCTGCCCCTTAGACTACTACTATATTAAAAAGAGATCATACCCTCTTCAGGGCCTGGTACTCTCCAGGAAGTGGTTTTGGTGTAGGTTGTATGCACTTTTGTACATTCTGGCTGTCATCCCACTGATAAGTCCTGTCAGAGCTCCTCCCTGCTTGTAGTGGTGGAGTGTGTGGACCTTCCACCAGGGGAGCTTTGATTTTTTGTTGAAGTAACCCTGGATAAGAATAGAGAAAAAAAGTGTGGATAATCCTGATTCCGTAATAAGAAAAATTAAAGGAGAAAAAGTACCAAACAGAGAATAAAAAAATAAATGAAAAAAAGTACAAACAAAAACCAAAACATATAAGGCTAAATTCAGAGAAACTGAAAAATAAGAAGAAAGAGGAAGGGTGGAAAAATAATAGAATAAAAATTTCTGCTCAAAAAGAATTATATAGATAGATAATTATATATGTATAATTCCATATATTTGTGTGTGTATGTATATAAGAATCGATCAAACAAAATCAGAAACTATGAGCCTGATTCTAAAAGAAAAAAGCAGGAGAAAAGAACAATTAAAAAAAGAACCCATTGTCTTTGGTGCCTAGAATCAGTGGCTGTGCTTAATTGGAGGAGAGGCCAGCTGCGTTGCCTCAGTCAGTCTTGCTCCAGTAGATAAGAAGTTGCCAGGCATGGAGGAGCTGTGTTTGGTATAAGCGGGTCCAGCCCTCACTGGGGACCCTTTGCTGCTCTCTGAAGTCCCACGTGTTGGTGTTGTGGAGAAAAAGGGCAACACCCCAATCTCTTCCCTGGACTTTGTGTCTCAACGCACACAGTCCTCACAAAATAGTGAGTGAGGGTGGGCAGTTCGCACTGCTCCACAGTCTCCCAAGCCTCCTAGGTGCTCAGCTGTGATTCAAAACCTAATGTCTTCAAGGCCTTCACACCGGGTGGACCCCATTCTGCAGTAGTACCACTCTGCTCTGCTGAGAAAAGGCCTTTGGCTGGCACATGCAGGGTCTTTTGACCTTGGAGAAGCAGTAAACCCTCTTCCCAAAGAACCCAAGGAAGGGGATTGTTCTCTCCTCTGTTCCCCTGAGATTGCTACACTGCACTATGCACTCTGGGGTCAGCTCCCTCCCTTCCAAGAAGCACACACACCCAGCACCCAGCTCCACCTTGGAGAAAGTCATGCACTTCCAAAATCTCTGAGTTTCTGCTCCTGCTCAATCCTGTCAAGCTGTCTCTCTGCAGCTTGTGTCTCTCTGCAAGCTGTCTCTTCTGCTACTCTGCAGATCGATTAACTAGGTGTTCCAGCTGTGTTTGAGGGATGAGGAAAAGCTCCCATCCCCCTACTTCTCTGCCATCTTAACTGCCTCAGCCTCTTCAGTTTCATTTTTTAATAGTGTTTTCTTGCTCCTGGTATCTCACAGGAGCATCTCTTAGATGCTTGGAGTGCTTAAACTCATTATTATTTGCTTATATCTTTATTTTTTCCTGCAAGAAGACCAAAAACCATGTCATATAATTTTAGACCTTTCTCTTAACCCTCATTCTACCTGTATTCCCCTTTGTTTGGAGAATAGATTTTTCCCCTAATTTCAAATATTTGTCTATCAGATTTTAGGTGCATTTGACCACCTTCTAATATAGGTAGGCTTAAGCTTTAGCAGCTTTTGTCTGAAATCCTCTTTAATGAAGAAGGTTTATTTTAGGAGTGAAGAGAATTTAGAAACCTAGGACCTTCTAGATCCTAGAATTTCTAAAATTAGGATGTATAGGAGCCTCATGGAGAAGTAGAATAAGTAGCACAATGTTGTTCATGATACGATCTGAATTTCAATGAGCTACATTTTTAGATTATACTTCATATTTATAATATGTGTCTTTGATTTTAAAATGTTTACATTTTTCTCCCAAATTTTGACGTTTCTGATTATTGGATAACCATCAAAAGAAGCATTTGTTAAAGAGATGCTATATGTCTCTAGTAAGCCCACCTGGAGGCAATAAACTTCCTTTCTAGTGTTTGAATATACTTATTACAGTGTTTGGTTTAGATACCAATCTCTGGATCAGTTCAGTTGTGTACCAAGTTTGAGTTAATTTAATGCAAATGAAAGAGAATATAGTAACATTATATAAAAACAACCCCTTAAGACTCATTTCCTCAGAATGGGGCTATAAATGGGCAAACACTAAGAACTTTCTTTATATCTTTCTTTCCTCTTCATGCAGGGACAGCAAGAGTTCCCACCATATGCTTTGAGGTCTAGTGCATAATCCTTCAATTTTTGATGTATGAATATAAACCAGGGCTTATTAAAAATAAATTTGGGTTTTCCATTGCATTCGAAATTACTTATAGTTTCATTACCAAGATTAATCCTCATATATAAACTTAAAAGTGATCCTCTAGACCCCAAAACAAGCATTTCTTTACATTGCAATTCTTGTTTTATCTTATGATAAAATAAGTGTTAAATAGGTGTTTTCCTAGTCTTTACTGTGTGCTTTGTTTTTGAGCCTGTGGTCATTTAAATTTGAACCAACCATTGTAATGTCTTTTAATCTTTCTAATTGACAATTAAAGAGCAACAGAAAGCTCTCTTCTGCACCAATGGTATTTTGCTTTTATTTTTATGGCAAGTGATTTTAAAGTTTCTGCTGAATTCACTCTCAGAATTGCTCTAATGATATATTATGTGGTTTGATTGTTGTTGTAAAATGGGATAGCTAGTTATCTTGAATTAAAGTTTTAAATTTTTTATAATCTGATTCATATATATCTTTAATCATCTATGTTACTAAGGTGTTTGGCTTCATTTTCCCATTCAGCATTCTCAATCTAAGGGTGATTACTGAATTAATTACAAGAGAGAGGAAACTGTAGCAGAGAGCCCAAGCACAGGTCTATAACAAGAATAATTGATACTTTTAGGAAGAGAAGATACTGGCAGCCACTTCTAAGAACAGTTCTTCACATAGATATTACTGATTAGAACTAGTTCTTAGGATTTATTGACCCACTAAAAAACATACTTTATTCTTATAAGCAAGAAAAGTATCACTATAGTTCTCTGTATGAAAGATTTTCTTCCAAAAATGTAAATAAGGGAAAATTTGATGCTGCTGCTGAGATTTTGTTTCTTTCCAGCTATTAAATACATTTTTAAATATTTTATAGTAAGGAATGTTTATTGTGACCATAATGATTCACCTTTAAAATCCTACCTATTGCATATATATTCTAATTATTTGGCTAATTTGAGTAAATATTTTTTCAAGATAAACCAACATTTTTGCAATGTTCAAAGACCTTGCAAGATTGTGCAAGGTCACTTTTTGTTAAAAAAAAAAAAAAAAAGAAAGAAAGAAAAATCAGAATTGCTACGATAAAATCCAAATCTGTTAGTTAGCATGACATTCAAGACCTGCTGCCTGCCTTTCCAATTTTCTTTCATTGCATCGTTGCTCGATGTATGGTCAGTTCTCAGTCATCTGGTAGTGAATTCATTTATTTTGGTTTAATTGTGATTCATTCACAGCGGGGACCTGGAAAGGTTCACCTTTCCCAAAGCCAGAATTGTATTTAGACTTGGCTGTTACTGACTTTCTAGACCAAGCTGCCTTGAGCTTCTTTGGTCAAAAGGAAGACAGAAGGGCTTAGATCATTGCCTGTTCCACCCTTCCCTTGCCAGGTTCATTCCAGGCTTGGCTGCTCTCCTTTTGCCTAGGATACGCAATCAAGACTAATGGACATATCATGAGTTGATTGCAGTTTGTTTTAAATGCAATTTTACATGGCCGCCTTCTTACTCTCCCCTTGCCCATTTACTCTGAGAGCCGACTGCTGTTCCTGTGTTATCTAATATTTTTTGCCTCTTTGCTCTTACGCATATTTTTCCCTACTTGAAATGCCTTTCGTTCCTGTTGAAATTTTACACTCCCTTTATCTCCTCAAAGAGAATTAATCGTACCAATCTCCTCTTTACAAAGTATATTTTATTCTTACTTGTATTTTAATTAGCGATTTTTTTTTTTTTTTACCAATTTTCCCTTTAAAGTATATGTTAGTGATCAGATGGGTTTCACATAGCAACCTTGTATTGTATGGAGAGTTTAGACAGTTACTAAAAGTGGTGAATAAGAGACTAGTAAGTGAATTGCTGCTAAAAAGATCTCTATTTTTCTTTTTCACTATTAACATTATACTTTTTCAAATATAAGCTCTTCTGTGGGCTTCATCTAAATTAAAGTGAATTAAGATAAACTATATTCAGGGTATGGGGATCATCTGACATTTGTTATAGTGACATACTGAGGAATATCTCATCTGTGTTTCTGTGAACATCTGTAAATCATAGGGTTGCATTTATAAATATTTCTGTGTCATATAAACATTTTTTATATTTATTTCAAAATGAATGTTTTATTATGTTCCATGTATTGTTAAAATATCCATATTTACTGGTGCTTGTTAGAAGTAAAGAATCATTGTTTCTTATCTGTAGACTAGTGTCATAGCGTCTGACTGCTTGCATATGAATGGATTACTTAATAGAGAACTCTGCAAAATGTATTGCTATGATCATATTTTAATCTTTCAGAAACAGACGGGTGAGATGAAACTACAACTTGAAAATGTCATCAAGGAAAACGAAAGGTAGGTGAATTAACTTGATTCTTTGTTATCTTAGATAATGTTTATTGTTGTTATTTGGTATTTTATTCATATAGTATACTGGTTATGAGTACAGACTCTGGAGCCTGATTTCCTGTTTGTCTCCCAGGTCCATTACTTACTAGCTATGTGACCTTGGACAATTACTTAACCTTTTTGTGCTTTAGTTTTCTCGTCTATAAATTATAATGGCAACCTATTATATAGGGCTGACTATAAGGGAAAACAGAGTATGTTATAAATACTTTATATGTATTAGCAATCATTAACCGTACAGTTTATAATAATCATGTATGTTACAAAACATACTGATAAAAACCTTCAATCCACCATCCAGTTAAGAGCTAAAAAGATTCCCAATACTGGTACATCTACTTGTTTTTCTTCCCTATTCCAGTCCTCTCCTTTCCTCTACCAGAGATTAACACTTCGTTGAACTTCGTGTTTATCATTCTCTTGGTTTTTAAATTTTGTTATTGCTGTCTGTATCCGTAACAATATATTATTAAGTTTTGTATTTTTTTTAAGCTATATTAAAATTGTATCATTTAGTTTTCTGGGACTTTTTTTCCCCACTCAGTATCATGCACATACAAGTACAAGAGTTTCAAGGGATAAAATTGCTGGGTCATAGATTATATGAATATTCAGTTTTATAGTATAATGTCAACCTAATTTCCAAAGTTGCTATGCCAATTTACATTCCCTCCTGTGATATTTATGGGTTCTTATTGATCTATATCTTTTTATCAGCACTTAGTCTTACCAGGTTTCTTAATTTTTGTTATTTTGAGTCTTAGGTTGTTTTTCACTGTGGTTATAATTTAACATTTCCATGAATACTAATATGGTTAAGCATTTTTCATATGTTTATTTACCCCATGTAGTGTTGTTTTCTCATGAAATGCTCATTCATTTCTTTTTCCCATTTTCTATTTATCTTTTCCTTATTAAATTGTCAAAGCACTTTATATAATCGGTATTCCGAATTTTTGTTGGTATGCCAATCTGTGTCAATGCAATAACAATACCGTAAGCCATAACCACTGCAGAAATTTCAGACAGGAAGAGATTCAGTCACTTACTTATAAGTACTACCAGATCACTAGTTTTAGGATCATGACTTAGGGGCTGTGATCCTGAAGTCAGGAATTTTTGGTGCTGCGCCATCTCTGTTGCTACTCCTACAGCATCATTTCCATAAAACTGGAGACTTGACATTGGAAAGTGAGGCACGGGGCGTTGACTGTAAGAGACTCATGTCTATCCAGTTTTGCTTGCTGTCTATCTTACCAACAAAAAAATGTTCTCAGCTCACTTCTATCCTCCATATCCCCCTCAAGTGCATCTCACTGGGTGATACTTTAATCCTACCCACAGCTCCAGCTGCAAGGACCTCTAAGAAATGTAGTTTCGGATTTTCCGCCTCCATGATAAAGACTGGAATACGGAAAGCAATGAGAATGAATAATGTTGCCACAGGACCATACAACATGCTAGACAATAGGTGTTTTCATAGATCTCTTCCCAGGTTCTCATATGTTTGATGAACAGAATTTTCTATTTTGTTTTTAATGTTAAGGTAGTTGAATCTATCCATCTTTTTTCTTATGGTTGTTCTTTGTGTCTCTAACAAATCCTCTCTCAGCCTATGATCATAAAGACCTCTTATTTTTGGCTAAAAATGTTTAAAATTTTATCCTATCCTAAGTTTCTTAACTTTTAACTTAAAAATAATTTTTTTCTTGTAATGTTTACTTATTTTTGAGAGAAACCAAGCATGAGCGGGGTAGGGGCAGAGAGAGAGGGAGACACAGAATCTGAAGCAGTCTCCAGGCTCTGAGCTGTCAGCACAGAGCCTGATGAGGGGCTTGCACTCACGAACCATGAGATCATGACCTGAGCTAAAGTCAGACACTTAACCAACAGAATCACCCAGGCACCCCATTAACTTTAACTTTTAAATAGCATGCAGCTAGGCTGAAATATGATAGATCTTTTGTTGTTGACTTGTGTAACTGGACCAGAAAGTAAAGAAATGAAATTTTTTTAGTTCCAAATTCATTTAAAGCATTGCATTTTGCTAACGTTATATGGCACTTTTCTTTTAATTTTGTTAATTTACTTTAGTGTAAAACATGTTGCTCTCGAGTATAATCTAGAACTCCCATGGAATTCGTATGTCTTGCTAATAACTATTTTGTCACCTTCTCCCTTCCATTTTAAAAAATGTTTTCACTATTTCTAAAAGTGTCTAATTTCTGAAAGTGTCATATGTTTAAGCTACCAGTGTTTGCCAAAGTGTAACATAAGTCTTTTAATTGGGTTTTCAGTTTTTCTCATTTGTGGTTTTTCCCATAGAACAGTGTTTCTTTTCTTTTTTTTAATGATAAAACATATAGGTATATTCTTTTTTTTTAATAATTTATTGTTAAATTGGTTTCCACGCAACACCCAGTGCTCATCCTAACAAGTGCCCTCCTCTGTGCCCATCACCCACTCTCCCCCCACCCCACAACCCTCTCCCCTCAGTTTGTTCTTAGTCTTTGAGAGTCTCTTATGTTATGTCTTCCTCCCTCTCTGTGTCTTTTTTTTTCCTTCCCCTCTTCCCCTCCCCCCTAGTTTTCTGTTAGGTCTCACAAAGCCCACCTATGTGTAGAAACATATGGCATCTGTCTTTCTCTGCGTGACTTATTTCACTCAGCATAATATCCTCCAGTTCCATCCATATTGCCACACATGGTCAGATTTCATTCTTTCTCATTGCCACGTAGTAGTCCATTGTATATATGTACCACATCTTCTTTATCCATTCGTCAGTTGATGGGCACTTGGTCTCTTTCCATGATTTGGCTATTGTCGAAGGTGCTGCTGTGAACATCGGGGTACATGTGTCCCTATCCATCAGTAGTCCTGTATCCCTTGGGTAGATTCCTAACAGTGCTATTGCTGGGTCATAGGGTAATTCTATTTTCATTTTTTTGAGGAACCTCCACGTCGTTCTCCAGAGTGGCTGCACCAGTTTGCATTCCCACCAACAGTTGTAGGAGGGTGCCTGTTTCTCCACAACCTTGCCAGCATCTATAGTTTCCTGATTTGTTTATTTTAGCTACTCTGACTGGTGTGAGGTGGTATCTCAGTGTGGTTTTGATTTGTATTTCCCTGATGATGAGTGACATTGAGCATCTTTTCATTTGTCTGTTTGCCATTTGATATCTTCTTTGGGGAAGTGTCTTTTCATATCTTCCCCCCATTTCTTCACTGGATTTTTCGTTTTTCGGGTGAGGAGTTTGGTAAGTTCCTTATAGATTTTAGATACTAGTCGTTTATCCAATATGTCATTTGTGATTATCTTTTCCCATTCCGTTGGTTGCCTATCAGTTTTGTTGGTTGTTTCTTTTGCCACGCAGAAGCTTTTTATCTTGATGAGGTCCCAGCAGTTCATTTTTGCTTTTAATTCCCTTGCCTTTGGAGATGTGTCGAGTAAGAAATTGGTGCGTCTTAGGTCAAAGAGGCTTTTTCCTGCTTTCTCTTCTAGGCTTTTGATGGTTTCCTGTCTCATATTCAGATCCTTCATCCATTTAGAGTTTATTTTTGTGAGTGGTGTAAGGAAATGGTCTAGTTTCATTCTTTTGCATGCTGCTGTCCAGTTCTCCCAGCATCATTTATTAAAGAGGCTGTCTTTTTTCCATTGGATACTCTTTCCTGCTTTGTCAAAGATTAGTTGGCCATATACCTGCGGGTCCATTTCTGAGTTTTCTATTCTATTCCATTGGTCTATGTGTCTGTTTTTGTGCCAATACCATACTGTCTTGATGACTACCGCTTTGTAGTAGAGGTTAAAGTCTGGGATTGCGATGCCTCCCGCCTTGTTTTTATTCTTCAGTATTACTTTTGCTATTAGGAGTCTTTTGTGGCTCCATAGAAATTTTAGGATTGTTTGCTCTAGCTTTGAGAAGAATGCTGGTACAATTTAATTTGTTGGGATTGCATTGAATGTATAGATTGCTTTGGGTAGGATTGCTGTTTTAACAGTATTTATTCTTTCGATCTATGAGCATGGGATGTTTTTCCATTTCCTGTGTCTTCCTCAATTTCCTTCATAAGTTTTTTATAGTTTTCAGCATAGAGGTCTTTCACATCTTTGATTAGGTTTATTTCTGAGTATTTTATGGTTTTTGGTGCAATTGTGAAAGGGATTAGCTTCTTTATTTCTCTTTCTGCTGCTTCATTGTTGGTGTATAGAAATGCCACCGATTTCTGTACGTTGATTTTGTACCCTGCAACTTTGCTGAATTCATGGATCAGTTCTAGTAGGCTTTTGGTGGATTCTGTTGGGTTTTCTATGTAAAGTATCATGTCATCTGCAAAAAGTGAAAGTTTGACTTCCTCCTTGCCAATCATGATGGCTTTTATTTTGTTTTGTTGTCTGATTGCTGATGCTAAGACTTCCAACACTTTTAAAAAGGAGTGGTGAGAGTAGACACCCCTGTCGTGTTCCCGATCTTAGGGGGAAGGCCCTCAGTTTTTCCCCATTGAGGATGATATTAGCTGTGGGCTTTTCATAAATGGCTTTTATGATGTTTAAGTATCTTCCTTCTATCCCGACTTTCTCGAGGGTTTTTATTAGGAAAGCGTGCTGTATTTTCTCAAATGCTTTTTCTGCATCTATTGACAAGGATCATATGGTTCTTATCTTTTGTTGATGTGATGTATCACATTGATTTATTTGCAAATGTTGAACCAGCCCTGCAACCCAGGGATGAATCCCACTATCATGGTGAATAATTGTTTTTATATGCTGTTGGATTCGATTTGCCAGTATCTTGCTGAGAATTTTTGCATCCATAGTCATCAGGGATTTTGGCCTGTATTTTTTGTTTGTTTGTTTGTTTTGTTTTTTGCTGGGTCTCTTTCTGGTTTGGGAATCAAAGTGATGCTGGCTTCATAGAATGAGTCTGGGAGTTTGCCTTCCATCTCAATTTTTTGGAACAGCTTGAGGAGGGTAGGAATTAACTCTGTTTTAAATGTCTGGTAAAATTCCGCAGGAAAGCCATCTGGTCCAGGGCTTTTTTTTGATGGGAGATTTTTGATAACTAATTCAATTTCTTCACTAGTTATGGGTCTGTTCAAATTTTCTATTTCTTCCCGTTTGAGTTTTGGTAGCATGTGACTATTTAGGAATTTGTCCATTTCTTCCAGGTTGCCGAGTTTTGTGGTATATAATTTTTCATAGTATTTTCTGACAATTGCTTGTATTTCTGAGAGATTGTGTGTAATTACTCCCTTTTCATTCATAATTTTATCTATTTGAGTTCTCTCTCTTATCTTTTTGAGAAGCCTGGCTAGCTGTTTGACTATTTTGTTTATTTTTTCAAGGAACCAGCTCTTGGTTTCATTGATCTGTTCCACTACTTTTTCTGTTTCCACATGATTAATTTGTGCCCTGATCTTTGTTATTTCTCTATTTCTGCTGGGTAGGGTTGTCTTAGTTGTTCTGCTTCTAGTTCTTTTAGGTGTGCTGTTAGAATTTGTGTTACTGATTTTTCTTGTTTCTTGAGGTGGGCCTGGATTGCAATATATTTCCCTCTCAGGACTGCCTTTGCCATATCCCAGAGCGTTTGGATTGTTGTATTTTCATTCTCATTTGTTTCCATGTATTTTTTAATTTCTTCTCTGATTGCTTGGTTGACCCAGTCATCTTTTAGTAGGGTGTTCCTTAGCCTCCATGTGTTTGGGGGGATGTCCAGACTTTTTCTTGTGGTTGATTTCAAGTTTCAAAGCATCGTGGTCTGAAATTGTGCACGGTATGATCTCAGTTCTTTTATATTTATTCAGAGCTTCCCTGTGCCCCAGAATGTGGTCTGTCTTGGAAAATGTACTATGTGCAGTTGAGAAGAATGTAAATTCCTTTGCTTCTGGATGAAGGACCCTGAAGATGTCATTTAGGCCCATCTGTTCTAATGTGTCGTTTAGGGCCATTGTTTCTGTGGTGATTTTCTGTTTTGTGGATCTATCCAATGCTGAGAGTGGAGTGTTAAGGTCCCCTACTATTAGGACATTTTTATCGATGAGGTTGCTTATGTGTGTGATTAGTTGTATTACAAATTTGGGTGCCCCCGAATTTGGGACATAGATATTTATAATTGTTAGCTCTTCCTGCTAGATGGTCCTTGTGATTATTATATAATGTCCTTCTTCATCTCTTATTATATCGTTCATTTTAAAGTCTAATTTGTCTGATATAAGTGCGTCTACTCCATTTTTCTTCTGAGTTCCCGTAGCATGGTAGATAGTTCTCCATCCCCTCACTTTCAATCTGAAGGTGTCCTCCTGTCTATGATAAGTCTCTTGAAGACAGCAAATAGATGGGTCTTGGTTTTTAGTCCATTCTGTTACCCTGTGTCTTTTGATTGGTGCATTTAGTCCATTTACATTCAGTGTTAATATTGAAAAATAGGGGTTTATAGTCACTGTGTTATCTGTAGGTTTCATGCTTGCATAGCTGGCTCTGGTAGTTTGTGTTCTTTGCAACCTTTCCTTCTTAGAGTGCCCCTCAGGATCTCTTGTAATGCTTGCTTATTTGTGATGAATTCTTCAGTTTTTGTTTGTTGGGGAAAACCTTGATCTCTCCTTCTATTCTGAATGACAGGCTAGCTGGATACAGGATTCTTGATTGCATATCCTTCCTGCTCATCACATTGAAGATATCCTGCTATTCCTTTCTGGCTTGCTAAGTTTCTGTAGATAAGTCTGCTACAACACTTATGTGTCTAGTTTTGTATGTTAAGGCCCATTTTTCTCTAGCTGCTTTCAGAATTCTCTCTCTGTCTTTATATTTTGCCATGTTCACTATGATGTGTTGTGCAGAAGGTCTATTCAAGTTCCGTCTGAGGGGAGTTCTCTGCCTCTTGGATTTCCATGCCCGTTTCCTTCCTCATGTTGGGGAAGTTCTCAGCAATGATTTGTTCAAGTACCCCTTCGACTCCTTTCTCCCTCTCTTCTTCCTCTGGAATTCCTATGATATGCTTTTTGTTTCGTTTGAGTGCATCGCTCAGCTCTCGGATTCTCCTTTACTGTTCCTGGATCAGCTTCTCTCTTTCTCTGCTTCCTCTTTTTCCATAATTTTATCTTCTAATTCACTTACTCTCCCATATCCGCACTGTGGCTGCATTCAGTATGTTTTGCAACTTATTCAAGGCCTTTTTTAATTCTTCCTGACCATTTTTAAGGTCCTTGCTCTCTGCTGCAAGGGACCCCTTGCATTCATCTATCCTTTTTTCAAGCCCAGCGATTAGTTTTATGATTATCATTCTATATTCAAGTTCTGTTATGTTGCTTATATCTGTTTTCATCAATTCTTGAGGTGTCACTACTTCCTGTAGATTCTTTTGAGGAGAATTCTTCCATTTCATCATTTTGGCTAGGTGTGTTTTGGATTGTTTCTTGAAGTCACCCCAGGAAGGCAAATGGAAAGTACACAGGGAGGAAAATGAACTGTGGCAAAGCCTTTGTCATATGATAGTGACTTTCGCCGAGATGAAGTTTGGGGCTCTCCGGGTGGCCAAGAGCCGCCCGCTAGCATGAAGGCTGGCTCTGTTGTTGTTTTCCTAGGTCTGCTTCTGCCCGCGCCCCGGCTCCCGTGCCCCTCTCGGGCAGTGCTGCCTCAGAACAGTTTTTCTAACTTTAACTTTTTATGGTTTACTATTCTTTCTCAAAAACGTTATTAAATAAGCAATGCTATTCTTAATAAATAACATTGCTAAGATATTTGAATCACCGATATATGTAGATTAATCTTGTATTTTAATGTATTTGGGATAGAAAAGGTGTATTATATAGTTGAGATAATCCTTTTTTTTCCTATATTTGACTCAATGTACTTAACTTCCTTTCATGTCCAGGTCTTCCTAAGCCAGTCTTTTAAAAATTTGCCTTCACCTATTTAATAGTAATGTGGTTGTGTCTCATGACGGTATTTATTCCTAGAACAATAGGAAAGTGGGAAAAAATGGATTCTGAGCTTATTAAAAAGGCACTTTCAGTAACTTGAAAATGCTATCAAGTTTTACAGTGAATTCTACTTATGTTTTTAGAGCAACATCCTGCTTTTAATTATGTATTGCAGTGAAGTGCTGCAAAATCAAGAGTTTATCACTTATAAGGAAAATATTAAATATGTATACATGGTCAGTTCTGAATAATGGAAGCTAGCAGTGACATGGATTGTATAATAGTATGCAATTCTACATTTTTGAGTCTCGGGAACATTTTAATATTTACATATTTATATGGATGTATGTTATCATTCATTGTGTCTGTGGAGACTTTCACTCTATGCTGGTGGAGTTGAATTATTGCAACAGAGAGTGAATGGCACACAGAGCCTAGACTTTACTGTCTGGCCCTTTACAGAAAAAGTTGACTATTTTCTGGTACGTGTAGGGATCTTTCACTACAAAATCTTTTTGCTTTCTGCTCTTTAATGCAACAGTCTTTTTTGAAATTTAAAACTGTCTTTGAGATTTTATTTTCTGATGGTCTGATTTTTATCATTTTTAAGATTATAATTATGATGTAGAAATTTTCAGTAGCATTATAAAATGGAATTGTTTTTTATACTTATTTTCATCGATTTGTTCTCATAATTTGACTACTGATAATTGAGTAATAATACATCAGAGGTATGATTTTTAAATTTGATTTCAACTTCCCTAATCATCTCATTCATGTTGACAGTATTCTTTGAACACATGTTAAATGTTTATTTGAAATTTGAGAACTTTATATATGTTTATAAAAGCAATAATAAAGCCATTATTTTTTACTAGTAATCCAAAAAACGGTATTCTCAACCCCAAAACTTGTTTCATTTTTCTAATACCAGAAGATGAACCTATTTGATCTACTTTTGAATGAGAGAAAATAAATCTCTGGGATTACATGGTAAACACTGGTGCCCTTGTGCTACTTGAGGCACTGTAAGGAAGACCATCCCCAGAAGTTTGCCAAAATCCTAAGCCTTATAAAGTTTTAAATTTTGGTTTTGAATCTTATGTAAAAGAGCTATGTCTTTATGTCTGTGTTTATAACTGAGTTTGTTTTTGTAAATTTATGTGTACATACATACCCTCTTACCACCGTTCCCTTTGATTACTAATCCCTAGTCACGCCAGCCTTCTTACTTGGCTTCCTTAAACCTGGCAGACCAGTTTCTACCAAAACACCTTACCTGTTTCTTCTGCCTAGAATGCTCTTCTCCAGATCCGCATGGGACTGTCTGCTTCCTTTTGTCCAGATCTTTAATCGGAAAACATTTACTGATGACTTTATCTAGCTGTTTCTACGCTCTTCTCTTTTCTTTTTTCTCTAATATACTTTTATTTTATTTATGGCGCCTATTACTACTTGAAATTATTTATTCGCTTCCTTATTTTTTGTCTTATCTACTAAAACGTATCCTTCACAAGAGCAAGGCCCTTGTCTATTCTCTTTACTACTGTATACATACCACTGTTGAACAGTACTTTATCATCTTTTATGCATAAACCATAAAACACATTCTTTATAATTCCTAGTTTCAGTTTCTTTGAAGAGTAAAAACCTAGAGATCATTTTGATCTTTTGATCTTCTGTGATTTTATAATTTTCCTGAGTTTTTGTAGTTATTTTACTTACCCTTAATTCAATAGCAGTTATTTAATGACTCCTCTTCATTGAGCATTTCATTTTCAGTTCAGGTTTCATGGGGGAAAAAGAAAACAACTTTCATACTTTAATTTTATCACTTTGGGTTATATTTAATTAAATTGTACAATCATAATATGTAATGCAGCTATAATATAGATTGGCTGTTCCAACCTCTTTTAAGTATGTCTTCCTGTACTACAAGAGGCTGGAAACTGAAGACTAGTTCAGGATATGAATTAGGTTCTGCTAACAATAAATACCTGTAAGAGACCTAAATTAGGAGGTAAGTAGGAAGAAAAGCAATATCTAAGGGTCTATTTTTGTGGTTGAGAATCTAACAAGTGTAGAGGAGCTCTAGAGCTGATAATTCTGGGCAGCTGCTTCTGTTGAAGCTAAGGCATGGTGTTCTGCAGGTTATTCTAATCTGGCAGTAATCCTAATCCCAGGATCTCAGCTCTGAAGGTGTGATTTTGGAACCAGCAGTAGGTATAGTTGCTTCCTGATTGTCCAGCTTCCTAACTGTGGCATATTTATCAGTTTCCTCAGCAAATCAATTTTGCAACTAGCTAAACCAGTAAGATTGGCTTTTTCTAGAAATGGCACTAGAAAGTAGAGATCAACTAATCAGTGGTAACAGCAGAAAAAGTGAATGCTAGTAGTTATTAATAAGGATAATATTGTTTACCCCCAAAGCTTTGTATGATTTCTCTTACTATCAAGCTGTCCAAAATAGTGGAAATTTCTTCTTTTTATTTTTCCCAGGCTCTTAACATTTTTACTTAATTATTATGTATTTGAATAAATATAGTTAGAACCAGAACTGTCTTACTATCTTGTATGTAATACCTCTTCAAATATTTGTTGAAAATAATTAAATTATTGATGTCTAACTTTCAAAAAACATAAAAAAGGAATGCTTTGAAAAATAATTAATTCCTTAAATCTTTGTGATAATTAGTTTTATTTTCTCAGTTATATTTCTAATATATTTGGAGAATTAGATAAAATTCATTTAATAAGCATTTACAAATTTTCACAATTATATTTCAAAGAAAATATGACAAAAATAAGTCTAGAGTATAAAAATAAGCATAAGGATATGGAGGATAGAAAGAACAAATTATAAGTGAGTATGTGTATATACGTTTGTATGCACTCCTATCAACCAACAAGAATATACTATTGTTTTCAAAGGCCTATGAAATTTTTATAAACATAGACATGGACTGCAAACCCTACTCACCATGTACACACATACAAATTTAAAAAGTCACAAATCACACTTATAGTAAGAAATAACAAAAAACAAGCACAAGTAATTTTTAACTACATTTTCAACCAACTCCTGAGATGAAAAGAATTGAAAACTAAAATTAAAAACTTCTCGGGGCACCTGGGTGGCTCAGTCGGTTGAGTGTCCGACTTCGGCTCAGGTCATTATCTCACAGTCTGTGAGTTCGAGCCCTGCACTGGGCTCTGTGCTATCAGCTAAGAGCCTGGAGCCTGCTTCAGATTCTGTGTCTCCCTCTCTCTCTCTGTCCCTCCCCCGCTCATGCTCCTGCTCTCAAAAATAAATAAAACATTAAAAAACATTTTTTTAAACTTCTTAAAATGAACAGCATGTCAAACTAGTGAGATCCAGCCAAACTAGTACTCAGAACATTTGTAATTGATTGAAAAATAAAATTGCAAAAAAATGAACTAGAGATTTTTGTTCACAATGATAGCAGACTAGGTAATCAGACTCCTTCTGACAAAAATTAGAAATTCTATCAAAAACTAGAAAATTGGGACAAATATTTGGCAACAGTCAGATCTGTTTAAATGAATTGAACTCATTGAGGAATTCTAGGGAAAGACCAGGAAAATAATGAAATCCAGAGATATGAGTCTGCATTTGGAGCTGCCTTCATAGGTATATCTCATTATCCTGGGGAAGGTAAAGAGAGGTTAAAAACCTGAGCTCAAAACAAATTCACAGGACTAGAGAGATTAAAGTTGAAAGTCTGAGCCCATCAGATTAGAGGGTGAGTGGCTCAGTAGCTTTCAGGCATTGGGTTGGGATACCCTAGGAGTAAGAGTGAGCCCCAAAATATAGTAGTGCTAGAAAGTTCTAAAACATAGCTTGGAATTACCTGAATGTCTGATCAGAAATTGATAATGCTCCTAGCCACATAGAGGGGGGAAAAAAAAGAAAAGGAAGACCATTTTAGAAGAAGATAAAATTATTGCTAGGCCTCAAAATATCTCCCCATCTGGCTCATATCTTAAAGACAGCATAATTTTTAAAAATGATAACTAGTAGGCAATAGAAAAAAATCCACAGGATTGGTCTTTAAAATAACTATGCTTAATTTGTTCAATGAAAAAAGACAATTTTGAGAATATTGATAAAAGAACCCAAAACTCTAAAAAAGGAAGCAAATTCTGGAACAAAAAATATTGTAATGACGTAAGACATAACTGAAGAGAGAATTAACGGAATGTGGTCCAAGTCTGAAGGGAATACTCAGAACGAAGATCAGAGAGCTTGATCAGGGGATAGAAAAATACAGGAAATAATGTAAGAGACATAAGGAAAATAGTGAAGAGAACTAATATTCATATAACTTAAGCCCAGAAAGAGAGGACAGAGAGACTTCAATCTGCAAATTAAAGAAACACCATGTATCACAAGCATGATAATTAAAAAAAAAAAATGTATCTATATTACTATAAAATCAAAGGCCACTTTTAAAAGTGTTCAAAGCAGAAAAATTATTTTCAAAGAGATAGCAGTCAAGATATAAGCTGACTCCTGAACGGAATTCATGGAAATTAGGAGACAAAGCAATATCTTCAAAGTGCTGAAAGAAGAACTATTAACTTAGTATTATGTATCTAGTGAAATATTTTTCTAGAAGTCAAATTAGTACATTTTCAGATGAAAAGAAATTGAGAAAATTACCAATAACTAAATTTAAGAAAATCTTAAAAGGATATTCTACAAAAAGAGGGAAAGGAGTAATACAGGAGAAAGTTTAATGAACATCATGAAATCAGCTATTCTGAAACAATAGTGTCTCTAAAATATTGTAGAGAATTAAAATAAAGGGTAGCAATATCATAAATTTGAGAAGAGGATAAATAGAGTTAAAGTATTCTCAGGTTCCAGCATTGCACAAAGGAAATAGAATACGAATTTATTTTACAGTTTTGTTAATTCTGTGTGTGGGTTTTAATCTCTAGGGTACACACTGAAAATAAGAGATCGTATAACTGCCAAGCTAATAGAGTAGAAAAATAGAATAATAAAAAGTAACCCATATAAAACAACAGGAACTCTTAGTCACTGGTGGTGGGAAAGTAAAATGTACAGTTGCCTAGGAAGACTATTTGGTGGTTTCTTAAATTATGAAATATAATCTTACTATAACAATTCATCATTCATACTCCTTGGTATTTCCCTAAAGGAATTAGAAACTTATGTCTACACAAAAACCTGCACATGAATGTTTATAGCAGCTTTCTTCACAATTGCCAAAACTGGAAACAACCAAGATGTCCTCAGTAGGTGAATGGATAAATAAACTGTAGTACATCTAGCATATGGAATATTATTCAGCAATAATAAAAAATGAGCTTCAAGCTATGAAAGGATATGGAGGAATCTTAAAATTCATATTACTAAGTGAAAGCAGCCAATCTGAAAAGGCTACATATTGTATGATTCCAACTATGTGACATTCTGGAAAAGGCAAAACTATGGATACGATAAAATGATCATTCGTTGCCAGGGGCTGTGGGTTGGGAGTGAGGGAAGAGAGGGATGAAAAGGCATAGGATTTTTAGGGCAGTGAAACTGTTCTGTAAGATGCTATATTGATGGATACGTGTCATTATAGAATGTATAACACTAAGAGTGAACTCTAATGTAAACTATAGACTTTGGGTAATGGTGTCAGTGTAGGTTTACCAGTTGCAATAAAATGTACCACTCTGGTGGGGGATGTTGATAGTAGGGGAGGTCATGCTAATGGGGACAAAGGGAATACTAGGGAATCTCTGTACTTTCTGCTCACCTTTGCTATGAACCTAAAACTGCTTAAAAATTAAGTATTTTTTTAAATAGAACCTAAAATAAACACATTTTTAAAAATAACAGCATTAAAAGGGAGAAAATAACAATAGGCAAGGCATATTGAGAGCAAATACTAAGATAGTAGATAGAAACCCAAATATACTAGTAATTATATTAAATTTCAATGTATCAGGGCATCTGGATGGCTGTCTATTAAGCATCTATTGTTTTTGGCTCAGTTCAAATCTCGTGGTTTGCAAGATCGAGCCCCATGTTGGCCTCTGTGCTAAGTGTAGAGCCTGCTTGGGATTCTCTCAGTCCTCCCTCTCTGCCCCTCCCCTACTCACGCTCGCTTTATCTTTCTCTCTCAAAATAAATAAATAAACTTAAAAGCCAAAAAAAAAAAAAATGGGCAGAAGACTTGAACAGATATTTCATCAAAAAAAGACATACAGATGCTCAACATCTGAAGAGGCTCAACATCATCCATCATCAAGGAAATGCAAATCAAAACCACAATGAGATATCACTTTATACCTGTCCGAATGGCTACAATCAAAAATACAAGAAACAAGTATAGGCAGTGATGAGGAGAAAAAGGAATCCTTCTGCACTGTTGGTGGGAATGCAAACTGGTGTGGTAACTGGAAAACCATATGGAAGTTCCTCAAAAAAGTAAAAATACAAATACCCTATGATCCAGTAATTATACTACTGGGTATTTACCCATAGAATACAAAAACACTAATTCGAAAAGATAATATGCACCCCTATGTTTATTGCAGCACTTTTTAACAGTAGCCACATTATGGAAGCAGCCTAAATGTCCATTCATAGATGAATGGATAAAAAAGATGTTGTAAAGACCATGAAATATTCAGCCATAAAAAAAGAATGAAATCTTGCCATTTACAATGACATGGATGGAGCTAGAGTATAATGCTAAGTGAAATAACTCAGAGAAAGCAAATACCATATGATTTCACTCATGGAGAATTTAAGAAACAAATCAAATGAACAGTGGCGGTTGGGGAGAGATAAACCAAGAAACAGACCCTAACTATAGAGAACAAACTGATGGTTACGGGAGGGGAGATGGGTAGGGGGATAGGTGAAATAGATGGGGATTAAGGAGTGCACTTGTGATGAGAACTGACTAATATATGCAGTTGTTGAATCACTATATTGTACACCTGAAACTAATATAACACTGTAGACTATACTAGAATTAAAATTAAAAATTGAATAAAAATGAAAAACAAAAATACTAGAAATATTTTAAAATACGAACCTTTGTGTTATTGATAATTCTAAGTACTTTTAAAATTTTGCTAAGTACAGTAAGCTCTATACTTAGGGAGTAATTTTTTGTTTTCCTAAAGTTAACTATCCTGTGAGTTTTATTGTGTTTGAAGAACTTTGTTTTCAATAAATATATTCTAAAAACTAAATTGAAATATTCTAGTTTCAAAGGAGTTTTTTTTAATATCAGTGATAATTCTCTTTATTTTAAATAGGTTGATGCAGTTTCTTTGGGAATTTTGCCTTGAGATATATTTATTATAAATAATATTTCTGCTTATAATAATATGAATTAAGGGTTTTCAAGTTTTCCCGATATCACCAAAATTTTTTTGTCTCAGGTTTTAAAATAAAACACTTAATCAGTCTTTTTAGATGTACCTTCCTATAACCTTTTTTTGGCAGCTGTTTAAAAGCATAAAATATCTGTAATTTACTGTTAACATTAAAATTGAATTTAAGGCTTTCAGATATAAGTTCAAGCTGAAAACTGTGCCTCTGCTAATAGTCTTAATTTCATAACTAGCAACAATTTTATCCTGCTGTTTAGTAAGAAGCCAGCTGAGTTTTATGAAACGTAAAGCAAATAAATAATTCTACAACATTTTATATCACATTTCCTTTTAATTGATGAAACCTCTGTTGTATTTACATTTCTTTTCTGAATGGCTTTTTCATCAATTAATAGAGTTTAATATCTGAATTTTACCTTTTTGAAAAATTAAAATCTCCCTAGAACAAACTGAATTATGCTTGAATTAATTATGATAAATTAAATGCACTTGAAATTGTTATATTTTTACTCTAGTGTGGTATTTAATGGTAATTAAAACTTCTAATTTTTGAGCGCTACTTAAAAATGATTTTATCTGAAGAACTTTTCATTTTAAAAAATAATTTTTGACCCAAACGTTTATTTAGTTGATCCTGAAACACTGATTGCTGTTAGTAAAATGAATTTATATTATTATTCTGTTAACTTTTTTTTGAAGGTTGCACAATGAATTAAAAGATGCTGTTGAAAAGCAACTGGAGACCCTTCCCTTTGGCACAGACATGGGAAATGATACATATACAGATGACGAAACAGTCAGGAATCTTCAAGAACAATTACAACTAGCCAATCAAGTGAGTGACAAATATTTTTAAATTATATTCTGAATTAACAGAACTTTTAAAATCTCTGTTAGGGGCGCCTGGGTAGCTCAGTCGGTTAAGCGGCCGACTTCAGCTCAGGTCATGATCTTACGGTCTGTGAGTTAGAGCACCGCATCGGACTCTGTGCTGATGGCTCAGAGGCTGGAGCCTGTTTCGGATTCTGTGTCTGCCTCTCTCTCTGCCCTTTCCCTGCTCATGCTCTGTCTCTCAAAAATAAATAAATGTAAAAAATAAAATTTTTTTAAATCTCTGTTAATTATTGTTTTTGAATAATAATAGTGAAATAGCAAATTAATAGTTTCTGATTTTCTACAAGATACAGTTAAGAGCTAACAAAACTGGTAATATTTATCTCCCTAGTTGTTATAAATATAGTTACCAAATGCGTTTTCTAATTGAATCATAAATCTTTTGACATGATTTTTATATCTTATAAAAATATCTTATTACTAAAGAAAATTTTTAAAGAAAAGATAATTATTCACTCAAATTTACATTTTTCATTTTTCTGTGTTTTCTTCTGGTACTGTGTTCTCTTCAGTTTTCTAAGATTATAAAATTATATTTTTCCAAAATTACACTTCTCCAAATTACTTTCTCTCCTTTTGTCTTCCCTTATAGTAAAGGAGCATGTATTTAACTCTGATTTTATTTCTTAATGTATAAAGAGAAGGAATTAGAAAAGTAGTAGAGGAAAAAAACACAGAGGAAAGCATGTTCTTTACTCTGTTCAAACTGATAATACCAGAGAGGATTTATAAATGTTTGTATAGAAATAAATGAAAACTAATTTAAGTTATGAATGTTTTCGAACCAGGTAGCAAAAGTTGATGCACAATATTCAGTTCTCAGTAGTCCATAAATAGAGTGTGGTAGACCATATTACGTAAAAGAACGCTCTGTTAATATACTACAAATATATACAATGATTATTTGTCAATCATGCCTCAACAAAAATGAAAAACAGTTAAAAAATAGAAAGCAAAGGGGGAGAAGTTAAGATGGCAGAGAAGTAAGGGGACCGGGATTAAACTTGTCCCTCAAACACAGCTGTATTGAGGTCAGATCACTTCGAACACCCAGGAAATGAATCTACACAGTGGCAGAAGGATCTCCACAGTGGGAGAGAGGCAGTGTGGCAAGATCGAAGTGCATGTATGTGAATTGGAGAAGATACAACGGCATAGACATGGAGGGGAGGGAACCCCTTCTGTGGAGAGAAAAAGGGAGAGAAAGAAAGAGAGGGGCTGTGAAATTTTGACGTCAAATTAGCACAACAGGAATATCTCTGGATCACGGACTGGGGAACAAGAAATATGAAGAGTACCAGTTTCTATTTTGCAAACAGCCTTTGGAGTTGAAACAAGGAGGTTTCAAAAGGGCACGGCTTTCTGTGGAATGGAACTAGAAGCCTTGGCTCTCACTCCTGGGGAGGAGGGAGCCAGCTCCGAAGCACATAGCATGGTGTAGAATCTCAAGGGAGTACTGGGAGAGAGGGAATAGTCCCATTCTTAGAGTATTTTGTGAAGAGGGTATATTGCCTCCCCAAGGAAGAGACCCTGAAGGTGCTAACCGAAGGCCTTTTATCAGCAGAGCGGGGTAGGTCTCCTCCAGAACAGGGAAAAGGAGCCCCACCGAACTGGGTCCTTTGAGACTTCAGACTTTGAATCCCAGCTGAGTGCCTAGAAGGCTCAGGGACTGTGGACCAGGGCAGGCTGACTGCCCTCATTCTGTGAGGGCTGCCTGAACAGCGTGGGTTGAGATATCCAGTACAGGGAGGAGAGAGATTGGGGGGTTGCCATTTTCCTCCCCAACACCCAACCTGATGGGACTTCAAGAGCACCGCAGCAGCCCCCAGGGGAGGTGGGACCAGCTTACACCAAACTCTGCCCATCCATGCATGGGAACTGCTTACTAACTGGAGCAAGACTGACTGATACAACGCAGCCAAACTCTCCACTAGACCAGCAGAGTCACTGGCCCCAGGCACCAACAGATAACTGTTTCTTTTTGTTTGTTTATTCTCCTTTATTCTTTTTGTTTTCTTTCTTCCCTATACTATTTTTCTTTTGGAAACAGGATCATAGTTTCTGATTTGATTATGATCAATTCTTATATATATGTATGTGTATGTGTGTATATATACATGCTTGTACATGAAAAATATTTATATACATATTGTTTTAACTCAGGCATTTTTATTTTGTTCTCTCTCCGCCTTCTTTCTGTCTTCTTTATTTTCCTCTCTATCTCCCTGAATTTAACCTTATAGTTCTTTGATCCTATATTTGGATTCATTTTCTCCCCTATCATTTTGCTTTTTTTATGGGATCAGACTTCCACCTCTTTTACTTTTTTGGGGAGTGGGTGGTTACTTCAACCAAAATATTAGAGCACATATGATTGAAGGTCCACACACTCCACCACTACAAGCAGGGAGGAGCTCTGACAGGACTTATCAGTGGGATGACAGCCAGAATGTACAAAAGTGCATACAACCTACACCAAAACCACTTCCTGGAGAGTACCAGGCCCTGAAGAGGGTATGATCTCTTTTTAATATAGTAGTAGTCTAAGGGGCAGGGCATATAACAAGCTATTAAACAAGCAAAAGACAGAAACAGCCAAAATGACAAAATGGAAGAATTCTCCCCAAAAGAAAGAGCAAGAAGAAATAAGGGCCAGAGAATTGCTCAAAACAAATATAAATAATATATCTGAACAAGAATTTAGAATAACAGTCCAAAGACTAAAAGCAGGGATGGAAAAAAGCATAGAAGACACCAGAGAAACTCTTGTTGCAGAGCTCAAAGACCTAAGAACTAGTCGTGATGAATTAAAAAATGCTATAACTGGGATGCAAATAAACTAGATACAGCGGCAGTGAGGATGGAAGAAGCAGAGGAGAAAATAGGTGAAATAGAAGATAAAGTTTTGGAGATTAAAGAAGCTAAAGAAAAGAGGGAAGTTACTAGATCACGAGGGAAGAATTGAAGACCTAAGGGATTCCATGAAACTAAACAATGTCCGTATCATAGGAGTTCCAGAAGTAGAAGAGTGAGAGAAAGTGGCAGAAGGTTTATTTGAACAAATTATAGCTGAGCACTTCCCTAATCTGGGGAAAGAAACAGGCATCCAAGTCCAAGAGGCACAGAGAACTCCCTTCAGAATCAACAAAAACAGGTTCGACACAATGACATATCCTAGTAAAACTGGCAATGTACAAAGATAAAGAGAGAATACTGAAAACAGTAGGGACAAACGGTCCTTTTCCTACAAGGGTAGACATGGAAGGGTATTAGCAGCCCTGTCCACTGAAGTTTGGCAGGCCAGAAGGGAGTGGCAGGAAATATTCAACGTGCTGACTAGGAAAATTACGCAGCCAAGGATTCTTTATCCAGCAAGGCTGTCATTCAGAATAAAAGGGGAGAAAAAAGAGTTCTCCAGACAAACAAAACCTAAAGGAGTTTGTGACCACTAGACCAGGTCTGCTAGGGATGCTAAGGGGGACCCTGGGAGTAGAAAGCAGCAAAGACTACAAAAGGACCAGAGCTATCACCACCAACATGAAATCTACAGATAACACAATGGCACTAAATCCCTCTCTTCCAATAATCACTCTGAGTGTGAGTGGACTAAATGTCCCAATCAAAAGACATAGGATAGGGTAACAGAGGGATTTAAAAAAACAAGATCCATCCATCATATGCTGCCTACGAGAGACTCCTTGAAAGTGAGGGGATGGAGAACCATCTATCATGCTACTGGACATTGAAAGAAAGTCACAGTAGCCAGACTTACAACAGACAAACTAGATTTTAAAAGAAAGACTGTAACGAGAAATCAAAAAGGGCATTATATCATATTATGGGGATGTCTCCATCAAGAAGATCTAAGAATTGTAAATATTTATGCTCCCAACGTGAGAGCACCCACATATATAAATCAGTTAACCAGAAACAGAAGCAAATTTACTGATAAACACCATGATTGTAAGAGTCTTTTATACGCCAGTTACAGCAACAGACAGATCATCTAGGCAGAAAATCAGTAAGGAAACAACGGTTCTGAATGACACATTGGACGAGGTGGACTTAACAGGTATGTTCAGAATTTTTCATCGTACAGCAGCAGAACACACATTCTTCTCGAGTGCACATGGAACTCTCTCCAAAATAGATCACATCAGTATGTCGCAAAACAGGCCTCAACAGGTACAAACAGATTGAGATCATACCATGCGCATTTTCTGATCACAACACTGTGAAACTTGA
This sequence comes from Paguma larvata, assembly GCA_030068075.1. Taxonomy (NCBI): domain Eukaryota; kingdom Metazoa; phylum Chordata; class Mammalia; order Carnivora; family Viverridae; genus Paguma; species Paguma larvata. Next base: position 91,188,318 of record CM057823.1, read on the forward strand.
AATCACCCACAATAAAAAGACTTGGAAAGCCCCCAGATACGTGGAGGTTAGAGAACATCCGACTTAAGAATGAGTGGCTTAAACAGGAAATGAAAGAGGAAATATAAAAAAACACGGACACAAATGAAAATGGAAACGTGACAGTCCAAATCCTTTGAGATGCAGCAAAGGCAGTCCTAAGAGGACAATACATTGCAATTCAGGCCTGTCTCAAGAAGCAAGAAAGGTCCCAAATAAACAACCTAACCTAACACCTAAAGGAGCTAGAAAAGCCACAGCAAATAAAGCCCAAAGCTAGCAGAAGAAGGGCAATAACGAACATTAGAGCAGAAATAAACGATACAGAATCCAAAAGAAAACAGTACAACTGATCAATGACACTGAGAGTTGGTTTGTTGAAAGAATAAACAAAATGGGTAAACTCCTAGCCAGACTTCTCAAAAACAAAAGAGAGAAGATCCAAGGAGATAAAGTCACAAATGAAAGAGGAGAGAGCACAACCAACACCACGGAAATACAAACAACTGTAGATAATACTATGAAAAACTATATATGCCAAAAACCTGGACAATCTGGAAGAAGTGGACCAATTCCTAGACACTCATACAGTACCTAAACTAATCAGGAAGAAACAGAAAACTTGAACAGACCCATAACCAGCGAATAAAGGAACCGGTTATCAAAAATCTCCCAACAAACAAGAGTCCAGGGCCAGATGGCTTCTCAGGCAATTCTACCAGACATTTAAAACTGAGTTAATACCTGTCCTTCTCAAGCTGTTCCAAAAAATAGAAATGGAGGGAAAGCTTCCAGAATCAATCTATGAAGCCAGCATTTCCTTATTACCTTGATTTCAAAAGCAAAATCCCCACTAAAAAGGAGAATGACAGGCCCATATCCCTGATGAACCTGGATGCAAAAATTCTCAACAAGATACTAGCAAATCGAACTCACCAGTCCATTACAAGAATCATTTACCATGAGCAAGTGGGATTCATTCCTCGACTGCAGGGCTGGTTCAATATTTGCAAATCAATCAACTCGTGATACACCACATTAATAGAAGAAAGGATAAGAACCATATGATCCTGTCTATAGATGCAAAAAAGGCATCTGACAAAATGCAGCATCCTTTCTTGATAAAAGGATGCTCACAAAACTCGGGATAGAAGGAACATATGTTAGCCTCATAAAAGCCATAGACGAAAGACCGCAGCTGATATCATCCTCAATGGAGAAAAACTGAGCTGTATCCCCCTGAGATCAGGAACACGACAGAGATGTCCACTCTCGACACTGTCGTTCAACACAGTGTTGGAAGTCTTAGCCTCAGCAATCAGACAACAAAACCAAATAAAGGCATCCAGATTGGCAAAGAACAGCCAAACTTCTACTCTTCACAGACGACATGATCCTCTACGTGGAAAACCTGAAAGACTCCACCAAAAAACTGCTAGAGCTGATACATGAATTCAGTAAAGTCGCAGGATATAGTCAGTGTACAGAAATCGGTTGCATTTCTATACACCAGTAATGAAGCAACAGAAGGAGAAGTCAAGGAATCAATCCATTTACAGTTGCACCAAAGCCCATAAAATACTTAGGAATAAGGCTAACCAATGCGGTAAAAGATCTGTACGCTGAAAACTATAGAAAGCTTATGAAAGAAATTGAAAAAGACACAAAGAAATGGAAAAACATCCCATGTTCATGGATTAGAAGAAGAAATATTCTAACATGTCAATGGTACCCAAAGCAATCTAGACATCCAGTGCAATCACTATCAAGATAACACCAGCATTCTTCACAGAGCTAGAGCAAACAATCCTAAAATTTGTAGGGAAGCACAAAAGACTCCAAATAGCCAAAGTAATGCTGAGAAAGAAAGCCAAAGCTGGAGGCATCACAATCCCAGTCTTCTGTAACTTGTATTACAAAGCAGTAATCATTAAAACGGTATGGTACCAAAACAGACCCACGGGTCAATGGAACAGAACAGAGCACCCAGAAAGGGTCCCAAAAACATATGGCCAGCCAGTCTTCAAGGAAGTAGGAAAGACTATCCAATGGAAAAAGTCTCTTCAGCAAATGCGGTGGGAGAACTCGGCAGCAACATGCAGAAAAATGAAAATGGACCACTTTCTTACACTATACACAAAAATAAACTGAAAGTGGATGAAAGACCTAAATGTGAGACAGGGAACCATCAAATTTTTATAGGTGAAAACAGGCAGCAACCTCTTTGACCTAGGCCACAGGAACTTCTTACTTGACATGTCTCCAGAGGCAGGGAAATAAAAGCAAAAATGAACTATTGGGACCTCATCAAGACAAAAGTCATCTGCATAGCAAAGGAAACACTCAATAAAACTAAAACGCAACCAACAGAATTGGAAATGATATTTGTAAATGACTTAATAGTAAAAAGGGTTAATTATCCAAAGTCTATAAAGAGCTTCTCAAACTTAACACCCAAAAAACAAATAATTCTGTGAAGAAATCGGCAGAATACATGAATAGACACTTCTCCAAAGAAGACATCCAGATGGCAAACAGGTGAAAATATGCTCAAGGGGTACGTGGGTGGCTCAGTTGGTGATGCGTCTGACATCAACTCTGGTCATGATCATGGTCTTGAGCATGAGCCCCACTTCAGGGCTTTGTGCTTATAGCTCAAAGCCTGGAGCCTGCTCTGGATGATGTGTGTGTGTGTCTCTCTCTCTCTGCACCTCCACCACTCAAGCACTGTCTTTCTCAAAAATAAATAAACATTAAAAGAAAATTAAAGAACTAAGAAAAGAAAAGATGCTCAACATCATTCTTCCTCAGGGAAATACAAATCAAAACCACAATGAGATACCGCCTCCCACCGGTCAGAATGGCTAACATTAACTCCAGAAACAACAGATATTTGCAAGGATGTGGAGAAATGGGGATCCTCTTGCACTGTGAGGGGAATGCAAACTGGTGTAGCTACTCTGGAAAACAGTATGGAGTTTCCTTAAAAAAATTCTAAGTAGAAATACCCTATGACCCAACAATTGCACTGCTAGGAATTTATCCAAAGGACACAGAAATGCTAATGAAAAGGGGCGCATACACTCCCGTGTTTATAACAGCACTATCAACAATAGCCAAATTATGGAAAGAGCCCAAATGTTCATCAACTGATGAATGGATAATGAAGATGTGGTTTGTGTATCCAAGGAATACTTCTTGGTGATAAAAGAGAAGTGAAATCTTGCCATTTGCAACAACATGGATGGAACTGGAGGGTATTATGCTAAGAGAAATACGTTAGAGAAGGACAGATATTATACAATTTCACTCATGTAGAATTTTAGAAACCCCAAGACGAACATAGGGGAAGGGAAGGGAAAATAAGATAAAAACAGAGAGAGAGGCAAACCATAGGAGACTTAAATACAGAGAACAAACTGAGGATTGATGGGTGTGGGGGGTTTGGAGAAATCAGTGATGGGTATTAAGGAGAGTACGGAATGAATACTGGGTGTCATATGTAAGTAATGAATCATTAGGTTCTACTCCTAAAGCCAAGACTACAGTATATGTTTACTAACTTGAATAAAGAAAAAATATGTATATATCAAAAAGAATAAAAGAAAGTGGAGTAACAACCTTGTAAGATTTGAAGTTTCAAAAACAACAAAAACAGAATCCTGTCTCCTTAAAGACAATTCGCTGCAATACACTTTTGATATAATTTCCAGTGTTAAAGTTTAGCAAAACTTCAAAGTTACCTATTTTTTTTCTTTTTTAACCAAACTCGTTCTCATTTTTCATCTGTTTTTCCTCCTGTGTTTACCTCTCTTTGCCTTTCTCCTTCTACATCTTGCTTTGTCTCATGTCTCTGAACACTGTCCTACTTTTTACTGCATTTTGGATCAGTCACTTCATAGAAGATTTGATGAGGTTCAAGTTTGAGCAATCAAAAGGGAAAAAGCTGATTGGTTAGAAACAAAATTTCCCACAAAATCTATAAAATCTTTCTGGAGGTTTGGCAATAAGAGCCTTAGAAATGTTTATATCTTTAACCAACTAATTAGATTAAGATAGCACATAGATTCTAGGAATCTATCCTAAGAAACTGCATGTAAACTGTATGTGAAATTGATGAATAAATTTCTTTCATTATAGTATTATATATAATGATAAATGAGAAGTAGTTTAAAAATCTAACAATATAGAATCATTTAAATTGTGGTTATACCATTTAAAAATTTCATATTAGTACATTGCTTCTCAATATATACATTATAATCACCCAAGGGCTTGTTGAAATGGAAGATTATGTTTTCCCTTTCCCAGGTTTCCGATTCAAGAAGTCTGGTCTCAATAATTTGTTTCTAACAGGTTCTGAGGTAATGCTAATGCTGCTAGTCCTTTGAGAACCACTACTCTAGAATCTTGTTTTTTTTTAACTGTCCAGATGATTGTTACCATCAAGCAGTTTTATAAAACTGCAACCTTTTGAGATTATGAGGTGTCTTTATGGCCATTCTACTGAAAAGAAAATGTTCTTAAGGAAATGAAATGAATTGTCCTAAATCATTTAGCCAGAATCAGGGATCAAATCCAAGTCTTATAGCTCCAGATTTGTCTACAAATTTTAAAACTATGTAAGTTTTAGGCAAAATTAATCAATGGTGATAGAAGCCAGGGTGAAAGTTGCTTGGGGGAAATACAATTATTTGTAAGAGAGAGGCATCTCGCTTCTAGGTGGGGTAACAATACTCTCTTGAACTGAGTGCTGGTTACATAGGGGCACTCTATAAAAATTCATGATTCGTGTATTTTCTGAATGCATGTTACACCTCAGTAATACTTTCCGTAAAACTCATAAACTTCTATTTACTTTAAACATTTGCTCCATATCTTCTTAAAATGCTGATCTTTTCACTACACCTTGTTACCTTCTTACCAAAACTAACAGGGTAGATTAGTTCTGACCTGGATGTTAAAAGTTTGGGCTTTAGAAACAAAGAGGTGAAGGTTTCTTCCTGACTCTTGTCAACAACATGCTGAGGGGCCCTAAGCAAATGGCCAAAACCTATTTCCATTTCTCCTTTTAGAGAATAAAAAGACGATAATGCTCTGTACCTGCTAACTTAGCATTTCTTAATCTTTTTGGTTTCAGGACCCCTCTTTAGGATGTTTAAAAATTATTGTGGACCTAGAAGAGCTCTTTTTTTGTGGGTTATATATCTATCAATATCATATTATAGATTAAAACTGACACGTTTTTTAAAAATAAATGGAAGAATAAGAACACATTCCAGTATGCATCAGAGATGAAAACATCACACATCACATCATATAAACTTTTATATACTTGAGTGTATACTCATGAGAAGATGAAAAAGGCAAATAATGTCTTCATATTATTAACATAATTTTGACTTCCAAGGACCTCATATCACACTTTGAGAATTGCTATATTGAAAGAATAGTTTATGACTTGAGAAAACTTGGATTATAAAATGTCAAGTGAATATAATATAATACAAACAATACACTATATGATTCTCAGTTTTATTAAAAGAACAAAAATAAAAAGTTTTTTCCAAAATCTCATTTGAAAACATAAATATATCCAAAATTTATAAAGATGGTTATACCTATATGCTAGCAGTATTAAATATTAGGTGGTAAAAATTACAGGTAATTCTAGTTTTCTCTTTCTCTGTTTTTCTCAATTTTCCACAACATTTATTACTTTTACTATCTGAAAAAAATCTTGTACTTTATCAGGGACAGGTTCCTTCTTTAGTAATCTCTAAGGATTGCATTTTCTTATAGAACGAAGATAGTGCTTTAACTACATATTTCTGATTTAAGAGTTAAATTTTAGCTAGGGTGCCTGAGTGGCTCAGTTGGTTAAGTGTCCAACTGGGGCTCAGGTCATGATCTCATGGTTTGTGAGTTCAAGCCCTGCATCAGGCTCTGCGCTGACATCTCAGAGCCTGGAGCCTACAGCCTGCTTCAGGTTCTGTGTCTCCCTCTCTTTCTGCCCCTCCCCTGCTCATGCTCTATCTTTGTCTCTCCAAAATAAACATTAAAAAATATTTAATTAAATATTTATTTTAATTAATTTAATTAATTTAATTAATTATTTTAATTTAAATATTTTAATTTTAATTAAAATTTAGCTATGAAATCTGAATATAAAAAAAATTTCAACATAAGGAATTTCATCTTTATATTTCTTCTCTAAATTGTTATTAACACAAGTGCATATCAGGGCATCTGGTGGCTCAGTCGGTTGAGTGTCAAGACTCTTGATTTCAGTTCAGGTCATGATCTCAGGTGCTGCATCCGTGCCCAGCATGGAGCCTTCTTGAGATTATCCTCCCCTTCTCCTCCTGCCTCTCCACCCTTAAAAAATAGATTAAAAAAAAAACATATCATCAAAAATAGTATAACTATAGTATCTTTACACAAATTTATATTTTTATGACTTTATATACAAGAATTCATCCTGTAAAAGAATACGATTCATTTGTACTGTGTAATAGCCTGCTAATAATTTAATTAATTCATGATTCTTTTTGTTTTATAGGAAAAAACTCAGGCTGTGGAGCTCTGGCAGACTGTTTCTCAGGAGTTGGACAGACTTCAGAGACTTTACCAGGAATATATGACTGAGGCCCAGATTCATGTAGTTGAAAGTCAAAAACAAAAGGTAATCTTGGATTTCATAGTTTTCTCATATATCAGTTTTCATAGTTTTCTTATATATCTTCATCTGGAGAAACTCAGTTTTGAAGAGGAATGCCTGAGTGTCCACTGTGTTATTTACGTTAAATAGATCTTTGCTGGTTAGATATTTCTTGGACAGTCAAAGCAGTGCCTAGTGTACATTGGTTTTATAATGTGATTTGCAGTGGAAGCTGTATTTAGTTCTAAGAAGCAGCTATAAAATGATTCTGTATAAATGGACCCCCGAAGCTTTTATATTGTTAATTTCCTACCTGGCTTAAGACAGAAACTGTTCATTAGATCATGGCCAATGAAGAAATCTGCTCAAATATAATGACAATGCCATGTAAGATGAAAATGTTAACATCCTTAAAGATAGGTATCAAGTGTATTAGCATAAATTAAACAGATTAGAATTTTACAATAGGAAGAGATCTTAGTGATTATTAAGGCATTCTTTCTATCCAAAGCAAGAACGATTTTTATATTCTTTCAAACTGGACATCTAAGCTTTTGCTATATACTTCTTTTGACATGAACTTATCATCTCACAAGACCATCCATTCCATTGCCTCCTTTATCTTTCCATTGATTCTTTTTCTGATGGGGACATTGACAGTTGTGGAGTAATCCCAATTCTGATTCCTTTTCTTTGGGTTTTGAGAAGGCAGCTGTTTAAATACATTTAATAAATACATACAAATATACATAGTATTTAGTAATAAATACTAAATATTAAATTTAAATGTTATCACACCTTTCTTTAATTCTCATTTATGGACTTTTTAAATTCCAGTTTAAGAATGTTCCTATCATCATGATAATTGGGAATTTTTGCCTAAAGCAGTCATAATAATGCTTACATGATGCTTTGCACTTTACAAAACGATTTTTCTATATATTCCCTGGTTTGCAAATAACCCATATGTAGTCTAAGCCATAAGACCTTTACCTCTGAGGGAAGGGGAGTGGGAAGAATGGGCAAAACAGGTGAAGGGGAGTGAGTAGGAGATACGGGCTTCCAGATATGGGCTGAATAAGTCACAAGAATAAGAGGCACATTATAGGGAATATTGTTAGTGATATTATAGCAGCATTGTGTGATGACATATGGTAGCTCTATTTATGGTGAGCCATAGCATAATGTATAGAGAAGTTGAATCATTGTGTTGGTTGTACACTTGAAACTAATGTAACATTGTGTGTCAACTACACTCAAATTTAGAAGTGTGGGAGAGAGCCTGGGTGGCTCAGTTGGTTGAGTGATTGACTCTTGATTTAGTTCAGGTCATGATCCCAGGGTTGTGGAATTAAGCCCCATGTAGGACTCTACACTGAACATGGAACCTGCTTAAGATTCATTCTTCATTCTCTCTCTCTCTCTCTCTCTCTCTCTCTCTCCCCCCCCACCCCTCTTTCTTTCTGTCAAAAAAAAAAAAAAATTGAGTGTGTGCGTGTATGGATATGTGTATATAGATAGATAAATGGATAGCATTTTATCAAAAAGAAAAGGCTTTTACTTACGAAATCTAGAAGCCATTTCTAATATAAGCAAGTTCTTTGAGGCTGTTTTCCTCATTTAGGTCAATCAACTAAGTCCTATGTTATTTTTTTTTTACCTTTATTCTTGTCCTATAGCTATGCAGTTAGTTTTTTTTTTTTTTTTTTTTTTTTTTTTTTTACAAATAATACTTTGTCCTTATTTCCCCAGTCTTTAATTCTGTTATCCAACATATTAACAGCCTCTTCCAGTTTTGTGTCGCATGCACATATAGTGTTTAATAGCATCATAACAGATCATGAAATAACTTAAAAATTCAAGGCAGGAAAATTTTTAAAAGGGGAGAGAGGGACAGTAATTCCTATGCTGCGTTTTATATTATAGGTTTTTAATAGGTTTGAATGTAGTTTTCCAGTATTATGCAATGTCTCTCTTAACATGTCTATTTACTAATAGGCTGATTTTTAGAAATAGTGGTCTTAGAAAAATACATTCATTTCTACATTGCCATTTTATTTAATTTTTAATAATTTTTTAAAGCTTTTAATCTTATTTCTTTGTTAATTCACACAATAACAGAAGAAAGACAACTAATTTTATCTAAACTTAGGCACAATGATTTTAGATTTGATTTTAGGTTAATTTTACATACGGGTTGTATATAGTCAACAGAATGTCTGTTGTAAGCAGAATGCTATTTATGTGCACCTCTACCTTCCTACTATAGGATCAACTGACCAATTTTCAACAATTGACCAAGCAACTTCACGTTACTAATGAAAACATAGAAATGGTAAGTGAAAATATCCATTTAGTGTACTTGTTTATACAAATTATAAATTGTTGTCACTATAAATGTTATTTGTGCTAATAAAAATCAATAACAGAAAAGCCTATGTTATGTGAAATTAAAATAAGCAGACAGTCCTCTTTTTCTCTCAATCTTTTTCTTTCACATTTAATAGCATGACAGTATTCACAATACTTACTGGAGATGTAAAGCTAACATCTCTCTGAAATATCACCCAATCTAATAGTTATCCTCTGGTCCTAGGTAGGCTCTCCTAAGAGTGGTCTAGAATGTGAGCTTCTCAAGAGTAGGACTTATGCTTTATTCCTTTTTTTTTTTTAATGTTTATTCATTTTTGAGAGACCATGCAAGCAGGGGTGGTGCAGAGAGAGAGGGAGACATCCAGGCTTTGAGCTGTCAGCACAGAGCCCGAGGTGGGGCTCAAACTCATAGACCGTGAGATCATGACCTGAGCCAAATCAGACACCTAACCAACTGAGCCACCCAGGCGCTCCTCTCATTCTTTATTGTTACCATTTCATGTAGCACACTGCTAGGTATATAATAAGAATTGTAGAACTGTTAAATAAATTAATAGACCAGTTTCTTAAAAATAATGGGACATTAAGGATCCTTTGTTAGTTGATTGACCACCAGTATTATTTGGTAAATCTAAATTTCCTTTAATATTTTTCTAAAAGAAATGTAATTAGCCTTCCTAATTCTACTCTTTACCTTTTTTCTCCTCTCACTTTTCTTTTTCTCTTCTTTTATCTCCTTTTCCTTTCTTCTTGGAATTTTATTTTACCTCATTGTTGAGTAATATAATTATGACATCCAGGTAATTCCTCTCTTTCCTTTCTTCATTTTGCTTAGTTACTTTGCTAATTCTTGTTAGAACCTAATGAAAATATCTTTGTTTAAGAGTGAAGTTATGCCATCAAAAGTAAGTTATCCAATTTTTTTTATGTGTTTAAAAATTTTCTCCTTTAACCAGGTAAAAAATTATTAAATAAATTTTGCCTTATTTCACTTTTATTTCTTTTAATCACTTAAAAGTTTTTGATAATATATTTCTTAGACATTTTAAAAATAATATTAAAAATACTCCAGAACTAAATGACTAATATCCATAACTAGGAAATCAGATTTCTATATGAAATCAGTAATTTAACGTATCATCACAATTATTCTTTCTTTCAGTATATCTCCTAGAATTTCAGGGATTACATAATCCTTTGGTATCTTATACCACAGAGCTCCTGTTTTATTATAAACAACCCAAAAGTCTTGGAAAACAAATTTTGAGTATTCATAGGAAATGCATTAAAAATTTTCTAAGACACAAGAATTCATACATTTTAGCCAAAACTAAGAATAGGAAGTTATGGGTACAATAAAAGTGATAAAGGAGTGACCAGATGGATGAAAAAGAGTTGTGTGATAAAGAGCAAAGAAGAGACTGTCCTGGTGGTTAAAATAAAGGAAAATGGTAAAAGAAATTTTAAAACTTAAGTATTTTTCTTAATGTACTTATTGGATATGTATCAAACAAGACTGCTAAATGTGAAGAGATGTATCTAACTGATAATAAAGATTTTGTATGTCTCAAAGAGCATTCAGAACGTAGGCATAGGAGCAAGTTTGAGTCAAAATCAAACTTGAAGAAAAGTACCCTTTAAAAATCAAGCAGTTTCCATTAAAAAGTTTCCAGAATTCATAGTAAGCTGATTAGCGGACTAGGTCTCTATAGATGTACAATGAATTGATGAGTATACAAGAAGTAATTATGTTTCATGACCAGTGCACCTTAGTAACATACAGAAGGTAGAATCCTCTGATGTGAATGATATATAAAAGTACAAGTTTATATTTATTTGTTACAACTGTAAATACAATGGTAGTTCACATTTCCTAGAGGTTCTCTTTACTGAAATCATGTTCTTTTCTGAGATTTGTTCATCTCCATAAAATTACTCAAAAATATTTGCTAATTGCATATTAAAGTTTCTTTCACTGTTAAAAGTTGCAAGAGAAATGTTCATCTATCCACAAACTCCTATCCTCCTTGGTAAAACAGGGATGACATATGAAATAATCATGATTGATGATTGAAAAGGATGCTTACTTGGACCTTTACGAATCTCCAAACTTTAGAATATTAATATAGTATTTAATTTTTTTTGTAATGACAAATATAGAACACCAAAGCCATATTCAGATGCAATTGTTGAGCCCTACGAGGCTTGCTAGCAAATCATGTGTGTTAGTTTCCAACACTAGCTTTTTGTAATTTACAGTTTCAATTTATACTTCTACATCACCTATCTTTAAGGTGCTCCCAACTGGTAAAAGACACAAGCATTAATTATATTAATGCCAAAACAATATATATAATAAGACATTAATGGTACATTACAGACGTAGAAGAATTCAGAGTTGTGAATCAGTTTGGACTGAAGTCGTTGAGATAACTTCACAGGAGAATTTGAAATGATATTAAAGGTGATCTATTTCCTCAGATGATGTAGGTACCTTTCATTAAATGCTTTTCAGTTAAACGATCATCTAGCCTATGCTTTAAGTATTCCCTGTAAGAGTTTTATCACTTCCCCCAAAGAGTCTGTTCGTTTGAATTCTGATTATTTGAACTAAAATCTTCATAAATTTCCTCCCATTGATATATGGTTTTATCTTTTGGGAGTAACATAGAACAAGCTAAGCTCACTTCTTCAGCCCTTCAATTACTTGCGTATAACCATTATGTCTTTCCTGATTCATGCCCAATGCTGCACTCTGTTTGTTTGTTTGTTTGTTTTAACTATTCTGGTATGGTGTAATTTACCTACCTTTCATTTTTCTAATCCTCTTTCCCTATGTGTGATAGTTGGTCTCTTAAATTGTGGTCTGTGAACGGAACACTAAATTCTGGTCTGTAGTAGTCTGCTTCTTAAAATAAAGATGCAGTCTTCAGACTCTTCCATGTTTCATTGGAGGCATTCATTCATTTATTCCTTAAAGGTATAAGTACTTAGAATGTACTAAACCATGTGCCATTCACTGGGAATTCTGGGAGAACATGGTTTCATATTTTCGCTAGGAATACATGAACTTTAAATATAGTGTTTGAATATAATGCTATGTGCATTGTAAAAATGCATATTAAATTTCATAAAAATGCAGAAAGGAAACCCATTATTTCTGTCTTAAAGTGAGCGGACCACACAGGATGTGAAGTAATAAATAATGGCAGGTTGGAATTCTCATTCCAGAGAAAAATAAAATAGTCTATTAAAAATATGAAGTCAGTGGCTTAGTCGTTTGAGAGTCCAACTTCAGGTCAAATTCTGATCTTATGGTTCATGAGTTCAAGACCCACACTGGACTTGCTGCTGTCAGCACAGAACCTGCTTCGGATCCTCTCCTTCTCTCTCTGCTCCTTCTGCACTCTCACTCTCTTTAAAAAATAAATAAGTAAATAATAAATAAATAGAGTGAGGCAATGAAATTGAGTAGAATATGCTAGAAGCACAATGAAAACTGCTTTGGGGAGAAGCATTTGGACAGATGTATGTATGATTTGTTGGGATGGGAAGAAACTGAAATCAAGACTATGGGTTATGAAGTAACTAGAATTGGTATGACTTTGCCTATAAGGCATATAGATAAAGATGATAAGGATAAGAGATTTGTGCCTTTGTGGTAAAACCAGCACTTATAGAAGAAAATCAATTCCCTTAAAAAACTTTTTTCTACAGTTGGAAGACTGCTGCATATCTTACTTTAGGTTCTTTTGCAGGCTGACCCTGAGAAAAGGATTCTAAGGCATGTCATTTATTTAGGAGATAATATAAGGGAGCACCAGTAGGGGAATGGGGAAGTGAGACTGGAAGCCGAAGTGAAGACAGCCAAAGGGTTTTTAACAATCATGCCAATTAACACCATGGGAAACTGAGTCCTACCAGTGAACTCTGGAAGCCTTTGTACAACAGGCTCAGACTTATTCCACCATGGGGCATAGGAGATTGAGATATGTACACCCTGGTTCTCTTCAGTCATTGTTATGGAGCCCTTCCAGAGAAGGCTGGGGACATGAATTCTGCAACACCTGTTGCCTTTTGTATGGTTAAGTGAACAAAGGAGGTTCATATGTTCAAGGAAAGACCTAAAACATAGAAAAGCAGGTACACATAGTTTGAAGTGAAGCAGGCATCCACTAATATAGTAAAGGTGAAGAAATATTGCCACAGTTATATTTTACTGTCAAAAACTCTACTCATTATCATGACTTAATTTTTTCTACTTATATGCCCAATAGTTCATCTTTAAAAATATAGTTTTAAGTGTTCTAGTACTGAATGTTTCTATTTTTTTTCTTGTGGCAGACTAACCAACACTTTCTGAAAACCGTAACTGAACAAAATGTGGAAATCGAGCAACTCCGAAAACAACTTAGGTATTTTCAAGAATGAATTTTGTTATTTTATTAATAATTATTTTTTTTCAGGGATGCCTAGGTGACTTAGTTGGTTAAGCCTCTGACTCTTGATTTCAACTCAGGTCATGGTCTCATGGTTCATGAGTTCCAGCCCTGCATTGGACTCCGTGCTGATAGTGTGGAGGCTGCTTGAGATTCTCTCTTTCCCTCTCTCTCTCTCTGCCCCTCCTCCACTCACACACATTCTCTCTTTCTCTCTCTCTCTCTCTCTCTCTCTCTCTCTCTCTCTCACACACACACACACACACACACACACACACACACACAGGATGAATAAATTTTTAAAGAGTTTATTTTTCTTCAGAGCAAGTGATGATGCCATAATTTTTCCATTAGTGTTTTTTTTCTTCCCTTTTAAGCTTCTCTCAAGGCAGATTGAAATCAAGACAATTAGTGAGGAGGCTACATGAAGAGATGTTCCATGATGGTAAAACCAGTGCTTATGGAAGAAAATCAGTTCTCTTACAAAAATTTTTTGTGCACGTATCGTCTTTTTATTTCCCCGTAAGCAGACCCTGAAAAAAGGGTGTCAAAGCATGTAGTTAATTGAAATACCAGGGGTTACCAGTCGGAAAGTGGGGAAGTTGAACAGGGAGGAAAACAAGAAAGCCAGTAGAGAGTTTTAAAAAATCAGGCAACTTAAGGGGTGACTGGATGGCTCACTTGGTTAAGCATCCAGCTCATGATTGTGGCTCAGGTCATGATTTGAGGATTGGTGCAGTCGAGCCTGGCATTGGGCTCCAAATGATCAAAACTTTTTTTACTTTTGTTCCCTTTAATCATAACACTGAAAATTCAAAAGTATAATCATAATAGGGTTTTGCTCTATGATGCAGTCATTTAGAAATATCCTTCAATTATAGTATATATTTACATTTTATTTAAAAAAAGTAAGTTTCTGTTTATTAAATGAACCTTGCTATTTATTTTGTTTTTTACACCATCATGTATTTGGCCCCACAGAATAATATTTTGCTTTTTTTTAAAAAAAAAAGAATTTATTTTATAAGATTGTATGCCTTTATCAGCTTTTTAATTTAATTCAAATACATTTACATTCTTTTCTCCTAGACATTTCTACTTATGGGCTCTAATATTTGGTCCTCCTTATTTCTTTTGATGTTACCGATTTTACATTTTAAAATAGTATTTATTCAATCCTAAGATTTTATTTTTTTCCCAAATGGAAGTGTCTTATTTTAATTATAAAACTAATATAAGTCCATTATAGAAGACTCTAGATAGTATGAAAGTATATACGTTGCAGTGCAATTCTGGCACTAACCATGGTTAGTCCAGACTCCACAGAATAAGAGCACAATCCCTAATAAGACAACCCTCCCTAGGATTCAAGTTCAGGGATCCCGGGACCACCCACACTCCTAGCCAACTGGCTACAAATGCAAGTGTCCCCACAATAATTCTCTAGAATGGCTCAGGGAACTCAGAAAAGCACTATGCTTATGATTAAAATTTTATTATAAAAGTCACAAATCATAACCAGCCAATAGGAGAGACCCATTGAGTGAGATCTAGTAAGATCTCAAAATTGGAACTCTCACCATGCCCTCTGCCCATGGAACCAGGGTGCAGCACCCTCCTGGAACATCACTGTGTTCCCCAACTAGGAAGCTCACCTAAGCCTTGGTGAGATTTTATTATATTTTTATTATATGCCTATGATTTGTTTTAAATCTAAATAAATTTACTTTTTAATGATATTTCTGAATGAGTGCATCATAGAATAAAACTTCGACTGTACTTTTGAAATTTAAATATTATGACTGTATCATTGGCCATCTGATTGAATTCAATCTCTAGTCTCTCTCCTTTCCCTGGAGGTCAGGAGGTCGTGCCTATATCACATGGCTCAAAGCCTTAACTCTCTAATTACATGATTGCTCTTTCCAGCATGGCCCAGCTCCCCTTCTAGGGTCCTACCTTGAGTCACTTCGTTAGCATAAACTCAGATGTGGTCCCAAGGGCCTACCTTGAATAACAAATATACTCCTGCTATGAGGGGAGTATAGTAGTGGTGAGCTTGCAATTTTAAATAGAGTATTCTGAGTAGACCTCACTGAACAGTTGAGATTTGAACAAAGACTTGAAAGATGTGAATAGGCTATCCGTACAATGCAGGGAAAAAGTGTAAGTATAGAACTTCCCATTGCATAGGTGGAAAAGTGCCTAAGAACAGCAAGGAAGCTGGATGTCTCTGTAATCTATTGCTGAGTAGCAAACCATTTTAAAACTATGACTCAAAACAGTAACCCCTTTAGTTCATGATATGGGGAACAATATAGCAGTTTTCTGGTCTGGGCTTGCTGGGCTAATATCTACTAGACTTGTCTGTGTGTCTCTAGCCAGATGGGTAGTCTTCTAGCACGTTAGTGTAGTAGTTGGCCGTGGATGATAAACCTGTTTAGCAATTGACAGTCTCTTCATTAGGACAGGGAAAGTCTTACTTCTTTACTTGGTCATGGCAAGGTTCCCAAGAACAGTAAGAGAGCAAATCCCTATGTACAAATACTTTTCAAGCCTCTCTTGAGTCATATTTGTTAATATTCATGGCTAAGCAAGTCACCAGGTCAATCCAAATTCAAAGGATAGGGAAATAGATACTCCTCTTGATGGGAAGATTTTCAACATCATGTTGCAAAGATGTTGATATAGATAGGAAAGAATTTTGGGCCATTTTTTTTACACTCTCTCTCACTACTATACCTGGAACAGAGTGAACCAGGAGAAGGAGAGTAGTAAAAGGTGAGATCAGAAATCAGAGGACTTTGGTTTTTTTACTGTGGGTGAAATAGGAATGGTTTTTAATAGGAGATTGACACAATCTGATTTATGTTTTAATAGAATTGATCACTCTGACTACCATATTGAAAGTAGACTGTAAGGAGGCAAAATTGGAAGGAAAGATATCAGTGAGGAGGCTATTGCAGTAATCAAAGATGCAATAGGACTCGGGTTGACTAGGACTGCGGTGGTAGCAGTGGGAGCTGGTAAGATGCGGTCAGATTCTGGAAACGTTTTGTTTTTAACGTCTTGAATGGTAGGTTCAAGAGGATTTCCTGATAGACTGGATGGAGGTAACAGAGAGATTGAAGTATCGAGGGTGACTTAAAGTTTTTTTCCACAAGCAAATGGAAGAATGAACTGAGAAGTCTATGTATAGGTGGCCAGATGGTGGGGGAGGGGGCAGGTTGGACCATATTGAGTTTGCAGTAACTACTGGAAATCCTAATGGTGGTAACCGTTAGCAGGCAGTTCAGTTGAGATCTGCACTCAGGATACAAGATTTTTGATGATCAACATAAGAATAGTGTTGAGAGCCATGACACTGGAATAGATCAGTACAGTTGACCCATGCACAACACAGGTTTGAACTTCGTGGGTCCATTTATATGCAGATTTTCTTCAGTAAATACATACAGTATTATAAATGTGTTTTCTTTTCCTTGGGATCTTCTTAACATTTTATTTCTTCTACCTCATTTTGTTGTAAGAATACAGTATATAATATGTACAACACACAAAGTATGTGTTAATTAACTGTGTATGTTATTGTTAAGACTTCAGGTCAACAGTAGGTTATTAGTAGTTGAGTTTTGAGGGAGTGGATTTTTGACTACATGGGGGGTTTGGTGCTCCTAACTCCCATTTTTATCAATGGTCAGCTGTACTTGGATAGGGAGATTAGATTCCCTAATGAAATAAGTCTTCCAGATCTTTAAATTAACCTAAACGTAGTTTGTATTAAAAACCTCTATAATTTGTGTATATATATGTGTCTGAGAGAGAGAAACATGATAATGTAATCCTAACATCATGAAATAGCAAAGTGCCATTTACCAAGACCATCCTTTAGAGAATAAAATGCATTGTTATTTGCAAGAACAAGAGTTTGACAAAACAGAGCAGAATAAAGACTATCTAGAAATTTAGGGGGCACCTGGATGGCTTAGTCAGTGAAACTTGATTTCATCTCATGTCATGATCTCGTGGTTCATGAGTTTGAGCCCTGCGTCAGGCTCTGCTAACAGTGCAGAGCCTCCTTGAGATTCTCTCTTTCTGCCCTTCCTACATGTACACTCTTCTTTCAAATTAAATGAATAAGCTATTAAAAAAGAAAAAGAAATTTAGTATACGACAGAGGAGATATTATAAATCAGTAGGGAAACAATCACGTCAGGAACGGTTGTTTTCTATGAAGAAAAAAAAAACCTATAAAGTTCTGCTGTACACATTTAAGCATTTATATGTATTTTTTTTTTACAATTTTTTTATTTTTTAAATTTATCTAAATTCGAGTTAGTTAAAATACAGTGTATTGGTTTCAGGAGTAGAGTTTAGTGATTCATCACTTACATATAACATCCAGTGCTCATCCCAACAGGTGCCTTCCATAATGCCCATCACCCATTTGCCCCATCCCCCTACCCACTTCCCCACTGGCAATCCTGTTTCTTCTCTGTATTTAAGAGTCTCTTATGGTTTGCCTCCCCTTGTTTTTAATCTTACTTTTCCTTCCTTTCCCCTGGGTTCATCTGTTTTGTTTCTTAAATTGCACATATGAGTGAAATCATATAATATTTGTCTTTCTCTGACTGACTTATTTCGCTTAGCCTAAGACACTCTAGCTCCATCCATGTCATTGCAAATGGCAAGATTCCATTTTTTTCGTGGCTGAGTAATATTCCCGTGTGCGTGTGTGTGTGTGTGTGTACGTACACACCACATCTCTTTATTCATTCATCAGTCAGTGAGTATTTGGGCTCTATCCATAACTTGACTATTATTGTTGATAGTGCTGCTATAAACATCGGGGTGCAGGTGCCCTTTTAAATCAGCATTTTTGTATCCTTTGGATAAATACCTAGTAGTACAATTGCTGGATCATAGAGTAGCTACATTTTCTTTTTTCTTTTATCCTATTTATTTATTATTTAAAAATAATTTATTGTCAAATTGCTAATACACAGTGTATAGAGTGTGCTCTTGGTTTTGGGGGTGGATTCCCGTGTTTCATCGCTTACATACAACACCCAGTGCTCATCCCAACAAGTGCCCGCCTCAATGCCCATCACCCATTTTTCTCTCTCCCCCATGTCCCCATCAACCCTCGGTTTGTTCTCTGTATTTAAGAGTCTCTTATGTTTTGCCTTCCTCCCTCTCTCTAACTTTTTTTTTTTTCCCTTTCTCTTCTCCCATGGTCTTCTGTTAAGTTTCTCAAGATCCACATATGAGTGAAAACATATGATATCTGTCTTTCTCTGACTGACTTATTTCACTTAGGATAATACCCTCCACTTCTATCCATGTTGCTGCAGATGGCAGGATTTCATTCTTTCTCATTGCCAAGTAGTATTCCATTGTACATATAAAACACATCTTCTTTATCCATTTGTCAGTTGATGGACATTTAGTCTCTTTCCATGATTTGGCTATTGTTGAAAACACTGCTATCAACATTGGGGTACATGTGCCCCTATGAATCAGCACTCCTGTTCTGTATCCTTTGGATAAATTCCTACTGGTGCTATTCCTGGGCCATAGGATAGTTCTATTTTTAATTTTTTGAGGAACCTCCACACTGTTTTCCAGAGGAGCTGCACCAGTTTGCATTCTCACTAACAGTGCAAGAGGTTTCTCATTTCTCCACATCCTTGCCAACATCTGTTGTTTCACGAGTTAATTATAGCCATTCTGATAGGTGTGAGATGGTATCTCATTGTGGTTTTGATTTGTATTTCCCTGAGAATGAACGATGTTTGAACGTTTTTTCATGTGTCTGTTGGCCATCTGGATGTCTTCTTTGGAAAGGTGTCTATTCATGTCTTTTGCCCATTTCTTCACTGGATTATTTGTTTTTTGGGTGTTGAGTTTGAGAAGCTCTTTATAAATTTTGGATACTAACCTGTTATCCAGTATGTCATTTGCAAATACCTTCTCTCATTTGATCAGTTGCCTGCTTCTTTCTCTGTGCAGAAACTTTTTTATCTCAATGAGGGCCTGATAGTTCGTTTTTGCTTTTGTTTCCCTTGCCTCCAGTGACATGCTGTGGTCTAGGTCAAAGAGGTAGGATTTTGAGTTTCCTGTCTTACATTTAGGTCTTTCATCCATTTCGAGTTTATTTTTGTGTATGACATAAGAGAGTGGTCCAATTTCATTCTTCTGCATGTTGCTGTCTAGTTCTCCCTGCACTATTTGCTAAAGAAATGGTCTTTTTTTCCATTGGATATTCTTTCCTGCTATGTCGAAGATTAGTTGGCCACCTATTTGTGGGTCCATTTCTGGATTTTCTGTTCTATTAGGTTGATATATGTGTCTGTTTTTATGCCAATACTATACTCTCTTGATGATTACAGCTTTGTAATATAGCTTGAAGTCCAGAATTGTGATGCCTCCAGCTTTAGTTTTCTTTTTCAACATTACTTTGGCCATTTGGGATCTTTGGTAGTTCCATACAAATTTTAGGATTGTTTGTTCTAACTCTGTGAAGAATGCTCATGTTATTTTGATAAGGATTGCATTGAATGTGTAGATTTCCCTGGGTAGCATCAACATTTTAACATTTTTTTTTAAGTATCAACATTTTAACAATATTTATTCTTCCAGTCCATGAGTATGGAATATTTTTTCATTTCTTTATGTCTTCTTCAAATTCTTTCATAAGCTTTCTATAGTTTTCAGCATACAGATATTTTACCACTTTGGTTAGGTTTATTCCTAGGTATCTTAGGGATTTTGGTGCAAATGTAAATAGAATCAATTCCTTGATTTCTCTTTCTGCTGCTTCATTATTGATGTATAGTAGTCAATCATTTTCTGTACGACTGTCTTGTGACTTTGCTGAATTCACATATCGTTTCTAGCAGTTTTTTGGTGGTCTTTCAGATTTTCCCTGTAAAATACCATGTCCTCTGCAAAGCGTGAGACTTTTGACTTCTTCCTTGCCAACTTGTCTGTGTTTTATTTTATTTTATTTTTTGGTCTAATTGCTGAAGCTAGGACTTTAAGTACTGTATGAACAACACTGGTGAGAGTGATTTTAGAATCAAGGTAATGCTGGCTTCATAGAATTGGAAGCTCCATAATTGGAAGCTTTCCTTCCGTTTCTATGTGCTCTTGACCTTAGGAGGAAAGCTCTCAGTTTTTCTCCATTGAAGAATTATTATCTATGGATTTCTCTTATATGGTCTTTATGATGTTCAGTTATGCTTCTTCTATCCCTGCCTTCTTGAGGGTCATTATCAAGAAAGGATGGTGTATCTTGTCAAATGCTTTTTCTGCATCTCTTGACAGGATCACATGGTTCTTATCTTTCTTCTATTAATGTGGTATATCATGTTGATTGATTTGCAAATATTGAATCAATCCTGCAACCCAGGAATAAATCCCACTTGATCATAGTAAATCATTATTTTAATATACTGTTGGATTTGGTTTGCTAGTGTCTTGTTGAGAATTTTTGCATTCATCTTCATCAGGGATATGGGCCTGTCATTCTCCTTTATAGTGGGGTCTTTGTCTGATTTTGGAATCAAGGTATGCTGGCTTCATAGAATTGGAAGCTCCATAATTGGAAGCTTTCCTTCCATTTCTATTTTTTGGAATAGTTTGAGAATACTAGGTATTAACTCTTCTTTAAATGTCTGGTAGAATGCCTTTGGGAAGTCATCTGGCCCAGGACTCTTGTTTGTTGGTAGACTTTTGATAACTCTCAGTTTCTTTACTGGTTATGAGTCTGTTCAGATTTTCTATTTCTTCCTGTTTCAGTTTTGGTAGTGTGTGAGTTTCTAGAAATTTGTCCATTTCTTCCAGATTGACCAGTTTGTTGGCATATAATTTTTCATAGTATTCTTTTATAATTTCTGTGATGTTGGTCATGATCTCTCCTCTTTCACTTGTGATTTTACCTATTTGGGTCCTCTTTTCTTTTTGATAAGACTGGCTAGTGGTTTATGAATATTATTTCAAAAAAAAATCAGCATTTAATTTCATGGATCTACTTTTATTTTTTTTCTATATCTTTTATTTCTGTTCTAACCTTTATTATTTCTCTTTCTTCTGCTGGCTTTAGGTTTTATTTGCAACTCCTTTTTCTATCTCCTTTAGGTGTAAGGTTAGGTTTTGAATTTGGGAACTTTCTTCCCCCTTGAGATAGGCCTGAATTGCAATGTACTTTCCTCTTAGGACTGCCTTTGCTGCATCCCAAAGGGCTTGGACTTTTGTGTTTTCATTTGCATTTACTTCCATGTATTTATTTAATTTCTTCTTTAATTTCCTGGTTAATCCATTCATTCTTTAGTAGGATGTTTTCTAATCTCCTTGTACTTGAGGGCTTTCAGTATTTTTCTTTTGGTTGATTTCAAGTTTCATAGTGTTTTGATCTGAAAATATGCACGGTATGATCTCAGTCTTTTTGTACCTGTTGAGGGCTGATTTGTGACCCAGTATGTGCTCTCTTCTGGAGAATATTCCATGTGCACTTGAAAAGAATATGTATTCAGCTTTAGGTTGAAATGTTCTGAATATATCTGTTAAGTCCATCTGGTCCAGTGTGTCATTCAAAGCCATTGTTTCTTTATTGATTTTCTGCTTACACGATGTGTCCATTTCTTTAAGCGGTGTATTGAAGTCTGCTACTCTTATGGTATTGTTATCAATGAATTTCTTTATGTTTATTATTAATTGATTCATATATATTTGGGTGCTCCCAAATAAATTTAGGGGCATAAATATTTATAATTGTTATATCTACTTCATGGATAGACCCCTTAATTATAATACCCTTCTTCATCCCTTGTTACAGGCTTTGTTTTAAAATCTAGTTTGTGTGGGAGTCCCTGGATGGCTTAGTTGGTTAAGGGTTTGAGTCTTGATTTCAGCTCAGGTCATGATTTCATGATTCATGAGATCAGGCCCCACATTGGACTCTACACTGACAGTGCAGAGCCGACTTGGGATTCTCTTTCTCCCTTTATCTCTGCCTCTCCCCAACTCACATGCTTCCTCTCTCACTCGCGCTCTCTCTCAAAATAAATAAACATTTAAAAAATTTTTTTTAAATCTAGTTTTTCTGATGTAAGTATGGCAACTCCAGTTTTCTTTTGACATCCATTAGCATGATAGATGGTTCTCCATCCCCTCACTTTCAATCTGCAGTTGTGTTTGGATCTAAAAGAGTCTCTGATAGACAGCATATAGATGGATCTTGTTTTTTATCCATTCTGATACCCTATGTCTTATGATTGGAATATTTAGTCCACTTACATTCAGACTGATTATTGAAAGATATGAATTTAAGGGCGCCTGGGTGGCTCAGCCGGTTAAGCATCTGACTTCAGCTCAGGTCATGATCTTACAGTCTGTGAGTTCAAGCCCCACATCGGGCTCTTTGCTGACAGCTGAGAGCCTGGAGCCTGCTTCGTATTCTTTGTCTCCCTCTCTCTCTCTGCTCCTTCCCCCACTCACACTCTGTCTCTGTCTCTCAAAAAGGAATAAATGTTAAAACAAATTAAAAAAAATATATATGAATTTAGTGCCATTTTGTTACTTGCAGAGTTGGTGTTTCTGATGATGATCTCTGGTCCTTTGTAGTCTTTGTTTCTTTGGTCTTTTTTTTCTCCACTCAGAGAGTCCCCCTTAAAATTTCTTGCAGGGCTGGTTTAGTGGTCATGAACTCCTTTAGTTTTTGTTTGTCTGGGAAACTCTTTATATCCCCTTTATTCTGAATGACAGCTTTGCTAAATGAAGGATTCTTGGCTGCATATTTTCCCCATTATGTACTTTGAATATTTCCTGCCACTCCATTTTGGGCTGCCAAGTTTCAGTGACCAGGTCTGCTACTAACCTTATGTGTCTACCCTAATAAGTTAAGGACCATTTTGTCCCTAGCTGCTTTCAGAATTCTCTCTTTATCTTTGTATTTTGCCAGGTTCACCAGGATATATTATGGTATTGACCTGTTTTGTTGATTCTGAAAAGAGTTTTCTGTACCTCTTGGACTGGAATGCCTGTTTCCTTCCCCAGATTAGGGAAGTTCTCTGATTGGTTCAAATAAACCTTCTGCCCCCTTTTCCTGCCCTTCTCTTCTGGGACTCCTATGATACAGATATTGTTTCATTTTATGGAATCAGTTAGTTCTCTAAGTCTCCCCTCATGATCTGATCATTTCTTTCCCCCCTTTTTCCTCAGCCTTATTAATTTCCATAATTTTTATCTTACCTATCACCTATTCTCTCCTTTGCTTCTTCAGTCCTTGCTGTGACTGTATCCAGTTGGTTTTACATCTCATTTATAGCATTTTTTAATTCATCGTGACTAGTTTTTAGGTCTTTGATCTCTGCAGCAGTTTCTCTAGTGTCTTCTATGCTTTTTTCAAGCCCAGCTAGTAGTCTTATGTTCTAAATTCTCATTCAGGTATATTGTTTTTATCTGTTTTGAGCAAGTCCCTGGCTGTGATTTCTTTGGCGAGAATTCCTCTGTCATTTTGGCTAAGTTTCTGTCTTTTGCGTGTTTTAAAAGCTTGTTTATGTGTCCTGCACCTGAGAGTACTGCTATACATAAAGGGGTCATATATAGTCCGAGGCCTGGCACTTCAGAAAGTGTTTTCAGTGTATGCCCTGTGCACTCTTGTTGCATTTTAGCTGCTCTTTCCCACTGGTCAGTTCTCTGCAGAGCTCTTCCTTGCTTGCAGTAGGGGGGTGTTTGAACTTTTAACTATGTGTGCTTTGATTTGTTTGTTGGTGTAAACCTGTAAGAAAGTGGCTGGGAAGGGGATTTTAAAAGCCTCATCCCCAAAAAAGGGAAAAGGAAAGGGAACAACAACAAAAACCAAACAGAATAAAAAAACTATAATGGGTATTTCTAAGAAAAAGAAAGGAGGAGTGGGGAAGAAGAAAAAAATAAATAATGAAAAAAACCTTATCCAAAAAGAAGAGAAAAGGAAATGAAAAAAAACAAACAGGTAACTATGATCCTGATTCCAAAAGAAAAAAAGAAAAAAAAAAAACCCACAAGTGTCATTTAAAGCACTAGATTTTCAGTGTACTTGGTACATGGGGAGTGCTAGCTGTGTTGGTCTGGAGGAGAGGCCTGCTGCCTTGGCCCAGAGTCAGTCTTGCCCCAGTAAATAAGCAATTGCCAGGCACAGGCACAGGCAGGCAGGCAGGCATGGTTTGGTGTAAGCAGGTCTGCCTATACTGGGGACTACTGCATTGTTCTCTGAAGACCTACCATGTTGGTGTTAAGGAGGAAATGGTGCCACATGGAATAGCAAGGGCAGTGGGCTTGCCCAACGCCATAGTTCTCCTGTGTTTTTTCTTTGGTATGCAGCTAGGATTCAAAACCTGAAGTCTCAAAGCACTGAACACCACACATATCTGACCCCCTCCTCCAGAGTGGAGCCTCTGCACACTGTGTTGGAATCCCTCTGTCCCTGAAAAATATTCCCATGCTTGCTCAGAGCACAAAATCTATGCTGTTAGAGCACAAAATCTATGCAGTCACACCCCTCAAAGCTGCAAAGGTTATATTCCCTCTGGGTGTGCCTTTGTCCCCTACTGATGAAAGGCCTTTGGCTGGTGCCTGCAGGGTCCTTTCTCCTTGGGGAGGCAATAAACCCACTTCCCAAAGTACTCCAAGAAGGGGAGTGGTCTCTCTCAATGTGACCCGAAATGCCTATACCACGCTATGCATTCCAGGGCCAGCTCCCTCCCCAGGAGCATGCACCACAGCTCTGCTCCAGAGAAAGTTACACACCTCCAAAACCTCAAAGTTTGAGCTCTAAATGCCATTTGCAGAAAAAAAACTTGTGATATTCAGTACTTCTTGCTCCCCAGTCTGTAGTCCAGAGAGATTTTCCTCTTGTGCAAACTCAGTGCATTTTCCCAACCCCACTCTTTCTCTCTCCCTTTTGTCTTTCCATGAAAAGGGTTCTCTCCCCTCCACTTCACTGCCATTTTTCTCTCCCCTGATTTACTTCCATGCACCTGCCTCACTCTCTCCCTCCTACCGTGGAGATCCTTCTGCTACTCCTCAGATCGATTTCCTGGGTGTTTCAAATGATCTGACCTCAAGGTAGGTGTGTTTGAGGGACGAAGAAAGCCCAGTGTCCCCCTACTTCTCTGCCATCTTAACCCTTTCCCCAAGTATTTATACAGTTTTATGGATTAAATACCTAAATGCAAAAAGCAAAACTTTATAGAATTTGTTTTAAAGTATCAAAAAATCTCTCTTGAACATTTTGCTACAGAAGTATTTCTTAATCAAAATTCAATTGCAAGCCAAAAAGGAAAAGATTGATACATTTGAATTTGTTAAAATGTAGAACTTCTATTACAAAAATCAGTATGTCAAATGAAAAGACAACCTATAGTTGTGGGAAGACCTTCACAGTACATATAATTGACAGTGCATTAGTGTTGAAGATATATTAACTTAAACATCAATAACAGTAATTAAAAGTCCATAGAAAATTGGGCAAAGGATACGAACATTTCAAAAGTCATATCAATCAGGAAAATGCTAGTTAAAATAATGCGATACTATTTCTAAATACTACCACTAAAAAAATGTGATAATTGTGATACCAGTTATCAGTGTCAAAAATATAATGTGGACCGATGCCTGGGTAGCTTTCAGTTGATTTTGGCTTGATCCCAAGGTCGTGGGATTGAGCCCCACGTCAGGCTCTACTAAATCTGCATGGGGAGCCTGCTTGGGATTCTCTCTCTTTCTCTCTCTCTCTCTCTCCTTCTCTCTCTCTCTCTCTCTCCTTCTTCTCTCTCTCTCCTTCTTTCTCTCTCTCTCTCCTTCTTTCTCTCTCTCTCTCCTTCTTTCTCTCTCTCTCTCCTTCTTTCTCTCTCTCTCTCCTTCTTTCTCTCTCTCTCCTTCTTTCTCTCTCTCTCTCCTCTTTCTCTCTCTCTCCTTCTTTCTCTCTCTCTCTTCTCTCTCTCTCTCTCTCTCTCTCTCTTCTCTCTCTCTCCTTCTTTCTCTCTCTCTCCTTCTTTCTCTCTCTCTCCTTCTTTCTCTCTCTCTCTCTCTCTCTCTCTCTCCCCCCCTCCCTCTGCCCCTCTCCCCTGCTTGCCCACACTTTTTCTGTCTAAAAATAAATAATAAATAAAAATATATAATGTGGAGGTGTAATAACAGGTAAGAAATTACAGTGCAGTATGATACAACTTATATACATTTTAAATATTTTAAACAATGTGTATTGATCATGAACATATTTTAGTTAGATATATTCATATCAGTATATTTAGTAAAATGAAATGTGTATATATTATATGTACGTATATACTATAAAAGAATAAAATTTAAAAATTACTAGGACTGATATGCCCTAACTTCAAGTAGTGATTATATTTATTTGTAGAAATAGGGTATTGGAGGCATTGTGTCTGTCACTAAGGAAATGGGTAGGTGAAATGTGGTGATTGCATTCTGTGAAATACTGTGCATCATTTAGAAACCTGTATTTACATTGTTCTAAAAAATAAGGTTTATATTACAGTAAAAAGAGATATGAATCTATAGCATAAAAACACATGCATGCAAATAACAATACATATTTTTCCAGTATAAGTATATGTCCAAGAATATATCACAATTTAATTTGAACCTACAGAATGAAGGGGAATGAGAGAAGGATTGGGAATGAACAGGAAAATAAAAGAAACAAATGAGAGCAGTCTTTAACAGCTAATACTGATAATGGGCCATGGAATGAGTAGTGTGATTAACTCAGCTCTATACTCAGGGTTCAGAAAAGAGTGGAAGAAAAAAGAAGAATATGATTTATGATGTACGTAAGATAAATCAGGATATGGTGATTCTGGAAGGAAGATGAGTAAGGAAATTGGTTCATAAAAACCTGCAGTCATATGATGAAAACAGAAATAGAAAACTAAAATGCGTATAAAAGATTCTATATAGGAAAAATGGGCAGAACTTGGTGATATTGGGCTAAAGGACAAAGGAAGAATTGTAGGATTTTATTGCTAAAGATATCTTAATGATCATTTTAGCTTAACTTCCTAATTTTATAGAAGAAGCCAAACTGAACCAAAAGCTCAGAAATTATTTGCCTTGTCCAGGGTTGTACGACAAATTCATGGAGCCAAATTAGAGCTCATAGTGTTTAATTGCTAGTCTAGTGAGTTTCTAAACCTGGCTTTCTGACAGTATTTGCAGCAGTCAAGAGTGAGAGTTAATTATTAAAGGATTGTGAGTAGTTACATTGGTTTTTGACATCTTCATGGAAATTTCATTTGGGTTTTGGACATTTGGGCCTCAAGATTATAAATCGAGGTTAGAGATCAGTAAAGTAAGTTGTGGTTTTCTAAAGCCTAGAAGGTCTTAAGTGTTTAATCGTCTATGAGCAACTTTGCCATATTTACTGACAATATTCCGTAGCATAACATTAAGCAGTTCATAGTTGTATACATAAAACTATGCTTGCTTTTCCTGCCACAGATCTGAAGAAACATAAGGATAAGCAGATGCTTCTTTTAGAGAAGAGGGTGTTGCTTTCAAGTTTGACAGATTCTGAATGATGGGGCATATTGACATTACCAGAATTTAGGTTTTGAGATGCCCCTGTAACTATGCCAGGAATAACTAAATTAAAAACTCTTTTAATTATAGATTTGTTTAAATTTGTACTTATACTGAAAACATATTAGTTTCATTTGCTGTCTGGTTTTATAGTGCAACAAAGATTAGAATCATGAGAACTTACAATGAAAGCTTTTATCATTTTCCTTTTAAAGAGTTTCTGCTGATGCTCTGTCATAGCAGATAAAACTCTCAGCCTAGTTTCTAAGAACTTTTATTCACCTGCCCCTTCCCCAAACTTCCAGTTATGTACACACTGCTCAAAGTAGTTATTTTATGGTTTCTCATGGAAAGGCTTTTGGTTTCTTCCTTTTGCTTTTGATCATTATTCGGTTTCTCAGAAAACTTAGAACTTTCAAAATCTGGTTAAACCTGCCTTCTCCAAGAAGACTTTTCTCAATTCATTACCCCAGATTTTTACTTTTCTTTTTTGCATATATACTCAGCATTTATTCATTTTAACATGAGTTTTTATGCTATTTCTCTGTAGGTGCTTTTTTGTTGTATATATTTGTTTATAACGTGTATTCAGGTGATTTATGGGAACAATTATTTTTCAGTTCATATGTGCTCAGATTTTATATCTGCCTGGTAAAGTCTTTGGAAGAAAGGATTGTCATTTGAGTATCTCTTTGAGGAATAATTTGTAAAAGGATGTACTGTAAACTTGTAAAAGGACATACTGTAAAGATTGACTAAAGCACTTGCATAGGGATCCATATCATCAGATTGGCACCATCAGAATATTTATTTAAAAAAATTTAGGCACTAAGGACTGATCTTACTAACAGATACATATATTATCTTCATATAAAGAATCTATAACTTGTAGATCAACTTATATTTATTGAAAACTTAAACATGTGTGCTCTGAGTGAAAAAACTGTCTTTAATAAGTTTATGAATGATACGGCTTCAAAATCGTTGTAATTGGACTCATTTCATTTCACACATCTTTTGTGGATTCAACAATTTCTAAAGATGAGATTCCATTCAATTTTTCTAGCTCAAGGTTCTTTTTGTTATTTCCACTCATATAGGTCAGAGGTGCTAAATTGAGGATCTTACCATATCTCCTGACCCTTTTTATGTTTGTGAATGGCATCATCCAGTTCTTGCTTCAGGAAACTAGGAGGCATCCTAAATCCTTTTTCTTTCCTAGCTCTACCTTCTAAATGTCCCTCAGATCCTTCAGTTTCATTTTACTATATTGGTACTGTGTTTGCTCAGTCCATGAAGTGCAGCAGTAATCTCCAAATTGACTTACCCCTCCACATCTTTGTTTTTCATACTGTCATCAAAATGATCTTTCTGAAATAAAATCTGATCATGTCACTCTCCTTTAATGGCTACCACATGCCTGTAGGATTTAATTCAGATTTCTTACTATGACATTAAAGCCTTCTATGACTTGACCCCTGGCTACTTAACTCTGTATTTTGTCAGTAATCACCTCAATTTCCTGAACTATTTTCAGTTTCCCAAACAAACCATGCTATTTCATAACTCCTTACTTCAGTTCACATTGTTCAGGCTGCCTAAAATGCCTTTTCCTGATAAATGTCCTCTCACCTTTTCAAAGTTCAGATCAAGTGTCACATCTTCTAGAAATCTTTTTCTAAAACTTAGGGTTTCTTCTCCCCAGTTAGGAGCAAAGCACACCTTTCTTTGTGCCTCAGCTTAAGTGGACTGCACGTGTATCTGTCACAGCATTTTTAACACTTTAGATTACATAATTCTTTACACATTAATCTGTCTTTGCTAGTTTATAAGATCCTAATTTAGCCATTTTTATCTTGCCATTATCTAACACAGTGCTAGACACATGGCAAGTGCTCAAACAATATTTTTTTTGAGTCATTAAGTCAGTTAAGTAATTAAATTGTATTTCATTGCAGGGGCAGAACTAAATTTTTGTGGGTTTTTTATTTGTGTACTTCACTATTGGTCTTTTGGGGGCACAACTGTTTTTGTGGACTGTAATTATTTAGAGAAATTATATGTTAAATTCTTCAGTTGTGGAGTAATGTGGATCTACTTAGTAATTTGATTTCTAACACAACACACCTAAAAAAAAAACAACCCATTTTTAATATAACTAATAGTAGCTTTGCAAACTAAATTAAAAGATTTTTCAGTGTTTTACATTATGGATCCAGTCTTTAAGCCATATTGACTTTTAAATCTGTTTTTATTACCAATCATCTCCAAGTTTGAATGCATGATAGACACATTTAAGTATTTTTTTATGTTTACTGTTCTATTTAAATATGAAATAAAATCCAGGAAATATTTAAAATGTGATAGTAAAATGATTTATAAATAAATGGTTTTATTGAAGAGCATAAGAGCTGATGTGGTAGGAATGTTATTGTTGATAGAATTTTACTGTTTGATGCAACAAAGGTTAAACTATGTAAATCACTGTGTATGTTCACTGTGTTCATCATTGATCTTTTTTACAGATGCATGCTTTTTTCTTCAAACATGTTGTCCCAATAATTTTTATATGTTTTAGAAATACACAGATGTACCTTTGCCAGGTAATGGTTTTATTTTAGCTGAGATAACAGATTTTTCTCAGATGGTTTCATGTTCAAATTTGAATAATATTGTGTCTTCTATTATAAAAATGCTACAGAAATCTGGAACTCATGGATCACTACTTTTGATTCATAGTGTTTCTTGGAAACTATCCCACGTGAGAAATGGCCCCGAGCAGATGTGCTTAGTCAGAAGAATTGCCAGACAGTTGCTTATGTGTTGGCAGCTAGTTTTCTGAGCATAGGAAGCATGTTTTAAGATAAGAAATAGGGCTTTTTTGGCATTTTCCTATCTCGTCATACTGTTTTACTTTAATGTTATTTAAAGAGTTACTTACTGTCACCGTCTACTCAAAAATGTGTATATCTTTTCCTTTTCATCTCTAACAGGCATAAGGAAGAATATTAGACTTATTTCTGGAACATACTAGTCAGGAGTAGAAACAAATAATAGCTTTGTTATTCGGAACTTTTACCTCTACTAGGAGATTACTGGTTTATTTCAAAATACTTATTGGTAATTATATTGTGCAAATACTCCACATTTGCACACCTAATCTAAGAATGTGCTTCTGCGTGGTGTTAAAAAGCATAGACTTTGAAGTCAGGCAGCTTCAGAATAGAATATTTTTATATTCTATTGACTTGGACAGGTTGCTTAACTGAATGAACTTCAGTTTCCTCATCTTTATAATAGAAATAAAATGAGCTTCCTTGTGGTGTTGCAGTGTACTATATACTTTTATTATCTTTGATTTCTTCCATTCTATTTTAGTATCCAACCTGTGTAGGTAGGCTTGTATAATATTTACAAAGCAGATACCTATAGATTTGGGAGTTGGTATTAATATAATAAATAAACAGTAGATATTTCCCTCCTGAGCTCTGGAAAATCCATCCTTACCTTTGTTGTTGCTATTCTTTCTAGAACCAGATGAAACATTCCTTTCTTTTTTTCTCTTCTCTGTTGTTATGAGCCCATGTCTTATTAACTATATAACTGCAATTTTTTGTTTCCTATATCTGGTTCCGTCAAATATACTCATTTTGTTTAAATCTTAGTCTCTCTTTTGTGGGGTTCTTCCAAGACCTCTAGTGTATAGATGTCCCCTGATGTTTCCTCAGATTACTATATTTTCTCCTTCCCCTTTTTTGAAATTGCTTGGAAGAAGTATCTGTGTTTGCTATAGTCACTCTTTCAAATTTCTTTCTGCTTGGATTTTATCCTACCTCTCTATTCTTCTCCTTAAGATTACTTGTACCATTTGTGCCTGAAAACAAAATCTTCCCTTCTCCTTCGCTGATTATTTTTCTATCCTTGAACATTTCTCCACTATGTCTTTTGTGCTTGTGTCCTGATTTCCTCTCTGATTTTGTGGCCATTTCTTTTCTTCCTTAGCTTTTCCCACTTCCTTAGCCTACCTACTCAAAGTAGACAGTTCTCTAGTTATACACATCCCTCCCTTAAATGATCATCTTTATCCTACCCAAGTTAAACTTTAATCTCAATAATACTGTTTCCCAAATATATACTTCTGGCCTTTATCACTTTGTTGAGCTCTATGCCTGAATTGCTAGAGCAGGAGTTTTCATACTTTTTTTTTTTAGCAGCAGAATCCTTTAAAAAAAATCATACCCATAGAAGCGTAGTATATAAAACAGATCAAAGTGGAAGTGCTATGTTTGAGGTAAGAAGTGCAAATCTCCCCCATCTTATAACTAATACCATCATCAAACCTAGGAATGTTGCCTGTTTCTTCTCTTTTGCTTTACCCCCACATTCAAATCTCGTTGGCTCTATATCCAGATTATCACAAATCCAGTCATTACCATTCTCACCTCTATTCCAGCCATCACTAACTCTTGCCTGTATTTACCTTCTTTCTGGTCTGTCTGTTTCATTCTTATCCCACTGTAATCATTCTCTACATACCAGCCCAAGTAGTCTCCTCAAAGTATAAAACAAATTGCATCACTCACCTGTTTTAACATTCGGTGGTTTTCACTGCAGTTGGAACATATTCCAAAATTCTTAGTATGTCCACTTTTTTTCTATAATACATTCCAGCTAATTGTCATTTCTTACAGTACCTTTTTAATACAGTTTGCATTCATTGTTAATTCTCTTTGCCTTAAACTCTACCTAGATTTTAAGTTGAATTCATTGTCCTTTAGATCTTAACTCAAATATCCCTTCCTCAGACAGGCTGTCTCACGTCATTGTCTCATTGTTCTGTACCATTCGCTTCATACCATTATCACTTTCTGAAGTTACTTCATTTGTTTACATACATACTGTCTGTATCCTTCTACTACAGTGTAAAGTTTATGAGGGCAGGAGCTTTATCTCCCTTGTTTACTACTGCATCACAAGTACTGATAATAGTACATAGTACAGTTTACGTTAGGTGTTCAATAAAATAAGTCTAGGGCTCCAGAAATACAAAACTGAATGAGTCACCAACACTTGAAGCTCAACATGTCCTGACTGTTTTCACAGTGTCTGGCATATTATAAACATTCAATAAATATTTGTTGAAAGAATGAGTGGATGAAATCTCGTAAATTCTATCTTGGTAATATCTATGCCATCTTACCCAGTGGAACTGCTTGCTTGTTGTCACCATCGCCCTTCACCTTTCCTGCCTCTATCTCTTTTATTATGATCTATTGGTTAAAAGAAAAGAACCATCATTCTAGTCCATCCTTTTTCACAAATGCCAGATTTAAATTCCTGACGTACAGCTCTGATCCCTTTATTTGAGCAGCTCCCCATTGCATTTAAATTTACACAGATCACTTAACTTGTTAAGTGAGGCACATTGTAGCTACCCATCACCCTTCCAGTCTTATTTCTCATCTTCTCTAAATAAGTCCTACAATTTCCTACTTTCATGCTTGTATTTGTTTTATTCCTTGAGGCTTTCCCTTTGTCTCTGCTTGTCAAAGTCACCATTCCTCTGTCAATTCTCATTTTAAATACCCCCTACTTCAAAAGGCTATAAATTAGATGCGAATGTACTACCTACTCTGAATCATACTACTTTCTTTTAATCTTTTGTGATGCTTGAAGTGTGCTTTGTGGCCCTGCTAAAGATTATTGTATCTCACCTATCTTTATGTGCTTTGCACTACCTTTTATATGTATATATATGTGTGTGTGTGTGTATATATGTATATATATGTGTATACGTATATGGGGGGAGAGCTATCTCACACACACACACACACACACACACACACACACACACAATATGGAATATTACTCAGCCATAAAAAATGAAGTCTTCTCATTTGCAGCAATGTGGGTGGAGCTGTAGTATATTATGCTAAGCAAAATAAGAGAAAGAGAAATATCATATGACTTCATGAATTTGTGGAATTTAAGAAATACAACAGATGAACATAGGGGGGAAAAAGAGGCAAGCCATAAAACAGACTTTTAACTATAGAGAACAAACTAAGGATTGTTGCAGAGGAAGTGTGTGGGGGATGAGCTAATTGGATGATGAGTGTTAAGGAGGGCACTTGTGGTGAGCACTGGGTGTGATATGTAAATGGTGAATCACTAAGTTCTACTCCTGAAAACTAATGTTATACTCTGTTAACTAACTGGAATTTAAATAAAAACTTGAAACAAAATTAATAAATAAATATATGGTTGGGAACCCGTATCAAAAAAAACTATTTTTTCTTTCAGAGACTTACAGTTTTCATCATATGAAAGAAATATTATGAACATTTCTAGGATACTGTTGATATGCACTACAAAAATATATAAAAATTTATTTTAATACAAATTAAAATAAATATTGTTATATTTGATGTTAAATCTCAAAAAATATGTTTTGATAATTAAGACATTTTAATGTCTGTCCAAGTTAATGCTATAATTTAAGTATTGTACTTATTATATCTTTTATACTTGGTTATACTTTGCTTAATAGAGCAGAGCTTTATTTAAAGATTTAATTCAAATCTCTTTAATATTATATGTAACAAAAATTACATTAATGAAAAATCCCAGAAATTTTATATATTTTTGTGTTTGGTGTAAAAAGTAGTCCACTTTCCTTCTTTTGCATGTTGCTATCCATTTTTCCTACCACCATTTGTGGAAGAGACTGTCTTTTTCCCACTGGATATTCTTTATGCTTAGCCAAAGATTAATTCACCATATATTAATATGTTTTTTACATAATCCAGGTGATTTGTATTCATACTTACTGCTTAATTGGTAGGATATTAAAAGTTTTTCTGTTTCAGAAAGTCTTTCTATCCTAAAATCTTTTTCTATGGGGAGTCTAGATATTGAAACTTACTTGATATTAACAGAACAGTCAGTAAACTTGTTATTTTTGTCCTTTGCAACTACAATTTCTGAAAAAATTAATAACTATTATACTATCTTGATACAAGTGTTTGAATTCAGTATGTTTAGTGGCTACATAATACATACTTATTTTGTTTAAGGAATGATCAAGGCATTGAAGCTTTGGTTCATTTTCATAGAAAGGCCAGTCAGTGATACTTTGTTAACTCTCTAAATTCAGGAAATTATAAATATAATTATATTCCACTTACTGCTGTCATTCTTGTTAGGTAATTTATTAAGATGATAAAGTACTTTTTCGTTAAATATGAATCATTTGAGTATGAAATATAATTTTTCCAAATAAAGTAGTAATGTCTCCTACTTCATACCCTTGCCCTTTAGTGATACTTTTCCTTTTCAACTCTCTTCCACATGCATTTTATTAGTAATAAAGGGCTCTTTTAGTACTTACCCCTTAGATCCATTTTTAGGTACACAAGAGTTATGATTTTACCATATTTGGATTTCTTTTCTAATATTTTTAATTCTTTATGGTCCATGAAAAGTGTTTATTAATTTAATTTCTATTTTAGGCAAGCCAAGTTAGATCTGAGAGCTGCAGCAGCAAAAGTGGAAGAGTTAACCAATGTAACTGAAGATCTTCAAGGACAGATGCAAAAGAAGGTATTTTCCTATTTTTAGGGCAACTGGAAGCCTAGAGCTTTGTTTGCAATGAATTTTATTATTAAACTGTTTTGGATTAGGTATTAAAGAGAGTAGCTGAAAAATGAATTAAAAATCATCTGTCACCCTAAATATAAAATATGAAATTAGGAAGCTAAATTATAATTTTGGAGATAACTTTTTTCCATTTACTTTATCTTGAGTCAATAAAACATTGTAATCATTCCTAAACACATCATTACTAAAAGACATATTAATGCAAGATTAAGTTTGGTTAATTGGGAATATGTAAATGAAGAGAAGCATTTATTACTACATTTTGTGTTATTTATAGAAATACTTACTGGCATAAGACGTTGGTGTTTTATGTGTAATAAGGACATTTCATGAGAGTCAAGGAAAGGTCAGGCTTTGGATTTAGATAGGTCTAATTATTAAAAAATTCTAACTCTGGTACTTACTAGCCGAGCTTTGTTCCTAATCTGTAAAAGTTGATTACATATTTCTAAGTAAGATTCATGAAAGACTTATGCAAAACTTCCCATAGATAACAGTAATAAAAACTGGATACATTCCTTAAAACATTAGGACATGCCCCAAAACAGAAAAACACTGAAATAGGTATGGATTGAGTTTTTAAATTTCTGACCTGAGAGTATCACCAACCCCCCATAGCTGTGGCTTCAGAAATTAACAGCTTTATATGAACTTAAAATGGCCAAGATCAAAATTTAAGGCTAGAAAAGCAGTCGAAAAGTTAAAGAAAAAATATTAGCAGCAAAAGAACCGCAAAAAAGAGAGAGACCTAAATTTGGAGTACAAACTCTGACCAAATCTATGGTAATAGCCAAGCTATCCATAAGAGGGTGGGAGAGGGAGTCCAGAGAAAAAGTAGGCAGAGACCTGAAAGAAATCTGTTCTTAAAAGATAGAGCTTTATGGAACTAGATATTTAAGTTTGCTGCTTTCTGTAATTGAGTGCATTCGTGATATGTGTGCTATTCAGGCAACAGAGAGCTGAAGCCTTAACGTTTGAAGTATCAAAAGGACAGAGCCCAGAGCAGGCAGAGCAGCTAGAAATTACAGGGAAATCTATAATAGCAACAAAATCATGAAGACAATAATGAGCCTTTCCTCTGCCCAAACTTGGTGGATCCTCAAATTAGGCAGGTACAGGAGAATTTCCAGGAAGCCTACTTAAAAAACCAACAGTGGAAAGAAATAAATGATCAGAGTTGGTAGCTGCTCCTACTGTAAGGGAAACGTTTCAGAGTTTGCACCTAGGCAAGATAATTGCCTACTTGCACAAAAAAGCCAGTAATTCTCAACAAAATAGAATCCAAAGTAACTGCAATGCATTATCTATACTATCCAGTTTTCAACCAAAACTTCCTAGACAGGAAAGTGTGACTGGCAGAACTGGGATTGGGGAAACAGTCCATAGAAACTCTTTCTAAGCCGACCCAGCTCTTAGATTTAGCAGGTAAAGGCTTCAAATAATGTTATAAATATGTTCAAAGAATTAAATCTATATTTAAATGAGGGTAAAATAAGGTTTCATGAAGGAACAGAAAGAGAATTATTTTAACTGAGAAATAGAAAATAATTTTAAAAATAGAAATCCTGGAGTTAGGGGTGTCAGGGCATCTCACTCGGTTAAGTGTCCAATTCTTGGTTTTGGCTCAGGTCATGATCTCATGGTTTCATGAGTCCAGGCCCTGCATCAGGCTGTGCACTGACAGTGTGGAGCCTGCTTGGGATTCTCTGTTTCCCACTCTCAACTACCTCTCCCTGCCTCACACTGTCTCTTTCTCTCTCAAAATAAATAAAGTTAAAAAAAAAATGACATTCTAGAGTTCAAAAGTACAACAAAGAAAATTAAAATTTTATTAGATGGTTTCAAGAATAGATTGGGAAAAGCAGGAGAAATAAGCAATGAACTTGAAGACAGATCAACAGAGTTGATCAAAAAACAGAGTTTAAATGGTAGAAGAAAAATGAACAAGTCCTAGGGAATCTATTGGAAAATATGAAGCAAGCCAATGAGAGTGTAATTGGAATTGCAGAAGGGAGGGAAACAGAAAAGATATCTAAAGAAATAATGGCTGAAAACTTCTAAACTTTGGTGGTAAACAGATAGGATAAACACAAAGAAAATTACTTCTAGACACATCATGACAACACTGACAGCCAATTATAAAACTAAAACTTGAAAGCAGCAACAGAAAAATGGCATGAGCAGGGGAACAGTAACAAAAGTAATGTCTGCCTTCTCATTAAGAAACGTGGAAGCAGAAGGAGTTCATGATGGCAGAGCAGCATGGAAACTCTCAGCTTGTCTCATCCCTGAATCGCAGGTAGATCAGCACCAAACCATTTTGCACATTTAGGAAACTGATCTGAGGATTAATACAACAACCTGCATAACTTGAGTCACAGAACTCAGCAGGTGTGCGGTGCGGAGGGGTGGATTGAGGAGATAACAGCCATTGAGGGTAGGGAGCTGTTTTTGTAGGGGACAAGGAAAGAAGGGGCGAGTGCAGCACATAGGGAGAGTGCAGGAAAAGCACTCTCCCTGAAAGTAGCTCGAGAAAAAGAGAAAGAGCAAAAACACTCACAAGGAACTAAACAAGAAATCCGTTCCTCAAAACCACTTGTGGGAAGAAAGGAGAGGGTTTCAATACCATTAGGATTCCATAAACGTTAGAGGGCAGAGTCTGAAATTCCGGAGCCCAGTGCTGGGAGGTGGTGTGGTGAGGAAAAAGGGCAAATCACCAGGAGTAGTCATTGGGGGCTGAGGAGTCCATGTGCTACATGGAGAGAAGTGGTTCCCCTGCTTGGAGAGCATTTGGTAGAGGCCATCTGGCCTCCCCATAGGCAAAGGTCCCAGTGGACCCCAGAGAGCAGCCACGTTTGGTGGTATTGGGACAAAGAGGCTAGAGTGTGATGAAACCTATTACCAGCTGTGTGTTTGAATTACCACAATCTCATAACCTCTCCTGCTGCGCAATCACACAATTGTTTTCTGGGGCAAGTTTGGTGCCTGGCCATTGCTCAGCAAGACCCTGCGAGAGAGAGTGAAAGCAGGTCCATGCCCCAGGGTTCTCTGAAGTGAGGGATTTTGAAACACAGCCACATCTGAGATAAAACTATGGAGGGAGGTGCCGCCTGCGAGGCTGATGATCTGGACACAGGATAAAGGCGCGGAGTAGACAGAGGCATGAGACGAAGGGTGCTTGATTGCAGGTTGGTGAGAATACAGAGTTCCTGTGCCAGAGACTAGGAAGCTGGGGGAAGCTATTTCCATCTTTCCCATATACATGCACATGTGCATGTTAAAACCACACTGATCCACCCTGGTAAGCTAAGCAACACCGCCTAGTGGAGAACGGAGCCATTGCACGAAGCTCCGCCCAACAGCGCCCTCGAAGCCCATCCCCTAGAAGATCAACACAAGTCTCCGCCTGCTTAGTGTATTTATTATAGAGTCCTTCATAGTGGATGTAACTTCATTTGGATTTCATTCTGTTTGCTGGTTCATTTACTCATTTGTTTTTTTGTTTTCTGTCTTTAAACTATTTTTTTTTCCTACTTCTCCTTTTCCTGGATACAGTCAGAAAAAAATTTATTTTTATTTTCTTTTTTCTTAAAAAAATTAAATTATTTTTTACTTCATTTTTTGTTTATTGTAAATTTTTATTCTATTTCACGTTATTTCATTTTATTCTATTATGTACATTTTTTAAATTTTATCTTTTTTTTTCTTTTCTTTCTTCCCTTTCCTTTTTTTCTCTAGTCTATCAGCTTCTTTCAAGAAGCAGACCAAACACACCTAGGATCTAGCTTCCTTTATTTGGCTTTTGTTTTTAATTTTTTAATTTTTATTTTTCATTTCAGTAATTGTTTTCTTCCTCCAAAATTATCAAATGAAGGAATTTACCGCAAAAGAAAGAAGAGAGGAAGAAATGATAGCCAGGGGCCTGATCAATACAGATATAAGCAAGATGTCTGAACTAGAATTTGGAACCATGATAATAAGAATACTAGCTGGGGTTGAAAAAAAGCATCGAATCCTATCTGCAGAGAAAAAGGAAGTAAAATCTAGACAGAACAAAATTAAAAATCCTATAACCAAGATGAAATCATCTTGGATGCCACAGCGGCAAGGATGTACAAAGCAGAGCAGGAAATCAGTGATACAGAAGACAAAATTATGGAGAATAATGAAGCAGAAAAATAGAGAACAAACACAAGAGAGCATGATACAAGACTTCGAGAATTTAGGGACTTATTAAAAAGGAATAACATCCAAATTATGGGAGTTCCAGAAGATGAAGAGAGGAGAAAAGGGGTAGACGGTTATGTGAGCATGTTGTAGTGGAAAACTTTCCAAATCTGGGATAGGACATAGACCTCAAAATCCAAGAAGCACAGAAAACTCTCATTAGATTCAACAAAAACCAACCATCACCAAGGCATATCTTAGTCAAATTCATAGGATACACAGATAAGGAAAAAATTATGAAAAAGAGTCCTTAACCTATGAGGAAAGACAGATCAGGTTCACAGCTGACCTATCCAAAGAAACTTAGCAGATCCGAAAGAAGTCAAGATATATTCAGTGGGCTGAATTGGATAATTGTGCAGCCAAGAAATCTTTATCCAGAAAGGCTGTCATTCAAAATAGAAGGAGGGATAAAGAGTTTCCCAGACAAAAACTGAAGGATTTTGTGACCACTAAACCACTTTGCAAGAAATTTTAAGGGAGACTCTTTGGAGAAAAGATGAAACAAAACAAAATGACCAAAAATAACAAAGACTAGAAAGACCGGAGAACATCACCAGAAACTCCAACTCCACAGACAACAGAATGCCACTAAATTCAAATCTTTTTGTACTCCCTCTTAATATCAGTGGACTAAATGCTTCAATCAAAAGACATAGGGTATCAGAATAAGAAAACAAGACATCTATATACTGCCTATGAGAGACCGGTATTAGACCTAAAGAAAGCTACAGATTGAAAGTGAGGGGATGGTGAATCATCTGTCATGCTAATTGTTGCCAGAAGAAAGCTTGATTAGCTATACTTGTATCAGACAAACTAGATTTTAAAATAAAGACTGTAACAAGAGATGAAGAAGAGCATTATGTCATAAGAGGTCTATCCATCAAGAACTAACAATTGTAAACATTTATGCTCCAAACTTGGAAGCACCCAAGTATATAAATCAGTTAATCACAAACATAAAGAAACTCATTGATAATAATACCATAAGTAGTAGGGGACTTGAACCCACCACTTAGAGCAATGGACAGATCCTCTAAGCAGAAAGTCAACAAGGAAACAATGGCTTTGAATGACACACTGAACCAGATGGACTTAACAGATATATTTAGAACATTTCATCCTAAAGTATCAGAATGCACATTCTTTTAGAGTGCACATGGAACATTCTCCAGACTAGCTCACATACTGGAACATAAATCAGCCCTCCACAAGTATAAAAAGATAGAGATCATAACTTGCATATTTTCAGACCACAATGCTAGTGAAACTTGAAATCAACCACAAGAAATTTGAAATGACCTGAATACTTGGAGATTAAAGAACATCGTACTACATCATCCTACTACAGAATGAATGGGTTAACTAAGAAATTAAAGAGGAAATTAAAAAGTACATGGAAGCCAATGAACATGAAAACATGACAGTCAAAATCTCTGGGATGCAGCAAAGGCAGTCATAAGAGGTAAGTACAAAGCAATCCAGGCCCTCCTAAAGAAGGAAGAAAGGTTTCAAATATACAACCTGACCTTACACCTTAAAGACCTGGAGAAGGAACAGCAAATAAAAGCCAAAACCAGCAGAAGAAGGGAAATAATAAAGATTAGAGCAGAAATCAATGATATCGAAATCAAAGAAACAGTAGAGCAGATCAGTGAAACCAGGAGTGAGTTGATTCTTCGAAAGAATTAACAAAATTGATAAACCACTAAGCAGATTGATCAAAAAGAAAAAGCAAAGGACTCAAATAAATAAAATTACAAATGAAAGAGGGGAGATCACAACCAACACCACAGAAATACAAACAATAATAAGAGAATATTATGAACAATTATATGCCAATAAACTGGTCAGTCTGGAAGAAATGGACAAAATCCTAGAAACATACAACTACCAAAACTGAGATAGGAAGAAATAGAAAATTTGAACAGACCCATAACCAGTAAAGAAACTAAATCAGTAATCAAAAATCTCCCAACAAACAAGAGTCCAGGGCTGGATGGCTTTCCAGGGGAATTCTACCAAACATTTAAAGAAGAGTTAACACTGATTCTTTTAAAGCTGTTCCCAAAAATGGAAATGGAAAGAAAACTTCCAAACTCGTGCTACAAGGCCAGCATTACCTTGATTCTAAGATCAGACAAAGACCCCACTAAAAATGAGAACTACAGACCAATTCCCCTGATGAACATGGATGCACAAATTCTCAACAAGATACTAGCAAACTGGATCCAACAACGCATTAAAAGAATTATTCACCACAATCAAGTGGGATTTATTCCTGTGATCCAGTGCTGATTCAAAATCTGCAAACCAATTAATGTGCCAAATCACGATAAAGGATAAGAACCACATGAACTTCTCAATAGATGGAGAAAAACTATTCGACAAAATACAGCCTCGTTTTTTAATAAAAACCCGCAAGAAAGTAGGGATAGAAGAATCATACCTCATGATTATAAAAGCCATATACGAAAAACGCACTGCTAATATCATCCTCAATTGGGATAAACTAAGAGCTTTCCCCCTAAGGTCAGGAACACAACAAGGATGTTCACTCTCCTCACTGTTATTCAACATAGTGTTGGAAGTCCTAGCCTCAGCAATCAGACAACTCAAAATAAGAAAAGGCATCCAAATCGACACAGAGGAAGTCAAATTTCACTCTTTGCAGATGACATGATATTTTATGTGGAAAACCCAAAAGACTCCACCAAAAAGCTGCTAGAACTGATCCATGAATTCAGCAAAGTCGTAAGATATATACTCAATGTACGGACAGTGGTTGGATGAAGCAGCAGAATGAGAAGGGATTGATCCCACTTACAATTGCACAAAAAAACCATAAATACCTAGGAATAAACCTAATCAAAGAGGTGAAATTTGAAATGGAAGAGGACACAGAACAGTGGAAAAACATTCCATGCTCATGGATTGGAAGAACAAATAATGTTAAAATGTTGATTCTGTTCAAAGCAGTCTACACATTCAATGCAATCCCTATCAAAACAACACCAGCATTCTTCCCAGAGCTAGAACAAACAATCCTAAAATTTGTATGGAACCAGAAAAGACCCTGAATAGCCAAAGGAATCTTGAAAAAGGAAACCAAAGCTGGTAGCATCATCATTCCAAACTCCAAGCTGTATTACAAAGCTGTAATCATTGAGATAGTATGGTGCTGGCACAAAAACAAACCCATGTATCTATGGAACAGTACAAAGAACCCAGAGATGGATCCACAAATATATGGCTAACTAATCTTCGACAAAGCAAGAAAGAATATCCAATGGAAAAAAGACAATCTCTTCAGCAAATGGTGTTGGGAAAACTGGACATGCAGAAGAATGACATGCACTTTCCTACACCACACACAAAAATAACCTCAAAATGGATGAAGGACCTAAACGTAAGACAGGAAGCCATCAAAATCCTAGAAGAGAAATAAGCAACAACCTCTTTCACCCTGGCCACAGCAACTTCTTACTTGACGGATCTCTGGAGGCAAAGGAAACAAAAGCAAAAATGAACTATTGGGACCTCATCAAGATAAAAAAAAAACTTTTGCACAGCGAAGGAAACACTCAGCAAAACTAAAAGGCAACCAATGGATTGGGAGAAGATATCTGCAAAGGGCATAGCAGATAGAGGGTTAGTATCCAAAGTCTATAAAGAACTTCTCAAACTCAACACCCTAAAAACAAGTAATCAAGTGAAGGAATGGGCAAAAGACATGAACAGACACTTTTCCAAAGAAGACATCCAGATGGCTAACAGACACATGAAAAGATGCTCAACACCACTTATCAGGGAAATACAAATCAAAACACCACAATGAGATGCCACCTCACACCTGTCAGAGTGGCTAAAATTAACAATTCAGGCAACAACAGATGTTGGCGAGGACACGGAGAAAGAAGAACTCTTTTGCACTGCTGGTGGGAATACAAACTGGAAAACAGTATGGAGGTTCCTCAAAAAATTAAAAATAGAATTGCCCTACCACCCAGCAATTGCACTACTAGGTATTTGTATCCAAAGAATACAAAAATGCTGATTCGAAGGGGCACATGCACCCCAGCGTTTATAGCAGCACTATCAACAATAGCCAAAGCATGGAAGGAACCCAAATATGTGTCAACTAATGATGGATAAAAAGATATGGTATATATTGACAATGCAATATTACTCAGTGATCAAAAATAATGAAATCTTGCCATCTGCATGAGCGTGGATAGAGCTAGAGTATATATTATTCTAAGCGAAATTAGAGAAAGACAAGTATCATATGACTTTGCTCATACATGGAATTTGAGATACAAAACAGATAAGGGAGCAAAAAAATAATGTAAAAGCAGAGAGGGAGACAAACCATAAGAGACTCTTAAATACGGAGAACACACCGAGGGTTGCTGGAGGGGTCCTGGGGGGGGGGATGGACTAAATGGGCGAGAGGCATTAACGAGGACATGTGTCGGGTTGAGCAGTGGGTGTTATATGTAAGTGATGAATCACTGAATTCTATTCCCGAAATCATTATTACACTATATGTTAACTAACTTGGATATAAATTTAAAAACATAGTAATAATAAAGAAAACAGTCATGGAAATAGAAAATATTGGAATAATATATGTGAAGTGCTAAAGGAAAAAAAATTCTACAAATCCT
This sequence comes from Paguma larvata, assembly GCA_030068075.1. Lineage (NCBI taxonomy): Eukaryota > Metazoa > Chordata > Mammalia > Carnivora > Viverridae > Paguma > Paguma larvata. The sequence goes on from CM057823.1 coordinate 91,232,957, forward strand.
ATGTTCAATGAAACTGTACTTTGAAAATAAAGGCATTTTCAAATAAAATTGAGAGAATTTGTCACTAGCAGAGCTCTTCTTCAAAGCGTGCTGAAGGTAATTCTTTAGGCTAAAAGGAAATGACACCAAATGGCAATTCAGATATAGCAAGAAAATAAGAGCAATAATAATTATAAATATGAGATAATGTATGTACATAGTTCTCACTTCTCTAAACTTTAAAAAATTTGACTACTTTAAAGCAAAATTGAGCAGTGTTATGTGATGGATTTATAAAGTACACAGATGTAATATTACACTGGCACTAAAGACTAAAATGATACATGGAAAAAATACATTGCTGCAGGTTCCAGTGTTTTCTATGAGTTAAACATTAACTCTGAATAGATTGGGATAAGTTAGTGATGCATATTATAATCTCCAGAACAACTACTAAAAAATAATTAATAGAGATATAGCTAAAAGCCAATATAATTAAAATACGTAAAAAATATTTAACAAGAGAAGACAAGAAGTATAAACAAGATTCTTTTTTATTAAGTGGTGCAAATCAAACAGATTTATTTCAGAACATTGCTGTCAGAAAAGAAATATCCTATGATTATAACGGGATGCTGTAAAACCACGTTAAAAAAGCATATTTTAAAGGCAGATTATCTGCATACAATCCCTACTTTGTTTTGTTAAACTTACACTATAGAAATAGTTTGAAATATTGGTGAAATTTATATGCAATGACTGTTGATTACTGTTTTTCTAGAGTAAAACTAATAGTGAGGTTCTCTTCCCCCTTTTTATTTAGTATATGTATTATTTGTTTCTAAACTGTTACTGCTTATTTTCTTTTTTACTTGTTTAAAAATTCAACTTTATTATTTTTCTAGTTATAAAAGTAGTGCATGCTATTCATAAAAATACAAATACCATAGAAATAGACAAAAAAAGACATGTGTATACAAAATATACAATAAAGAGATATGCAAAATTACCTTTCAGTCAAATCCCTAGGATGTAATAACTGTTAACAGATTGTTTATAACTTAAAGACCTTGTGTGTGTATGTGTGTGTATGCATATACTTAAATTTTTTTAACATGAAATGAGTCATACCATAAATACTATGCTACAGAATTTTTTAGTGAAACATATTTCATGGACAGCTCTTAGACATCTAGATCTATTTTTAAATTTTTTTTTTAACGTTTATTTATTTTCGAGAGACAGAGGCAGCGTGAGCAGGGGAAGGGCAGAGAAGAGAGGGAGACACAGAATCCGAAGCAGGCTCCAGGCTCTGAGCCGTCAGCTTAGAGCCCGACACGGGGCTCGAACCCACAGGCCGTGAGATCATGACCTGAGCTGAAGTCGGCCGCTCAACCAACTGAGCCACTCAGGCGCCCCTAGATCTGTTTTTAAGGGCTTGATTAGATATGCTGTAATTGATATCCCTTCTTTAATGTTTATTTTCAAGAGACAGAGCATGAGTTAGGGAGGAGCCGATAGAGAGAGAGACACAGAATCTAAAGCAGGCTCCAGGCGCTGAGCTATCAGCACAGAGCCTGACATGGGGCTCAAACTCATGAGCCACGAGATCATGACCTGAGCCAAAGTTGGTCGCTTAACTGACTGAGCCACTCAGGTGCCCCTGATATCCCTTCTTTAAACTATAATAATAAATTCTAGAAGTATAATACCTTTATAGACTGAATTCTTTTCTTTATGCTGTATAATGTATTAATACATACATATATTATATGTTATACGTATATACATATATATAATAATGTATTATATATCATATAATGTATTTTCATATACTCAGGATTCCAATTTCTTTATTTTCTAGGAGGAGGATATGTTGTTGGCCCAGGGAAGAGAAGAAGCGTCAGACAGGCGTTTACAGCAGTTACAATCTAGTATAAAACAATTAGAAACAAGGTAAATTGTTAAATACGTCTAGCTCTCTGTCACCTTCAAAAGGTATTCCACATTAGAATTTCAGTTTATGATGTTTTCTAGAATTTGTATTATATAAGTGCTAAACAAACTATAATCATAGGTTTAAAATCTGATTCACTGGACATTATTTATTTTAAAAAATCATGTTCAAAACATTGGTATATTTTGAATGTATATTCAAAGACTATTTCTTTCTTTACCTTTTCCCCAGAACAGTCAGTCATTATCAAGTTCAGTGAATCTCCAAATCAGAAATGCTCTTTCCATCTTAAAGCAGAAAAAGTTGGGTAAAAATTATGTACAAAAACTAATTGGTAGAACCTAATTACTTAGTAGATACACAAGAGAAAAAATACTCAAGAAATCATTATAGGTATTTGCCCTGGAATCTTCTGGAGCAGTAACTCCAGTTATCTTTGAAGGTCTAAACTACTTTTTAAATGTATTCTGTTGGTTATTTTTAATTGCTGTCTTAATATAAATGATCACTCTGAAATTTTTTGTTTTTGTTGTTTTCTAGTCCTTGTTGGATATTTCCTTAAGAGACTTAAAAATTGTCATTTGTAATCTATTAAAGATACAGTGACTACAGGCCATAAATTTCACTTTATGATTTATAGATGAAAAATCTACTCCGTTTGATTGGAATCTCATAAATAGTCTGTTGACGTGAGCACATTGAAAATTGAGATCTCTGTTCTTGTCCCAGATCCTAATTTATTGTTTGTTCAGAAGAAAAATTAGTATATTTAACCTTCTGTTTCCTGTGCTTCAAAATAGTAATAAAAATAATTTATTTTCTCATAGCAGGTTGAGAACTAATTGATTTTAACTACTAACTTGGCATTCTGATGAGAGGAGTTAGAGTTTTTAAGTACCAGGGTCTTGAGTTTTTGTTTTTCAGTTATCTAAACTTTTCAGCAGTTGATTGATGGATTTGATTGTACTGCTGCTTTCCTCAACTTCTTTGTGTTAACCTTAGAGAAAAAATGTGTGATTGTAGATTTTCATTTCTGTTATCTTAGTGGCTATTCTATGCTATGAAAAATGCTAGAGACTTGGCAGTGAGCTCCGAATGGTGAATATCAATTCCTTGTGATTCCAATAGTATTGAATCTTAAAGAACCAAGGTTTTTTGTTTGTTTCCTTTTTTCTGTTTTTTTTTTCCCATTCAGCACTGCTTTTAGTTGTCTTTTTAGTGTTGAGGGTTTGGGGGTTTTTGTTACTCTTGTTTTATTTTGTTTTGCTTTTAGTAGAAAGCTATAATATGATCTAACCAAATAGCTCTGTAAGAAGAGATCACTGTATATATAAGAAAATCTAAGGAATTTTTTTTAACGTTTATTTATTTTTGAGAGACATAGAGACAGAGCGTGAGCAGGGGAAGGGCAGAGAGAAAGGGAGACACAGAATCTGAAGCAGGCTCCAAGCTCTGAGCCCTCAGTACAGAGCCTGATGTGGGGCTCGAACCCACAGACCGTGAGATCATGACTTGAGCTGAAGCCGGCCGCTTAACCGACTGAGCCACCCAGGTGCCCCTAAGGATATTTTTTAAAGTCCAATATTCAGGTAGTCACCTCTAAAAAGGAAATTTTTACATTGGCTGCCTTTTAGAGCTGTTAGACTAATATTATTACTGTTATGATAAAAAAGAATTATATATTTAAAAATTTTTTAAATCTCTTGTATTTTTATATAGAAGAAAGCAGAGTTATTGGTGTATTTGTTATGTGTTTCTAAGCAAGAACTGCCAGTTAGAAAAGCTATGTCTTTGAGGCGTCTGGGTGACTCAGTTAACTATCTGACTGTTGACTTCAGCTCAGGTCATGATCTCTCTGTTTGTGAGATCAAGCCCCATGTTGGGCTCTGTGCTGACAGTATGGAGCCTGCTTGAGTTTCCCTGTCTCTCCCTCTCTCTCTGCTCCTCCCGGACTCTTCCTCTCTCTCTCTCTCTCTCTCTCCCTCTCTCTCTCTCTCTCTCTCTCTCTCAAAATAAATAAACTTAAAAAAGAAAAGCTATGTTTTTAATGGTCATCTTTGTTCCATAAAATCAAAGACATTTTTGCCTCAGTAAATGCTTGTTATTTGCATTATTAAAATTATTATTTATTTTTAAAAATATTTGTGATTCTTTCAAATGCCACAAACATCCAAGTAGTAATAAGTCAGTTACTTTGTCTTTCAAAGAAAGGATGCCTTCCATTACCCTTTTTAGATGATTCATGGATCCTGGGAATTAATTACCTCCAGAGAATGACAGTTCTCTCTGGGAAAGATTTTGCTGGTTTGTATATGCTCAGCTTGAATAAGGCAGAAGTTAAATGAGTGGAATTGCTCTAAGTTACTTCTTCATATTTTTAAAATTGATGTTTCTTTTAAAATGAGAACATGCAAATAGGACTACAAAATCTTTAGTTTGGGGACTGGTTAAAATTGAATTTCATTCCAATCATTGTTCGGCTTTTTATTTGCTCTCCCTACTCTAAGCATAGTAGAATACATAAATTTTTTAATTAAAGATGTTGAAATATGGTCTTGATCTTAAGTGGAATAGAAGGCCATGCTTGGGAAGTTAGTGAATATGTTGGATAAGATATGGAGGGCCTTGGAGACAAAGTCAAATCTGGGTTTCATGTGATGTATTACAGATTCTTGAGTCAGGACTACATGATGAAATTAATATTTTATAAAGATTAATTTGATGATATTTTCAAGGTGAGGCTATTTGGGGACAGGAATATACATTGTTTAAGTAGAAAGATTTTGAGATTTAGAGGCAGAATTGCTTTGAATTCTGGTCATAGTATATTCTTTGTACCTTGGATACCTTTGTACCTTAAGCAACCTCATTTAGCTGCAGTTTCATTAGGATTAAATGAGATAAGAACACGTAGGAGACCTAGCACCATGTTTATTATTTTACTTTCTGAAATCTTCCCTTCTTTCAGATTAAAGTTAACTTCTTTCTAGAAAATTCACAGTTCTTTTCACTTTCAACCTTTATCTTGTATAAGATTTAGTATTTAATAGAGTGAGCAAGTATTTGGAGGAGAACTAGTCTGCTTATAAGACTAACAAACGATAATTATTCTCAACAGTAAAAAATGATTTTTGGATCTTAATTGTTTTAATGGTCTTAATGAAATAGAACAAAGTAGAAAGAAAGTCTGTAATAAACTGTCACAAAGAATAAAGCGGTTGTCATTGTTACAAAGAATCAAAGTCTTAAACCTTTTCCACAATTATAGCTCTTTAGTTTATTATGAAATGTTTTCAAATTAATTTGAATATTTTTAGTATTGTTATTGACCAATAAAATTATTTAATTATTATATTATTTCTGCAAGGCAGTTTTACATATTAAATAGTTATAATTTGACTTTATTCATTTTTAATTTTAGTTTTATCAAAGGAAAACATATATGCATTGTTTCAAAATTGTATACTACCACAAGCATTATAATGAAACATAGATTCTTGTTAATTATCTCATTTCTTCACAGTTTTCTATGTACTTTATATTAATTCTTGGCTAAACACTCTATCAGAGCTCTAAAATGACTCTCAATCTGCTCAACCACATGAGGTCATTGTAATTACATCCTTTTCTTAAAGAAAATCCATTGGTTCCCTCCATCCCCTGCCTCAAATTGTTCACTAGGGCTGATGCAAACTTTCTCTGTAAAACTTTAATTCACTAGGTCCTGGGATTTCCTTCTTGCCATTCCTGTACTGGCGCCTGTCTTTTGCATTCCCGTGGCTGCTGCTTTCTTTGTTAAGCTCCTCATTTTGGATACCATTCTCCATCAGTTTCCTGATGATACATGGGACACATTTATTAAGATGTTGCTTATTTAGAAATATTTTTATCTTGCTTCAAAGGTATTTGATAGTTCCTTGAGTAATGAATCATGGGTTGGAAATCCAAGGTTTTAAATCATTTTTCCTTAGAATGTTGACATTTTCCTTATATTATCCAGCCTTTGGCTGTAGGAAAAAATTCCTATGTCGTTCAAAATTCCGGTATTTTCTGTTTGACTCTTCTCTTCCCTCTGAAGACTTTTAGGATCATCTACCCCCTACCACCACAATCAGTGTTCTAAAGTTGCACAGTGCGCAAATTCAGTGAGAATCCCTTTTCATTCATCTTACTGGGGACACTTTAGTTTAGAAATTCATGTCTTTAAAAAAATAGAGAGAAATTCACGTCCTTTGGTTCAAGGAATTTTTTATAGACTTTTTCCTTTGATAGTTTTATTCATTTTTTCCTCTGTTCTTTTTTCTTGAACTTAATATGAGTTTCATGTTGGACCTTATGGATCAATTGCTTAATTTTCCTCTCTTTTCTCTCTTATTTTCCATTCTTTCATTTATTTTCTCCTTTCTTGGAGGTTTCCTTAAATTTCCTTTAAGTAGCCATCTGTTGAATTTTTTTTAATTAATTTATTTCTTTTGAGAGAGAGCACGAGCAAGCAAGAGAGGGGCAGGGAGAGAGGGAGAGAGAGAATCCGAAGCAGACTCCATGCTGTCAGCACAAAGCCCAATGCAGGGCTTGAACTCAAGAACTGTGAGGTCATGACCTGAGCTGAAACGAAGAGTTGGACATATAACCGTCTGAGCCACCCAAGCACCCATGTATTGAATATTTTATTTTAGCTATCATAAAGTTTATTTTAAAGAGCCATTTCTTATTCTGTTTCTTTTCCTGTAGTAGCTTATTCTTATTTAATAGATATTATATCTTAGTTCTGTGTATTAAATATATATTTTATAAGGTTTTCTTCTGCTATCTGCATTATCTCTGTTCTCTCTACATTCCTTTTCTATTTGCCCATCTGTCTTTCTTCAAATGCTTGGTGATCCTTTCTACGTGTTGATATTTAAGAGTAAGACATCAAAGTATTTGCTTGAACAGCACATATACTAAAAATTGGAATACAGAGAAAATTAGGATGGTCCACATGCAAATCTGTGAAGCATTCCATATCTTTAAACACTAAACTCATAGATAGTGAACAGACTGGTGTTTGCCAGGGAGGGGGTGAGGGGTGGAAATGGGGGACAATGGTCAAAAGATACAAACTTCCAGTTATAAAAGAAATAAGTCATAAGATATAATGTACAACATGGTGATTATAGTTAATAATACTATATTGTATATTTGAAAGTTACTAAGAGAATAGATTTTAAAAGTTTTCATAAGAAAAAAATTGTAGGTGTATGTAGTGATGTATATTAACTAAATGTGATGATGTATATTAACTAAATTTGTATACATTGCAAAATGGTGAAGATTTTGCAGTGTATACAAATACCAAATCATTATGTTGTATACTTGAAACTAATACAATGTTATGTATCAGTGTTATATTATATCTCAGTTATATAAAACTAAAGAGTAAGACACTTGAAAGCAGATGGGAAGCTCAGTGTGCATAGGTGGGCTGGCGTCTGCCAGACTTTACTGTATTATGTTTAGTCAGTAAGCTGGCTTTTTCCTTATGCAGTCCCCATATATGAGAATCTTTCTTGAATCCATTTTCCCAGGATAGGATTCATGAATCTTCTTCTGTGGGCTGAGTAAAATGCACAAGCCTGAGTGTAGTCCTTGAAGAAGGAGTCTGAGAGTAATGATGTTCACTGTTCAAACTTTCATTTAATGCCCTGGGTTTTGGTATGTCTTCTGATCCCCAACTTTACTTGAAATGACAGCCCCTTGCTGTGTAGTTATAGATACGTAGATCTGTGGTTTGGATCTGTACCACTTAAGTGGACGTTTCTATTTGGCAGTATAGTATATTTACTAGGAACACTGGCTCTGACCCTAGACTGAATGCAAACTCCAGCTTCATCAGTAACTAGATAAATAACCTTGGGTGTGTTGATTACCTCTCTGTACTTCTGTTTCTTCATCTATAAGATAATTGTAATGATATAACCTATCTCATATATTTTATGTAATTTAACCTTATATCCTATCTCATAAGTTAATGATACAACCTATCTCACAGCATTTAGAAGATATTGAGGATTATGTTTTCTTTAACATTAAAGTACATAGCACAAAAAGCTTACAAGTTTTTGCTATCATCCTTGTTGTTACCATCATTACAAAGATGGAACTTGACCCAGTTTTGGCAAGTTGATAGGAATCTTACAAGATTTGGCTATAGAGCATGTAGAAGTGCCTTCATTAGAGTAAGAATAGTAGTAACACACCTTTTATGTTATAAATTGTGGAAACGTATATATTTTGAAGCCGATGATCTGAATCTGCCTTTCTGTAATTCCACTCCACTCCTAACACCAGTCTGACTTTACAGAGCCAGGTGGTTGCTGGGGCTGCTAGAGTGTTGAATGCATATGAAACTTTTGTTTGCAAGGCTTTTTCTGACATGGGTGTTTGTGAAGCCTGGAGGTGAGTGTCAGAGACTTGACTGAGGATTGGAATGCACACAGTTCTAAACAAAGCTTGCTCTTGAGAGATGAAGCTGGTATATGCCCTTCATGAGTCACTTACTCTGTTTAACCCTGCAGATGCCATGGTACAGCAAATGGCTGAACCAATGCTAGTAAAGTGCCATGTGCCCTGTACTTCTTTGGGAAAGGTAGGGACTGCTTCCTCTTCTACCACCAATGCTTTAACTAAAGTAAAATAGAATGAATGATGTCATAGATATAAATCATCACATTAAAATATGAGAGGACTGAATTCCATTAAAAGGCAGAGACTTGCAGATTTTGATTAAAAAGTAAGGCCCAGTAATGTGTTACATTAGAAAATACCTAAAACAAAGCATAAATGAACTAGAACAAAGATCTGAAGAAAGGAAAGATGAAGAGGATTTGTTTTAAATTTAAAATAAAGATTTTAGTGGCGCCTAGGGAGCTCAGTAAGTTAAGCGTCCCAACTCTTGATTCATTCTCAGGTCATGATCTCACAGTTGTGAAACTGAGCCCCACATTGGGCTCCACACTGGGTGTGGAGCCTGCTTTGGATTCTCTCTCTCTCTCCCTCTCTTTCATAAATAAATAAATATATTAAAAAAGTAAAGGTTTTAGTGAAGCATATTAGCAACTATAAACAAAGACAGGAGTGAGTCTTCCTATTACACTAAGTATGGTTTCATGGTAAAAAGCGGTAAACAGAATAAAGAGAGACTTTATATAATGAAAAATAGCACCATATTGAAAAAGATACATTAATAAACTAATGTGTAGTAAATAATAGGATAGCTAAATATGTGATGCAGAAGCTAGGAAATTTGATGAAAGGATGATTTGATAAAATATAGCTATGATCATTATTTTGGGCCATCTGCATCTTATCTCCTTTCCTTGTTTGGGTAACTCCCCAGATTATACCTCTTTATGAGAGAATCAGCTAATTCTGTGGTGAAGTTTTAGGCATATTTCTTGCTACAAAGCTTCAAACTTGATTTTCCAGTTCTTCCAGTAAGTCTACGAACTTACCAATTTCTTTTTTAATAAACCTTTTTTCTGCTTAAATTAGAGTTGGCTTCTATTACTGGCAGCTAAGAACCCTGACTAAAATGGTAGTAGACTTTAATTTACTTCATGCAGAATGAAGCAGAGGGGCACCTGGGCTCAGGCCCTTTAAGTGTCTGACTTTGTTTGGCTCAGGTTATGATCTCATGGTCCATGAGTTCAAGCCCTGCGTCAGGCTCTATGCTGACAACTTGGAGCCTGGAATCTGCTCCCTCTTTCTCTGTACCTTCCTCTCTCTCTCTCTCTCTCTCTCAAAAATAAATATACATTTTAAAAAAGTTTTTTAAAAAAATGACTGAAGCAGATATACCAGATGACAGCAACAACAAAAAGGTTATTAAAAATAGATAAAAGGTAGGCAGAGTTCTCTCACTTCCCAAAATGAGAGAGTGTGAGGTGTGCTGGAGCAGGAAAGCTTCCTTCCAGTTCTTCTGTGTGAGTAGTGGGAGTGGAGAGTGGATAGAGAGTGCTTCTCCTGCCACCACTCAGAAAAAAGAGATGTCTGAAAATAATAAAAGTATAAAATGTAAGAGAAGTGTTGTCATACCAGAATGTATCAGAACCTATTATAAAGCCATAATCAATATAATTTGGGTATAGAATAGGTAAATAGGTAAATAAAATATCATGAGACATGATAACCCATAAGTAAATAATTGTATTTGCATACTTTAGTATGTCAAAGGGATTATTTCACTTCATCAGTTACTAACGGTATTCATACAACTGACCATCAATCTGAAAGAAAGTTAAATTGCACTCCTCTCTTACAACACATTCAGAAGTAAAATCCAGATGCATTAAAGACTTACTGGTTAAAAATATTAAAGACATAGCAATCTTTTGAGAAAATCTATGAAAGTACATTAGCAATCTATTAATGAAGGAGGTAGTCTTTATAAAAAATTGAATCCTGGAAGCTGAAAAATCAAGCCAAATTTAACTGTATTTAGTGAACATTTTTAGTGCAGTGAAGATTTCCTAAATAGTCAGTAGGCAGCAACAACCAAGAAAGTAGATTTGGGAAAAATATTCGTAGCATACAGAACAACCTGAGCATTTATATCTTAATATTCAAAGAGTTCATATAAAGGAATAAGCAAATAACCCCTCAGGAAAAAAAAAATTGTCAAAAGATACCTAGAGGAAGTTTGAAGAGGACAATTCACATAGCTAACAAACTAAAAATATATTTAAACTCTCCAGCATTTGGAGAAATACAAATTAATAGTGAAAAGAAGTTCCATTCATCAGAGTAGGAAAAGAAAGAGCTTTTGGATGTATTGCTTGAGGGGATTTCTGTAAGATAGTTGAATGAGAAAAGCAAGTGCATAAAATTATGATCTTAATTTTTTTTATGTTTATTTATTTTGAGAGAGAGAGCAGAGGAGGAGTAGAGGAAGAGGGAGAGAGAGAACCCTAAGCAGATTCCATGCTCTCAGCACAGAGACCGACTTGGGGCTTGACCTCATGAACTGTGAGATCATGACCTAAGACAAAAACAGTGCTTCACTGACTGAGCCCTATGATCTTAATTTTTATAACACAGAATAATTATGTTTAAATACCTATGGACCAATGTATATATACTTTCCATGCATATCTATGTGTATAAAATCCAAGATTTTATACGATTTTATGATCATGGAGAAAAATATTCAAAGATATACATTAGTAAATTAACATGGGTTACCTGGGTAGAGAGTGGGAAAAGAAAAACAAAAAAAGAAAATTGTAAAAAGACCATATAAATAGAAAGAAGAACTTATTCTTTTTTTTCTTTTTTTTTAACAGTTTATTTTCAAATTGGTTTACATATAACACCCAGTGTTCATCCCAACACGTGCCCTCTTTAATGCCCTTCACCCGCTCTCCCCCCTCCCTTACTCCCCTCACCCTCAGTTTGTTCTTAGTCTTTGAGAGTCTCTTATGTTTTGTTTCCCTCCCTCTCTGTGTCTTTTTTCTTTTCCCCTCTTCCCCTCCCCCATGGTTTTCTGCTAAGTCTCTCAAAATCCACCAATGCATGGAAACATATGGTATCTGTCTTTTTCTGACTGACTTATTTTACTTAACATAATACCCTCCAGTTTCATCCATGTTGCTACACATGGCCAGATTTCATTTTTTCTCATTGCCACTAGTAATCCATTGTATATATGTACCACATCTTCTTTATCCATTCGTCAGTTGATGGGCACTTGGTCTCTTTCCATGATTTGGCTACTGTCAAAAGTGCTGCTGTGAACATTGGGGTACACGTGCCCCTGTGCATCAGCATTCCTGTGTCTCTTGGGTAGATTCCTAACAGTGCTATTGCTGGGTCATAGGGTAGCTCTATTTTCATTTTTTTGAGGAACCTCCGCACTGTTTTCCAGAGTGGCTGCACCAGTTTGCATTCCCACCAACCGTGTAAGAGGGTGCCTGTTTCTCCACATCCCCACCAGCATCTATAGTTTCCTGATTTATTCATTTTAGCCACTCAAACCAGTGTAAGGTGGTATCTCAGTGTGGTTTTGATTTGTGTTTCCCTGATGATGAGTGACTCTGAGCATCGTTTCATGTGTCTGTTGGCCATCTGAAAGTCCTCTTTGGAGAAGTGTCTACTCATATCTTCCGCCCATTTCTTCACTGGATTATTTGTTTTTCGGGTGTGGAGTTTGGTAAGTTCTTTATAGATTTTAGAAACTAGTCCTTTATCCGATATGTCATTTGTAATTATTCTTTCCCATTCCATCAGTTGTCTATTAGTTTCGTTGGTTGTTTCCTTTGCCGTGGAGAAGCTTTTTATCTTGATGAGGTCCCAATAGTTCATTTTTGCTTTAAGTTCACTTACCTTTGGAGATGTGTTGCATAGGAAATTGCTGCGGCTCAGGTCAAAGAGGTTTTTTCCTGCTTTCTCCTCTAGGATTTTGATGGTTTCCTGTCTCACATTCAGGTCCTTCATCCATTTAGAGTTTATTTTTGTGAGTGGTGTAAGGAAGTGGTCTAGTTTCATTCTTCTGCATGTTGCTGTCCAGAAGAACAACTTATTCTTTAAGGATTTGCTTTAAAACATTGTCTTGTAATTATATAATGTAATGTGATACTGTAGAAAGTGTAACGTAATTAGAATCACAGTATCTAGGGGCGCCTGGGTGGCTCAGTCGGTTGAGCGTCTGACTTCGGCTCAGGTCATGATCTCATGGTTCATGACTTCAAGCCCCACATTGGGCTCTGTGCTGACAAGCTCAGAGCCTGGAGCCTGCTTCCAATTCTGTGTCTCCCTCTCTTTCTGCCCCTCCCCTGCTCATGCTCTGCCTCTCTCCCTCAAAAATAAATAAGCATTAAAAAAAAAAAAAGAATCACAGTATCTAGGCTTGTTCTCAGCCCCACATGGCTCATTAGCCATATGGACTTAATCACATGCTTAATCTCTCTGGATCTGTTGTTCTTTAAGATGGAAATAATGAAACCTACTTTACAAAACTTTTGTGCAGATCAAATGAGAAAATACATATGAAAGTAACCAGAATGTTTATTCTATACTAGATGCTCACTAAATCTCCTATTTTCCTTCTTCTCTTTAAAGATATTTAACTTTCACAATGTGATTATTTATTTTCAGACTCCATGTAGCAATCCAAGAAGGCACTCAATTAAGAGCACAAAAAACAGATTTGGAAAAACAGACCAGAGAATTACAAGCAAAGTGCAATGAATTAGAAAATGAAAAATACGAAGCTATTGTAAGAGCCAGAAATAGCATGCAGCTCTTAGAAGAAGCTAACCTTCAAAAAAATCAGGTAAGAAAACTAGTAAACATGTTTACAAATAATACTCAACATTTCTCCATATAACCTAATAATAAGGAAATCAGTAACTACAGAATAAACACATGAAAATAATATTGCTGTGCTCTCCATTGATGACCTACTATATTCTTCTTGGTAAGACTTAACCAGAAAATATGATAAAATAGGGATGCTTGGCTGACTCAGTTGGAAGAGCATGAATTTGAACCCCATGTTGGGTGTAGAGATTGCTAAAATAAAATAAAACTTTTTTAAAAAGATGATAAAATGTCAACCCTCTCCCAAAACATTTATATCAGACTTTATATTTCCAGTCCTTATGTGAATAATCTTCGTCTCCTATCGTCTCATACTTTAAAAAGCTATTACAGCACTCTACTGCAATATACTGTATTTTATTCAGTTGAATCAGATTAATCTTATTCATCTTTATTTCTCCTTCATCACCTATATAATTACTCTAACAGAGCAGAAGCTTAATTGACAGGAATTAAATTTAGCTGTAAAGATTTATTAACTAGAAACTTCATGCCACTGTTCTTTTAACCCTCTAACAGTTGTGATTCCTATGTATCACATACCATAGTTTTTTCTTTTGTCACTTCCATATAAATGGTGTATAGTTTATAGAAGTCACCAGGTGGATAGATTTGTTTTTAATGTTGTTGCCCCCTTTATGTAGAGATCATTACATCATTACTTGATTTAACCAACATTTAATGAATACCTAACATATGCATAATACTCTACTGGGAATAAGGGGTATACACAGGAAATACTTTGTTTTATTTATGTTTCCTTTTAACATGGTAGAGGTTTTCCAAGAGGGATGTTAAAACAAACGAGCTATATAAATCACATATTAAGAAGCTAATAAATGAAAAAGAAATAGTATCCATATTTAAACTGGGAGTGTAAAGTGCTTGTCATGCTTTTCTGCTAATAATCCCGTCTGTGATTTGCATACTGTCTCTTAGGATGGTTGAAAGGCACAACATAGACATAATATGCTTGGGAATTGCTCTAAATTCTAAGTTAGCTAGAACAGTTCAGAGCAGGACAAAATTATTTATCTTTCCCCTCTGAAGCCTAATCATATGAGCATTGTTAACATAAGGTCACTACAGACGAACATTTCGTGTAAACCACAATGGACAGAGAAGTAGTGACAACACTCATTGCCTATCCCTCAGATCTTCTCACTCAGATCCAGAGTCAACAGACCCTTAAAGAGTTGATTATGGCTGCATATTAAGCTCCCTCCTGACCCATTGTTTAATTGTTAGAGGAGTCCCACCTTCAGTTTAAGCAACCTTCAGTTGCTTATTCCAGAGCCAAAGGTTCTCTCACCCGATCACACAAACAGATATGAAACACAGCCTGTTCTAGTTCTCTTACGATGCTTCCCTGTTTCCTCATTGTCCCATTCTCCCACAGAAAGTGGTTACTTCATAACAGCTGTTACCGCATAATTTACAATAGGCAGGATATGGAAGCAATCCAAGTGCCTATCTATGTATGAATGGATAAAGAAGATGTGGTGTACTGTCAGAACGGCTAAAATTAACAAATCAGACAACAACAGATGTTGGTGAGGATGCAGAGAAAGGGGAACACTTTTTTAGTGTTGGTGGGAATGCAAATTGGTACAGCCACTCAGGAAAGCAGTATGAAGTTTCCTCAAAAAATTAAAAATAGAACTACCCTATAACCCAGCAATTGCACTATTATGTATCCAAAGGATACAAAAATTCTGATTTGAAGGGACACATGCACCCCAGTGTTTATAGCAGTGCTATCAATAATAGCCAGATTATGGAAAGAGCCCACATGTCCATCAACTGATGAATGGAAAAGAAGGGGTGGTATATTTACAATGGAATATTACTCGGCAATCAAAAAGAATGAAATCCATTTGCAACAACATGGATGGAACTAGAGTGTATTATACTAAGTGAAATAAGTCAAAGAAAGACAAATTTCATATGATTTTTCTCATGTGAGATTTAAGAAACAAAACAGATGAACATAGGAGAAAGGAAAGAAAAATAAGAACAGAGGGAGGCAAACCATAAGAAACTCCTTAATACAGAGAAACAAACAGGATGCTGGAGGCTTGTTGGTTGGGGGGATGTGCTGAATGAATGATGGACATTAAGGAGGGCACTCTTTGGGATGAGCACTGGGTGTTATATGTAAGTGATGAATCACTAAATTTCACAAACCAGTACTACACTGTATGTTAACTAACTTGAATTTAAATTTAAAAAGGATAGGGTGTATATATACAGTGGATCATTATTCAGCCATAAAAAGAATGAAATCTTGCCATTTGTAACAACATGGATGGATCTAGAGGGTATAATACTAAATGAAATAAGTCAGAAAAAAGACAGTACCATATGATTTCACTCAGGTGGAAATTTAAGAAACAAAAAAAATCAAAAAAGGAAACAGATTCTTAAATATGGAGAACAAGCTGGTGGTTGAGAGAGGGCAGGTGGGTGGGGAGATGGAGGAAATAGGTAAAGAGGATTAAGAGTACGCTTATGATGAACACTGAGTAATGTATAGAACTGCTGAATCATTCTTTCGTACACTTGAAACTAGTATAACACCTTATTGTTAACTCTACTTGGAAAAAAAAAAACAGCTGTTACTGCTGACTAGCTTATCTATTTAAAACAGGAGGAAATGTATTAAACAAAAAAAAATAGGTTGGAATGTGTATGGAATCTTTGGAAAACAGTATGATCAAACCATAGGGCGACTTATTATGTGATGATAAAAAAAAAAAAAAGATTCGATCAAGCCTAAAATTGGAACACTTCCAAGGTTCAGGTATTTGGTCTAGAGGTGTAAATTTGGGAGTCGTCACCATATAAATGATATTTAAAACCATGAGACTGAATTAGACTATCAAAGGATAGATGGAGATGAAGGATTAAGGACTTAAGTCTTGGGTAGTCAATTTTTACTTTTTTTTAATTCCAGTATAGTTATCAGACAGTGTAATATTAGTTTCAGATGTGCAAATATAGTGATTCAGCAATTCCAGATATTACCAGTGCTCATCACAAGTACACTCCTTAATCCTCATAACCTATTTCAACCATTCCTCCACCCATCTCCCCTCTGATGGGTAGTGCAACTTTTTAAAGAAGTTCAGAAGAAGAAAAGAAACAGTAATGCAGACTGAAAAGGAGTGATCAGTGAGTCAAGAGGAAAACCCATAATGTGGTGTGCTAAAAGCCAAATAAAACAAAACAAAGAAAAGAGAGTAATCAGTTATCTCAAGTGCTGCTGATAGATCAAATAGTTACTCAGAATTGATTCACAGGTTATTAATTTGGAGACAATGGATAGAAGGCCTGATGAGAGTTGGTATAAGAAAAAGTATTGGAGATGAGCAAGTGCAGAATTTTTAAGAGGAGTTTTACTCCAGAGGGAGGCAAAGAAATGGAGTGTGACTGAGAACAGAACTAGGATTACAAGGATATTTTTTTAATTGGGAGATGAAAATGATTGGATAGATAGAAATATCAAGGAATGAGGTGACAAGGAACATAATTTGAATAATACTAAATAATGGAAAAAAGGGGAAATCCAAGAGGTTTTTTTCAAAGACTATAATACCTAGACTTGATGACTTATTTTGTATAGGGAGTAAAGGATAAGGAAAATTGAAAAATAATAACTGAAAAATAATTTCTAGAGGTTAGAAGAGTGATGGCCCTGGCCAAAATAAATACCAGAGAAAAATAATAAATTTTTAGAATAAAGTCAGGGAAGGAGGTTAGGGAAAATAAGAGGTTAGGCAAGATTCCAAGTGGAGATGTCCCAGGAGTTTAGAATAAGATGTTTGCTTTCCACAAAGTGATCTGTGGATAGGTTTTTAACCATTTATTATGTTATCTTTATTAATAATGTGATCTATAATAACATCGAGTGATTATTTTTTGAAGGCTCTACTTGAGGAGAAGCAAAAAGAAGAAGATATAGAGAAAATGAAAGAAACAGTGTCTCGGATTCTGCAAGATGCTGCCATAAGAACCAGGAAGGAAGTAAGGAGTTTTTAAACTTTAAAATTATTTAAAATTCAAAAGTTTACAGAACTTCACAACTTACGACTAAATACTACCTGAGTTTTTGCCTGATGGACATAGATAATTAACTATCAGCTAATCGCATCAATTGTGCTAAATTTCAAATAAAAATTAGGAGAGTAGTCCCTACCATTTGAGCTAGAATGGGGCTGAGGTGCGGATAGAAGAAGCAGGAGAGGAGAGGGGTTTAGGCTAGGGATATAGTGAAGAATAACACACCTGAAATATAAAATTAAAAAGAAGCCTCAGAAAGAAACTTAGAATGCATAAGAAGTTAAGAGAAAAAAACCTATTGCTTACAGTATCTTAGAGCAACTTAAGACTGGAGAAATCTGGTTTGACCTCTTATTTTACTGAAACCCACAAAAGATTATTGACTAATTAAAGCCAGACCTTAGACCCATACCTTCTCCTGCTGTACAAGCCCAGCATTATTTTGATCACATCATGCTGGTGCTTATACAATTTGTGAATTGTGTTGTTATTTTCAATTCTGTTATCAAGACTAAATCTGATATTTTTGTGTTAAAGTAATGAGTTGTTTCTTGGTTTGAATTGTAAGGCTTCTACAAGATGGAACTGTCTGAGCAATGTAGGGTTTACGTTCATATAAAGAGACAAGGAAGGCCTACATCTAGTTGCCTTTTCTCTGGTATGGATATGGGTCAGTTCATAAGTGATGTGGTAAAGTTCGAAAGTGTAACATGAATTGTGGAGAAAGAAACCACAAAAACCCATTTTAAAAATGAAAAACCCCGTTTTTAAAACCGAAATCCTTAAGTGATTTGCTTAGGGTTCTACCTCTATGAAGTAGTAGAACTAGATGTAAATACAAGTTTGTTAATTCTTGAGCTCTACCCTCAATTACTATGAGTAATTGTTTCTGTATTTTTTTATTTTTTGAAACTTTCAAACCCATACAAAGGTTTAATGCTGTTCGGTGAACACTATGTACCCCTTAGCCAGATAATTCTTAATGTCTTGCCATACCCATTCCCTCTGTCTCTACATGTATATGCACTCTTTTTGCCAACCATTTGGACATGGACTGCAGACATCATGACACTTCACTCCTAAATATCTTGGAATTTTTATCCCCTGAGAAAGGACATTTTACTACACAATCACACCACTGTTACCATATCTTAAAAAAATATATTATTTTAATCTAAACTCATATTTCCCTAAAATATCTTTTATAGCTTTTTTGTTTTTTTGTTTTTGTTTTGTTTTTTAAAGTTTATTTATTTTGAGAGAGAGAGAGTACAAGCAGGGGCGGGGCAGAAAGAGAAGGAAAGAGAGAATCCCAAGCAGGGCCCACGCTGTAAGTGGAGTCCGATGGCTTTTTGGTTTTTTAAATTCAGGATCAAATCCAAATTTATATGTCATAGCATTTGACTGCTATGTCTCTGTAGTCTCCATCAAGTTAACCCAGTCCTCTGTCTCCCTCTGTATATGACAAAGAACCCTTTGTAGAATCCAGAATATTCCACATATGGATTCTTTTAACCATTTCTTCTTGATTCAATTCAGATCATTTCTGGCAGAGTGATAATGTGTATCTTCCACTTCATCACATCAGGAAGCTATAATGCCAGGTTGTGCATTAGTTGGAGCTAAGCTTGAACACATGGTTATGGTGGTAAGACCAGAACTCTCCATTTGTATACTTTATAAATAACTGGGGGAGATACTTAAAGACTGTACAGATAACGCTGTCTACCAAAAGCTATCATCCAGTGGTCTTAGCATCCATTAATAATCCTTGCCTGAAATAAATAATATAGGAAGTGATTACAAATGATTATATTATAGCATTTTAATATATTTATTAGCTGTCATTTTTCGTTAGAGTTTTCCCCTTTT
The DNA here is from genome assembly GCA_030068075.1 of Paguma larvata. Taxonomy (NCBI): domain Eukaryota; kingdom Metazoa; phylum Chordata; class Mammalia; order Carnivora; family Viverridae; genus Paguma; species Paguma larvata. The sequence goes on from CM057823.1 coordinate 91,252,185, forward strand.
TTAATATCGCAATGGTTTCATTGATCTTTTTATTTTCTTGTCATAACCTACTACCATCAGGGTTTTTTTTATTCTTATATTGTCTCTGCAGCTTTTTTGCATAAATGATATTCCTCTCTCATCTTGTACTTTGCGTACCTCAGACATGGAATCAGCCACTTTTCCAGCATGCCTTGGTTGTAATTTTTTTACTTGATATTTTTGTCAGAGACATGAATTAGCAAAACCATTGTTTTTTCATTTTTACCCTAATATTTACATGAAAATGATATCCTTATATATTCATTGAGTCTATCTATGAAAATAGTTAACATAAAAGATTGAAAACTAATATTCCTTTTCTTTAAAATGAGCTCCTATAGGGTAGTTAGATGCACTGTATATTCCTCCACTGGATAAAATAAAGGTGTTAACTCGTTTCTTACCTGTATTTTTCTGTGGGCGCTATTATTTCTCTCCTAGATAGACTGAAGTAAACTTGTTTTAAAAAGTCTCACTAGTCAAATAAAGCTAACGTACTTGCTTTGCTCCCAAGCAACTAAGTGGTAGAGTTTTCTTTCCTCTAAAGTCTTTGTGTAAGGTTTCTTGCTTGCTGCAAAAGTGTTTCTTAGAAATCTGTTACTTTGTCATAGGCTGAGATTAGGTGATTTCCTAAGATAAAATCTCTAACTTGAAGCAGAATCCAAACTAAAACCTGGGGTTTTGGGGGTTTTTTTTAATTACTAATTTGTATATCTTTTCTATAGGAATCTTTGTCCTATTCTTAGGGTTAAGAATATTACATCTTTGGCTGTAGTTTGAAATATTTTCGATGGTATATCTTCAAAATCTTTAATAAGTTTTGTGACTTTTAGTGATAAAAATGTTTTATCAAAGTACTCATGACGTGAGAAATACTCTAATTGGTTTTCCCAATCCTAAAATAAATTCACATTGATTTTAAACTTGATAGAAGTTGTCTTTTGCACAAGTCCTTAAATAATCTTAGTGTAATTTTTCAAAGATATTATGATCTCTATATTCAGCTTAGACCTTTTTACAAACATGAATATTCAGCTGTGTCTCTACCTAGTAGTCCCATCAGGCATCTAAAACAAACTCCTCCTCTTACTCCCTTATCTTCCCTTCCTTGTGGGTTCCATTTGATTTCCTTGCATCCAGCCTTTACCTACTATTCCAACTACTCATTTGAGAAGTAATTATTGAGAAAATAGCTATTAAGGAGTGCCTGGGTGGCTCAGTCAGTTGAGCGCCTGCCTCTTGATTTTGGTTCAAGTCATGATCCCAGAGTCGTGAGATCCATCCGCATGTCGGAATCTGTGCTGACCGTGGAGCCTGCTTGAGATTGTCTCTCTTTCTCTCCTTCTTCCCCTCTCCCCTACTCACACATTATCTATCTCCCTCTAAAAAAGTTAAAAAATTTTTAAGTAATTATTGAGCACTAACTCTGTGCCAAACACTTTGCTGAGTCCCTGCTTTCTCCAAGTTCCACACTATTGCCAAGTTGATTTTTTTAAAGTAAACTTTATTATTATTATTAAAAACTAATACATGTTCATTATAAAAAGAAATGTAAGAGAAAGAAATGTAAAAGAAAATTAAAATCATAATTCCACTACCCAGGGATAAGCACCGTTTTTAGCATTGTCCTTTGAATTTTCATTTGATTGCAAATTATCATAGAAACAAAAAATTCTGGAGATCTATACATGAACTTTTGAATAGTGCTAAGCCTGGAAGATAGAATAATGAGGACTCTCACTTTCTACATACTGTAATTCTGCAGGTGTGGAATTTCAAGAGTAGGTATTATTTTTGGAAACAAACTATCAGATTTTATAGAACATATAATATGTATTTCCTTACATCACTTACAGTTTTTAAACATTCTTAATGTTTCTGTTTGAAAAATTTCAGCTATATTGGTAATAATTGTCCCATTTACTATAATTTGACATGTCCTCCAAATATGTAATCTGTTGAATTGGGGATAACTTATATCCAATGACATAAGTATCTTTTTATTAACTAAAGTAAATATAATGAATAAATTATCACATACTTATATTCTGGCTGTAAAACTGAATGAAATATAACAATAGCTTATTTCTTTAAAACACAGAAATAGCTATTTCTCAGATCTCTCTCAAGTAAAATTTAATTTGTGAAAAAAAAAATTTGATTTTGGTTTTGATTTTGATCTTCTTTTTATTTTAAGTCATGGCTTAAGTTGGTGATCAAAATTATATTCATCCTGTTAGGTAATATTTGTACTCTCATTGGCCTTTTCTATTTCTATCTGTTGTTAATTTGCCTTACTATTTGGTTTATAATAGATATCCTTACTATCAGTCAACTAAAAGAAAATGTTTACATAAAGAAAGTGAGGTTGGATGAGAGTAGGGATTTTAGTTCCCTTACAGACTTCTGAACCCCAACCACATGAAACTACCTACCTCCCAGATACATGTATTTGCTCACATAGCAAGGCTTACATTAGGTTTTATCAGATACCAACCTTGGAAAATTTTGATGAGGTCCCAGTAGTTCATTTTTGCTTTTAATTCCCTTGCCTTTGGAGATGTGTCAAGTAAGAAATTGGTGCGTCTTAGGTCAAAGAGGCTTTTTCCTGCTTTCTCCTTTAGGCTTTTGATGGTTTCCTATATCACATTCGGATCCTTCATTCATTTAGAGTTTATTTTTGTGAGCGGTGTAAGGAAGTGATCTAGTTTCATTTTTCTGCATGTTGCTTTCCAGTTCTCCCAGCATCATTTATTAAAGAGGCTGTCTTTTTTCCATTGGATACTCTTCCCTGCTTTGTCAAAGATTAGTTGGCCATATACTTACGGGTCCATTTCTGAGTTTTCTAGTCTATTCCATTCGTCTATGTGTCTGTTTTTGTGCCACTACCTTACTGTCTTGATGACTACAGCTTTGTAGTAGAGGTTAAAATCTGGGATTATGATGCCTCCCGCCTTGTTTTTATTCTTTGGTATTACTTTGGCTATTCGGGGTCCGTGGTTCCATACAAATTTTAGAATTGTTTGCTCTAGCTTTGAGAAAAATGCTGGTGCAATTTAATTTTGATTGAAATTGCTTCGAATGTGTAGATTGCTGTGGGTAGTATTGCCATTTTAACAATATTTATTCTTCCAACCCATGACCATGAATGTTTTTCCATTTCCTTGTGTCTTTCTCAATTTCCTTCCTAAGTTTTTTATAGTTTTCATCATAGAGGTCTTTTATATCTTTGGTTAGGTTTATTCATAGGTATTTTATGGTTTTTGCTGCAATTGTGAATGGGATTAGCTTCTTTATTTCTCTTTCTGCTACTTCATTGTTGGTGTATAGAAATCCACCGATTTCTGTATATTGGTTTTGTACCCTGCAACTTTGCCAAATTCATGGATCAGTTCTAGTAGGCTTTTGGTGGATTCCGTCGGGTTTTCTATGTAAAGTATCATGTCATCTGCAAAAAGTGAAAGTTTGACTTCCTCCTTGCCAATCTTGATGCCTTTTATTTTGTTTTGTTGTCTGATTGCTGATGCTAGGACTTCCAACACTATGTTGAATAGCAGTGGCGAGTGTGGACACCCTTGTCTTGTTCCTGATCTTAGGGGGATGGCTCTCAATTTTTCCCCATTGAGGATGATATTAGCTGTGGGCTTTTCATAAATGACTTTTATGATGTTGATGTTCCTTCTATCCTGACTTTCTCAAGGGTTTTTATTAGCAAAGGGTGCTGTATTTTGTCAAATGCTTTCTCTACATCTATTGACAGGATCATATGGTTCTTATCTTTTCTTTTGTTAATGTGATTTATCTGTTGATTGATTTGCGAATGTTGAACCAGCCCTGCAACCCAGGGATGAATCCCAATTGATCATGGTGAATAATTCTTTTTATATGCTGTTGGATTCAATTTGCTAGTATCTTGTTGAAAATTTTTGCATCCATGTTCATCAGGGATATTGGCCTGTAATTCTCTTTCTTTGCTGGGTCTCTATCTGGTTTGGGAATCAAAGTGATGCTGGCTTCATAGAATGAGGCCGGGAGTTTGCCTTCCATCTCAATTTTTTGGAGCAGCTTGAGGAGGATAGGAATTAACTCTGTTTTAAATGTCTGGTAAAGTTCTGCAGGGAAGCCATCTGGTCCAGAGCTTTTATTTATTGGGAGATTTTTGATAATTGATTCAATTTCTTCACTAGTTATGGGCCTGTTCAAATTTTCTATTTCTTCCCATTTGAGTTTTGGTAGCTTGTGGCTATTTAGGAATTTGCCCATTTCTTCCAGGTTGCCGAGTTTGGTGGCATATAATTTTTCATAGTATTCTCTGACAATTGCTTGTATTTCTGAGGGATTGGGTGTAATTATTCCCTTTTCATTCATGATTTTATCTATTTGGGGTCTCTCTCTCTTCTTTTTGAGAAGCCTGGCTAGAGGTTTGTCTACTTTGTTTATTTTTTCAAGGAACCAACTCTTGGTTTCATTGATCTGTTCCACTACTTTTTCTTTTTTTTTTTTATTTTTTTTAATGTTTATTTATTTTTGAGAGAGGGAGACAGAACAGAGTGTTAGCAGGGGAAGGGCAGAGAGAGAGTGAGACACAGAATCCGAAGCAGGCTCCAGGCTCTGAGCTGTCAGCACAGAGCCCGATGCGGGACTCGAACCCACGAACTGTGAGATCATGACCTGAGCCGAAGTCGGACACTTAACCAACCGAGCTACCGAGGCGCCCCTACTTTTTCTGTTTCCATGTGATTAATTTGTGCCCTGATCTTTGTTATTTCTCTCTGTCTACTTGGTTTGGGTTGTCTTAGTTGTTCTGCTTCTAGTTCCTGGAGACGTGCTATTGATTTTTCTTGTTTCTTGAGGTGGGCCTGGATTGCAATATACTTCCCTCTCAGGACTGCCTTTGCCACATCCCAAAGCGTTTGGATTGTCATCTTTTCATTTTCATTTGTTTCTATATATTTTTTAATTTCTTCTCTGATGGCTTGGTTGACCCACTCGTCTTTTAGTAGGTTGTTCCTTCGCCTCCATGTTTTTGGGTATTTTGCAGACTTTTTCCTGTGGTTGATTTCAAGTTTCAAAGCATTGTGATCTGAAAGTGTGCACGGTATGATCTCAATTCTTTTATATTTATTCAGAGCTTCCCTGTGTCCCAGAATGTGGTCTATCTTGGAAAATGTACCGTGTGCAATAGAGAAGAATGTAAATTCTTTGCTTCTGGATGAAGGACCCTGAAGATGTCAGTTAGGCCCATCTGTTCTAATGTGTCGTTCAGGGCCGTTGTTTCTGTGGTGATTTTTCTGTTTTGTGGATCTATCCAATGCTGAGAATGGAGTGTTAAGGTCCCCTGCTATTAGGACATTTTTATCGATGAGGTTGCTTATGTTTGTAATTAGTTGTTTTACAAATTTCGGTGCCCCCGAATTCGGGACATAGATATTTATAATTATTAGCTCTTCCTGCTGGATGGTCCCTGAGACTATTATATAATGTCCTTCTTCATCTCTTATTACATCGTTCGCTTTAAAGTCTAGTTTGTCTGATATAAGTGTGTCTACTCCATCTTTCTTCTGAGTTCCCGTAGCGTGGTAGATAGTTCTCCATCCCCTCACTTTCAATCCGAAGGTGTCCTCAGGTCTAAGATGAGTCTCTTGAAGACAGCAAATAGATGGATCTTGTTTTTTAATCCATTCTGTTACCCTGTGTCTTTTGATTGGCGCATTTAGTCCATTTACATTCAGTGTTAATATTGAAAAATATGGGTTTATAGTCACTGTGTTATCTATAGGCTTCATGCTTGTAAGGTGTCTCTGGTAGTTAGTGTTCTTTGCAACCTTTCCTTCTTAGAGTGCCCCTCAGGATCTCTTGTAATGCTTGCTTATTTGTGATGAATTCCTTCAGTTTTTGTTTCTTGGGGAAAACCTTGATCTCTCCTTCTATTCTGAATGACAGGCTAGCTGGATACAGGATTCTTGGTTGCATACCCTTCCTGCTCATCACATTGACGATATCCTGCCATTCCTTTCTGGCTTGCTAAGTTTCTGTAGATAAGTCTGCTACAACCCTTATGTGTCTAGCTTTGTATGTTACGGCCCGTTTTTCCTCTAGCTGCTTTCAGAATTCTCTCTCTGTCTTTATATTTTGCCAGTTTCACTATGATGTGTTGTGCAGAAGGTCTATTCAAGTTCCGTCTGAGGGGAGTTCTCTGTGCCTCTTGGATTTCCATGCCCATTTCCTTCCTCATGTTGGGGAAGTTCTCAGCAATGATTTGTTTGAGTACCTCTTCGACTCCTTTCTCTCTTTTCTTCCTCTGGAATTCCTATGATATGGATATTGTTTCTTTTGAGTGCATCGCTCAGCTCTCATATTCTCCTTTCCTGTTCCTGGATCAGCTTCTCTCTTTCTCTGATCCCTCTTTTTCCATAATTTTATCTTATAATTCACTTACTCTCTTTTCTGCCTCCCAATCCGTGCTGTGGCTGCCTCCAGTTTGTTTTGCACCTCACTTAAGGCATTTCTTAATTCTTCCTGATCGTTTTTTAGGTCGTTGAATTCTGCCACGCGGGACCCCTTGCATTCATCTATGCTGTTTTCAAGCCCAGCGATTAGTTTTATGATTATCATTCTATATTCATGCTCTGTTATGTTGCTTATATCTGTTTTCATCAATTCTTGAGCTGTCACTACTTCCTGTTGTTTCTTTTGAGGAGAATTCTTCCATTTCATCATTTTGGCTAGGTGTATTTTGGATTGTTTCTTGAGGTCACCTTGGAAAGGAAAACAGACTGACAGACATACAGAAAACAGAAATACTCAAACGTACTGACAAATGATACAGATAAGTGGTTCACAACAGAAAAAAGAATAACAAGTGATACTCTGAGGGCATGTGTCCTGAAGTACCAGCTACATGTTAAGGACAGGGTGTGCAGTGTGCTGATGGCAGAGCATATACAGAGAGAATAATGACAGGTGCGAGGAGGGAGAAGAAAATGAATTTTTCCCAGGTAGAGTGAGTGAAGGGCTTAATCCAGAGAGAAATCAGAATAAGGATGGATGCAAGGAAAAAAGAATGAAGATAGATGTTGCCCAGATGAACTTATGTGACCTGGTTATTCCAGAGAGAGATAGGAAAGTACAGAAGGAGGTGTAGAACATGCCTTCAGAGAGTGGGTTAAAAGTCTGTTTAAGCCAGTCAGTTCCCTGGATGGCCAGCTCAGGGGTGGGGATCAGTAAGAAGGAGAAAGGGGAGCATTTTTTAAAAAAGAAGAGTTACTCCAGGCAGACTTCTGAACGTCGCGTCTGTAGCTCCCGCTGAAAGGTGTCTCTCCCGTGAGGAGGGGCATAGTTTGGTGTAGGCAGGTTCCACCTCCACTGCCGCAGCGATGGCTTTGGGGGTGACTTCCTGGGGCTGGTTTTTATGGGCTTATGAGACAGCAGTGGCGTCCCTCCAGTCCCTTCTTCCCTGTCCCGGAGTCTCTATTTGCCCCTTTATTTCAGTCCTCACTCTCCTACAGGCGCCGGCATAGTGTGGCTTGCTGGGTGGTCACGAGCCCCACGCACTCTCCACCCGCTACACCAAGATTCACTGTAAATTGTGTGCCTGGGTTAGAAGCGATTGGCAGGCGGCAGCACCTCTGTGTGACTCGGGCTGACTGGGCTGCCACTGCTGGTCCCAGCGCGAGGAGAGTTCTGCTGAGAGTTTTGCTGTTAGCAACAGACCTTCTCTTCAGAAGCCCTGCATTTAGGGACTGGATGGCGGTGGTCTCTCCCTTTCTGTCCCTCTCGTTCAGGTGTGGCCTGTTCCGCACTTTCCCGGCTTTCTCCGAAGAAGGCTTTCCCTCCCCTCAGCTCCATACCTCAGTTCGTTTTATTGGCCCCAGATTAAATTCACAGTTCCTGGGGCGTTTTCTGGGTTTCGCTTTCAGTTCCTTGTAGACTGCAACACCTTTCCTCCCCCACTCTTGGGGTTGAGAGTCCTTTGGTTTCAGTCCTTCTTAGTTTGAAAGACAAGGGGAATACTGAGTCCCCCTACTCCTCCGCCATGTTGGCCCCCCTTCCTGTTGGGAGATTTTTGATTACTGATTTAATTTCTTTTCTGGTTATGCGTCTGTTCAAATTTTCTGTTTCTTCCTGTGTTAGTTTTGGTAGTTTATGTTTCTAGGAATTTATCCATTTCTTCCAGATTGACCCTTTTGTTGGCATATAACTGCTCATAATATTCTCTTATTATTGTTCGTATTTCTGTGGTGTTGGTTGTGATCTCTCCTCTTTCGTTCATGATTTTATTTGGGTTCTTTGCTTTTTCATTTCGATCAGTATGGCTGATCAAATTTCTTTTGGAGGGTTTATCAATTTTCTTAATTCTTTCAGTGAACCAGCTCCTGGTTTCTTTGATCTTTTCTACTGTTTCTTTAATTTCAATATCATTGGTTTCTGCTCTAATCTTTATTATTTCCCTTCTTCTGCTGGTTTTGGGCTTTATTCTTTTTCCAGGTCTTTAAGGTGTAAGATTAGGTTGTATATTTGAGACCTTTCTTCCTTCTTTAGCAGGGCCTGGATTGCTATGTACTTACCTCTTATGACTACTTTTGCTGCATCCCAGAGATTTTGCGCTGTCGTGTTTTCATGTTCATTGGCTTCCATGTACTTTTTAATTTCCTCTTTAATTTCTTGGTTAGCCCATTCATTCTGTAGTAGGATATTCTTTAATCTCCAAGTATCCATGGTCATTCCAGATTCCTTTTTGTGGTTGATTTCGAGTTTCATTATCATCGTGGTCTGGAAATATGCAAGTTTTGATCTCTGTCTTTTTGTAATTGTTTGTACTTGGCTGATTTGTGTCCTAGTATGTGATCTAGTCTGGAGAATGTTCAATGTGCACTCGAGAAGAATGTGCATTCTGCTGCTTTAAGATGAAATGTTCTAAATATATCTGTTAAGTCCGTCTGGTTCAGGGTGTCATTCAAACCTGTTGTTTCCTTGTGGATTTTCTGCTTAGATCACCTGTCTATTTCTGCAAGTGGGGTGTTGAAGTCCCTTACTATTTATGGTATTATTACCAATGAGTTTCTTTATGTTCGTGATTAATTGATTGGTATATTTGCTTCCACGTTTCGAGCATAAATGTCTACAATTGTTAGATCTTCTTGGTGGATAGACCCCTTAATGATTTAATGCTCTTCTTCATCTCTTCTTACAGTCTTTATTTTAAAATCTAGTTGGCTGATATACATATGGCTACTCCAGCTTTCATCTGACAACTATTAGCATGATAGATTGTTCTCCATCCCCTTACTTTTCATCTGCAGGTGTCCTTAGGTCTAAGCAGCATATAAGTGGGTCTTATTTTGTTATCCATTCTGTTTCCCTATGTCTTTCAATTGGAGTATTTAGTCTACTGGCATTTAGAGTGAGTACTAAAACATACGAATTTAGTGTCCTTGTGTTCCTGTAGAGTTGTTGTTTCTGGTAATGTTCTCTGGTGTTTTCTAGTCTTTGTTGCTTTTGGTTTTTTTGGTTTTGTTTTGTCTTTTCTCCTCTCAGAGTCCCTCTTAAAATTTCTTTCAGGGCTGCTTTAGTGGTCATGAACTCCTTCAGTTTTTGTTTGTCTGGGAAACTCTTGATCTGTCCTTCTATTTTGAGCGACAGGCTTTCTGGATAAAGGTTTCTTGACTGCATAATTTTCCGATTCATCATGTTGAATATATCCTCCCACAACTTTGTGGCCTGCAAATTTCTTTAGATAGGTCTATTGCAACCCTGACCTATCTTCCCTAATAGGTTAAGGACAAACTCAAGTTAAGCAGATTGTTGCATTAATCATCCAATCAGTTTCCTAGATTTTCAGAATAAGTTGGTGCTGATCTAGCTGTGTTTCAGGGACAAGACAAACTCAGGGTCTCCATGCTGCTCCACCGTCTGATTCCTCTTCCCTTCATGGTCTTTTTAAAAAGTATTCAAATAATAGTTTGTCTCAGAAAGTAATTTACTTATTATTGAAATATATGCAATATGAGAATATTTTTCTTTTTATAAAACAAAAGTGCCTTTAATGTTACTAGTTACATTTTTAGTGTGTAATTCAGTTTTTCTCTTGATTTACTCTATGGCAGAAGTTCTTAAAGTATTGTTCAGAGAGTCTGGAAGGTCACACCTACTTGCATAATTATAGTTTACTGTTTTCTTTTTTCATACTCATTCTCTGATGAGTGTACAGTGGTGTTTTCCAGTGACTGATGATATGCAACAACACAACAGGTTGAACACAGAAGTAATAATGTGAATCTAGCTATCCCCTGTTAAGCCAAACATTAAGGAAATTTATTAAAATGTAAAATAATACCATTCTTCTAAAAATTTTTTAGTTTGGAAAATGAACTTATTTTTCATGAAATGTTATTTATGTTAACCTTAATGACTTTATTATCTATAAGAGGATTAGTAAGTAAATATTTTGAAATGTTGCCAGTTTTCACTTCAAAAATGGTAAGTTTTAATAGAAATTCACTCTCCTTCCACTGTTGTGATAAATTCTTCACTCTTTAGGGGCACCTGGGTGGCTCAGTCAGTTAGGCATCTGACTTTGGCTCAGGTTATGATCTTGCAGTTCGTGAATTCAAGCCCTGCATTGGGTTCTGTGCGGACAGCTCAGAGCCTAGAGCCTGCTTCGAATTCTGTGTTTCCCTTCCTCTCTGCGCCCCCTCCTGTCTCTCAAAAATAAACAATACAAAAATTTTAAATAATCCTCGACTGTTTAATACTCAGGTGCTTTTTTATTTTTTTATGCCATAAGAGTTACAATTTTATTTTTCCTCAAAATTACCATCCTAAATATTTTTATTGGGTATTAGTCAATTTTTGTGAACCTAAACAATTTATGAATGTCTTAATTACAGGTTGCAAGCACAAGAAAACAGTATAATGTACAGATTTCTCGACTAACGGAAGAACTTTCAGCCCTTCAGATGGTAGGTTAGAAAACTATTTGGATATTTTCTTCTGAATATTGCCTATTTTATTTTTTTAATGTTTGCTTACTCACTTTGAGAGAGAGGGTGAGAGAGCGAGCAGGGAGAGAGAGAGGCAGAGAGAGCATTCCAAGCAGGCACCATGCTGTCAGCGCAGAGCCTGATCTGGGGCTTGATCCTAGAAACCATGAGATCTGAGCAGAAACCAAGTGTTGGACACTTAACCAACTGAGCCACCCAGGCGACCCTGAATATTGCTTATTTTAAAGGCCAGGATACATTTTAAGGTATCTTGTAATGCATATTCTTGTTCATTCAGAAGATGTTTATTAAGCCAGGAACTATGCTAGATGCTAGGAAAAGATTAATAATCAAGATGAACATGTTAGCTGTAATCTTGGAACCTGTGGTCTAGGAGGAAGATGGATGGCATTTATCGCAATTTACTATTGCTTTTTTTGACAATGCACAGTGTGCTATGAAGCACCGGTCTGCAGCTGCTACCACATGCGAGGTTCATCTGGGAGACTAGGGAGAAATTAAGGGAAAGTATATGTGTCAGTGGGATAGAAGAAAGACAAGCTTCCCAAAAGAAATGAGTACTGAAGGATAAGTAGGCAAAGAGGAGAAAGGAGAAAGAATACTTGTTTGTCTAGAGGTAACCTTAAATATGTAAATTTAACATTAAGATTTGATGAAATGGAATTTTAATAACGTTACTTAACAGGGGAATGAAAATACAAGAATTTTAGAGATTGGGAAGATATTTTCAACTTCACAAACTCTAATCCTTTCTGAATCTCTATATCACTTTTAATGCTGACTACAAATCTTAGCAATGAGTTATGTCTTGTAATAAATATGTTATATTATGTTACTTCTCTCTCTTTCCATCTCCTGTCTCCATCCCTCTCTGTCCTTCTCTCTTTCTTTATAAAAATCTTATCTTTCCAATTAGATTATAAACACCTTGAAGTAGCAAAGTCTTATGCCTTCTTTCTCTTCATTGCCTAGCACAGTATTTTCATAGTATATATTTTAATAAATACTTATTGACTCATATGTAAACAACTCTGAAGGAAAGAACAGATCTTTTTCCACATTCTACAAACTCTGTAATATGCATGTGATGAGATTTTAGTCTTTGTGTACAGGTCTTGAGAGTAAAAGAATAAAAAATGGTGTTACTTTTTGTTTGTTTAATGTCATTTGTTTGAAGGATATAGGAACATTAAGTAAAATTAACGGGATGCAGTGTGGCCAAATAGTCATGTCTAAATCTTTTTTGTTTTCAAGTTTTACTTTCTCTTCTATCACCTTGCTATTCTTCTTATTCTCTTACATGGACTGACTTAGCTATGAGCAGATTCACAGCTTAGAAGAAGGTATTACCCTAGTCTAGGATCATTTAACGGCTTGTAAACTCTGGAAGGACAAGAACATTATTTCTTTCTGTTTTCCCAAAGGCATGTGCGTTGATAAGATCTGCAGAGGTTTTAAAAATAAGTCTTAGCTATGTAACAACCAGAACTATATAAACTCAATTTAGAGCAAAATATTATATTTCTTAGGATTTGTAGTGAAACAATCATATACATAGGTAGGTGGATTTTTCTAAAGATACTAAGTATTATGTGATCTCGTGTTAGGGGAACTGTACTGAATAATTGAAAAGTGTTTGAAATATTAAACATTAAGAAGTATGTTTGAAGGAAGACATGTTCAACTACTTTAAAAAGCAGATTTTCTCAGGTAAGTTAGAAACTCAGACCATGATTTGAGACATAATAACCTGATATTAGCTATTGATTTATATTCTTAAATACCAATTTTATCACCTGTACCATAAACATGAAGTCAAGGAGGAAAGTTAAGCATACTTTAGCTAACCCCAAACTAAGTTATGCTTGCAGGAAGGAGAAAGACTTGTATTTTAAGTTAGTGTGCAGATTTTTTTTGATAGGTTTCAGAAAAAGCCAGAGCCAGTCTATCTCCACCCATGTCTCCCTTTGGAGAGCAACACAGCTTTTATTTCTCCTACAGTTTCTCCTAAGAATACTCAAGGTTTTAAATCTGCCAAATAAGAGAGATTACTTTTAACCTACAGTAAATAGTGGGGCACCTGGGTGGCTCAGTTGGTTAAGCATCCGACTCTTGATATTGGCTCAGGTCATGATCTCACGGTTCATGGGATCGAGCTCCACTTGGGGCTCTAAGCTCACAGTGCTGAGCCTCCTTAAGATACTTTCTCTCCTCTCTCTCTTCCCCTCCCCTGATCTCTTTCTCTTTCTCTCTCTCTCTCCCTCAAAATAAATAAAAGGAACTTTAATCTACAGCAAATAGTAAAAAAGACTGGTTATAAATGCCCAAATTTTATACAAGTAAAATGAAAAATTCAATATGATGTTTTTGGATATGTGAATTTTTTAGAAGTCTAATTTTGAATCTTATGTGCATAGGTATTCTCTTTATATTTGCTTTCTAATCTAGTTAAATAGAGGCCATAGCTTATAGTCTATGTGGTATTGATTCTTAATATTTGTTGTGATTTTCTTTAGGGTACACTATAGAGTATGATTTTGGAAATATTCCATGAGTACTTGAAAAAATACCTAGTATCATTTGGTCATATCATGCCCAAAAGGTAGGAATGTTGACAGTGATTAATAGCAAATATCCATGAAGGCTTTTTAATAATAGTAATTTTAAATACTTGTTTTAGTATTACAGGGAATTTTTAATAGAATTAGTATATTTCTCTATAAAGGTTTCAACTTTTCTGTCTCATTTTAACTTACTTATTTGAGGTTAACCAAATATTTTTTCAATCATCATTTGGCAGTGAAATGGTGGATTGGGTGGCGAGAGATGCATAGTGTATAACATACCATTCTTTGTATGCCATTCACCAGATTCAGAAGTGTGATCCAACCTTCTTATTAATATCTACATTAAAAATCACATGGGAATCATATCAACAGCTATAAAAAAGCACTTGACAAAATCCAACCACCATTCATGATAAAAACCCTCAGTAAACTAGGAACAGAGGGGAACTTCCTCAACTTGATAAAGAATATCTACAAAAAGCCTACAACTGTGAAACCAGAAGCTTTCCCACTAAGATCAGGAACAAAGGCAATGATGTGCCCTCTTACCACTACTTTTCAACATCATGCCGAAGTACTAGCTAATGCCATTTTGAAGGAAATAAAGTTACATGGATTGAGAAGGAAGAAATTTGTTTGCAGATGACATGATTGTCTATGTAGAAAACCAAAGAAAGGTGGGGGGGAGAGGAGACCTGGGTTGTTCAGCCAACTGAGCATCTGACTCTTGTTTTCAGCTCAGGTCATGATCCCAGGGTCGTGATATGGAGCCCCATGGCAGGCTCCACGTTGAGCATGGAGCCTGCTTAAGAATCACTCAGTCTCTCCCTCTCTCTCTCTCTCTTCCTCTTCTCTATCCCTTTTCCCTGCTTGTGTGCTCTCTCTCTCTAAAATAAAAAATAAAAGTAAACCCTCCAAAAAATCAACCAAAAAACAAAGAAGCATGGAACAAAGAAGCAATTATAGCATAGTAAGATTGCAAGAAACAGAGTTAATATACAAAAGTCCATTTTTCCCCACATGCCAGCAATGAACAAGTGGAATTTTAAATTAAAAAACACAGTGCCATTTATTTTAGCATGTAAAAAAAGTTACTTAGGTATGTATCTAATAAACAAAATCTATCTGAGGAAAACTCTGATGACAGATAACAAAGGAGAAATAAGTAAATGAAGAGATAGTCCATGTTCATGGATAGAACAATCCAAGATGACAATCAAGATGGCAGTTCTTCACAGCCTGATCCATAGATTGAGTGCATTCCCATTCAAAATCTCAGTAAGTTATTTTGTGGAAATTGACAAACTGTAAAGTTTATCTAGGGAGACAAAAGACCCAGAATAGCCAACACAATACAGAAGGAGAAGTCAGAGGACTAGCACTACCAGATTTCAAGACTTAGTCTAAAGCTATAATAATCAAGATAGTGTGATATTGGTGAAAGAATGGACAAATAGATCAACGAAATAAAATACAGAACCTAGAATGGAGTAAAATATAGACCCACATAAATACAGTCAGCTGCCCATTAACAAAGAAGCAAAGGCAAGACATTGGAGCAAAGATAGTCTTTTTAGCAAATGGTGCTAGGACAGTTAGACATTCATATGTGAAAGAATGAAAAAAGACACACGCTCCACAAAAAATTAATTCAAAATGGTCACAATCCTGGGGTGCCTGGGAGGCTCAGTCAGTTAAGCATCTGACTTCAGCTCACTTCATCTCACTTCATCTCATGGATGAGATGAATTGAGTTTGAGCCCCACGTCGGTCTCTGTGCTGATGGTTCAGAGCCTGGAGCCTGCTTCAGATTCATTGTCTTCCTCCCTTTCTGCCTCTCCCCTGCTCATGTTCTGTCTCTCTGTCTCTTTGTCTCTCAAAACATTAAAAAAAAATTTTTTTAACTGGGTCACAACCCTAAATGTAAAACACAAAACTATAAGATTCCTAGAAGATAACCTAGTAAAAAACCAGGATAATCTTGAGTTTGGTAATTAATTTTTGGAAACAGTATCAAAGCCATGATCAATGAAAGAACAATTGGTAAGTTAGACTTCATTAAAATGAAAAGTTTCAGGGCCAACATTGCGGAGAAGTAGGGGGACCCATTCTTCCTGCATCTCTCAAACAAAGGACTGAAGCCAAAGGACTCTCAACCCCAAGAGTCTGGGGGGGAAAGGAGACAGAGTCTACAAGGAAGAAAACACTAAAAGAAGGCAGCCCCATAAGTGGAAGTGTGAACTGGGGGAGATAAAACGGACCGTGGAGGTGTGGAGGAGAGGGAGCCCCTTTTGCGGAGAGACAAAGGGAAGAGAAAGAGCAGCTGGGGAAGTGTAGGACTTTATCTGAACAAGAGAAAAACCTAGGACCTGGCGGAGAGGGAGCCTATCATCTAATCTCTAACCGCAGGGCTTTAGAAGATAAATCCTGTTTCTAACTGCAGGGCTTTCTTCAGGGCTTTCTTTGGACTGGGTCGGAGGTCCCAACCTCCCAACCGCATATCTGGGGAGGAGGGGCATCACCTCTGGGTTTGTGCTAAGTCAGAGGCATAATCTACACCAGGAGAAACCGGTCCTAGCACTCATAATGAGTTTAAAACTCAGATAAGCATGGGACACAGGAGACTGCGGAATGGGAAGGCCTGCTTTGTCTGCACCCCCAGCAGAATGAGGATGGAGACAAAGGCATGATTTGGGACACCTGGTCCGTGAAGAAGGGACTGGGGAGTTGCCATTTTTCTCTCCACAAGCACCAAGGCGGGACCTCAGGGATTGGTCCAGGGGGCCCACAGTGGAAGCAGGACCCGCCTACACCAAACCAAGCCCCACCTTGCTGCATAGCTGCTTATCTACTGGAGCTGGATAGATATAGTCTCCCTTTTCTCCTTGTCTCTTCCCTCCTCTAGGCTGGTTACGCTGGGTATGGGTTTGCTTAAACAGACATACTTATCCATTCTCTTAATGCATGTTCTATACCTCCTTCTTTACTTTCTCTCTCTCTGAAATAATCAGGCCATATAGTTCCTCTTGGTAACTTTATCATCATTTCTTTTTCCTCACCTCCTTCCTTATTCTCATTCCTCTCTCTCTGGATTAAGCCTTTCAGTCTCTACCTGGTCAAAGCTCATTTTCTCTTTCTTCCTGCACCCGTCATTACTCTTTTTGTATATGCTCTTATATCAGCACCACCTACACCCTGTTCTTGTAGCTTATATTTCTGGTTTTATGCTTTCAGATTGTCGTTTTTTCTTTTTTCTGTTTTGGTCTGTTTGCTTGCTTGTTTTATTTGTTGGCACATTTGCGTATTTTTGTTTCCTGTTTGTTTGTCTGTCTGTTTTCCTTTCCAGGGCTACCTCAAGGAACAAACCAAGGTACACCTGGTGAAAGATAACCAAAGTCACAACAACAGAGAGCAAGTAACAGTCTCCAAAAAACACCTCCCGAAAGGCAGGTCCTAGACAGTGTGTGAGCCCCCTTTAATATAGCAGTACTCACAGGCGCAGAGCACATAACAAGGTTTGAAATTCCAGGAAGTAGTGACAGCTAAAGAATATATCAAAGCAGATATAAGCAACATAACTGAACAAGAATTTAGAATAACAGTCATAAAATTAATTGCTGGGCTTGAAAAAAGCATAAAAGACAGCAGAGACTCCATTGCTACAGAGATCAAGGACCTTAAAAATGGTCATGATGAATTAAAAAACACTATAAATGAAGTGCAAAACAAATTGGGGGTGGCCACAGCATGAATTGAAGAGGCAAAAGGGAGAATAGGTGAATTAGAAGATAAAATTATGGAAAAAGAAGCCGAGAAAGAGAGAGAATCTGATCCAGGAACAGGAAAAGAGAATTCGAGAGTCAAGTGATGCAATCAAACAACATCTGTATCATAGGAATTCCAGAAGAAGAAAAAGAGAGAAAGAAGCTGAAAATAAGCCTAACCAAAGATGTAAAAGACCTCTACGCTGAAAATTATAAAAAACTTAGGAAGGAATTGAGGAAGACACAAGGAAATGGAAAAACATCCCATGCTTATGGATTGGAAGAATAAATATCGTTAAAATGGCAATACTACCCAAAGCAATCTACACATTCAGTGCAATCCCAATCAAAATTGCATCAGCATTCTTCTCAAAGCTAGAGCAAACAATCCTAAAATTTGTATGGAACCACAAAAGACCCTGAATAGCCAAAGTAATATTGAAGAAGAAAAGCAAAGCGGGAGGCATCATAATCCCAGACTTTAACCTCTACCACAAAGCAGTAGTCATCAAGACAGTATGGTATTGGCACAAAAACAGACACATAGACCAATGGAATAGAATAGAGAACCCAGAAATGGACCCACATGCATATGGCCAACTAATCTTTGACAAAGCAGGAAAGACTATCCAATGGAAAAAACAGACAGCCTCTTTAACAAATGGTGCTGGGAAAACTGGACAGCAACATGCAAAAGAATGAAACTAGACCACTTTCTTTCACCACTCACAAAAATAAACTCAAAATGGATGAAGGACCTGAATGTGAGACAGGAAACCATCAAAATCCTAGAGGATAAAGCAGGAAAAAGCCTTTTTGACCTGAGCAGCAGCAATCTCTTACTTGACACATCTCCAAAGACAAGGGAATTAAAAGCAAAAATGAACTATTGGGATCTCATCAAGATAAAAAGCTTCTTCATGGCAAAGGAAACAACCAACAAAACTAATAGACAACCGACAGAATGGGAAAGGATAATTGCAAATGACATATCGGATAAAGGACTTATATCTAAAATCTGTAAAGAACTTACCAAACTCCACCCCCAAAAAACAAATAATCAGTGAAGAAATGGGTGGAAGATATGAATAGACACCTTTCCAAAGAGGACATCCAGATGGCCAACAGACACATGAAACAATGCTCAAAGTCACTCGTCATCAGGGAAATAACAAATCAGAACCACACTGAGATACCACCTCACACCGGTCAGAAGGGCTAAAATGAACAAATCAGGAAACTATAGATGCTGGCGAGGATGTGGGGAAGCAGGCATCCTCTTGCACTGTTGGTGGGAATACAAACTAGTGCAGCCGCTCTGGAAAACAGTGTGGAAGTTCATCAAAAAATGAAAATAGAACTACCCTATGACCCAGCAATAGAACTGCTAGGAATCTACCCAAGAGAAACAGGAGTGCTGATGCATAGGGGCACGTGTACCCCAATGTTCATAGCAGCACTTTCGACAGTAGCCAAATCATGGAAGGAGACTAAGTGTCCATCAACTGACGAATGGATAAAGAAGATGTGGTATATATATACAATGGAATACTACGTGGCAATGAGAAAGAATGAAATCTGGCCATGTGTAGCCAGATGGATGGAACTGGAGGGTATTATGCTAAGTGAAATTAATCAGTCAGACAAAGACAAATACCATATGTTTCCACACATAGGTGGATTTTGAGAGACTTAGCAGAAAACCATGGGGGAGGGGAAGAGAGGAAAAGAAAAAAGACACAGAGAGGGAGGGAAACAAAACATAAGAGACTCTCAAAGACTAAGAACAAACGGAGGGGTGAGGGGGGTTTGGGAGGAGGAGAATGGGTGACATGCACAGAGGAGGGCGCTTGTTGGGATGAACACTGGGTGTTATATGGAAACCAATTTGACAATAAATTATTAAAAAAAAAAAGAAAACCAAGGCATGAGGCATCACAGTCCCAGACTTTTATCTCTACTACAAAGCTGTAATCATCAAGACAATATGGTATTGGCACAAAAACAGACACATAGACCAATGGAATAGAATAGAGAACCCAGAAATGGACCCACATGCATATGGCCAACTAATCTTTGACAAAGCAGGAAAGACTATCCAATGGAAAAAAGACAGCATCTTTAACAAATAGTGCTGGGAAAACTGGACAGCAACATGCAGAAGAATGAAACTAGACCATTTTCTTACACCATACACAAAAATTAACTCAAAATGGATGAAGGACCTGAATGTGAGACAGGAAACCATCAAAACCCTAGAGGAGAAAACAGGAACAAACCTTTTTGACCTCAATCGCAGCAATTTCTTACTTGACACATCTCCAAAGACAAGGGAATTAAAAGCAAAAATGAACTTATTGGGACCTTATCAAGATAAAAAGCTTCTGCACTGCAAAGGAAACCATCAGCAAAACTAATAGGCAACCAATGGAATGGGAAAAGATAGTTGCAAATGACATATTGGATAAAGAGCTAGTATCCAAATCTATAAAGAACTCACCAAACTCCACACCCAAAAAACAATCCAGTGGAGAAATAGGCAGAAGTTATGAATAGACTCTTTTCCAAAGAAGATATCCAGATGACCAACAGACATATGAAACATTATTCAATGTCACTCATCATCAGGGAAATACAAATTAAAACCACACTGAGATGCTATCTCATGCTGGTCAGAGTGGCTAAAATGAAAAAATCAGGAAACTATAGATGCTGGCGAGGATGTGGAGAAGCAGGCATCCTCTTACACTGTTGGTGAGAATGCAAACTGGTGCAGCCACTCTGGAAAACGGTGTGCAGATTTCTCAAAAAATTAGAAATAGAGCTACCCTATGACCCAGCAATAGCACTGCTAGCAATCTACCCAAGAGACACAGGAGTGCTTGTTCATAGGGGCACATGTACCCCAATGTTTATAGCAACACTGAACAATAGCCAAATCATGGAAAGAGACTAAGTGTCCATCAACTGACAAATGATAAAGAAGATGTGGTTTATATATACAATGGAATACTACATGGTAATGAGAAAGAATGAAATATGGCCAATATGGAATTGGAGGGTATTACACTAAGTGAAATAAATCAGGCAGAGAAAGACAGACACCATATGTTTTCATGCATAGGTAGATTTTGAGAAACTTAACAAAAGACCATGGGGGAGGAGAAAGGGGGGGAAAAAAGTCACAGAGAGGGAGGGAGGCAAAACATAAGAGGCTCTTAAATACTGAGAACAGAGGGTTGATAGGGGGTGGGGGAGAGGGGAAAGTTGGTGAAGGGCATTGAGTAGAGCACTTGTTAGGATGAGCACTGAGTATTGTATGGAAACCAGTTTGACCATAAATTATATTTATAAATGAATAAATGAATGAATAAATACATAAATACATACATAAATAAATACAATGAAAGGTTTCTCTGTGAAATGTACTGCCAAGAGAATGAAAATTCAAACCTCAGATTTGTAGAAAATATTTGCAAAAGACATAACTGACAAAGGACTATTATCGAAAATATATGGAGAATTCTTAAAACTCAACAATAAGAAATCAGCTCAATTAAAAAGTAAACCAAAGACCTTGATAGACACCTCACCGAAGAACATATACAGATGGCATAGAAGCATATAGAAAGATGTTGCACATCATATGTCACCAAGGAAATGCAAATTAAAGTAATAATGAGGTGCCACTCTTTACACGTAGTATGTACCAGATTATGCCTGTTAGGATGACCAAAATCCTGAACCCTGATACCACCAACCTCTGTGAAAAATGTGGAGTGACAGGAATTCTCATTCATTGCTGGTGGAAATTCATAATGGTATAGCTACTTTTGAAAGCAGTTTGATGGTTTCTTACAAAATTAAATATACTCTTCACATATTGTCCAACAATTGCACTCTTCTGTATTTATCCAAAGGAGTTGAAAACTTATGTCACACAGAAAACCTCAACATGGATGTTTATAGCAGCTTTTTTCACAGTTGTCAAAATTGGAAGCAACCAAGATGTCCTTTAGTTAGGTGAATGGATAAACTGTGGTACATCAAGACAGTTATTTAGCACTGAAAAGAAAGAAGCTATCAAGCCATGAAAAAACATGGAGGAAACTTAAATACATATTATTAAGTGAAAGAAGCTAGTCTGAAAAGGCTACATACTGTTTGATTCCAACTATTTGACATTCTTGGAAAGGGAAAACTGTGGGGTATAAAGACCGATGGTTATCAGGAGTTAAGGAGAAGAGAGGGATTAATAGGCATAGGTGAAGCATTGAGGATTTTTAGGACACTGTAACTACTCCGTGTGGTTCTGTAATAGTGAATACATGTCATTATAAGTGTGTCCAAACCCATAAAATATACAGTACCAAGGGTGAACTCTACTGTAAGCTATGGACTTTGAGTGATAATGTTGTGTCAGTATAGGTTCATAAGTATTAACAAGTGTATAACTACAGTGAGGGTTATTGAAAATGGGGGAGCGCTTTGCATATCATGGGGGCAAGAAGTGTAGCAGAAATCTCTGACTTCTCAGTTTTTCTGTGAATTTGAACTGCTCTAAAAATAGTTTATTAAAAATCACATGAGATACCAACATAGGAAAAATCCCAAATATCACACCACAAAACTACCTTTTCATAGATTAGCGACTTAATATATGAACATATATGGAACATTTAAAGTTTCATTTCTTGTACACTAATAGTTCTATCTTAATGAAAGATAATAAATTTAGATTAATCATCTGATATGTAACATAGGATTAAGATCTTTATTATAATTTAAATTCGTTTGGAGTCACAATTTAGAAGCCTATTTTAAAATTTAAAAACATTTTGATACACAGTACTTTTATAAAATAAAGTTAGGCTGGGGGCACCTGGATGGCTCCATTGGTTGAGTGTCCAGCTCTTGATTTCAGCTCAGATCATGGTCTTACAGTCATGGGATCCATCCCTGCTTGGGATTCTCTCTCTCCCTCTCTCTCTGCCCCTACCCCACTCACAGGTGCACATTTCTCTCTCAAAATAAATATTTTCAAGATAAAAAAAATTATGCTAAAGCTAATTGAATATTAATTAGTAGTGTACTGCCAGGAAGCAGGTTCATCCAAAGCATAGTCTACAATTAGTAGAAAATAATCATATCCATTCTCAAAAACAAATAAATAGATAAAAACAAATAGCTGTGAGCAGCCAGTCATTATAATGGTTGTTTTTAGTTTAGTCTCATTTGCAAAATATTAAATTTTATCAACTGATTGATATGCTTGCTCAGTTTTACTAATTAAAGCCTTTTAAGGAGAAATGTTTAAAAAAAATTAATGGGAGGGAGATAAAACATAAGAGACTCTCAAAGACTAAGAAAAAACTGAGGGTAAGGGGGATGAGGGAGGGGGGAGAGGGGGTGATGGGCATTAAAAAGGGCACATGTTGGGATGAACACTGGGTGTTATATGTAAACCAATTTGAAAATAAACTATTATAAAATTAAAAAAAAATTAATGTTTATTTTAGAGAGAGAGAGTGCGCAAGCAGGGGAAAGGCTGAGAGAGAGGGAGACACAGTATCCTAAGCAGGCTCCAGGCTCTGAGCTGTCAGCATGGAGCCCGACTTGAGGCTCTAACCTACAAACCATGAGATCATGATCTGAGCTAAAGTTGGCCGATTAACCAGCTGAGCCACCCAGGTGCCCCATGAGCAGAAATGTTTAAGGATCATGTTAAAAAAATTTACTATGTCCATTGGCTGTTTATAAGTTTTGCAAAAAAAATGAAAAGTTTTCAAATTCATATACTCCTGTGCCTTTTAGGCCACAGGTTATCCTAAGGATATTGTGTCATTGTCTAGTTCTGTGTTCCCTTTTAAAATATGTGATAAGAGGTTAAGTGTCTGACTCTTGATTTCAGCTCAGGTCATGATCTGGCGATTTGTGAGTTGGGGTTCAAGCTGACAGCATGGAGCCTGCTGGGATTCTCTCTCTCCCTTTCTTTCTCCCCCTCCACTGCTTGCTCATGCATGCATGCTCGCGCTCTCTCACACTCTCTTTCTCAAAATAAATGAACATTTTGAAAAAATTAAAATCAAATATAAGAGTATATGAATAAAACTAATATGAGAAAGGGGTCTTATTTTTTTTCTCTCTGGAATCCCTCATCCTCTGTCACCCATTTAGTATGTTTACTTAGAATTCCTTGACATTCTGTGCTGGAGGCAATTTCTGAAATCCTGAGATAGGCAGCTCTTTGAAGATTGAGGTTTGTGGTTTTGTTTAATAATCAATATGGTCATGCTCTGTTGATAGGGTAAGTGTGGTATTCTTGTTATGAACAAATCATTTTACCCATTTTTTTCTTAAGGTTTTACAAATATATTTATTTACAATATGAATTGAATTTATAGGAGTGTACCGAAAAACAAAGCCAAACTGAACGAGCCATTAGGGAGAAAAAAGCAGTGGAAGAAGAACTAGAAAAGGTAAAAAGGAAAAACTACCTAAAACTCAACTGCAGATATTCACTATTACTGTTTGCTTTCATCACATTGCCTACTAGCAACCGCCGTATTATAAGTGAGTGTATTTAACTGGAGTATATTCAGGATCTGTACTTAAATACTAGTATTGCCTGAATATGTCTCTCTATAAGAGTGGCCACGGTGTTTGTACTTTTTACTTGAAGGTGTATATTTTTTGAAGTAGCTAGCCTTGTTTAAACCTTCTTCCAATTGTAAATTTTACTTGGTCTTCCTTGTGTTTTTAAATTCTATGCCAACACTTATTGGGTTTAGGCCATGTAAAAATATAAGTTATATATAACCAGAAAATTACAACATTGCTCTGATTTTAACCTTTTAAAAGTATACATTTTTATTTTGTAAGTAGAAAAATACTACCCAAATGATATTTATGAAAAAACAATGTGAGAAGTGTATAGTTTAAAATTTATTTCTTACTTAGAGAACTTTTTTATCATCATTAAATATCCCACTCTTTTAAAATACCTTGGGAAAAAAAAAGGAGACTAATCTTGGTGCAGAATATATGGTGTTTTAAGTGGTGCATTAGGAACTTTTATAGACAGGTTAAGTTAGTTACCTAATGTTAACAAATACTAAATGGTAGAGTCAGAATTTGATTTTCAAAGAAGAACTACATACATGCTGTGCTTCATAGCATAAAGTAAATCAGTAAACTTAACAATCAGTAAAAAGCATGTGACATATCTGTATTATTGACATAAAAAGATTATGAAAATAAAAGAGTCCTTTACAAAGCAGCATAAAGCATAAGTATATATGTCATATTCCAGGTGGGACCTTTATGGTCACCTTTCTCCTGCAAGGTTGATTCCTTCTGAGTTACTGTTATGCAATACAGATAGATCCCATTTAGATTGCCACCTGCTATACGTATATCAGGGCTGGGATGAATTTCTTAATATTTACATGGCATAGATTAAGAAATAGGCTTAATTGAGAAAATGTAAAACTTACAAGACTAAAGATAACAAGTTAAAAGAAGGCACAGGTCCCTAATTCTCCCACTATCCCACAGGCAAGTGTGCTGAAGTCAAAGCACTGCTGGGACTATAGTATAGGTCTGTATTTTAGTAGTGGGACATTAACATGCTGTTACTCTACCTTTTTATAGAGCAGGAGTGACAAAGCAGTCTTTTCAGTGGAAGAAGATACAGGTTATTGACCAGGCAGTCTGGATTTAGAGGATAGCGTTGGGTAGAATTTGTCTGAAAATGTGAGCTGCTTAGCACCTGGAAACTTTGCAGTTCTTGGGATGTTACAGCCCCTGTGTCGTGGTAGGAAGCCTAGTCTTATAAGAAGCTGAGCTTGGGTAGAGTCATTCATTTTGGGGAAAGAGGAGCTCCTGTTTCAGTTAGATCATTATCTAGCTAAACCAGAGTAAGATTCTGAAGTCACTTAGAGATAGTTCTACTCATTGTTCCACAGCATATATCTGTATTTTTCAATACCAGAATATAGAATTTTCATTTTCTTGAAAGGTATTCAAGACAATTGAATCAAAACATTATCTTTAAGTGGTGACATTTAGAGTATTTTTTTTTTAGCTATTTCTTTTTAAAATATTTAAACTATCCCCAGGACCAGATGACTTCACAGGAAATTCTATCAGACAGTTAAAGAAGAGTTAATCCCTCTTCTTCCCGAACTATTCCCCAAAATAGAAAATGAAGGAAAACTTCCATATTCTTTCCATGAGGCCAGTATTACCTTAATATCAAAACCAAATAAAGACACCACTAAAAAAGAGAACTACAGGCCAATATCACTGATGAACATAGATGCAAAAATTCTCAATAACAAAACTGAATCCAAATTATACATTAAAAAAAAAAAAAAGTATTCACCACTATCAAGTGGGACTTATTCCTGGGTGGCGACGGTGGTTTAGTATCCACAAATCACTCAACATGATACATCACATTAATACAAGAAAGGATAAAATAAATAAATAATTTAAAAATAAAGCATTAAAACCATTTGATTAGTTTACAATTAGCATGAAAAATTTCAAAAAATAAGCAATTTATTATATGTCAGTTTTCAGCATTTTATTTTATAAATATGAAACAACCAAAATTATCGATATGTTTTAGTATGGTGCAGTGGGAACAGATGAACACATGATTATGGTTTTTTATTTATCATTGACTTCAGTTTCTAAACTGTGTAATTTGTTAAGGCAGTTTTCTTCTGTAAGGTAATACACATAAACTTCTTTTGCAGATTTACCGTGAAGGCAGAGTAAATGAAAATGATTACAGAAGACTAGAAGAAATGCACCAAAGATGCCTGGTTGCAGAGCGTTCAAAAGATGATCTTCAGCTAAGACTTAAGACAGCAGAAAATAAAATAAAACAACTTGAAATAAAGTAAGTTATTCTTTTATATTTTCTGTTAACATTTGTAGAATTCATATACTTTTTTGACAGACTCTTTACTTTTCTTAAATAGGACATATATATGTTGGAGGAAAAAATTTAGCACCAAATAGATTTTTTTCAGGCTTATTTCTGAAAACTAATTTGTTTCAGAAGTAAAGATTTAACAGTATTATTACCATTTTATTTCAAATTTCTCCTTTCTGGCAGTTAAATAGAATACTCATAAGATTGGGGTTTTTTTCATACTAAGCTGTTACAGTAGCTTCCTTATAATTATTGCTTTTATAATCAGTTTACACTTATGTTTCTTTTGTTATTGAATATTCTATAATAATCCTTCATGTTTACTTATTACATTATCTATTAAAATGGTAAATTTATAATCTGGTATATCCGTTCTAACTAATTTTCTACCTTTCCTGCCAGAGTGTTACTTAATACAGTAAAACTTAATTTGAATTGCATGGAATCTCAATCTGTTACAGAATATGTTTGGTAGATATTTTAAAAATAAAGAGGAATACTGTCAGCAATACAGTGGAATGAATTGGAGGTACCCAGCCCATGTCCTTCCACAGAAAGAAATATGCAAAAGGACAAAAGTGCCTTTGTGAGAGCTTAGGGATCCATATAGGAGGTTACAAATCCCTGTTGGAGCCCAAGAACAGGGAGGCAAGCCTACACACCAGTACCAGCATACACTGTAGTCCTATCTACGGGCCAAAGCAGCCCCAGCTACATGTGGATTTGGCTCTAGCCCTACTTGTTGACAATCCTGCGCCTAGCCTCTTCCACTAAGGCATTCAACAGAAGCCATGCCTGTGGGCGGTCCTGATAACAAGCCTGCCAAACTCAGACCTACTGTCCCTGCATCCTGGCTCTAGTTCCACTCTACTGTGGTCTGGAGGCAATCCTGTCCACCCAGGAACCAGCCCACTTCTGGGAGTACAGTTTCCCACCAGAAGTCACATCTGGCTACTCCTCTGGTAACAGGCCTGCCAACCATGGTCCTATCTGCAGACTTAGCAAAAACCCTAAGACGTGGATCCAGCTTTCCTGTAACATAGTTTGAGGTAGTCTTTCTTGGCTAGGGATCCAGCCAACTACCCAAAAGACCCAGTACAGGCTCCACCCATAGATGCTTCCAGTTACAGGCCCACTGACCTCAGACCTGACTACAATCCCTGAAGCCGTCTTGTGACCCAGCTTTAGTCCCATTCTACCACAATTAAAAAACAGACACATATAGATCAGCTCAGTGGCATGACAAGAGCACCTTTAGGAACTCACTGGACACAACACTTGACTGTGCCCTTGGTTACATGCCTGCCAACCATGAACTTGGCACACGGTTTCAGCTTTGCTCAACCACAATCCCAGAGGCAGCCCCGTCAGTTGTGTGACTTGACAGGAGATCATCTTTACCTGCTAAAATCAGTCTGTAAAGACTAGAAGAGGAGTCTGCTTCATCAAATACACAGATACCAAGAAAGAATCAGGCAAACATGACAGCACCAAAGGAAACTAATAAACTAATAAAGGAAACTAATAATTGACCCAAAAGGTGATCCTTGGACTGCTTGACAAAAATCTAAAATATTGTCTTCTCCTGAAAAGAGTCAACTAAAATCAGAAAAATGATACACGAATAAAATGAGCAGTTTAACAAAGAAATAGAATCCATTAAAAAGAAACAAACAAATCCTGGAGCCAAAGAACTGAACTGAAAAATTCTGTAGTTTCAGTAGCAGACTTGATCATTCAGAAGAAGAAAGTCAGCAAACTTGAAGAGAGATCATTTAAAATCATCCAGTTAGAGGAACAAAGAGAAGAAAGAATGAAAAAGAGTAAAGAAAACCTACATGAGTTATGGGACATCTTAAAGTAAATCAGAATACACATTATGAAAATTCCAGAAGGATCAGAGAATGAGAAAGGAACAGAAAGCTTATAAAGAAATAATAATAGAAAACTTACCAAATCTGGGGAGGGAATTGAACATGCAGATCCATAACACTCAAAGAATCACAGGCTCAGCATCAAGAGGTTTTCACATTATAATCAAATTGCCAAATATAGAATTTTTAAAACAGGAAGTGACTCTTCACATACAAGAGACTCCCTCCAAGCCCCATAAAAGTATCAGTGGATTTCTTAGAAGAAACTTTGCAGCAGAGAGAAAGTGGCATGATATAAAAAGTGCAAACCAGGAATGCTATACCCAGCAAAGTTGTCCATCAGAAATAGAAGAGAGAGTAAAAACTTTCTAAGACAAACAAAAGCTCAAAAGGGAGTGTATCACTTTTAGAGTTGCTGTATAAGAAATGCTAAACTTTTTCAAGTGGAACTGAAAGGATACTAATTAGAAACATAAAAATATATGAAAGTATTAAACTCTCTGGTAAAGAAAAGTATATGGTCAAACTCAGAATACTCTTAAGACTTATAATAGTACTACATACATCACTTTTAACTCTAGTATAGAAGTTAAAAGATAAGAGTATTAAAAATAACAAGAAGTACAATAATGTGATAATTGATATACAGTATAAAAAGAGGTAAAGTATGACATCAGTAACACAAAATGTGGAGGAATAGAGAAATAAAAGTGATTGAAGTTAAATTGTTACCACTTTAAAATAGGCACATAACAGATGTTATATGTATGTCTCATGCTAATCAGAAAAAGATGTGTAGTAGACACACAAGCAACTACTACAAAAATTCAACAAATCACAAAGGAAGACAAATAAAATGTTAAAGGAACAAAGGAACTACAAAATGGAAAACGATTAACAAAATCACAATAGTTTCTACTTATTAATAATTACTTTGAATTTATATGAATAAAATTATCCAGTCAAAAGACAGAATGACAGAATAGATTAGAAAATAAGATCTACTAGAGAGTCACTTTAAATTTGAGGAAACACATAGGCTAAAAATGAAGAGATGGTAAAAGATATTCTATCCAAATGGTGCCCAAAAGACAGCAGGGTTGTCTTATATCAGACAGACTTTAAGTCAAAAACTATCACAAGAGGGATGCCTGGGTGGCCCAGTTGGTTAAGCATCCAACTTTGGCTCCGGTGATAATCTCAGGGTTTGTGAGTTTGATCCCCATGTTGGGATCTCTGCTGTCAGCATACAGCCCACTTCAGCTCCTTTGTCACCCTCTCTCTGCCTGTCTCCTCATGTACACGTGCTGTCTCCCCCCTCTCCCTCAAAAATGAATAAGCATTCATTGTTTAGTGCAATTGTTGGGTCATAGGGTAGTTCTATTTTTAACTTTTTGAGGAACGTCCGTACTCTTTTCCAGAACTACCCTATGATCCAGCAATTGCACTATTAGGCATTTACCCAAAGGATACAGAAATACTGATTTGAAGGGGTATATGCACCCCAATGTTTATAGCATTCTTATCAACAATAGTCAAACTATGAAGAGAGCCCAAATGTCTACTGACTAATGAATGGATAAATTAGAGGTGGTATATATACAATGGACTATTACTCAGCCATAAGAAAGAATTAAATCTTGTCATTTGCAGCAATGTGGATGGAGCTAGAGTGTATTATGCTAAGTGAAGTAAGTCAGAGAAAGACAAATACAGTGTGATTCACTCATATGTGGAATTTAAGAAATAAAACAGATGAACATATGGGGGGAGGGAGAAGAGAGAGGGAAACAAACCCTAAGAGACCCTTAAAGATAGAGAACAAACTGAGAGTTAATGGAGGTAGGGAATGGGCTAAATGGGTGATGGGTATTAAGGAGGGCACTTGTTAAGATGAGCACTTGGTGTTGTATGTAAGTGATGAATCACTGAATTCTGCTCCTGAAACCAATATTGCACTGTATGTTAACTAACTAAAATTTAAATCAAAATTTGAAAAGGAAAAAAAAATGTGATTATTTCTGATCTTAGCATCTTTCTGATTTTATCATCCTTTGATGATCATTTCCTAGATCCATCATTTCATTAAAATTTTATCAACCAAAGTTGAATAGGAAAAAAGAGCTACAGGATTATGGAACTAAAAGACCTCATATATATTTCCTCTGACACCTATCGACCAGAGAATGTTCACAGTATTTGATTAGCTGGGATTAAAAAGATCAAAATTTTAAAAGACAGGAATATAAATTAGCATATTGAAGAACCATACATGTTTGAAGGTTGTATCACCCAATAATCCATCGCTGAGAAAGTTCAAGAACTATAACCTATTTAAACTGATAAAACAAGAGATTTGTAGAGCTGAGAGTTTATAAAAAACCATTTTTAAATCATGCAACAGAAAAATATGACATCGGTCTTATTGTAATTTAGTAATCTAGACAGCTAATGTGTCTTCCTATGGAGCTAATTGAAGTAGTATAGGAGTTTTGATCATTACCTACTTCACCTTCCTTATATTAGCTTCAGTTTATCCCCTTGAAGTCCTTGTTACACAGTGATTCTCAGTGTTTGTAAAAATTTGAAAAAAGTTTCACATACATTTTCTAGGTGAGTGGTAACTGTTCAGTTTATTAAGATTGCTAAATTGAATGTATTTGCCTGGCCTAATACAACATTGTGAAGCCACCTAGATTAAGTCCTCAGTGAAGACAAATGGGTTAGAACAAAGAAAATGGAAGTCTATACTATAAAAACATAGACTACTTGACTTCTGTTACAGATCATTAAGTTTAATTAAAGGTTCTTTTTGTTTTTTTAATCAGTTCCTCAGAAGAGATATCACGTTGCCAGGAAATGATTCAGAAACTTCAAAACGTTTTGGAATCTGAGAGAGAAAACTGTGGATTTGTCAGTGAACAAAGGCTGAAACTTCAGCAAGAAAATGAACAGTTACAGAAAGAGACTGAAGATTTAAGAAAGATTGCTCTTGAAGCTCAAAAAAAAGCCAAATTAAAGGTATTTTCAAGTCTAGTTAGAGTTAAATGCGTACTTGTGAAAATCAAAATATAGGAGAGACCCAGTAAAACATTTTTAAGGCTTTTTTTTTTTTGCCTTTTCATCAGATAGCACTAAATCATAATGCAGAGCATAACCAGTCTTTTTTGTATTGTAGAATTTGGCAAGCATTCTTGAAAATGATTGCTTTCACTATCCACACACACAAAAAAATTCTTTCCAACCATGAAATATACCAATATTCCTGCCAAAGCAATTTAAGCAGTGCTAGCAAAACTATAGATTAGATAACTTTACAGACTGCCATCCTCTCTTCTATAATAGCCTCCTAAAAATTGAACTCTAAAACTAACTCTGTAGAGGATGCTACATCAGTATGCTCTGAGAACCTCTCATAGGTCGCCTAAAATTTCCCTGCTAGGAATGAGGCAAGGGATAAAAGTCTTTTCTAGAAAAAAATTCCCCTTTATTTTTCCCCTCTCTTTTCCTCCTCCTTCATACTAATGCTTAACGTGCTTTGACAATAGAAACATGATAACCTGTTTAAGGAAGTTTCAAGAAGCGCTGGTGTCACCATCAGCATGTTGCTTGCCTTACCCCATTCCATGCAACTGGAAGATCTATATCTTCCAGTTTCATAGTAAGGATATGAGATAGCTGTATTCACTTTGTTTTTGTTACTGTGTACTCATACAAAGTCACATTGCAACCTAATTCATATCAACACATATGTATTGCCTTCTACTGCAAGTATCAGACACTATAGTTATAAAAGCTTTAACTCTGATAGAGAGCCTTATAGATCATACAGAGAAGTTTGTACTTTATGGTTTAGTCTGTGGGAAATATTTGAAGAACAAAAGGGAAGAATCACACTACCAGATATCGACTTGATATAAAGCTACAGTAATTAAGACAGTGTGCTGTCAATAATAATCAATTTGATCAATGAAACAAAACATAATCCAGGAACAAACCCATTTTTCATAATCACCTCATTTATAACAAAAGCACCAATGTAGTTTAACAGGAAAAGAATTATCTTTATAAAAAATGATGCTAGATCAGTTGGATCCATATTTTTAAAATAAACTTTGACCCCTGTATCACACCACACATTTAAATTCATTTGAGCTGTCTTGTAGACCTGAATCCAACATATAAAACAACGGAGCTTCAAGGAGAAAGTCTTCATGACCTTGGGTAAGAAAGAATTTCTTAATGAGAACACAAAATGCAAAAATCATAATAAAAAAATTAATTGGATTTCATTAAATTAATATTGAGTCATCAGAAGACACCATTAAGCACAGTGCTAGCCCTGGTTTGCCAACTTTGCCTATTAAAAATCACAATGCAGGGGCGTCTGGGTGGCTCAGTTGGTTGGGCGGCTGACTTCGGCTCAGGTCATGATCTCACGGTCTGTGAGTTCGAGCCCCGCGTCAGGCTCTGTGCTGACAGCTCAGAGCCTGGAGCCTGCTTCCGATTCTGTGTCTCCCTCTCTCTCTGCCCTTCCCCTGCTCATACTCTGTCTCTATGTCTCTCAAAATAAATAAACGTTTAAAAAAATTTTAAAAAAATTTTAAAAAAAATCACAATGCAAATTGTCAAAAAAAAAAGACACCATTAAAAGGGTGAAAAGTGAGAGAAAGTATTTCTAATACAGAAAGTGTATATAATGTATGTATAATACATTTGTGATACAATAATATATATACATTTGAATATAATAGAATAGAATAGAACCACAAAAGGACTAATATCTAGAATATAAAAACTGTTACCAATTAATGATAAAATAGCAGTTAATAAGCAAAAAACAAACACCCATTTCCAAAAGTGGGCAAAAACCTTAAATAGGCACTTCATAAAAAAGAATTTATGAAAAAATGTTCAACTGCATTATTAATCAATAAAGTGTAATTAAAATTACAGTGAGGTACCACCGCATACCTACCAGAATGGCTAAAATAAAATTAAAAAATCTAAGAGTATCAAGTGTTGACAAAAATGTAAAGTAACTGGAACTTTCATACAATACTTTGAAAATGTAAGCTGGTACAACCAGCAGTTAGCATTGTCTTTTAAAGTTAGATATACATACATACAATGCCAAATAATCCTGGCTACATACCCACAGATACGAGTGCTAATGTTCATGAAAACAAGTGTATAAGAATATTCATAAAAGTTTTAATCATATCGAACACTGAAAATAGCTCAAATGTCCATCCAAATGAGGTGACATAAATAAATGGTGGAATACTCATATAATGAAATAGATGCACCAGTAAAAAAGAATGAACTATGTCTATAAGTAATAATGGAGGGGTCTCACAGACCTAATGTTGAACAAAATAGTCACACACAAAAAATCCCATAGTCTATTAATTTCATATTATGAAAGTGAAGAATAGGAATAATTACCTATGAGGATGAGATCAGAATAGAGGTTACAATTCCAAAGGGTGAGTAATGATTAGAAGGACATATGAGGGAGCCTCCTGAGGTATCCGAATCAAGGCGGTGACTCTGCTATGTCAGTATATGTGTAAAACTTGAGTCGTAACCTTAAGACTTATGTAGTTCATTGTAAGGAAAAGAACGATAAATCTCGGCAAAGGAAAGTTTAGTAGGAGTGTAGATAAAACAAGTAGCTGTGGATGATGGGCACATAGGGATTCATTATAATATTCTTATTTTGTGTATGCTTGAAAGTCCTCATACTAAAACATTTCCATAATAAGTCATTGTACTTGGTGAAAAAATATTGTATCTTCTATTTTTAATTTTATATTATAAATTTCATATGCATTTATAACTAAAAGCTGTTAGTGACACTATAAAACATTAGTGGGAAATGTAGGCATTATGTAACTGATAGATGGAAAAGAACTTCCCTAGCAAAACAAACAAACAAAAATGGAAGAAATTGCAAATGAATATATTGATAGGTTTAAGTATATAAAGTTTTTAAATATTTAGGACCATTTTTAAAATGTTTAGAAAAGAAATAATTGAAGGAAATAATTTTAGTAAATGGGACAAAAGACAAAAACATTCATACGTAAGGAACTTTAAAAAATGTTTAAGAAGAATATTTGTAACCCACTAGAAGAATACATATGAGGCATGAACAGAATTCACAAACTAAGGAAACAAATTGCTAATAAACAACTTTTTTAAAGTTTAAACTCCTTATTAATTAACTGGATAGTTATCAGTGGGTGAATGTGCAACTGAATGTACACGTTTAGGGATCCGTTGGTGGCTCAGTCAGTTAAGCACCCGACTTTGACTCAGGTCATGATATCGCACTCTGTTGGTTCAAGCCCTGCATTGAGCTCTGTGCTGACAGCTCAGAGCCTGGAGCCTACTTGAGATTCTGTGTCTCCCTCTCTCTCTATCTTCCTTTGCTCACGCTCTGTTTCTCTCTCAAAAAAAATTAAAAAAACATAAAAAAATTTTTAAAATTAAATGGTACACATATGGAGTCTAAAATTTGCTCATAAGAAAATAACTAAAATATTTCATAATTTTAAAAATCCACTGCAATATTATTCATCACTAGAAATGAAGGAACAATGAAATGGTACATCTGTAAAATACTGTATTGAGTCATCATTAAAAATTGTTTCTAAATTATAATGCTTTTATATTGTTCTAAGTTTTAAAACAATAAAAATATAAGTATATTTTTGTAAATATTGCAATCTGATCTTCCATAAACTGAAAGGGGCCAGAAAAGATCAAGACAGTTGCATATTGAGAGGTCAGTTAGCTGAGAACCTTAACAACTTATTATATGAAATTTTCATTTGCTCTTAAGGCCACCGCATTCATTTCAGCCCTAGCTTTTCGCTTTTGTAACTTCTCTGTTCTTTCTGCCAGGGCTCTCCATTTCTTTGTGGTCTAAATCCTCCTCATAAGTACATAAAATTAGGAAATGGATAGTTTTTAGCAATCCAGCCTACTTGTGTGAGTGATTCTCTGCTGAGGAAGAGCACAAAGGAAAAAGGGAGACCATAAATCCTTTCTTCCTACCAATATATTGAATTTAATCATAGTGGGACTTCTGTTGTTTGTAGCTCGTAGCCTTCTCTGCAGATATGCAGATCTGTCCAGTTTAACAGTTGGAATTTCATCAGCTAAAGGATCTGGCATATGTTTAAAGACTACATTTTGATAGCAAAAAGCCATCATTCATGCACTCAGTCTACAGATGTGTTTTGGTAACTTTACTACATTTCAGTTGCTGAAGATGTAATGAAGACATCCCCCCCAACCTTAAAACTGTAATTTTTGCATGCAGATGGGCAGACTTCAAACATATGTTTACAAACTAATAAATACTCTTTAGGAAAAACATAAGGCACTGAGAGAGCTTAAACAGAGGGACCTGATTTTGTTGTAGATAGAAGCAATTATTGAACTAAGTTTTAAAAATTGAATAGAAATAACTAAGACAAGCAGGGGAGTAATATTACTCCAGGCAAAGGGAACTACAAGTGAAAATGAGCTAAGAATGAGAAACCATTATAACAGAAGCACAGAAAAAGAAGGGAATAGTAGCACAACACAGGCTTGTAGAAGTAGACAAAGACCAGGTTATCATGAAGAACCTCAGAACAAGGCTTAATACATTACAAATGGACTTTCTAAGAAGAAATGGGGAATTAACTAGTCAGGCAGACTTCTAAAACTATATAGATGCATATATCAGTTTTTAATATATGTAGAAAAAAGAGACAAAGACAGAACTAAACAGTTCCACCTAACATATAGGAACCATGCCTTCTCCAGACAAGGTTGAGATCAAGACAGAGAAGGAGTAGGAGTATATTCAAATCTAAATTTGTAGAATCCAATAATACAAAAAATTATTAAAATAGCAGGAGTCAAGGAGCCTCAGGAGCTTGTAATATAATAGAGAATTAATAAATCCAAGGTTGTTTTCCCAGTGCCAGTATTTATAAAGTCCTAAATTTCTACTTGTGTATTATTTAAGAAACCAAATTTAAGAGTTTTAGGAAGCGCATTGCATTTAGCGGAAGTAGTGAGGACAGGGTATTTGCAGTTTACCCCAAGAATCATAGATTTTGCTGTTCTTGGCTTTTCCTTGGTATTGAGTTAAAGTTGAGTCTCTTATTCATCCTTTTTTGATTTTAGGAAGTGGCCATATTTAATGAATTACTACAAGCTATACTAGCTATGACGATCTTTAAAGCACATTGCTTTAAAATATCATAAGAGAGATATCCTATATTTGTTTAGTAAGATAAAGATGACCTGAGGAGTACACAAAATAAATTGTTCTAGTGACTATTTTCTTAGTTGCCTCAAGGATAGTAATAGATAGTTTCATTCTAGAAGCATGCAAGAGAGGGTAGTTCATTATATACATTGATTGCCTGAGAGCGTTAGGGCTTAATTTTCTCCCTGAACCCCAACTGAGAATGCTTCTAGAGTATCCAAAAAAACCATTTACTTATGTTTATTCTGCACGAAGGTATTTTTACTATAATGACATAAATTACCTGGCAATAGTGGATGATCTTTCCATATGAGATTATGAAAATCATTATTTATAGTCTTTTTTCCTGAAAAAGAAACCTGTTTATACCGTAACTGAAGTGGTAAAGAAATTCTTGTATATTATTTTCTTTACAAAACCCTTTAAAAGGACAATTTGAAATTTAGTATGAAGTGACTTGAGATTCTGAGTGTTGAACACATCAAGGTGCCGAGAGGATGTTGCACTTGGAGAGGTCATGGAGGCTCTGCACACCCCCAAGTCCATACCTTGCCCTATATATCTATTCCATTTGCCTGTTTCTGAGTTGTACCCTTTATAATAAATCAGTAAACTTTTTTTTTTAATAGTTTGAGTAAAAAGCTCTCAGTTACTTGAGCATGAACATTTTCCATGGATCCTGGCAGCAAAAGTGAAAGTAGATAATGAGAGCACTTTTATATTAGATAGTATACTTTTTTCCTACTGGCATTTTAAGACGTTTAGGAAACTGTTGCAAAAAATTATGATCATAATTCTGGTTTCACTAAATTTATATTATAATACAGGATAAGTCTTCATTTGTGATGAAGGAAAATTGTAAACTTATTTTTATATAGATTTCTCATCTGGACATTTCTATGCCACAAACACCACAATGAATGATTCCTTTTGTAAATGTCATTGATCAGTAAGTATATCCCCTACAACAGGAAAAAAAAAAAAAAGATACTGTGTTCATTTTATTCCTTAGATCAGTACAATGGAACATGAATTTTCAATAAAGGAACATGGATTTGAAGTTCAATTGAGAGAGATGGAAGACAGTAATCGAAATTCCACTGTTGAACTGAGACATCTCTTAGTAACTCAACAGAAAGCGGCCAATAGGTGGAAAGAAGAAACAAAGAAACTTACCGAAAGTGCAGAGATTAGAATCAGTAATCTAAAGTAAGTCCACTACTGTTTATTTTACAGAATAAATTTTTTAACCTTTAATGTCCTTGCCATAATCTTTGTGTAAAAGTATCTTATATTTTTTTATTCAGCAAATATTTATTGAACTGCTATGAAAAATATTAAGCATTATAAACCAAAACTCATACTTAGATTTTTGAAAACTTTAGGCATATTCCAAAAATATGATTTTTTTTGGACATGGTGGTTTAGAATCTTAATACTCTTTGCATACAGGTATAACATATAATGTTATGTGGTTGCAACAGAATGTGATTGACTTTCAAAGCCTGAAATATTTGCTCTCTGGCCCTTGAAGAGAAAGTTTGCTGACCCATGTCCAGAAAGTACTTGAACTTTTATGCTGAATGTGATGGGATGCTATGGAAAGCTTTGAGCAAAGTGATATAATCAGGCTTAAATGGTCAACAAATCAGTTTGATTGCAGTTTGAGGAACAGACTAGAGGGCCAAGGGTAGAAGGGAGAAGGTCAGCAAATACTGTGATAATTAGTGTATGAAATGATATAACTTAGATTAGGTTTTGAAGGATTGGAAATCATTTTAAAAAGTTTGTTTGAACCATATTAAGTATGTGCTGCCTAGAAGACATTTAAATCAGGATACTAGCTAGCCAGTAGAGTCTGTAAGTTTAAAGTTCAGGGAAGAGATTGCAACAGGAGCTATAAATGTGGGATCCATTAACATACATGTGATTTCTAAAGTCATGGGATAATAATGTGTAGAAAGGAAGTCTAGATAGAGAAATTAAGCTGTCCAAAGACTGAGTTCCAAAAGTTAAATTCTGGAGAGATGAAGACTGAGTCTGAAAGAGTCTGAAAAGACTGAAAGACTGAGAAAGACTATCAAGAGAAATAAAAATCATGACAGAATGAAAAAAAAATGTGTTTTCCAGGAGTATACGCAATAATAATAGGTGATATTTACTTAGCACATAATGTGTTTTTTTTTTTTTTTGTTCTAAACAACTTAGATGTACTTACTCAAACTTTACAACAACCCTAGAAAGTGGATAACATTATCATTTACATTTTACCATAAAGAAACTGAGGCTGAGGGAGGTTAAGGAACTTACTCAGAGTCACTTAGCTAACAGAATGACCAGTAAAGACAATATGCTCTTAACTGTTGTTTTATAAAATACTACTGAGTGGTCAAATACAGTGAGGACTGAGAATGGACCTTTTTGTTGCCCTTTGATGGTCTTTGCTAACAATGATAAGAGCAGTTTTTGTGGAATACTGGATTAAAATGTATTTGGAATGAATTGAAGAAAAAAAAAAAGAATTTCTGCTTCCAGTTAATGGTGAGCTAGATAGTTTGAACTAGTCCTCCACCACAACTAAAAAAGTTAGATGAATTATAAAAAAAAATCTATTGAGAACATTAAAGAACTAACAAAAAAAAATTAGGCCAATTTAGCCTTATCCCAAGAATGAAAACTTATTAAAACATTAGAAAATAAGTAATATAATTTACTGCGTTAGACTTTTTAAAAGAGAAAAATTATAAGGTCTTCTCAATAGATACAGAAAAAGCATTTGATAAAATTTGATATCCATTTATCATTTTTCAAAATATCTCTTAGCAAATTAAATATAGAATTTCTTTAATTTTGTAAAGGTGTCTATTCTAAAGCAAACATTGTTATTGGAAAAAAAAGTTAGTAACTTTCCTTTGAAGATTGGGAAGATACAAAGAAGTTCATTACTATCACTTCTGTTAATATTTGTATCAGAAGTCCTTTTCAGTGCACTGTGGCAAGAAAATAAGAAATAAAAGGTAAACAAACTAGAAAAGAAGGAAGAAAACAATCATTCTTCACAGATAGTACAACTGTGTATGTAATAAGTTCAAAATAATTAATAGATAATAAGCAAATATATAAAAATCAATTGTATTTCTACATACCCGCAACAAATATTTCAAAATAAAACCTGTAATAGTAAAATTTAAAATACATCAAAAAACATCAAATAGGAATAAATCTAACAATGTGTAAGACTTCTACATAACTGTGATATCAGCAAGATTAAAGAAGGCCTAACTAAATAGAGATCAGGTTAATTGATCAGAATACTCAGTTTTATAAATTTGTTAACAGCCTGCCCCCCGAGTCATCTATAGATTCATTGTAATCCCAGTTAAAATCCTAGCACATGGAGCAGTATTCAAAATATAGTAAGTGAAAAAAACAAGTATTATACAGTCTGTATAGTACTCTACCCTTTAAGAGGGGGAAGTCTCCATGTATGCGTGTACATACACATATACAAGCATGCTCCATATACACTATGTTCACACACATATGTGCACATTCTCAAAAAGAGAGGTGACCAAGACAATAATTGAAATGGTTATCTGTGAGGAGAAAGAAAAAAGCAAAGGATGAAGGCTAGACTTATTTGAATGAACCTTGTTTTATAGATATATAGGCTTGAGTTTGAAGCTATATAAATGTTTACATAATTATTTTTTAAATTAAATCAAAAAAATTTTTAAACCCAAAAATTGTAAGTAAAATTAAACAAATGAACTAATTGTGTGGGAAGTTAATGGCTTAATTATACAGAGAAATTATTTCAAGTGACATTAAACACAGTAATTAGACTGTATATCCCTAGTGAGATAAATCCTAAAGATAAAAGGAAATGTAAAAAAAAAATAAACTGTTTTTAGTAGTTACATCATTAGAAATAATATTGGTGTTATTATTCTGAAACTTATAATTATGAGATAAAGCAATTGAGTAATATGTAAATGCCTTTAAGAACGAAGATTTTTTTATACTAGAGAAGAAACTCAAAGAAATTGTATAAGACTTGTAATTCTAAATTGAAATTGGGAATATTATGGGAACTCATGATGTATTTTAACATGTATGTCTTGGCTCTGTCCACTCAAAGGACCTGGAAGCAGTGACCAGTATTCTCTTGCATTGAGGTATCCCAAAAGAAGCCAGGTTACAGATCTAGGACAGAAAAGTAGAAGATAAGCCTAGAAAACACTTTATTGTAGCAAAAGGTGAGGAAGGTATCAAGATTACTTGGGTCATGTCAAAAGGACCCAGGAGCTAACTTAGTAGGCCCCTTTTGGCTGATGTGGGGGAAATTTGAATATCGAAAAGAATATCTGCAATTAATTGAAAACATGTCAAATATATTAAAAATCCATGACTTCAGAATGATACTTAATAAAGAAAAAAAGCCTTTGGACACCTTTGGAAGATGCTGTGGAACAGCTCATTCTGGAAAAAGATAAAGGGGAAAATTAAACTTTTATTGTACCCTTCCTTTACTCACTATACTTTATTAAATGCTACTTGATCTTTCCTACTCTAATAGCCTTTACTTCACTGGTTACAGAACCAGTGTAGAGATTTTGCCAGTTAGTTTCTCAGTGCGTCTCTTCCAGTGATGCATCCCAGAACCAGGGAAACAACCACAAAGTAGGATTGTAGACACACTAGGCCCATTGTGAGACAACTTAAGCCAAGACTTCATTGATGACCTGATCTGCATAGACCTCACCTGGTTGGTGACCACAGTAGTATTTGGGATCTGTAGGAATTCTTTCAGCAACCCTGCCCAATAATACTGAAAATGTCCTGGATTTCTCTTTCCCCATTGCATGGTCACCCTGCTAACTCTTCACAGGTCCCTTCCCTTAGAGAAAGGCCAAGAGGATGTATACATGAATGTATAACAGACTTCTTCTTAACAAACCTGCAGTCCTTATCTTCATTCAAGAGACTTTGAGGACTTTGAGTCTATCAAAGTTTGAGAAATGGTTAAAGGGCTGTGACATTTTCTTGTAGTGATTCAAGTCAGGCTGCTATTCACAAGACCTAGAGGTTTTCTACTTCTCCAAATCAAGTAAGACTTTAGTAGACTGCCCATCTATTTCAGTTTTAAGCTCACAATGATCAAGCTAACCAATCCCAAAGATCTCTGCAGACCAGACTCTTCTGATTACTACTTCAACTCTGCTACCCATTCTAGTAAGGATAACCACATTTTCTCTGGAGATTTAATGCCACTACATCACACTGTTGGTATTGAGAATCCTATCATTAATCCTGAATTCAGGAAACCCAACTCAGTGGTAGCAGTCATCATTTCTGTTCCATAGTGAATAACCACTGCAGAGCTCTGCAAGGATACCAGGGCAACTCTCATGACTCTTTTTCACACGGTCTTCATGGAGAAAATGTCCTCTGGACCCCTGAGAGTCAGAGGCAAAGGATGGATGAGCTGCTTTTCCATTAAAAAAATTCTACCCTTCCAGTCTCTCCCAGTACTACTGATTCTCAAATGGGGACTACTTTGTCCTTCCCCCCTCCTTAGAGGGGAGAGGACCTGTAGGGATAATACTGGCATCTGGTGTCTAGAGGCCAGGGATGCTGCTAAACATCCTACAATGCACAGGACACCCCCTCACAACAAAGGATTTTCCAGCCAAAGATGTCAGAAGTGCCAAGATTGAAAAACCTTGCTTTACACCATAATGAGGATCTTCTTACATTTCAGTATCATTCAGTATAGGTCACTCTTGAATCCAGATTTTGTTCAAGACCTAACACACTGAATCCAGAATATATGCTTTGTGAGCCCATATTGATAAATCTGTTTGGCCTAATCTAATGTTATTCCTTCCACTGTAATCTAGCACCATTAGGATCCATTCTCACACTTTTTCCCCAGATTCTGTCTATATACAATTGGCAGAATCATGTAATTATGTTAGTGTATTGTGTCTTCTCATATGTCATTCTCTAGAGCCTATCAGACTTGAGTCTAGCAATACATATAGAAGCAATGAATTATGGTGAGACAATTCCTGAAGAGAGTTACCTATTCCTTGTAAGGCAACTCCTTCAGGGGAGGCTGTTACAGACTCCTCAGGCAAAGGATACTTACCTTTCCAAATAGTGTGGAAGGACTGCTTCTATTGTCAAAGGAGACGTGGCAAAATATAGAGGTTCAAGGCCCCAGCTTCACTGGAGTCCATTTGAACACATGTTACCATAACAATTTTCAGGGAAGAAGAGATTCTGTTAGGTTGGGAATTCAGTTTGTGTTGTAATTTAGCCACACATAGGATTAGACTTTGCAATTTGATTATCAGAAATTTCAGCTTTGCAGACATAAGAGGTAAGGTTTCTTTTAGGGTAGTGATAATAGCTTTCAGATTCTTAACCTGGACTTTGAGCTTGGCATTTAAA
The DNA here is from genome assembly GCA_030068075.1 of Paguma larvata. Taxonomy (NCBI): domain Eukaryota; kingdom Metazoa; phylum Chordata; class Mammalia; order Carnivora; family Viverridae; genus Paguma; species Paguma larvata. The sequence goes on from CM057823.1 coordinate 91,295,095, forward strand.
ACTCTGAGCTCTTTATTGTGATCCTCAAAGCTCTTCAGTATACCTAGAAGTCCCATTATACGCCTGGTTAATAACTACAGTGTTTAATGTCCTTAACTTATTTGTCCTTATTTGATCATTCAAAACCTTATCCTTTTTCTAAAATGTTTATTTATTTATTTATTTTGAGATAGAGTGCACACGAGCAGGGGAGGGGTAGAGAGAGAGGAAGAGAGAGAACCCCAAGCAGGCTCTGAGCTATCAGTACAGAGCCCAAAGTGTGGCTCGATCCCATGAACCATGAGATCATGACTTGACCCAATCAAGACTCGGACATTTAACCAACTGAGCCACCCAGGTGCCCCAAAACCTTATTCTTCTTAGGCGCTTGATTATTTAGGTGATAATTTAAGTAACTGTTTTGCCATCGCATAGCATGGATTACCAGTGTACCCTTTACCAGTGGCCTTTAAATCTAATCAAAGCAGAGAACCAGTTCCAGGTAATCCAGAACCAATTACAGTACCCATTTATGAGGTTATATTCCCCTGGAACTACTTCTGTAATTGAAATCAATCCCTATATGTATCAGGGTTTATTCAGGAAAACAGAGCTATGCTGAGTGATACAGAATATGGGATTTATTTTGGGAATTAGGTCTGACACAGTTGTGGGAGATGGTAGAGAAATCAATGCAATGCAGTCATTTCTGCATCTGGTGTAAAGTCTGAAGTCACTATGGTCCGGCTAAACTAGACGTCATGAAGAAAAGCTAGATATGAACGAAAGCAACTATAAGGACAAACTAGAACCCTGTTTTCATTTATCTCTCACCATCTCCAACCACTGCCATGGATGACCTGCAGAAGAAGCTGGTGCCCTTTACCATGCATTTACACATGACTTAAGACAAGAGGCAGAAGACGGAGTTGCTGTGGGTCCATGGAGTGCTACACACCAACGTAGTGACCTAACATAGCAGCAGCAGTGTACATGAGTTGCCACAGTGCCAGGTGCCCTGCCATCCCTCAGAGACTGCTGCACAAACTTCTTTTATGGTCAACACCAACCCAGGACCAGGCAGGGAAGGAAATGCTGGGAAATTTAGTTCCAGCTTAGCTAAGTTGATGCAATTCAAAGCCACCACCTGCATTTGTCATAATTAGTGATGTTGGACAATTCACAATGTTTATATAAGGAAGTAGGAAACCATATAATACAGACTTAACTGAACATCACTCTAAAGATTATGATGGCTGTAATTTGTTGAATATATACTGTTGCCTAACACTTTACATGCTCCTTTAATGATCACAAAAACTTATAAAATAAATGCTATTATACTACCTATATTAGGGTTATCCAGAGAAACAGAACTAATAGGATGTGTGTGTGTGTAGAAAGGTTTATTTTAAGGAATTGGCTCATGGGATTGTGGAGGCTTAGCAAGTGTCAAGTTTTTCTAATGGAGAAAACTGACAAGCCAGATACTCAGGAAACAGTTGCAGGTTGCAGTTTGAGTGCAAAGACATTCATACTGGAGACCTGAAGAGCCATTTTTACTGTTCGAATCCAAAGGTGGTCTCCTGCAGAATTTCCTCTTGCTTGGGGGAAGTCAGCTTTTTGTTCTATGATCAACTAGTTGTATGAGGCCCATACACACCATGAAAGGCATTCTGCTTTATTCAAAGTCCAGTGATTTAAATGGAAATTTTATCTAAAACACTCTCACAGAAACATCCAGAATAATGCTTGATTAAACATATGGGCACCATGGCCCAGACAAGTTTATACATAAAACTAATCATCACAGTCTCCATTTGACACATGAGGAAACTCTAGACTTTAAAAAATTTATGCAGATCCATAATTCATTATCTACTATTTTAAATTTGAAAAAACTCTGAAAACAAATTTTTCCTAAGTTAGCTGCCTACACTTTGGTGAAAACCTGACTTGAACTGACAGGAGGCTATTTATGGTATAGGTATATCTGTGTGCACACACACACACACACACACACACACAACATATATACGGATACACATAAACATTTATTATGCCTGTTCATATGTTTTACTGAGAAATATTTATGACTACTGTAATCTCTGTCCTATTCTAAACCCCTAAAATATTTTTCTTGGATGTGTTAGGCTTTGCTACGTTATACATGTAACTTATACACACCAGCTAATTATTCCCAGTAGGTTATTGATAGTGAATGTGTTTTATTTCAGTTTGTATTCTCTGAAGTATCACAGTACTTTGCCAAAAGGAAGCACATAGAATGTTGAATATAATTGTCTCGAGTCTGTCAAAATTATTTTAACACAACCCTATCTATTGGTTTCATCTGGGCTAGAAAGATTTTTAAGACTCTTTACAGATTTTGACTTCAGGAATAGTACTTGATTTTTTGAAAAATAATTCACTCCAGTTATATGTTCATTTTATTATCAAGGAATTTTTACATGATTCCCTTGAGTTGTGTCATTATTACACAGGAATCCGTGAGTTGTAAGATTATCCATATTTTTTGGTGGATATTATTTTATTCAGAAAGATCAAAGAATGTCTTTAAAAATTATAGATATCTTATGGGGAGCCTCGGTGGCTCAGTCAGTTAAGCATCCAACTCTTGATTTTGGCTCAGGTCAGGCTCTCACAGTTCCTGAGTTCTAGCCTCGTGTGGGGCTCCATGCTCTGTGCTGACAGTGTGGCGCCTGCTTAGGATTCTCTCTCTCCCTCTCTCTCTGCCCCCTCACCGGCTCAAGTGCTCTCTTTCTCTCAAGAATAAATAAATTTTAAAAAATTATAGATACCTTAGGCTCTAAGTTTTATAGATCTTAAATTCCACACATTTACATTTTAGTATAGAGGATTAAATATATTTGACCAGTAAGCACCTTCACTTATGCAACAAATGCCCATAAATTGAATTCTTACATCTAAAATAATTTTTTTGAAAGAGAGGGTGCTAGCGAGCAAGGGGCAGAAAGAGATAGAGAAAGAGAGAAGCAGGGCTCACCTGGGGCTGGTGCTCACCTTACTCAGGGCTTGAGCTCACCTGATGTGAGACTTGAGATCACCTAAAGTGAGGCTTGAGCTCACTTGAGGTAGGACTCAAACTCATGAACTGTGAGATCATAACCTGAGCCGAAGTCAGATACTTGACAACTGAGCCACCCAGGTGCCCCTAAAATCATTTTAAGTGTTCAGACTCATGCTTTTAAAATAACCTGTAAAGTGCTATGTGAAGGAAAATTTTATAGTTGTTTTCAATTATAGACAAATCAATGAATCCACAAATTATTTTTACCCCAAAACATAAACTGAGGCAGAGATCTGGCATGGGCACAAAATTGAGGTGTCCCCACATATGATAAACACAAAAGATCAAAACAAAGTGAAGATGAAAGAGAGTAGAATTACCTTAGAGGAAGATAAAGAACACAGTGGTGACATTAAACCAGATGGGCTATAGTCATAAAAAGAAATTGAGTGAAATACTTTTTTCATAAAAATATGCAGAATAGACCTGAAAACATGAAACCTTGGTAGCTGGGGTTATTTTTTTTTCTTTGTGGTTATCAGTTAACACTTTATTTTTTTTAAGTTTTTATTTCAATTCCTGTTCATTAACATACAGCATTATATTAGTTTCAGGTGTACAGTATAGTGATTCAACAGTTCCATACAACACCCAGTACTTATCACAAGTGCACTCCTTAGTCGCATCACCTATTTAACCCAACCCCCTACTCTCCACCCCCTTCTCCTCTGGTAGTCATCAATTTTCTATAGTTAAGAGTCTGTTTCTAGGTTTGTCTTTCTCTCTTTTCCCCTTTGCTCCTTTGTTTTGTTTCTTAAATTTCACGTGAGTGAAATCATATGGTGTTTGTCTCTCTCTGACTGATTTATTTCACTAGGTATTATATTTTCCAGCTCCATCCTTATCATTGTAAATAGCAAGACTTCATTCTTTTAATGGCTGAATAATACTCTATTGTGCAAGTATACCACATCTTTTATCTTTTCATTAGTTGATGGACGCTTGGGCTGCTTCCATATCTTGACTATTGTAAATAATGCTGCTATAAACAAAGAGGTGTATGTATCCCTTTGAATTACTGTTTTTGGATTCTTTGGATAAGTACCCAGTAGTGCAGTTGCTGGATCATAGAGTAGTTCTATTTTTAACTTCTTGAGGAACCTCCATACTGCTTTCCACAGTGGCTGCACCAGTTTGCATTTCCACCAGCAGCGCATGGGTTTTCTTTTTCCTCCACATCCTTGTCAACGCTTGTTTCTTGTATTGTTGAGGTTAGTCATTCTGACAGATGTGATGAGTAGCTGTGGTTATTTGATATAATCACTCAGTGTCTTTAATACATACTGATAATATTAACAAGGTGTGGACTGGAAAGTCATCCATCTTTTGGTAAAACTCTTTCTAATGAGCTTAATCAAGATAACAAAAGGCTTCTTTGACTACTCAAAATACAGTTTTCAAATATTGAGAAACATAATAGATTTTAGAAATAAACATTGATCTGGTGTGAGAATTGAAGGTGAGAAAGACACTGCAGCAGAAAAGATCCAAAGCTCAGTAATGAATAACCATTTTGGAGGAACATATTTGCTGGAACATAAAGATATTGGTAACCAAAAATTAATAGTAAATGACATCTTTAATGATAATAGCAATGTTTATATAATGAAATATAGCTACCTTTTTTAAGATGCAACAAATCTTGGCACTAAAAGATAAAATATGGATATCCAAGAAAGAAATACACAAAAGAGATTTCTTGTTTTATCATGTTATGGAATTACTATTTCCATAGAGTTGATTTTCACTTGATCTTCTCTGTTCAGGAGTTTCATTATCCACTTCATTGCTGAATTACTAATCTCTTTCTCCTAAAGCTTTCAAGGTGGCCCATTTGGGGGCTGGGGGGAGAAAGAAAGAAACCAGGCAAAAATAAACCATGGCTTTAAGGTCGTACACATAGCTGCTACAATAATGCTTATAGTATAGCATTTTTCCTGATTGTCCCCAAATGGAATGCAAAATCCCATTAGCAGTACAAGGGATAATAGAATTTATTTTTATTATTCTATATTATCCTGATACACCTAGACATCCCTCTTTCTAGCATATTCCTAAAACTGGAATTGTTGAGTCATAAGGAATGCATATTTTCAACGCCTCACTGTTTCCCAAAGTAACTGTAACTATTTACATTTTTGCAAGTAGTATATGAGCTTTCCAGTAATCCTCACCTTCACTCAGTGAAGTCAGATATGTTAAATTATGCTACTGTAATGATTACTGGTTTCTCATTGTAGTTTTAACTTGGAGCTCTTATTTCTACTGAAGTTGAACGTCTATTTATGTTTATTGGCCTTGTGAACTTTTATTCTGTGAAGTGTCTGTCTTTTCAAGCCTTTTAACCATTTCTATTGAGCTGTTTACTCTTTCTCAAATGTTGCAAATATCCTCTCTAAAAAAACAAAAACAAAAATATCTTCCCCCATTCTGTGGCTTATCATTTCTCGCTTTCTATTTTTCTCCTCCCTGGCTCCTGACATATTTTGATAAACAGAAATTGTTAATTTTGATGGAGTCATATTTATCTCTGTGGTTTTGTGATGACTGTGTGTCTTATTTTAAGAACCCCCCTTTCTATCCTCACCTCTAAAGATTCTCTTATAGCTTAACTACCAAAAGTTTTAAGTTTACCTTCTACAGCTAAGTCTTTATTCAATCTAAAATTGATTTTGTGTAGAGGGTAAGATAGAAGTCCATTTTTTCCATATGGTAGCCCCATTCATCCCTGCAACCTTTCATGACAAAATCATCATTTCCTCAATATTTTGCAGTGTCCCCTTTGTCTTTGTGTTCATGTGTGTGTGTCCGTTTCTGAGCTTTCTTATATTTTACTTGTTTGTCTGCCTATCCTGTGTCAATACCATACTTCTGTGTTTATTATAGCTTTAGAAAACACTTTTGAAAACAAATACAAGATTTAAAACGTGACTTGATATCTGATAGAACCACTCCTCTTGTTATATTTTTCAAAAGTCTTGTCTGTTCTTGGCCATAGACATTTCCATATTCATGTTAAAATTGTGTTCTAAAATTCCATAAAGAAATGTGATGAGATTTTGATTGGGATTACATTGAGTCTATAAGTAACTTTGGAGCAAGTTAAAATATTTTAAAATTTTAAAGTTTCCAATCTATTGGACATGCATCTCTCTATATGTTTACATCTTTTTTACTACGTCTCAGTAAAGTATATTAATTCCTTTGTAGAAGTCTTACACATCTTTGTTAGATTTAGTTGGTTATATTTTATTTTTTTTTAATTTTTTTAATGTTTATTTTTTTATATATAGAGACAGAGTACGAGCAGGAGGAGGGGCAGAGAGAGAAAGAGAGAGACACAGAATCTGAAGCAGGCTCCAAACTCCAACCTGTCGGCACAAAGCCCGACATGGGGCTTGAACTCACAAACCACAAGATCATGACCTGAGCCGATATCGGATACTTAACCGACTGAGCCATCCAGGGACCCCCTAGTTGGTATATTTTAGTAATTGATATTTTATGATATAAGTAGTATCGCTCTGATTTTATTTTGTGATCTTTACTTGCATACAGAAATAGAAATGCTTTTTGATACTGATTTTTTTTAACCAGGAACCCTGCTCAGTATAAAAAGCTGTAGATTCTTTGAATTTTTCCTTTGAACAGCTTTATTGTGGTATAATTTGCATACCATAAATCTCAATCCATTAAGCATACAATTCAGTGATTTATAGTAATTTTACAGAGTCGTGCAAGCATCACTTCAATCAGGTTTCAGCACATTTCTATCAAACCACAAAATCCCCCAAGACTGTTTGCAGGCACTACCAACTTCCTATTTCTGGCAATCAATAATCTACTTGCTGTCTCTGTAGATTTGCCTGTTCTGGGCATTTCCTGTACAGGGAATCACACATCATATGTTCTTTTGCATCTTGCCTCTTTTCCTTAGCATAATGTCTTTCAGATTCATCCAAATTGTATCATAAATCAGTATTGAGTTTATTTTTATTGATGAGCCAGTAGTATGGATGTATACCATATTTTGTTTATCTGCTCACCAATTGATGATTCCACTTTATTTTTTAATCGTGGCAAAATAAACAGAAGACATTTTTCATTTTAACCATTTTTAAGTATACATTTCAGTGGAATTCAGTGTATTCACTTTGTTGTGTAACCATTACCACCCATTCTTCTTCAGAACTTCTTTTCATCTTGAAAATTAGAAACTCTATACCTTTTAAACTAATCTTCTCCAGTGCCCTCTTCCCCCTCCTCTAGTCACTGGCAACTACCTCCCCACCTCTGTCTCTGTGACCTTGACTACCATTCTAAGTACCTACATGAGGTACTCATGAGGTACTCTAGGTACTTAGAATTGGTCCCTCTGTGACTGGCCTATTTCACCCAACACAAAGTCCCCAAGGCTCATCCCTGTTGTAGGGTATGCCAAAACCTCCTTCTCTTTTAAGGCTAGCAGATAAAGAGGGACTTGCTTCTGTCATTTTACTATTTGTTTTCTAAAAAATTCACAGCTTTTTTGTCCTTCATTTCTTGTATTACTGTCTTTTTATGTTTAGCTGATTTTTTAAATGAAACATTTAAGTTTCTTACTCATTTCGTTTTGTGTATATTCCTATAGCTGGTGTGTGTGTGCGCGTGCGTGTGCGGGTGTGTGATTACCATGGGGACTACATGTAACATCCTAAAGTTGTAACACTAATTTGGATTTATACCAGTTTAACTTCAGTAACATATAAAAATCTGATCCTTTATAGCTCTGTCCCCACTCCTTTCAGTTGTTGACATCACAAAATTATACCTTTATACGTTATGTCCAAAAGCGTAAACAGACAATATTTCAAAATGCATTGGTCTCCTACATTATATAGAAAACAGGGGGCACCTGGGTGGCTCAGTGGATTAAGCGTCCGACTTTGGCTTAGATCATGATCTCCTGGTTCATGGGTTCAAGCCCTGCATCCGGCTCTGTGCCGACAGCTCAGAGCCTGGAGCCTGCTTTGGATTCTGTATTACCCTCTCTCCTTGCCCCTTCCCTGTTCACACTCTGTCCCTCTCTCTCAGAAATAAACATTAAGAAAAAAATTTTTAAAGAAAAATATAACTCTGCTCTTTGTTTTCTACCTGATTAAAGACTAATAGATTTTTTAAAAAGCAGTTAGTCTGTGGGGTGCCTGGGTGACTCAAGTCAGTTAGCATCCAACCTCAGCTCAGGCTGTGATCTCAAGCCCTGCATCGGGCTCTTTGCTGCCAACGTGGAGCCTGGAGCCTGCTTTGGATTCTGTGTCTCCCTCTCTCTGCTTTCCCCGCTTGTGCTCTGTCTCTGTCTGTCTCTTTCAAAAATAAACAAACGTTAAAACAAAACAAAAAAAAAAAGCAGTTCATCTAAAAGCCAGTATTACTGCAGCTTTGGTTCTTAACTACACATTTTGTTTTCTACATAATTTAAGAAATTAATGCACATGTTGGATTTTGTTTATATGTAATTATGTCCTCTCTGAATATAACAGTTTTACTTATTTCCAATCATCATATACTTTATTTCCCTTTCTCACCTATTACATTGGCTAGACCTCCAGTACAGTGCAGAATCGGAGTGCTGGTCAAGGACTCTTTTTTTCAATCTCAGAAGGAAAGCTTTCAGTCTTCATCTTCGTGTATGATGTTTCTGTGTTGGGAAATAACTTCTGCTAGATTCAGGAAATTTTCTTATTTTACCAAGTTTTTATCCTATTGTATTTTATAAACAATTTTTCTGTATTGTTTGAGATAATCATTTGATTTTTTTTTTCTTATAATCTGTTAATGGGGTAAATTTTATGGATCAATTTTGCTAGTGTACCAAATTTACATTCCTAATAAAACTAACACAGTCAGAATGCATTCTCCTTATATATTGCTGGATTTGGCTTGCTGGTATTTTGTTTAGTATTTTTTCATCTGTGTCCACTGGAGAGATGGACCTGAAACTTTCCATACTTCAACTCTCATTCTTAGGTTGTAATATCAAAGTTATTCCAGTCTCAAAAAATTGGGGACTGGTGCTTTTTTGTTTTCTCATCAACTTGGTATATTGGAAATGTTTATTCTTTGAATGTTTGGTAGATCTCTCCAGTGAAACTGTCTTGGCCTGGAGTGTTGTTATTGCTGTCGTTGTTTTGGGATTTCTATGGGAACATCTTTGTTGATTCCATTGAACAGTAAAAAAAAAAAAAAAAATCTCTCAAATTTTCTGTTTCTTCTTTGAAACAGTTTTGATAAATTGTATTTTTCTAGAAATACATCCACGTCTTCTAAATTTTCAAGTATTTTGGATAAAATTTGTTCATAGTATCTTCTTATCTGATGTCTGAAGCATCTGTAATGATAATCCTTTTTGTATTACTGATACTGATATTATTTGTACCTAGTCTCTTTCATCTTTTTCATTTCTACCAGAGGATTGTCAATTTCATTACTCTATAAATTTATAAACTAAGCTTTGATATTTTTAACCTTTTTATTTTATATATTTTCTCTTTATTACCTCTCTCCTGCTTTCTTTGCTTTCATGTTGCTGTCCCTTTTCTTTCTTCTTGAAATAGAAGCATATCTCACAAATCTTCAGAAAAATTTTCTTTTTTCATCATTTGAATGTATTCTTACATGCTATTGATTTTCTCCCAGATACTGACATAGCTTTAGCATACAAGTTTTGATATATCTAGTGTTTTCACTCTTATTTCCTTCAAAATATTATCTGATTTTCATTTCTTCTTTCAGTCCATGTGTTATTTGTAAGTACATTTTTAAATTTCTGAACATATGGGAACATTTCAGTTATCTTTTTGTTAATTCTATTTTCCATTGATATATCTCTCAGTATATAGTTCTGTTTTAGACCATTTAGTTTATTTATACTCAGTGAAATCCAAAGTATATTGAGATTGGTTATGTTTTACTTTAGTACTACCTATTTTCATGATCTCTGCTTTCTGTTTCTTTCCTTTCTCATCTTTTTATTGACTAGGTATTTTTTTAATCATTTCACTTCTCCCTGTAAGTTTTAGAAATTAAATACGCTGTATTCTTTTGGTTGTTACCCTAGAAATTATGAAATATGTATTTACCATAGAAAAATCTAAAGTTAATCAAAGCCATTATCCTCTAGCCAGATAATACAAGAACTTTGGAACATATTAACACCATTTGTTTCCCTGGCCCAACTTATACATTATTGTTGCCAGATTTTAAAGTCTGTCTTGTAGTGTTTTTATTTCACCCTACTAATTATTTTATATAATTACAGTTCATTTAGCTCATATATTTACCACCTTCTTTGTTCTGCATTTCTTTTTTTTTTTTTACTTTTTTAAAAATTTTTAATGTTTATTTATTTTGGGGAGGAGAGAGAGAGGGAGAGTGGGGGAGGGGAGTGAGAGAGAGGAGAGAGAGAGAGAGAGAGAGAGAGACAGAGAGGCAGAATCCAAAGCAGGCTCTAGGCTCTTAGCTGTCAGCACAGAGTCCAATGCAGGGCTCGAATTCACAGATCACAAGATCATGACCTGAGCCGAAGTTGGACACTTAACAGACTGAGTCACCCAGGTGCCCCTGCATTTCTTTTTATATCTCAAACATTCCAGCTGGGACTACTTTTCCTACCTTTTTTTTTTTTTTTTTTTTTTTTTTTTGGTTTTAATGTTTATTTTTGAGAGAGCATGAGCAGGGGAAGGGCAGAAAGAGAGAGGGTGGGGAACAGAGGATCCAAAGTGGGTTTGGTGCTAAAAGCAGCAAGCCCAGCTTGGGGCTTGAAATCATGAACTGTGAGATCGTGACCTGAGCAAAGTTAGACCGAATGAGCCACCCAACTGCCCCTACTTTTCCTACTTTTTATGTTCATATTTGAACAGTATTTTGGCTGGATGACAGAATTCCAAGTTGACTGTTATTTTCTTTCAGAAAATTAAAAAACAATCTGTTTATCTCTGACTTCTGTTGTTTCTATATAGAAGTCATCTGACCACCTCACCTATCACTCCTTTGAAAGTAATCTCTTTTCCTGTGGCTATTTAAATGTTTTTTCTTTCCTTTAACTGTAATGTATCTTAAGTATAGGTTTCATTCCATTTGTTGTATTTTGTGCCTTTTGATTGCGTAGGTTGGTATTGGTTCAGAAAATTGCCAGATGTCAACTTTTCACATATGGCCTCTGGGAGAAACTGGTGCCAGACTTAACTTCCCACCAGAAACAACTAGAAAACTAGACAAAATATTTGAAACAATTATGTTTATGATCCATCAGAGACAAGAAACAAGATAAAATCTAGAATCACCTTGGATTTCTGTGTAAAGGTATTTTCAATGACCATGGTTGAGAGAGGGTACATCTCAGCCACTTCCAAGTCCACCTGGAATTTTCAATGCAGAGAACCAGAGAAAATAGAGCTACACAGAGAAAGAGCTTTAGAAATCTGCATAGTAGTCCCTTTGTGTTTCTTACTCATACATAGAATGAAACTCAAAAGAAGCTAGGCAAACAATGACTAAGGAGCTATAAGCTGAAAAACATCAATAGCTCTCACATAGAGCTAGGAGATATTAGAGTTCTGCCCAGCTAGAGGGGACAATCCTTGTTGAGTACACAGTACATGCAGTAAATATTCCAGAATAACTTTACTTTATTAATAGAATTAAGCCAGCCCAGAACAAAAGGTATTCTAAATTCGCCTTGACAAGATTTAAAACAAGGCTCAAAATAATGTAGCATGTTCTCAAGTAATTTAATTGCCTACCAGAACAAATCCAACAATTTTATTACTAGGTAAGCAAAAATAGTACCCATAACCAGGAAGAAAAAGAAGCAGTGTATAGAAACACATTCAGAAATGACAGAGGTTTGGCATAATTAAACTTTAAACTTGTGGTTAAAAATGTGCTCAGTGATTTAAAGAAACACATGAAAATGATGATAAAAGTAATAGAATATACAGAAAGGAACCATATGGAAATTTGGGCATGCAAATTATAAAATTGGAAATTGCTTAATTTACTGGATGGGATTAACAACAAATTATACACAGCAGAAGAAAAGATCAAAGAACTTGAAGACAGAAAACCATCCAAAAATGAAGTATAATGAGAAAAAAAAGTCAAAAAAAAAAGATAGCCTCAGTGACCAGAGGGAGAATATCAAGAAGTATAAAGGGCGGGAGTGGGATTTAGGGGTATTTTAAGAAATAATGGTCAAAAGTTTTCCAGATTTGAAGAAAAACCTTTATATTTGTTATCTATTACTTATTTGTGTTAGTAACTTGTTATAACAAATTACTGAAAAACTTAGTGGCTTAGGACAACATTTATTATTTCATAGTTTCTTTGGGTCAGGAATCCAGGCATGTCTGAATCAGAATGCCTCTGACTCAGGATCTGTAATGAAACTTGCAGGCATCTTAAGGCTCCAAAGGGGAGGATTCACTCCCAAGTTCACTTTAAAGCTATGGCAGGCCTCGAGTGTTAATTGTTGTTGGCAGGAGACATCAGTTCCCTGCCTTGTGAGCCTCTTTATACGTATCCTCACAACATGACTGCTTGCTTCTTCCCTCAGAGTGAGAGCTAAGAAAGAAACTGGCAGAGAAAGGAAGGGAGGAGAGAAGGGAAAGTGAAACAAAAGTTGTCTTTTTTTAAGGTAATCTTGAAGTGACATCTCATCACTTTTACCTTTTTCCATTAATTAGAAGCAAGTTATTGCATATGGCACCCCCTTTGAATGTGGGGGTCTGAATACCAGAAGGTACAGAAATTGGGAGCCATTTTAGAGGCTACCTGACATACCATTACATTACACAATATACAAAAGTAACTTGAAATGAATCATAGTCCTAAACATAAAAGGAAAACAACAAAAATTCTAGAAGAAACATGAAGAAAATCTGTAGTAAGCAAAAGTTTCTTACATAGGGCACAAGAAGAACAAATCATTTAAAAAATTGATAAATTGGACACATTGATTTAAAAACTTCTCTTCAAAAGTCATCATTTAAGAAAATCAAAATAAGACTGTGAGAAAAGATTTGCAAATAGTATAACTGACAAAAAACTTGTATTCAGATTATTAAAAAAAAATCTTACAGGTCAATAACGACAACAGGCAGTTTACTACAAAGTTAAGTATGCACTTACTATATTATCAGGCAGTTGGACTCACGGATATTTAATCAAGATAAATGAAAACAGATTCACACACACAAAAACTTTTGCACAGATATTTGTAGGTGCTTTATTTATAATAGCCAAAACTGGAAAACAACCTAAATGTTCATCAAGAGGTGTGTGGATAAATACTCAGTGATAAAAAGGGAAAGACTACTGATAAATACAATAACATGGATGACTGTCAAAAGTGAGCTGAAACAAAAGCTAAAGAAGAATCCACACTGTATAATGACATTTATATGAAATTCTAAAAATGATAATTCTAACCTGTAACGATAACAGTTTAGTAGATGCGTAGGGCTGGGGTTAGAGATGGGACAATGACGGCATGGGGTCATGAGGGAATATTTTGGAGTGATGGACATATTCTGTGTATTAACTGGGATTGTAGTTATGTGAGTATATGCATTTGTCAAACCTTACCAAACCTACACTCAAAATGACTACATTTATTTTCCATAATTATACTTCAATAAGGTTGATTTTAAAAACAAAACAAATATTGCCTTTACTCAATTCTCTCTCTCCAGGTCTTCTGGAACTCTGCTCAAAGGTATATTAGACTTTTATATTACATTTCTGTGTCTTTTTATTTCCATCTGTTTCTTCCACTGTGCTATAATCAGATAGTTTCTTCAGATCTAATATTTTATAAGTTCTCTTTATGTTCAACCTGCTGTATATGTCCACTGAGTTTTTATCTTAAGGGTTTTTTGTTACTAGAAGTTAATTTAGCTTTGTCATATCTGCCATTTTACATTCTTAAAGCCTCCTGTTTCTTGCTGACATTTCCAAGTTTGCCATGCTTTTCTTTTAAAATAGTAAACATTATTTGAAAGACCACATCTGATAAATTCAATATCAGGTTTGTTTCTTCTGGTTCTATGCACGTTGTATGGTTGCTTTATCTGCTTGTTAGCAGTTGCCCTGGAAAAATTTTGTTATGGGGATTACATAGACAGGTTTTGTCTTTGCTGCTTCTGGGTGCCTTAGAGCACTTCTTGTTTTGAGCAGTTGACCACGCAGGTAGGCTCTGGACTACCCTAGGTATTTGTTCTTTGAGGTAAATCTGTAAAATAGCTGGTCTGTGGTCACAACTTCACAGGAATATTTCTCTTTTCTTTTCTTCTCCTGTTTTGCTTATGACCAAAGTAGCTTCTCTATGGTTCTGTGACTTTACAAGAAAGGACATGGATTAATATAGGTTTCATCTTTATCCGGAGGGAGTATCAGTAATGGAGAAGGTCTCTCTACCACACCTGCTTGTAAAAGAACCAGATCCTAAATATGGGGTATTATAAATGCCTTCTGAGGCATAAGAAGCATTGGTGTTCCAGTATTCTGCTTCTTTTTCCCATTACAAACTTCCATTCAGTAACTGTCTTGGGACTTTTTGCTATATTTTCATCTCTTTAATGCTTTTAAAATGTCTTAGAGTTTTTCGTGGGTTGATTAATCTGAATGCCCTGGTGTGCTTTTACTGGATCCAATCATATGTGTATATATGATTATTAAAAATAGCCACCTCGGGGTGCCTCGGTGGCTCAGTCGGTTAAGCGGCCGACTTCAGCTCAGGTCATGATCTCACGGTCTGTGAGTTTGAGCCCCGCATCGGGCTCTGTGCTGACAGCTCAGAGCCTGGAGCCTGCTTCAGATTCTGTGTCTCCCACTCTCTCTGCCCTTCCCCTGCTCACGCTCTGCCTCTATGTCTCTCAAAAATAAATGAACGTGTTTTTTTTTTTTTAAAAAAAAGCTCTTTCTATTAAAAAAAAAAAGATAGTCTTCATTCTAATAATTATTATGAAAACTGTTGATGATAAAAGAATACATAGTCTAAGATATAGGCACCAGGATTGAGTGAAATAAATTAAAATTAGTACTGCTTATAATCAAGATCATACTTTCAGAGGGTAAAATATTACACAAAACAGTGTGACTAGGATTATCATGTTTGAACTCCTGTTCTAAAATTTCAAGTACACCTCGGTCATATATTACAACCCTCTGTGAACTAAACATGTGTATCCACAGGCACCAACACATCAGTAGTTATTAGCACATAATATTTATTGAATGAATATGCATGTATAAGCATAAGTATTTATATAAACATAAAGTCCATAGCATAGTGTTGGACATTTGGTAAGTACACTGTACAACATTTATAGGTGATTTAGTTGAACTATTGGAATGTGATTTTTTAAGGAGTTTTTGCCAGCTAATAGTACAAGACCAAAAAAGAATCCCTTCCATCTGAATTCTGACATGCAATGCCAGCTTTATGAGCAAGCAGAGTAGGTAGCTCCATATATGACTGATTTAAAGGAGTTTCCGGGGGGCATGTGGGTGACTCAGTTGGTTAAGTGTCCAGCTCTTGATTTCAGCTCAGGTCATCATGCATGGTTGTGAGAACAAACCTCACCTTGGGCTCCACGCTGGGCCTGGAGCCTGCTTAAGATTCTTTCTCTTCCCCTGCCCCTCCCCTGCTTGCGTGCATGTACTCCATCTCTAAAAAAAAAAAAAAAAAAAAAATTCCTGGAATGAGTCCAGTGTCAAAAATATCTCAATCCTGCTGCTTGTCATCACACCACCATAACTTAATTCTTTTGAACACTGGAAATGATTTGTTTTTCATCAGCTTTTGTAGTGTTTTTAGCTAAAATTCAGATACTAAACTGGTTTCCAATCATCAGAATCTTGAAAACAACATGGGTGCAGTCCATAGAATGACCAGAAGAGCAAATTCCCCTATCCCCTCTCCTTCTGCCTCCTTTCTTGTACCTTCACAATTACTGAGTCTGGCTGATCCTTCCTCCTTAATGTGTTTCAAAGACATTTGCCTTTATCTTCACTCCTTAGTTCAGGCCACTCTCATCTCCTTACCTGGATTACTGCAGCAGCTTTCTGATTGATTTCTGGAACCCTAAACTTGTCTTCCCCCTAATCCATTTTCTACACTGTGCCAGAGATGCCTCTTGTAAAATGTTAATTCATTTTACTCTCCCACCCCTCTCTACCCAATTAGGAAGAAATTGGCTACAGTGATTTTCTCATCTGGCCCTCACGGTATTCCACATTTTATTACTCTCTTCTACTTATGAAAATTTTAGAGAAACTTCCATCACCTTAAGATCGCTTTATTGTAATAAGAATAAATTAATATTACCAATTTTATCAAAATTTGATATCCAAAGCCACCTAGTCCTTTAAAAATAGTTGCTAGCTAATAAACCAGCCAGTCAGTTCTCTCTGTGAAACCACAGGGCATTGGTAGAGAGTGGAGGGTATGAAACTGCTTTGCCGTTATTCAGTAAGGAATCTTAACTTTTAAAAGATAATAGTAGCGAACTAGATAGACAAAAAATCCTTGCATTCCTGGAGTTTTCATTCTAATGAAGACAGTAAACAAGAGAAATTAAGTATACAATTAAGTATGATTCTGAAGAGAATTATAAAGCAGAAAAAGGGAATAGGTAATATATATTTTAGAAGGGAGTGTAGTTTTTCTTTATTTTTAATTTTTTAATTTTTTTAAATCCAAGTTAATTGACATATAGTGTAATAATGATTTCGGGAATAGAATTTAGTGATTCATCACTTACCCATAACACCCAATGCTCATCCCAACAAGTGCCTCCTTAATGCCCATCACCCATTTAGCCCATCCCCCACCTACCTCCCCTCCAGCAACCCTCAGTTTGTTCTCTTTATTTAAGAGCTTTTTATGGTTGGCCTCCCTTTCTGTTTTTTTTCTTATTTTTTCCTTCCCTCCCTCTGTGTTCATCTATTTTGTTTCTTAAATTGCATGTATGAGTGAAATCATATGATATCTGTCTTTTCTAACTGCTTTATTTCGCTGAGCATAATACACTGTAGTTCTGTCTACATTGTTGCAAATGGCAAGTTTCATTCATTTTGATCGCCGAGTAATATTCCATTGTATATATATACCAGCTCTTCTTTATCCATTCATTAGTTGATGGACATAATTTGGCTATTGTTGATAGTGCTGCTGTAAACATTACGGTGCATGAATCCCTTTGAATCAGCATTTTGTATACTTTAGATAAATACCTACTAGTGCAATTGTTGGATCATAGCGTAATTCTATTTTTAATTTTTTGGGAATCTCCAGACTGTTCTCCAGAGGGGCTGCACCAGTTTACATTCCCTCCAGCAGTACAAAAGTGTTCCCTTTCTGCACATCCTCACCAACATTTATTGTTGCCTGAGTTGTTAACTTTAGCCATTCTGATAGATGTGAGGTGGTATCTCATTGTGGTTTTGATTTGTATTTCCCTGATGATGAGTGATGCTCAGCATCTTTTCATATGTCTGTTGGCCATCTGGATGTCTTCTTTGGAAAAAGTGTCTGTTCATGTCTTTTGCCCATTTCTTTACTGGATTATTTGGTTTTGGCATGTTTATTTTGATAACTTCTTTATAGATTTTGGATACTAATCCTTTATCTAATGTGTCATTTGCAGATATCTTCTCCATTTTCATCAGTTGTCATGGAGTTTTAGAAAGAGTCAGCAGGGATAATCATCCTGAACTCTGCTGATGCTTTCTCTTCTTCCTTTTGCCAGACAAGCCCTGGTTATCTCCAGTCCATTGTCCTCTCTGTACTTTCACCCATTCAGCTTAAGGTAGCTGGAGAAATACACACAGCCATGCTGGTGATCTCACTCTGAATTCATCATTGGGCACCTGGGTGGCTCAGTCAGTTAAGCATCTGATTCTTGATTTTGGCTCAGGTCATGATCTCTCCATTCATGGGTCCAAGCCCCACATCCGGGTCTGCACTGACAGTGTGGAGCCTGCTTAGGATTCTCTCTCTCCCTCTCTCTCTCTGCCCCTCCCCTGCTTAGGCTCTCTCTTTCTCAAAATAAATAAATAAACATTAAAAATATAATTAATTAATTCATCATCGCAAAAGGGGTCTTTAAGCTACCAGGCAGTCAATCTGTATATTCTACTCTCTTTGGTGACTATTTCCTACCCTCTTGGTCTTTCTTCAAATCTTTTATACCTCTTCCCCATCACCACTTTAATTTGATAACCTCAATTCCTATTTCACTGAGAAAAAGGGAAGCAATCAGAAGACAACTTTTACTGCATTTATGTTTCTCTGTGCATCTTTACCATACTCTGCTGTAATGAGGTAAACTGCCCCTGCTCCAATATAAGGCCAAACTCTTCATTTGTCCCATAGATTTCGTCTCCACTTTGCAATACTACTTCCTTGTTAAATTTTCAACTAAAAACAGTCTTTTTTGGAAACAACTTTCCATAAAAAAAGAATATTTAACATAGCAACATAACGTGGTTAACTGCCCTTATTAAGAGAGAAATAAATAGAAATAATTCATGGAATAAGCAATTTAAAACTAAACAACCAGTCTTCTAAGGAACATTTGTACTTAAAATCTTCATTTGTAAATTCTTTAGACCTTCTACCAGTGCTGCACCATGGTCAGATATGAGCAGCAGATTATGTTAGGAAACAAAGCCTTGCCTAGGCAAGAAACAGTTTGTGTCTTGACTCCAGTTGTACCTTGAATCTGGTAAATATAACCAGAATTTTTTCAGTTTCAAAACTTAACCTCTTCCCTGTCTAGCCTTAAAAACTAACTTTTGGTAAACAACCTTCCAAACCCTAAATAAGGTAAAGCTACCAAATTTCCAGTAATTTAGTGATTTTTTTTACCTCTTAGATAAAAGGAAAGAAAGGAAATAGAATTATTTCCTTCAAAATCAAGAGAATAATACCATCACTTGACACCGAAAATGGGTAAGATTTTGTTTTTCTTATATTATGCAATATTTTTAAAAATAGCTTTTAACATCAGTTTTAAAAAAAATGATCAAATATTGCCCTGCCATTGGAGACACTACATTCTTGCTGGGGAGTTGGATGATAACAATCTATACTAATGGAAGTTTACTCTACTACCAGGTTTTTAGCAATTTGATATCTAGTTTTAGTGAATTAATCTTTTATTTCTTTTACCATTTCTATGAATTTGAATTTATATCAAACTCAAATTGTATGTCATTGCTAAGAACTTAAATTGTTCTCAAAGCTTCTTAAGTAATGTTTCAGGACTAATAGGAACTTTTCAAATCATCCATTCAGCACATAACTGAAGGCATTGTGTTCAATTTATTTCCAGTTTACATAGAATCTTAGAGTACTGTGTATGGTTTCCCAGAGTGATCACCATCTTTTATGTATAACTCTTAATTTGACAGCCTTTTAGATATTGAAAAATATAAGCCTAGACTCATATATTTATCAGTGGCCTTAAACAACGAACTATTGAAATGCCAGTTTTTAGAGACCTCAAAAATTTTCTCCTAAACATGAGCGACTGACTTAAGATCTTAATGTAGGAGTCAGTTGGGGTATATAAAAAGCTAACACACTAAATTCAAACCCAAGTTCTGCCCCCCAAATGTGTGATTATGTATAAATCAATTTTTCCAAGCTTCAGTTTTATCATCTATAAGCATAAAAGCTATGTTAGTTTGCTGGGGTTATTTATGAAATAGTGTAAATATCAAAGTGTCTCATAAATTATAAAACATCAAGCAAATGTATATTATTAGAACTAGAAATATTTTATACTCAGATTTTTAGTTTTTTAATTGCTTTACTATCCCTGAATCGCTAGTCCTTGACTGTCCCTAAGATATTTTCAGCATCCTTTTCAATTCTTATCATGATCTATCCTTTCAAGTTCAAATGGATATTGATTTTTGTCACTACTTTTCCTACTGCCATTCAGGTTCAGTGTAGCAGTTTTTAATAAACTTATAAAAATACATATGGAAAGAACCCTTCTTTGGATGTTCTTAATAAAGACAGGAACAAAAAACAGATTTTTTTCAGCCATTACCTTTCCTACTTTTGTGACAATCTGGTCTTTGTCCCATGATTAGAGCACTGTTTTTTTGTTTTTGTTTTTGTTTTTGTTTTCTTTAACGATTTTATTTTATTTTTGAAAGACATAGAAACAGAGCGTGAGCAAGGGAAGGACAGAGAGAGAGGGAGATACAGAATCTGAAGCGGGCTTCAGGCTCTGAGCCATCAGCACAGAGCCCGACGCGGGGCTCGAACTCACAGACCGTGAGATCATGACCTGAGCTGAAGTCGGCCACTTAACCGACTGAGCCACCCAGGCACCCCTAGAGCACTGTTTTTAATAAATTTTATTTTTTTATTTTTTTAAATGCAAAACTTTCTGATTTTTTAATTATTTAATTTTATTTAAATCCAAGTTTTAACATACAGTGTTTAAACTTCAGGAGTAGAATTTAATGATTCATCACTTATTTTTAATAAATTTTAAAAGCCCCATAGTCTGTGGCATTCTAGGTAAGTTGAATTGATTGAGAAAGATTACTTAGAAGTAAATCGTTATTGGGGCTCCTGGGTGGCTCAGTTGGTTGAGGGTCTGACTTCAGCTCAGGTCATGGTCTCACAGTTCATGGGTTCGAGCTACACATCAGGTTCTCTGCAGACAGCTCAGAGCCCGGAGCCTGATGTAAATTCTGTGTCTCCCTCTCTTTTTGCCCCTCCCCTGCTCATGCACTGCCTCTGTCTCTCAAAAAATAAAACATTAAAAAAAATTTTTAAGTAAAACAGTTATCAAAAATAGTTAATTTTTTATATGCTTTGAATTTTTAGATGAATTATATTTCTTTAGATACCTTTTTTAAAAAGGAAGAATTATGCTTAAGTTAAATATTTCTTGATTATATAATTTTTATAAAATTATAAAAATGTGGAGGCACCTGGGTGGCTCAGTTAAGCATCTGATTTCGGCTCAGGTCATGATCTCATGGCTCATGAGTTCGAGCCCCACATCGGGCTCTGTGCTCACAGTTCAGAGCCTGGAGCCTGCTTCAGATTCTGTGGCTCCCTCTTTCTCTGCCTCTTATCCGCTCATGCTCTGTCTCTCTCTCCTTCAAAAATAAACATTTTTAAAAATTATAAAAATGTGAGAAAGCTTTATAGTCTAATAAGGTTTCATTGTATATACTTATGATTTTGCATAAGAAAATCTGGTTTTTATAGGATATAGTTAACCTTTTCTTGATATTCCTGTGTTGGCTCTTTAAACCACACAGTTGGGTATAGAAATTACATTGGGATATACTAAGAAAAACTTTATCCATGTCTCTACCTATGTTACTAAAATTGTACTAATAGCTCAGACATGTCAAAACTAAAATGTTAACTTTCAACATAGAAACATTTCCACAAGATTTTGCATTGATTACTTCCTTTCATAAAAAGATTATATATTTAGGGGCACCTGGGTGGCTCAGTCGGTTAAGTGGCTGACTTCAGCTCAGGTCATGATCTCACGGTCTGTGAGTTTGAGCACCACATCGGTCTCTGTGCTGATGGCTCAGAGTCGGGAGCCTGCTTCAGATTCTGCGTCTGCCTCTCTCTCTCTCTGCCCTTACCCTGCTTACACTCTCTCTCTCAAAAATAAATAAACGTTAAAAAAATTAAAAAAAAAAAAGATTATATATTTAATAATGTTGAAAAACAGTACATTTTTTAGCACATAAGGAGGCAGCACAGCATTAGAGATAAGAGCACTAACTCAAGAATAGGTGAGACCTAAGGCTTTATTTATATGATAACAAATATAAGATGTTCACCTCATGCCTAGCATGTAGGAGAATGTTTAGGAAGCAAATAGTGAACACTGGGTTTAGGGAATAGCCTTTATAAATGCTAAGAGTTTGTTGTATTCAAAGTAAGCATGGTATAATGCATGAGACGTGTATGAGAAGGTCATGTGCTTATTCCATTTTTAATTTATGAAAACATTACTAGTTTTAGAAAGCACTGAATTTTAGGCAAGATTTATATATATAAATTATATCTGTCCTCTTTGGAGGTATAAATAACACTGAGGAATATATATGAAATCAAGTCAAACATTTTTCTGCAATAGAAATGTAGCTACTAAAATATTTTCACTGACATATCTCACCTATGGGTCATAATAGGAATTATATGGACACCATAATAAGTTTATAAATTTTGAAGTAGAAAATTTAAATTTATGCTTATTCCAATGGGAAAAAATGTTATGAATGTGATGATTTTTACTGGACATAGTTGCAATAGCATCCATATTGGGCATTAGCAGTTTGATGTATGCTGTGTTATACCATTAGGGTACAAGGCTAACTCCTAGAAGGTATTTCTGTATCTTTGGGAAAAGATTCTTTTGCTCTCCTTACAAATGGTTTTGTTGCCAGAATGATTTCAATGATACAATCCAAGTCTTCAACCTATTAGGTCTTTTATAAATTCCAAAATAAACTACAGAGCAGTACTTAAAAAACAGATGGTTTATTCGATGCATTTGACTCTCCCTGTAAGAGTTTCTGTGTACATACTATGAATTTATATGTTCGACCATTCATACAAAAAGTGTTTATCTCTGGCTATCAAAAATGAGCTCTTTCAAGTTAGATCCCAGCATCCTGCTTCCCAGTGTGCATTAAGCACTAAAGCTTCCCCCCTGAAAATATGCCCCTTAAAAATTAGTGCTAGTCTGTACTCATCAAATCGTGAAAATACTTAGCTGTTTGCATCTATCCTCTCTACTTTGTAACAATTAAATTCTTATAAATCGGCTGTTTTCTTCCTTATTACGTATCCACCTATTTACTACAGTTATAAAAATATTTGAGGCAAAACCAAATACCAACATAGCTATAAAACCTTCAGGATGCTACAGCCCTCTTTGGACTAATTGTGCTGTCTTTGGAAACCTTTGTTCCTTCTGATGACTGATAGTTAAATATGATTACCAGGTATCTATGATTTCTTAAGATCTTACTTATAAGTAAGCATAGCCATAATTAAATGTAACACAAAATAATTAATTTTCCCAAAGAAGGAAGTTTTTCGTCTTAGTCTCAAAAAGCTGGTATAGGGGCGCCTATGTGACTCAGTAGATTAAATGTCCAAGTCTTGATTTCTGCTCAGGTCATGATCTCAGTTTGTGGGTTCGTGCACTGTGATGACAGTGCAGAGCCTGCTGAGGATTCTGTCTCCTTTTCTCTCTGCCCACCCCCACTCTTTCTCTGTCTCTCTAAAAAATAAATGACGAAACATTTTTTTAAGATTTTATTTTATTATTATTTTTTAAATGTTTATTTTATTGTTGAGAGAGAGAGAGAGTGCTAGTGGGTCAGGGGCAGAGAAAGAGGAAGACACAGAATCCAAAGCAGGCTCCAGACTCGGAGCTGTCAGCACAGAGCCCGATGCGGGGCTTGAACTCATGATCTACGAGATCACAACCTGAGCCAAACTTGGACACTTAACCAACTGAGCCACCCAGGTGCCCCTGAAGAAACATTTTTTTAAAACCTAGTATAAGAGCTTTTTAAAAATCTGAACTCCTCCGTGGTTTCTTTCAGTTTAAAGTTTCCTTTTATTATAAAATTTTATTAACTCATCTATAATTATTACATCTTAATTACAATTTTATCTAGAAGTATATATAACATGGAATTTTGAGTTTCCAAGAGAAAATAATTTTAATAGTTATTATTAATTTATAACATTTGTAACTGTCATGTATCTGTAGTAATCTTATTAGAATGAGACCCTTTTAGTTTTACAGATTGAATCAAAAACTTCTGTAGTAAAAAAAATTAGATGAGATTTACCCTATCAGGTATCAAAATATGTAAAGCTGTATGGTAGTATTGGCATAGGGAAAGATAATCTTGACAGAATACAGCAAAACAGAAACCATGTAAAATTGGAAATTTCGTTCCATGAGAATATGGCATTTCAAATCAATGGTGAAAAGATGCTGTTGAAAATTTTTAAATCATTTGAATATTCCATATATAAGGTAAATTCCAGGTGGATTAACAAGCTAAATAAAAAAAGAAGGTATTGGAAGAAATAAGATAATTTTTAGTATCTTGGAATGAAACAGTCTTTCTAATCAAAACACAAAACCCAGAATGCAAAAAAGGAAAATATTGATTAACCGATTTAACCATAAAAATTAAAATTCTGTATGAAGAAAGTTACTAAACAAAGATAAAAGACAAGAGACAAAAAATTAAGGATTAATATGCAGATGCCAACAAGAATTCCATAATTAAGAAAGAGATTAACAGAATAATAGGAAGATGGGCAAAATATGTGAACTAGCAGCTCACAAAAGCAGAAATACAAAGCTCCTTTAAACATAGCAAATCAAGTTCATCCACACTATTCACTGAAGAAATGCAGATTTAAATAATTTTATTTTACCCAGCAAACTGACAAAAATGTAAAAGACGGTTATTACGCAGTGTCTGCAAACACATGAATAAACAGAAATAGACAGACAGTACTGGTGGGAGCATAAGCTGGCAAATTATAAGGTAATGTGGCAGTATCTAACAGATTAAACTATACATAGCCTTTTGAAATTCCAAGTACAGAAATCTGTCCTACAGAATACTTGCACATATGTAACCATAGGGTAACACACTTGTCCTTGCAGCCCGTCGGATCCTTCACATCTTTAATCATGGCTGTTAAAGCAGCCTCTTTCACTCTGGTTTCTCTGCCTTCAGTTTTTTTCTGCTCTATCCCATCTTTCATACTGCTGTCAGAATTGTTTTCCTGAAAAGCAAATATGATTCTGTCCCTGCCTACCTAAAGACTTCTCTTTTACTGTTGCCTATAGGTTTTTTTATAGTCTTTTCTCTGCCTTATTATCAGCAGTCTGCCTCTGTCCTTCAAGTTCCTTGTGTTCCAGCCACACTGAACTCCCACCTCAATAAAACAAGCATGCTCACCCAACCTTTTTATAACTCCTAGTCTACACTCCACTCACTCATCATGTATTTATTGAATTTATTATTCTTTAAGTACTGATAAGACAGCAAAGTCCAAGGTCCCCTCTATTTCCTTTTGGGGTTTTTGAAGATAGTAGATTATTGTTGGGAAGGTGGAATTATTGAGTAAAAGGTGTGTGTGTGTGTGTGTGTGTGTGTGTGTGTGTGTGTGTGTATGCTTAAAATCAAATAATTAGTATACGTAGAAAACTAAAATAAGTCAGTGTGCTAATGAATGGGTGGATACCTGAGAATAGTAGACAAGGAAGATCCTGTGAGAAAATAAATCTTAAGATGAGATCTAATGACAAAAAGTATCTTGTCATTGAAAATCAGGAGAAAGAGCATCCAAGCAGAGAGAATAGTTAGTGCAAAGACCCCAAGGAAGGAATATACTTGGTATGTTTGAAGTAAAAGAAATAGTATGCAAAATAAACGCAATAGAGACAGATGTGGGAAATGTATTATATTAAGTAACGCCAGGCACCACAGCAAACAAACTCTGATGTCGCAGAGACTTAACACAACAAAGGTTTACTTCTTGCACACATCTGAGACAGTTTTGCAGGAAGGCTCTGCTAGTAGAAATTCCATCGTCTTGAACATATGGTTTCCTGAGATCACTGAAACAGGGAAAGAAAAGAATGGAAGAACACGAACTTTTAACTAAGCTCTAAAGTGATACATTTCCTTTTACCTGCTTTGGCCAAACTAGTCATATGGGACCAAATCTAACTGTATAAGGGTCTAGGAAATGTAAATGGAACAAAAGAAATGTTTGGTAAATACTGTCTCTGCCACAGACATAGGGGACCTGATCTTACAGGTTAAAGAGTTTTAAGTGTGTGTGGCGTCTTGGGTGGCTCAGTCAATTGAGCATCTGACTTTGGCTCAGGTCATGATCTCATGGTTCATGGGTTTGAGCCTCACATTTGGCTCTGTGTTGACAGCTCAGAGCCTGGAGTTTGCTTCGGATTCTGTCTTCTCTCTCTGCTCCTGACCTTACCCCACTTGCATGTACTCGCTTGCTCGCTCTCAAAAATAAATCTTTTTTTTTTTTTTTAAAGAATTTTAAGTGTGAATGAAGGTCAGTGGTCAGTTTTGAAAAAAGTTACCTGATCGGATTTTTTTTTTAAGATCACTCTGGCTACTGGGTGGAAAATGGAAGTGACTAAAAAAGCTAGAAAAAAACTTTAAAGGCTATTGCAAGATTCTTGTTAAGAGAGAGTGTTGGCTTTAGAGTACCTGGCTGGTTCAGTTGGTAAAGTATGCAACTCTTGATCTCAGGTTCGTGAGTTCGAGCCCCACATTGGGTGCAGAGATTACTTAAAAAGAGAGAGAGACAATGGTGACTTAGACTAAGAAGAAAGAGAAAGGTGAATTCGTTGGGAGTTTTTATTTTTTAGAGGTAATAGAAGGTACTGATGGATTGGTTATGAAATATGAAGGAAAAGATAAGAATCAAGGATGATTCTAGAGATAGCTTGTACATGTTATTTCTTTGTAGGAATGTCCTTTCCCAGTTTCCCGCCTGAAAAAATTTTCTTCCTTCCAGACCCAACTCGAATGTCACTTTTTCTGCAGGACATTTTTAATTCCCCTGATAGATCAAGTCTTTTCTTTTTCTATACACCCATCCTGGTTTTTTTTTTTTTTAAGTTTATTTATTTATTTTGAGAGAGAGAGAGCACAAGTAGGAGAGGAACAGAGAGAGAGGGGGAGAGAGAGAATCCCAAGCAGGCACCGCACTGTTAGCACAGAGCCCTATGTAGGGCTCGAACCTATGAACCGTGAGATCATGACCTGAGCTGAAACCAAGAGTCGAATACTTCACCAACTGAGCCACCCAGTCGCCCCCATACCGTTCTTCTTTATGACACTTCCTGAATTGTAGTCTGACTGTCATTTACATGCATTTCTCCTATAAGACTATGAGCTCACATCTTGCCTGGCCTGTAGTCAATCAATAAAATTGTATTGAATGAATGAATATACAGTATAAAATACTTACATCAGAAAAATATTTTCTTTAGAAAATATTACATAATGTAAATAAATTCATTCTATACAATTTTATTGATATATACACATACATATGTGTGTATATATACACACACACCTATATATATGAATTACACAGCATTTGAAGCCTAAGGAATTTTCATCAATCTTTAAAACATTATTCTTGGCTATATATCTGTAATGTTTGGCTGCCATAACTGCTTTTTTTTTTTAATAGAATGAGAGGCAGCTGCAGGTACTGGCAGATTACAAAATGCGTAATTACTAAAAGTAACTGAAGCATATTATAGTATAATTCAACAGAAAAAAAAACATCTGGCACATGCTATGTTAATTTGTCATAAGAGAGTTTCAAAGAAAGCACTTGCTGCAGCTGGCAGATCCATCATTTTCCTGAAACGAATAGTACACCTTTTGTTTTTAATTCTCTCGTATAATATAGACTAGAGCCTATGTGATTTAATCTTTAGTCATCACTAAAGGATTTCAGGCATTGAAGAGATTTCCCCTGTGCTGCAAAATATACATGGCTTATTCTTAAACTGTGCTTCAATAAAAACAGAAATATCTGAGTGATTATAGTAATTGATTATAATGCCTAAGCTCCCATTTCTTAAGGAATCATACTTCTTTTTTTTTTTTTAATTTAAAGCATTTATGGTGTTTTCAAAGAAATTGATGCATTGTAGGGAAAACTTTGCTGTTATCCTCATGACCATTTTTTTCAGTTATTATATATGCCAGTGATGCCAGGAATTGAAGCACATTTTGAGTGGACATTCTTCCTTTCAGCATGGGCTAGGTAGGATATCCATGTCTATGACAGAAACAAACAGAAAAGGATTAATTATTGTTCTAGTGCTGACCCTGTTGAAATAATCTGTATTTCCAACTCTATACTGATCATGGCCGTGGTAGCTCAAACTCAATATATTTAAATATATTTCACTCTTAACCTAAGTTTTTATTTCATCCTGTATTTCCCATTCTATGACTGATAATATCCACCCATTTGCTCAAGCAAAACTCCAGAAGTCGTCCTGAACTTCTCTCACCCCTAAATCAATTATTACTAATTCTACTTCCTAAATATCTCCTGAATCTGTCCATTTCCCTCCAGTCGTTTAGGCTATCAACATTGCTCACCTGGGTTACTGCTATAACCCCTAATTTACCATAGTCATGTTTCCCTACCTACTTTTTCTTGCTGTAAGCAGATTTTCTGATATTCAAATCCAATCATATCATGTCTCTTCTTAAAATACTTCAGTGCGTCCCCAGTGTATTATTGCTAAAGTCTCAACTTAGTGTGAAGACATAGAAAATCCTTTGCAATCTATATTCCCTGTGTTTCCAGCTTCTTCTCTTTTACTCCCACTGCCACTTCCTAGTAACACTGTATGCCTCGCGCACACTGAACTCCTTTCAGTTCCCTGAATTTATTATCCTTTATTATTGCCTAGCCTTCACACATGGATTTGATTGTAACACTTTTCTTTTCCTTACTCTGCTTTTGTCCATCTAACTTCTGTTTCTCTTCCATACATCAGCTTAAAAGCCTACATCCTCTGGAGAGACAGCTCTAATCCCTTAATCATCCCTGTACATTCCATAGCACTTTTTATAGCATTTACTACCTATATTATAAAGTAGGGCCTTTTCAGTATTTAGTGGTTTATAAATTTCACTATGGAAGTAACTGGATCTTGTTCCTCCTTGTCTTCCTAGCGCTTAGCATATTATATATAATGTGCTATATTACACATTTATTTCATTGTTTGTTGAATGAATGAACTTTATATTCCTTCAATCTTATCTAAGATCAGGACTTAAAATTAGATGTTGTGAAGAAAATTCACATATTATTTTGTAACTTTGAGTTTATTCTTCAAATAATGTCTTAAAATAAGCTTCCTATGAATGATTTTTAAACATAAAGCTCTCTCTCACACTCATTTTCCTAGTAGTAATCTTCCAAACTTATTATACCATTTGGTAGCTACTTTGAAAATGTAATCATTGAAGTATCTAATTTGTTTTCTTGTGAGAGCAAATATGTAGTGAAAACTTTGAAAAGGCAAAATACAGTGTATTAGAAGTGTTATTATGGAACGTACTAGTTAACTGATTCTGTGGGGTTACCTAAATTTTGCTTAGGCTAAAAACCACCCTGTATGTTCCAGACATTATTCTAAGCCTTCCGAATATAGCTCCTCTTTTAGAGCTTTCATTTTAACGAGGAGAGACAAATAGTCAAAAGGTAAACCAACAGATAAATAAGATAATTTTAGATGTTTTAAGTGGTATGAAGAAAACAAACAAGTCAATATGACAGACAGTAACTATGGCAGGGGCGGGACCAGAAAGGACTGCACAATTTTTTAAAAAGTGGTCAGGAAAGCTGGCATTTAAACCAAGCCCTGAATTGTAGAAATAAATCAACTATACAAAAAAGCCAGGAATATATTCCGGGCATAGGGAAGAATAGCAAGTACAAAGCTCCAGAATTAAGGAGCTGACCATGTAATTAAAGTATAGTGAGCAAAGACAGAAGCTATGGCATTGAGGAACTAGGCATGGATTAGATCATGAGAATCTTGTAGGGCATTTTAAGTAAAATATTCTTACTTTAAGTAAAATATTTAAGTTAGACTATTTTAAGTTGAAAGATAGGAGTGGGAAATCATTGGAGAATTTTAAACATTCTTAGATCTTTGAAAGATCACTTTAGCTATTGTGTAGAAAATATAGACATGGCAAAAATGGAGTCAGGGAGACCAGGTATTAGATTATTACAGAATTCCAGGCAATAGATGATAGTAGCTTAGAGCAGAGTGTTGTCAAATGGAAATGGAGAGAAGTGGGCAGTTATGAAATCTCTTAGGAAGGTAGGACAGAACTTATTTGTTAAGTCAAACAGAGGTAATGAGGAAAAGGGAGGAGTCAAAGATGATACCTTAGCTTAGACTGGAACATCTGGGTAGACGGTGAGGCCTTTTACTGGGAAGGAGAAAACTTGGGATGATATAGATAAGTAGTTTCCATTTTGGACAGGTTCCAGATGAGGTGCTCATTAATGTTCCTTTACAGTCATAGAATAGATGAGATCACTTAGGGGGATTGTGCAGATAGGGAAGGGAAGAACCTGGGAGTATGACCCAGAGTGCTCTCCTATATCTAAAGCTGGCCTGTCTGCTTTAACCTGTGGTATTTTTAGTTAACTGAATGAGATTTGAAATCTTAGGATGCATTTCCTTTTTTAGAAGTCAGGTCTTTTGAAGCCATACAAAAAGTTGAGATCACAGTCTTTGTAATTACTGACCATTTTGCCACATGCTTAGGATTAAATTTTTTCTTAGGGAATCTTCATTTTGCTTTTTAGGTCTTGATGCTGTATGATGCCACAGATGTGCTTTACTAATATATTTTGTAGTTGATTGGGCTTAAGATATAGACAATGTGATTTAATTGAGAGAACATTTTGATTAAAGACTAGGTATGAACCCCATTTTTTCATTGTCACATTTTTTCCCTTGTTCCTGCATGACCTTAGGAACATTAAATAACTTCTCTGAGTCTTAATTCTTTTACTCAGAAAATGAGAATAATAACTACTTTGCAAGCTTAAAGTAATAATAAAATACTGTATTAACGTTAAGGTACTTTAGGAAACCCTCTTGGCTGATGTCCACTTAATCATATAACTACATTAACCTGTGAACTAAATTTCTATGCAAAGAATGGTGGACCAGTGTCCAAAGCATTCTCCATGCCCCTGCCTTAGTTGACTTCACTCTAGTGTCGTTATCTGTCACTTGCTTTACAAGTGCCCCTGTGTTTCCTCCCAAACCAGGTTATGCCAGTTGTACTTGTATTAGAAATACATAAATGAATAAACCAGTGATATATGACTACAGAAAGAGAAAGTTATTATTTCTTTCAAAACTGAATTGTATACTTCGGAGGATCTGCTGTTGAAGTACATTTGGACAAGCAACTCTAAAAGAATAGAGGGAATACTGTAACAATTTAGAGAATTCTGTATTTGGTTTGCTTACCAAGTGCCTCTGAATGCTTAAACCACATTTATGAAGCCAAAGTGGAAATAATTATAGATGATACATTATGGATGTGGTTTGTGTAAGAAAAACATTCAACATTGAAACATTCCAATCAGTGTGGTCATACTTTAAAACAGAGATCTAAAAAAAATTTTGTATATTCTAGATGAGAGATCCAGACAAAATCCTTATCCTTCCTTGGTCCTCAGACCTCTTAAAATCTTAAAAATTCAGGAAATCTATGGATCCTCTTCCCAGAAACTATAAACACACAAGATCTTGCAGATAATTTCAGAGTGCTTGTGAACATACGTATAGCCTATCTGTGGACCACAACCGAAGAACCCTTGCCTTAGGTTCTCACTCTCCGCCCACTTTCACCTCAAATTGATGAATTTTATCAGTGTTGATTATAATACTTTATTTACTAAAGCATCGAATGTTTTCTTAACAGATACAGCAATACTACTTTGCTAAATTATTTTGTAAAATTTTACTTACACAGAAGGCAGTAAATCATTTATATTTTACAACTGTATTTTCTAAATTACATTTTGTAGGCATGACTAGGATTTTCTGTCACATTCATGTTAATCATATAAGTGAACTAAAAGTATTTAGGACACTGATGAGCTAAGCAATTCCCAGTATAAGGAATTTCTCATTCATATACACTTATATTAAAATTGGTAGAAGATAGGGGTGCCTGGGTGACTCAATCTGTTGAGCATCCGACTCTTGATTTCAGCTCAGGTCATGATCTCAGGGTCAGGAGATCGAGCCCCACATCAGATTCCACGCTGAGCATGGAGCCTGCTTATGATTCTCTCTCCCTCCCTCTCTGCCCCTTCCCCAATCCCACGTGCATGGGCACTTTCTCTAAAGAAAAGAAAAAATAGTAGAAGACAATAATTTTACCTTAAACCTTGTAACATATTGTATAAGATGGTAGAAATTATGGAGAAATTGGGTACAACTTCAAATTCTTTAATTAGAATAAAATATTCTAATATTTTATTTTGCCATAGTCGTATAGAAATGAAATGTCATCTGTCTCTTTACTTTCTGGCAGGCTACACTTAAATCATCCCTGATAGATAAGAATGTTTCTGTTTTTAAAGATTTCCAATGAAGAGATTATATAGCTTTACTTGGCGAGTATTTCAAGTGTAATACCACTGTGAAACATTCTGAGAAGTCTTATTTTATGTTTATCCTAAATCACTAATAGTAGATGGAACTTTCATTATGTTCTCTAATGAAGAGAAAATTTCTCATAGATAATACATTGAGTTGGATCATCCTCCCACGTATCTCCTTTATCCCTACAGTGAAATATCTTGACAAAGAAATAAGGAGTTGCTGAGGACTTGACAGGCAGGCTCTAGGAAGATCTCAGGGGATGGAGTTGGCAAAATCACTTTTCCCTCCACCCTTTAATACCTTCTAAAACTTCATTCAGAAGTGCAATTGAGGGAAATGCATAACTGAAAAATAACCTTTTCTTAGGCATTTCAAATCCTTTGTTAGAAAGAGCTAGACTATAAAGAAGTAAATAAAAATAACCTTTATCTGAAAATATGTTTTGTGGGTAGATTCCTCAGTGAATGTTTGTTGAACAAATAAGGAATAAAACTTTCTAGCTGCCAGGTTTTCTATAGAAATTTAGCCATAAATCAGCAAATGTTTATTGATACTCTATATGTAAAGCGCTGTGGTAAATACTATGGAAACTAAAAACAATCCCTTCTTTAAAAGTTTACCGTTATACTTGGGGAAGTGTGTGCGTATACATACATGTTATGTATGCTTACACACACATATAAATGACCACCATAATAGAGAATTGCTAAATGTCTTGTAACATAAAATAAGTATCAGAGTTTTAATTTGAGAAGAGAACTGACCAGATTAAAATGAACAGGACAGGAGGTATGGAAGGAAGTATAGAAGGAAGGGGGCAAAGGTGGAATCTTAAAGAGTTTGAAGGGAAATCTAAATAAGAGGATACAGAAAATGGCATAAGCATGAGCCTAAAGGTATTGCATATATGGTTTGTATGTGAGACCTAACAGAAGTAAAAGACTCCTATTGGAGATAAGGTTGGAAAGATACAGTACATAAAATTTTGGAGGATTTTGAATGGTACTCTCAGGAATTGGATTATTTTGTCCAATAGCAGCAAGCCACTGGAAGTTATTGTTTAAGAAAGTAAATTATTAAAGTGACTTAGATAAACTATTAAATAGTTACATTAATTATTAAAGTTACTTAAATAAACTCATGATGTGTGGGTTAGACATGGAAAACCACTATATTAACTGAGCACTTCTTTGTGCAGTGCGATATACTTTGCATAATTTTTTCACTTGATACTGAGAAGCCTGAGCAGTTGGCTTTTGTAATAAATCTAAAAATTAAGTTATAAAACTTGAGTTGTGATGCTAATGCTGTATAAAAATGAAGAACAGGGGTGCCTGGGTGGCTCAGTCAGTTAAGCGTCCAGCTTCAGCTCAGGTCATGATCTCATGGTTTGTGAGTTCAAGCCCCACGTCGGGCTCTGTGCTGACAGCTCAGAGCCTGGAGCCTGCTTCCAATTCTGTGTCTGCCTCTCTCAATGCCTCTCCCCTGCTCATGCTCTGTCTTTGTCTCTCAAAAATAAATAAACATTAAAAAAATTTTTTAAAAAATGAAGGACAGATGCAAGAGACATTGCAAAGGAAGAGTCTCTTTAGGGGCAAACTAGATGTTGCATTTAAGAGAAAGTGAGAAATAGATGGAAGTGGTTAACATAGGCAATGAGGGCAAAGATGTCATCAGTGTAAATATGGAGTGGCAAGGGGCACCAGGTTGGCTCTGTTGGTTAAGCATCCGACTCTTGGTTTCAGCTCAGGTCACAATTTCACAGTTTCATGAGTTCAAGTCCTGCATTGGGCTCTGTGCTGACAGTGAGGAACCTACTTGGGGTTCTCTCTCTCCCTCTCTCTCTACCCCCCTCCTCTCTCTCTTTCAAAAAAAAATAAACTAAAAAAATTTGTTAATTCAGTGGCAAGATGAGAAGTAGGTTTTCAGGGAAATGCAAAAAGTTTAATATTAGGCATGTTAAATTTGAACATAACACTTTAGGGAAGAAGTCAGAAATAAAGATATAACTTGTTAGGTTTTTAAGTGAATTTGTAAATATTTGTATTTCTAGAATGTCTAGTACACAAACTCACACACATATATTCTTTCACTTATTCATTCAGCTAACATTTAGCATTTGCCTGCCATGTTGCAATGTAGGGGAGTGGTTAAGATCTTAGAACAAAAGGGCCCAGTTTTTGAATCCTGACTCTACAATTGGACTAGCTATATGACCTACTTTATTTTTAAATTTCTCTGTTTTTAAAATTTTCTCGTTTGCAAAACTGGGGATCTCATAGGGTTATCATGAAAACTAAATAAGTTAATTTAAATAAAACACCCAAAGTGCCTGGCATATAGTAAGCACTATAAAAGTGTTTGCTGTTATTACCCCATCACCATCATCTTCACTATTACTTGCCGAGCTCTGCTGAGTACCAGATGGTAAGGATACAAAGATGCATAACAAACTTGCTCACCATCCAGTGGGGGTTACTGAGCTTGATGCACAACAAAATAAATATTTATATGGATTCAAAATAACCTAAAGTTAATAATTTGATCTTTGTGGTCTTAAATTTTGTGGAGAATTATTACTATTTAGTAGTAATTGTTAGAAATTATTACCATAATATAAATTGTCATCCCTAAGTGGTTTAGGCATCAAGTTATGCAGAAGGTGTTTTCTGAATGGTTCTATAAAAACTGAATGTTGGCTAACTTTATAAATGGGATCACCATATCATTTTAATCCCAGTAATACTCAAAGGTTATTTCTCATCAGCACTAATGTGTGTAATTTTATCTTTAATTATATTTGGCCTAGAAGACTGGCCACTTCAGTCATTTAGCCTTTCTTTATTTTGTTATGTCATGTTGAGGAGCAGCAGTAATTGTAAGCTACACAAGGTCCTTTAAAGTAAGCACAGTAATTTTTTCTACATTCTTATTACCAAAATAAACAGAGATAAAACATTCGGGTTTGTCTATCACAGAATCAATGATAGATACTCAGGCTCCTTCCTCGTTGTCAGTGTTGTGTATGGATGAAGCCACTGAGTTAGAATAAACCATTTCTCTCTGAGTTCTATTATGGCAACAACTGTGTATTTACCACCATATACCTTGCTCTTGGCCCATAGTCTTCAGTAAATATTTGTGGGATTGATTTGTGGGTGACATTATTTTTTGTTCTCCGTATTTATAACAGATTGCTTGCTCAAGATTTTAACAACTATTCACTCAAATATAGGACACTTGAGGGGCTTACCAAGTTTTTACACCATGCAGCTCATTGGGAAAAAATTTAAAGCTGAAGTTATTTTAGAAGTGTTAATTTGTTGATTTATTTAAGCAGAAGTAAGATCAAAGGATAAAAACTAGTCCTGAACTAACAGAGTATTTAATTACTCAGAAATTTATTTGGTCTTTTAAAATTATTTTTAAGGCTACGTTGCATCTACTTTTTTTTAAGTTATTTATTTATTTGAGAGACAACAGAGAGAGAGAAAGAAAGAAAGTGGGGGAGGGGCGCAGAGAGGGAATCCCAGGCAGGCTCCACACTGTCAACACGGAGCCCAATGCGGAGCTTGAACTCAGGAACCCCGAGATCATGACCTGAGCTGAAATCAAGAGTCAGACACTGAACCAAC
Organism: Paguma larvata; assembly: GCA_030068075.1. NCBI lineage: Eukaryota > Metazoa > Chordata > Mammalia > Carnivora > Viverridae > Paguma > Paguma larvata. The sequence continues at coordinate 91,331,130 of CM057823.1, forward strand.
TGAGGCACCCAGGTACCCCCACTGTACCTACTTCTACTAAACTGAGACTCTTGAAAACACCTTTGGCAAAATAATCCTTTTTTTTTTTTAATTTTTTTAATGTTTGTTTATTTTTAAGAGAGAGACAGAGCATGAGTGGGGGAGGGGCAGAGAGAGAGGGAGACACAGAATGGGAAGCAGGCTCCAGGCTCTGAGCTGTCAGCACAGAGCCCGACGCGGGGCTCAAACTCACGAACAGTGAGATCATGACCTGAGCCGAAGTTGGACACTCAACGGACTGAGCCACCCAGGCGCCCCAAAATAATGCTTATATATTGGATTAAAAAAAGAAAAAAGGCAGCCAGCACTATGCATAGGATAAATCCAGCTATTAAAGCATAAAGGATATGAATATATAAAATATAGCACATATACAACCAAAACATAAATACCAATCCTGAATATATTACACTGAAATGATATTAGAATGATTAACATTACTTTAAATTTCCAGAACTGAACTTCTCTAAGAAGCACTGTATATGAATCTTAAAAATGCATACCGTAGCTAAGAATCACGATAGCTCATGAGATTTTACAGTAACAAATGCTATATCTGTGTAATCTGAATATATGTTCATTTTAATGCCAAATAATACCTCAAGATAAAAATATTGAAGACTTTTCGAATATATGTGTGTGGGGTTTTTTTCAGCTTTTTGTGGTAAATATATATAAAATTTAACATTTTAACATTTTTTTAGTTGTAATAAAAAACACATAACATAAAATTTACCATCTTGGTCATTTTACAAGTTCAGTAGTGTCCGGTGTATTCACATTGCTGTACAGCCAGTCTCAAGAATACATGTGCATTTTATAAAGTAATGAGTTCTACAAAATATAGTGTATTAATGAGTCTTTATTTTGCATATAAGATATTTTTGTTCAAAACATGAATATATATATCACTAAAGATTCTATTTTGTTAGATTTTTGAACAGTTATATTAATGGCTTTGGTTGGGGGGGATATCTCTTGATTAATAGGAGCGAGCTGAGTCGACAGAAACTTCATACCCAAGAGCTGCTTTCTCAGCTGGAAATGGCAAATGAAAAGGTAGTTGAGGTAAGATAATGACTCTCCGGGGAAGTACTTTCTGCTGCAGCTTGATACACATGTTATAGAATTTTACCTGAGCCAACTCCAAATTAATTCACTACTTGGAAATGACCATACAAATGTGAGTATTCCTTGTAGAGAAATCATCCATAACCCTAAAAGTCCACATTTTATAATGTGAATAAAAGCTTTGAAAGTCAGTGATTCATCATATGTAAATGACAAAAGGTAGAGCTCTTATTTCAGTTTCACTCATACAACTTGTGCAGTGTTGCAGAAAATGTGTTCAGATCCCCTTCATTTCTAAGCATGACTAAGATTATATTTTTAGCCCATTCCTCTTATTTTACACAAATGATATGTAGAAATTACTTTTGCCTACCGGAATACATTAAAATACTCCTTTAGATTAATGTGTTTTTTTTTTTAATGTTTACTTATTTTTGAAAGAGAGAAAGACAAAGCACGAACAGGGGAGGGGCAGAGAGAGAAGGAGACACAGAATTCAAAGCAGGCTCCAGGCTTCAGGCTCTGAGCTGTCAGCACAGAGCCCAACTCAGGGCTCAAACTCACAAACCATGAGATCATGACCTAAGTCAAAGTCAGACACTTAACCCACTTAAGCCACCCAGGCGCCCCTAGATTAACGCTTTAGAAGTAAATGCAGCAAAATCTCATCATTTTTCTCTTTGAATCTTTAAAAAAAGTTAACAATTCTAGATTATGATTAGAGCTTTCTAGAACTCTAGTTCTTCGTTTGATGTTCTAATGTCAAATGTATTTGTCGAAATTTCATTAATAGGCTATTTTGGTCTGCTATTTTTTTGTGGCCATCCATAAAAGCCACAGTGAAATAATTACTCTCAAGTTTCAAAGCATTATAAATTGATGTGAGCCATTTAGAAAACAGACAATAGGGGTGCCTGGGTGGCTCAGTCAGTTGAGCATCAGACTTCGGCTCAGGTCATGATCTCACAGGTCTATGAGTTCGAGCCCCGTGTTGGGCTCTGTGCTGACAGCTCAGAGCCTGGAGCCTGCTTCAGATTCTGTGTCTACCCATCTCTTGCTCATGCTCTGTTTCTCTTGCTCTCAAAAATAAAACATTAGGGGTGCCTGGGTGGCTCAGTCGGTTGAGCGTCCGACTTCAGCTCAGGTCATGATCTCACAGTCCGTGAGTTCGAGCCCCGCGTCGGGCTCTGTGCTGACAGCTCAGAGCCTGGACCCTGCTTCTAATTCTGTGTCTCCCTCTCTCTCTGCCCCTCCCCCACTCATGCTCTGTCTCTGTCTCAAAAATAATAAACATTTTTAAAAAAAATTTAAAAAAAGAAAAAAATAAAACATTAAAAAAAAAAGAAAACAGACAATAGCCATTAAAATACTTATTGTAGTTTTTATTTCCAGGAATCTGTACTTAAGGAAATAATTTAAAATATGAAAAAAAAATAAATGCAGATATTCAACACAATAATATTAATAATATTAGAAGATCAAAAGCAACCAAACTGATCATTTGAAAAAGAACTGTTGTATATATTATGATTTACCTAATCTGGACTGTACCTTAACCATGGAAAATGCATGGTTAAGTCTAGAAAAATGCATATTCTATATAGTCTGATGATACCTATGAAAATGATTATTATAGATGATGGGATTTTCCCCCAAGTTTTCTTAGTGTTAATGATGTGCCAAATTGAAACAGCCAATATGGTTCTCTTCATAAAACTTAATTTTACTTTTGGGCACAATAAAATATATAATCTCATTTTAGCAGTATATTGTTATTTCAGTATTTTTTATTACTAGGTATGACATTCACTGTTATCAGTTATATGTTAGGACCTGGGAACTATGTAGTTCTTCATAGAAAATGTGTTTTTCTTAGTATTCCTGATTAGACTGGTGTTATTGTCTCTGCAGACAGGTGCCAGAAAACTACATAACAATTCTAGTTGTACAAAACATTCTTTTCAGGCTAGTGTATATGGAGAGCCGTAGTACATTTTTTTAACTGATAGTTTTTCAACTTGTCTGCCTGACGGCATATTATGACAGATTTATATTCATGATGTCCATATAGTTTCCTGAGGCAGCTCTAACAAATATCACAAACTTGATGGTTTAAACAGCAGAAATTTATTGTCTCACAATTAAGTCCAAAATCAAGAAGTCAACAGTGTCGGGGGAGAATCTGTTCCATGCTTCTCGCCTACCTTCTGGTGGCCTCTGGCATTGCTTGGCTTGTAGATGGTATTCTCCCTGTGTTTTCCTGTGATCTTTCCTTTGTACATGTCAGTTTCTATGTACAAATTTCCCCTTTTTATGAAGATACTAGGCATTCTGGATTAGGATCCACCCTAAAAACCTTACCTTAATCATCAGCAAAGACCCTATTTTTTTTTTTAATCTGTTTTGAGAGAGAGCCCACACATGAGCAGGGGAGGGGCAAAGAGAGAGAGAGAGAGAGTGAGACCCCAAGCAAGCTCCATGCTCAACATGGAGCTTCACATGGGACTCGATCTCAAAACCGTGAGATCATGATGTGAGCCAAAATCAAGAGTTGCGCACTTAACCAACTGAGCCACCCATTCCTTGAATTTTAAGTGAACTTTAAAAATGGCAATGTCACAGGGCACCTGGGTGGCCCAGTTGGTTAAACGTTGGATTTTGGCTCAGGTCATGATCTCACAGTTCATGAATTTCAGCCCCACGTTGGGCTTTGTGCTGATACCTCAGAGTCTGGAGCCTGCTTTGGATTCTGTGTTTCCTTCTCTCTGTCCCTCCCCTGCTCGAACTCTCTCTCTCAATCTCTCTCTCTCTCTCTCTTGTTCAAAAATAAACATTAAATGTAAAATAAAAGAATGGCAATTTCTCTAGAAGCTTGCTATAGCATAGTATTTTTTTTTAATGTTTGTTTAATTTGAGAGAGACAGTATGAATGGGGAAAGGGCAGAGAGAGAGGGAGAGAGAGAATCCCAAGCAGGCTCTGCACTGTCACAGAGCCTGACAAGGGCTTGAACCCATGAAACCATGAGATCATGACCTGATCCCAAACTGAGAGTCGGATGCTTAACCGACCGAGCTACCCAGGTGTCCCTATAGGATAGTAGTTCTAAATGCACCAGCAAACAGCATCAGCACCAACTAAGAACTTAGTAGGAGTGCAGATTCTCACAACTCATCCTATCCTACTGGAGTTCTAGTTGTGAGGCCCAGGAGCCTGTGTTTTCAAATTCCTGGTGATTCTGAAGTGGTGATCTAGCATCTCAAGGTTAATATGAAATTTCGAAAGTCTTGTTCTTAACCTCTGGTTCACTTTCTTTGGTAGCATGTAGAGGGGGAAAAGAACAATTTAGTCAAAGTATAATTTGAAAAAACATTAATGTGGAGATCCATCTTTGCATTTTATACGGGATAAAATGATGTTCAGATTTTTTATTGATTATTCCACAGAACAGTTCCATGTCATATTGGATTTCTAACTTGTTTGTTTTATATTTCCCCTTAACAGAATGAAAAACTAATTCTAGAGCATCAAGAAAAAGCCAACAGACTTCAAAGGCGTCTAAGTCAGGCAGAACAGAGGGCGGCTTCAGCTTCCCAGCAGGTAGGGAGCTTCTTCATTATCCCTGGATAGTAAATAGTCTGAGTAGATCAAAGATAAGAAAAGTTCCTCAAAAGCTCCCAGAGAACTAGTAGTTTTATTTTTACTTGATTAAACTGTTTAAAATTAGTCTTTTTAATGTTTGAGATTGAAATAGTCAACCCTAAAAGCAGAAATAAATTGACACCAAAATATAGACCTCTGTTGCCCGATATGGTAGCCACTAGGCATAAACAGCTTTTTCCATTTAAATTAATTATTAAAATTAAGTACAATTTGAAAACCTCATTAACACTGGCTGGATTCAAATGCTCCTATATAACTATGGTTCTCATATCGGACAGCATAAATAGAACTCTATGGTCACAAAAAGTTCTCTTGGACAGCACTGCTCTAGAATTTTATTCTGTCTAGGCATGTATCACTGACAGATTTGGAGGAGAAAACATTGCTTTAAATGTAATACTTCAAATTGGCACTAACTTTGTTTTTATTGTAGTTTTTAAATGGAAAATTTTACTTGGCCTATAGGTTACCTTCATTTAATGCACATTTGTATATAACCATATAAATCTAAAATACTGTATAAAAGTCCATTGGGAACTGGAGCAGAAAATGCAGAACATCAATAAAATACTAAAGGGTAATTACTCATATATGTGCATCATATAAAGGAAATGCACCATTTGTTCTAAAGTGGGAGTAATAGTCCCTCCTGTTAGGAACCAGGCAAGATCATTTAGTGATTATAAAGATAGGCTGGAAATGGTTTAGAGAGAGAGACGGATATAGATAGGCAGAGAAACCAAGTTATTACCTTATTAATTACATTTGATTATAAATACTGTTTCAGTCAAACAAAAAGTTATTATGTACAGATATTCCAGCATTCCATACATAGTAAAGCAGCTCCAAATACTCACTGAACTTAGTTTATGTGATATTTGAAGATCTTTTTCAATCTGCTTCTGATTTGAACACGACACAGCACTTAAAGAAAATGCCATAATTTGCCCTTCTGTTCTCCTCCCTCTTGAAAGTAATTAGAGCTTTACCGAACAAACTTCTTATGAACGTATGAATTAATGGAGTGGGTAAATAATCATTCAAGAAACCATTGTTTTGGGTGTCCTGGGCAGTGACTTAAGAGCGGATGTTTTGGTGTCAGGCAGATAGCTGGGTGCCATTAAGTAGCCATGTGATTTGGGGCAATTTCAACCTTTCTAAGCCTCAGTTTCTTCATGTTTGATGTAGCATAATAACCCCTCCCTTAGAGTTATTGAAAAATCAAAGGGATTAAGACATATAACCACTTAGTATGATCATTAAATGGTTAGTAAGTACTCAGTTTTATAAGGAATTAAATTTCTATATCACAATCCTTAAATCTTCAAGTTTACCTTTTTTAAAGAATGGTGTAAAGAAAATGCCTACTTAAAATCAACTACCTTAAGTTCTGTTGTAAAAAGAGTACAGTTACAGAACCTTAATTGGATAATCCAGCTGGCAGCTAGTTTAGTCTCCCTCCTGACAGAATTAAACCCAAACAGTGCAATATTGATTTTTCTTCTGCGATTTAAACTCTCTAATGACAAACATTTCACCATTCTCTTTGTGAGATTTTTTTTAATGTTATGTCCGTAACCACTTTCCAGTTTTTTCCTTAAACTTTTCTCCTTCCATCCCATTTTTATTTGAAGATGAAAAGTAATCATTGAGCATTCCCATCCACAGAAAGGAATTTATACCCTGGAATTAATTTTTGTTCTATTTTAAATGAGTCCAAGTTATCAACTTCCTTTATTTGGACATATATTCAGCTTTTAAAAATCTTTATCTTTGCTTTCTCTGGAGTCTAATTTTCCCATTTTCTCCTAAAAACTGGAAACTGCTATTAGACTATCCTGCTAAGGGCCTGATACTTAATGAAGGAAAAGAGTTAAAGAAGTATTATTTCCTCTATTATGTACATCATACTTACCAGTGCAGCCTAGCATCACGTGAGCACAAGCCCTGCATTGTACTGAGCCCTGCACATTCTAAATGTGCTGTTCTGACAAACTTTTTCTGTACATTCTTCATCCACCTTTGGACTATGGTTATATATATGTTCTAAGTGTATCAGTCTAAAGTACTGAAAAGCCCTACTGTGTTCTTTTGACAGTAAGATCAGTGTGGTGAAACCAAAGCAAGAACACAAAATCTAAAAAACTATGAAAAAAAATAATGTGAACATGTAAAATCTCAAATATCTGCATTTTAAAAAGCCATAAAGTCAATGAAAAACTGAGAAAAGTATCTGCAATACATGTGACAAAAGCCATATCTTTAATATATATAGAGAGTGACTAAATCAACAAAAAAGTACAACAGTACAATAGACAAAAAAAATATTTGCAGGAAAGGGAGGACTGCCGGGGTCCAGTTCCGGCAAATCTAGAGGTCCCCAAAGGATGGACGGTCAGGCGAAAAGAAATGAGAGAGCCACGAGAGAGATGTAGTCTGATGACCAAGCAGGCAGCCCTGGCAATTCTGGCATCTCTGCCCTGCTGGTCTCAGTGTCTTTATTTTTAAAAGTAGTGAGTGACATTACATCAATGAGTGACAGCCCATCAGTAAGCATAGTTTGAACAATAATGTGTTTTTATCAGTAAAGCGGGCGATTTCCTCAATCTTGCAAGTTGTTTTCATGTTAATTAGCTTATAAATTTAAGGCAGGGGGAGAGAACAGGATGTTACCTAGGCCTGCCTATGTTACTTATCTATAAACAGGCCAGGAGTCATTCTGCCTATTCTTCCAACTACAATGGGGGAGGTGCAACCTGTCTGGCAAGGACAGAATTCCCAATGCTTGTCCTTTACTTGTGAATGAGTGAATTTACACAATAGGAGCCTAACATTTACACAAATCACACCAATATCCAGCCAGCTCATAACTGCTTCAACCACCTTTTCCACACAGGGAGGGGTCTCAACCTGTGAGCCCAAAATGGCTCCCAACAGAGGACAGATGGCTCTTAAACATCTAAGAAGATACTCATCCTCACTTACGAGACAAATACAGGATTAAACCATAGTCACATACAATTTTTCACCATTTCATGATCATGTCCGATCATAAAGTTTGATAATACATTAAGCTGGCACTTGCATACATCACCGATGTGTACTAGTGCAGACTCTTTAGAGCCCAATTTGGCAATCTCTCTCAAAAATTGTAATGTACATAACCTTTGACCCAGTCATTCTAAGAGTTTATTCTGCCCGTGGTGTACTTGCACCTGGGTAAGTCTGCAAGGAAGCATGTAATTTTAAAAGATTCAGAGTCATCTAAATGCCCATCAATAGAAAACCAGCTAAATTATGGAGTATGCAGACAGGGGAAAGTTTGCCACTGTGAAGAATAAAGTAGATCTCACATGCAACTATTTGTATGATAGATCATTCAGAAGGAAAAACAAAGATGAAAAGTGTATATAGTCCTTTATCATTTTTTAAATAAAAAGGTGTGAGGAAATACATCCATCTACTCTCATTTAGAATGTATTTCTAGAAATAGAAACTGGAAGTAGTGGTTGCATCTGGTAAGAGGGCTCTGGAATGGACAGCAGTGAGAAGACTTCTTTATGATGTATATACTCTTTTGTACTGTTAGATATGTGTTCCCATGTGTATAGAATGTCAACTACAATTGATATTTAAAGATTATTTTCCTATTAGACTTTTCTTACTATGATTTATCATCCTCTTCTTACTAACCTTGTGTTGTGCTGGCTCACACTTAGTTTGTATTTTATCAACTTTTCTAATTAACTTTTATCTAGATATTTTTCGTCCATCTGTGAAATATGTTTTGGAATTCTAAGTACTATATATTACTCTGAGCTATGGAATGTTGTATTTGACATGCGTATCTCTAGTATAATACAGGTATTTTAAAGACTCAAGAGTAAAATAGGAACACAAAAAATCACCTCTTCCAGGACCCCTTCCAGTCAGATTATTTGCAATAATTGTAAGTTGTGATGCATTATACTTTGTATTAGTGCAAGATTTTCCATAGGAAAGGTAACTACTTACTGATTGTCTATTTTAATTGCAGCTCAGTGTGATTACAGTGCAGAGAAGAAAAGCAGCCTCCATGATGAATCTGGAAAATATTTAAAAATATTCATAGTTCACTTACAGAACTTTAGAATTGAGAAAGCTGTTGGACTAGAAGTGTATTGAAATGGTAAAAACCTGCAGAGAATGGTTAAGGCTTGTGTCATTTTGCATAAGCATTTTCCATTCTGTTTTGAGAGTTCTGGAAAACAGTGACGGCTTCCTGTAAGTAAAGAAAACATGACCCTATATTGACTTTCAGTGGAGAATAAAGCCAGCTGAGAAGAACTCATTGCCTTCATCAACGAGTATTTTTTAATTCCCCTTTCTTCCTTTTGGAAGAACATAATCATTTTTTAACTATACTAATCATGAGAAAGACAATGCTAGAATTTTAATATTTCAGGTTCCATGACTTAAGAATTTTGCATCTAATTGTTACTCACTTTTTAAGTTCCCAAGTATCCATTTTATTATAAACTCATAAATGTAATAAATTATGCACTTTCTAAAATGATGCTGTCATGTATTTTAATGTATAATTGTAGTGATTTATTTTTAATTTACACAATTCCCAGTTTTTAGCAAATACTGATATTTAAGAATTTGGGAGGCTTTTTTTTTGTTTTGCTACTAAAAGCAGTACTAACCATAAATTCTGAGAATGCATGGGCATTGAACTCTTGCAGTCTAGTTGATTTTCATAGATCTATGTAGTTAGCTTTTTTCTGCTCCTAGTTTGAACTTGACACACCCTGCTTTCTGGTGATTACAGCACATGAGTTTGCATCTGGTTAACAAGTTATGAAACTGCTGCAGTAGTCCAGATAAAGGATAATGAATTGAGTTTGAAGTGACATGAAAATTCATGTGTAACTATGAAGCAGTCAGAAGCTTAGGACTGGTGCTAACAGACAGAAATGCGGTCTTCAGCATGGGGCTGAGAATTGAAGCCATGGAGTATAGGAGGTTGCCTTGGGACTTTATGCAATGTGGCCGACTACCTCTTCCCCTCCATTTCTTGTGCTCTAGCTCTGATGGTGGCCTTCTTTTACTTCTCTCAATCCTTCCTCCCAAAGGATCTCCATGTATACTTTGCCATCTGCATATTCTTCAGATCACTACTCCAGTATCCCTGCCTCAGAGCCTTCCAGCCTCCAGACTAGGTCTTGTATTTCTCATAATAGTGTGTTGTATTTTTGATTCGTAGTACTTGGAAAATTTGTAATTAACTTTTTGAAATTTTTTCTTCAATGTCCTTTCCAACAGTCTACAAACTCCTTGAGAGCAGGATTCATGTCTGCTCCCCTTCATTGTTGTATTCTTTGTACTCGGCATAGATTCTGGCATATAGAGGGTATCCGGTAACTTCAAAAATCTGAAAAAGAATTTTTAAGAACAGGACCTTAGAAGATGTCTTCATTTGTTGAATGAGCTCAGGGAGAGGAGTCATTGAAGGAGACTGAATGGGAGCAATGAGAGAGCTATAACCAAGAGAATCCAGTAGGATTCTCTAAAGAAAACTAAAAAAGGGCAGGACTAAAGGAGGGGACAAGTGGTTGCTAGTGTCAAATTCAGTGACGAGCTGAAATAATACAAATATGATAGTTAAATGATAATTAAAGCACTTAGCTTACTTTCATTTCCTAAGAATTTCTCGTTTGATTCTGTAATGTGAATTCCTTCCCATGTCACTCACAGACTAATTGCCATGTAATGAGTTATGTTCATATTCATGTTTATAGAATATAAAATTTATTTTTTAAAATTTTACTTAGAGAAGATGTTATAATTATACAAAATAGATGAGACTGTAGGAGGAAGCACTTCAGAAATGAACATTATAGACAAATGGAATCTGATTATCATCCTTTCTCAGAAGGGAAATCGAACTTTCCAGACTCATTTCTTCAAGGTAAATCTTTCAGTGTAAGAACTTTCTCCAAACTTTGGCTACAGGTACCTACTCTTTATCTTTCAATATTGATAACCTTCTCTCCAGTTGGTTCTCCTCGGATAAAGGGTAGGGTACTAATAAGCAGACAACAGGGCTTTCTTACCTCTGCTGAATTCGAACAGACTTAAGTTATGTTTACTGACAAAACTGAGCATGCGTTGTTATTTTTCTTTCAGAGAAGTTTGTTAGCTAATGATTTCAATGTAAAAATGTAGTGGACTTTTTGACATTTCTCATATTGGTCAGTCTTGCCTGCACTTACAGAGACAGTATCATTTTTCTGTGAACTCTATTTTAGGAGACAGGGGAAATGAATAGGAAAGAGTGAAAAGAAATGATGTAAATCTGAAATTAAGGACAACACAGCTAGTTCATTTTATTTATTCATATTTCTTTGTGTCTCCCTGAGGAAGAAGAGAGATATGATTACCTCCTCTTCCTTTTGTATACAAATATGCAAATTGGGGCAGCCAACAATCTTCTAATTTCTCCTCTGGTGTGAGCACTGTAACCACCCCAAATATGGGAGAACATTAGCAACAATTCAGCCATTCGTTTATTCAGCAAATATGAATATTTCATAGCTGCACAGTCTGCCAAGCCAACTCTCAGACAAATCAAGGAAGAATGAAAAAATATTTTAAACATTTTAGTATAAATTCTGTTCTTTAACCATAATGTATCTCATCAGTTTTTCCAAAATAGCAAATCTGTAATGGGCTTTTTCACAAACATTTTAATCAAAAATAATAAGATTTTTTTGGTTTATTTAAAAATGTATATATACATATAGATACATGCACAGAGAGGGGACAGACACTGCAGTACCCCACTGTGATGTATGAAATCTGTCCCTCACCAGCCCTTAAAACTTGTACAAATATGTGCTTTTGGGGCAGTGTTAACATTCTTAGTATTTATATGAAACTAAACAAATGTATATACTTAAATAACAAAAATCATAAGATGCGAAGGCATCTTTTTTTTTTTTTTTTTACAACACTTGCACGCACCACACTACAGGGAAACAAGCTACAATAAGTGGTTTCGTAGCCCAAGGGTTCGCCGCAAAACATTCACATGTGCCACACAACCCTGTAGACACTACCATGCACTAGCTGTGACACCACTTTCGTTTCTTCCACTCAAGTATATTGGAATGTAAGCATGTGAGAATAACATTATGGAGCTAACTTCAAATCTTCTCTAGTTTACTTCTTTCTAAATATACATTCTTAAAGTTCACTATTTTTAGAGAACAAATTACTGCTCCTACCTTCCACCACTGTGTAGATGCCCTGGGGCTGGCGGGGATGGGGGTACTGTCCCTTGAGATGGCCCAGTTTACTTCTCAACAGTTTGACCATTAGAAGGTTCTTCCTTACACTGAACCAAAATGTGTCTTCCTGCCTTACTTCTACCATCTTACAAGTGGCAGGTCTTTTGCCTTTTGAAAATAATCTTCATGTTCTGCCTGCACACAAGTAAACATCCCCATTTCCTCAGAGGACTGGGCTCTGAGTCCTTTTGACAGCCACCCTCTGGTCTCTGAGATTTTTACATATCCTTCTTCACTCATTCAATAAATATTTATGGAGTACCTGCTTTACACCAGGCATGGTTGGGATGTATCAGTCTTATGCTCAGAACCAAAAATTATACTCAAGGTATAAAAAAACTATTCCCTTGTTCTGGATCATGACTGAGAGAGGTGGGGAGAGGGTGATACCTACCAAAGTGTGGGGAAGACCATGTATTAGAACCTCCAGGGGACGTATGTGGTTCAAACCACATACCCTTCCCTTTTCCCAACCCCAAAAATAATCTGACGTAGTCTCTTATGGAAACATGCTTTGAGAGTTATTATAGTTAGGGATTCTTGGGTATGTACATATAATTTCTCATTAGTATTTAGAATGAGAAAAATATTCTAGAATGTGTACTTCCATTAATGCCACTTAATGTTAGCTTTTTTGGGATCTGAATTTCAGTGTTGGAGATATTGAGCATATTATTGTTGACTAAAATCTTCAGGTCTTTTCTAAAGGTTTTGTTCCTAAGCCAAATCTTTGCCCCAGAAGCCAGACTGGTCATTCATCCCTTTTAAATTTTATTATGTCAAGACAGTATGCTGAGGTCATTTTAGCTCCAATTCTGTCATCCAGTTTGTTACTTCTAAGGGATCATGTCTACTTCATTTTTAGTGCTATGTTTCTTGTACCCATGACAACTTTTTATTTACAGTGATGTCATCTATAGGTTTGGTAAACATCCCACCTGTTATTTTCATGAAAATCATGGGGAAAAAAATGAGAACTAGACAGATGTGAGTGCAGTTGGTCTCTTAGAACACACCAGCTACCAGCTCCCATAATGGATAATTAATCAGGGTCCATGATTAGTGGATTATTCAGCCCATTTTTAATCTAGCCCATTTGTTGCTGCTTCACCATCCCAAAAACATCAAGAAATACCTAGCCTTCTGTCCGAGAAAGTTGTTTATGCTACAACTGTCATATTTCCCAGACCTCATCTAGTAATCCTGTCCAAGAAGAAAATTTATTCTGATAGATTCCTTTTCAGTAAATCCATGTAGCTGCCTAGTAATCACTATTTTTTAATGTTTATTTAAAACCCTTGAAGCCTTTAATATGGCATCATGGAACTTTTTGTTCAATATTTCATCCTATTTTCAAAGAATACATAAATGAGAGCAAAATATGATTTATAGAAAGTCTGTTAGCACTTAGATTTGTAGAGATTAAAAATGTGATACTAGCATCTCCTTTCATATAAACGACAGGGGGATAAAAGAATGGAAAAAGCTATGTTTCTACAAATAACCGGGAGAATACATTGGGGAATCTTTCCCTGGATCTACAATAATCATGCTCATCTGTATGAATAATGTCTGTTTATTAAGCACCTATCATATGTAAGACATTGTGTTGGCATTTTGCATTTATTACCTTATATAATTCAGCAGACTTGCTACTTAGGTATTATTCCCTTTCCAAAGGTATCATAAAAGTTAAGCAACCTGCCTCAACTAGTCCTAAGTACCCAGAGTCAGTAAACGCCTTTCAAACATCATGTTTTAAAATATACTTGTTTTGACACAGGAAATCATACAACATGACATCAACCATTTTACGATTGCTAAACAATTTAACATATTTATGATTTTTTGGCAGATATGCTTTTTTTGGTGAAGTGGTTATCACCCATTTAAGAAAAATGAAAACCTTCAAAAGAGGTAGCCCACTAATTATTCTAACTTCCCTCGTTTAGATCTCTATTTCCTACTGAAGTTACTGGTCTTTTTAGCTAGCCAGTTTCAAGTTTTGAAAAAATTACCAAATCCCACTAGCTGTGAAGGTCCTTTTCCTAAGAAGTTTTCTATGTAATGCACATAATTTGACAGTCTCTTTTGAATGTTTCCAGATTAATGAGTCATTAACAATTTCACCCCAAAAAAGTGTCATGTCTACCAGGTATCTACCAAAAAAAATCAAAATATGTTAAATTGTGTTTACCAATTGTTGAGTGGTTAATACAATACTGCATGATTTCCTGTGTCAAAACAAGAGCATGGAATTTTAAGTTTATTTGAGAGAGACAGAGAGAGATAATGTGTGTGAAGGGGTAAAGAGACAGGGAGAGAGAGAATCCTAAACAGTCAGCATGAAGCCCGATGAGAGGCTCAAACTCACAAATTGTGAGATCATGACCTAAGCTGAAATCAAGATTCAGCCGCTTAACCAACTGAGCCACCTAAGCCCCCAAGCATGGTATTTTAAAGTAAGATGTTTGAAAGGGATTTATTCACTTTGAGTAAGTACTTGGGACTAGTTGAAGCAAAGATATGATCACAGGGATTTAATATGAAAAAGAGAAGCTCAAACAGTTCAAACAGTAGAGCTGGAGCAGAGCCATAATTAGGGAGAAAAGAAGGAAAGCGCCCTTTGAGGCTGCTACGTGGGGGAGGGAAACACCAGAGAAAAAATTTGCTTCATAAAGAAATTGTATCACACTGGTAATAATCCTGAAATTACAACCATCAGCCAGATTAGTGGGTAAAATAACCATAATTAACCCATAATTATAAATGCACTATTTCAAACAGCCATATGTAAGCCAAGGAGGAGTGAGAGTATCAGGATACACTAGTGATCCATTAGGAATGACACATTCTTTTATCTCTGCTATTTGATTTGGCATTGCCTGATTTATTCATTGCTGTATTTGATCTTACCCAAAAGACTGAGAAGCAAGGACTTTATTTCTAGAAAATAACCAGATTTACTGTATTATACATCACAAAAATACCGATTGGAAAGTTTTGCATAGCATCAGTTTGAAGTCTTAAGACAGTAGTCTTAATTCCAGATTCATCATCAAGAAACCATATAATTTTAAGTAATTTTTAAGTTTGCAAGCAGTGTGTTAGGACATAGAATTTTCTGCTAGCAATGTTATTTTCTTTGATCCTATATGCATAGATTTCATCTGTAAATATGTTTGTGTGTGTTACATAAATGTACGTATATGAAACAAAACTAATTCCATTCCATTCAGGGACTGACCGACCACAAGCCCACCGTTGCTCATTTGCCATTAGGTTATGTGCAGGCGTTCAACCAGTACATGAGCATAATGTTTCAAGCTAAGATTATTAGTTTTACATGATAGAATCTCATTGAACCAAAGTTCACATATATAATCCTCAGTATACTCAAGAACACACGAACTACTTGATATGAACTATTTGTATATTCTGAGAGGCAGTAGAGCCCAAGGAGCTGAGTTGCAGTCTGGCTGGGATTAACTCCCTGCTCTACCACCAACTGACCTTGAGTCAGTTGAGGCACAAAGTTTCCTCATCTGCCAATTAGATAATAGTGCCTACCTCACATGTCGTGAGCAAAGTAATATGCATAAAATACAGACCAGTGTCTGCCATTTGATAAATGCTTTGTAATTACCTGCAGAAGTCTGAAGGGTCCCCTGAAGGCTATGTGGAATGACAGAATCAGTTTTTATTGCAGGTTATCACTGTGTAAATAGCATTGTTAAGGCTGTAGCTGATTGAAGGGTGGGATTAATTTCAGCAAGACTTGAGTCAAGGTAACTAGGTAAGAGGCTGCTGTAATAATCCGGGCAAGAAATGATGAGACTTGAACTATATGGAAGGTGGTTGGTGGGATTGAGAGAAGTGAAAAATAACTGCTGTGTGTCTGTTGGGTGACCCAGATCACCATGTGGCTGTGGGAGTTGACAGAAAGGACTCACAAAGGACTCCCAGGTTTCAGGCTCGGATGACATTCTCTAAGGCAGGATAGGGAAAGGGATGTGTTCCAAAATCTCAAGTGCCTGCATGCATCCAAGAGGAAATGCCCAGGAAGCAGTCCATTAGAACTCAGGAAGAGCTAGATTGCAGAGACCTCAAACTCAGCAGCTAGTGAACAACTGAAGTCAGGCAGATGACAGATTTGCTTTTATCCTCTTTTTCAGTGACCATGCAATCAAAGCTCTTCTGCCCCAGACTAGAACACATCATCTAATGCAGTTCTGAGCATTAAAGGGAAACCATATTGAAGAGTTCGACTTTGAGGTTAATTGCAAAGTTTGCTGCAGATGGCTAATGTTTCAAAGGTAGAATCTGTTTTCCAAGTGATCTGGGTAAAAACATGAACACAAGTCCCTGGTGCCACATTTCCCATCACATGTCACAGAACTGCCAGTGATAGGCGCTTCCTTTGTCTCCTGGGGACTTAATTTCCCTGGGGAACTACTGTGGTTATTCAACTTTAAGACCTTGCAGGAAGAACCACAGTTATTTCTCTCTGGGGTCTTACTCAGAGCAAGCAACATGGAAGTAAATAGTCACTAAGAAGGAACAAGGAGAAATAAACAAGCTTTTAGCCAAATGTATGAACAATTCAATTTTTAAAACATGACCGAAATTTTACAAAAATTATAATTAGGGGCAATAATGCCCCCCTGTTGTGGCTCATGATCTAGAAGAATACAGACTATAAACCCACACCAGCCTCGCTGTTCCCAAAATAAAAAGGAAGGCGCATTTCATCACATGCTGATTTCTTCATGTAGTGGTTAAACAAAGACTATTTCAGGCAGGGAGAACACCAAACCTGAAGCGAGAACTAGGGTCTAGGCCCAGTTCTGCCAATGCCTAATGCTGGATGTAATCTTGGACCTACCTTCTATGTAGGATGCAGAGGGTAGCTCTTCCTGGTCTTAGTGTTCCAGAATTCTGCAATCAAAAGAAAGCATTTAATGAAACTACTCTTTGAAAAATCAGTTTTGAAGGACCTGAAGTCTTCCATTCAGAAATAACTTTTTTCTTTCTTTTTTTCTTTTTTAGCCTCAGAAGGCTCACCAAGTAACATGCTGGAGAAATCAAAGCCTTGTTCCTACTATAGTCTACCATTTAGTAAATGCTTACTGCATGCTTTATGAGATGCTTTTTATGACTGTGCCTTAAATATCACAATAACCCCAGTAGAGATAGTGGAATGTTATCCTTTTTTACAGAAGGGAAGATTGAGGCTCACGCAGGGTAGGTGACTTGGCAGAGGTCACGTGTCTGATAAATTCCAGTTCAGCCTATTAAGCCCAGGTCTCTCTGACTCTATAGTCTAAGTTGCTTCACCAACAGTTTATTTTCAGATCAAAAATTGTATTCTGAAAAGAACTCCAGGTGAGGAAGACTAAAAATTAAAACATTACCATTTTTCAGTGTCTCACCATCAGAGTTGAGCCAAACAGCAGCCCCGTGGACCTGTACTCTTCCACAGTCTTGTTGTCCCCTACAGTTCTCATTCCTAAACTTTGAGACAGACATACACCACCAATTCAGGACCGCTATGTCACATACCTTTAAATATTTAGCAAAATCGTATTTCAAAAGACACTTAAAAGTGTATTGCAAAATGTACAGCATTTATTCACATACAGACAAAAAGGCACAAATTCTACTAAATAGTTCAACAAAAAAATACAGCTGTCCTCAACTAGTTTTATAAATACTTTCAAAAAGGGGGTAGAAATAAATACAGGATTGGGCCATGTAATATAAAATAGTCATCTCTACATATACTTTGTTTAATTTCTGATTTTTAACTCTTCATGCACCATTTTTTTCCAATTTTAGCTGAATGGACACCAAGCTAGGCACATAGTGAAAAATCCTCTGTACAAGGTTACAAATGTAATGACAAGTTTGTCCATTTCAAAATAATTAAGATTCGTACACAACACATAGAACCCTTCATTTCGATTTTGTGTTTATAACCTAACAAATGACATTCCAGGCAACTTTACAAAAGTTTAAACTAGCCTACATTTTGACATAATACATTGATCATAATCAAAGATATTTCTTGGTCAGGATGCACAAGGAAAGATAAAGCTGAAAAGAAAAGAAGAGCAAATGGTTCCACACTAATAGAGTGCAAGTGGGAGGGTGGGTGGGCTGCTGCTCTGGCCGCCTCATACAGAGTTCCCAGCAGGACATGAACTAACTTACAAAGCTATCATTACACTGTCAGAGAAACCGTGCTCTATACCATTTGCATTTCAAAGCAGGAATAAAAAGTGTGGGCTTTTTATTTTTTGTGTTTTGTTTTTGTGTAGGTTTTTCTTTATTTTTTTTTTTTGTTTTGTTTTCTTTTTTTTTTTTGGTTCAGCATAACTTGGAACTTTGAAAGCTTTTCAACCTAAATGTGGGGAAAAAACAGGTAAGGCATTATTTTTGCACAAAACTAGCATTCCTAAATAGTGCAAATGAATCTGGTACCTCTTAAAATGGTGAGAGGTCATATACTTAACTAAAATTTAGATTTTCTTTCTATGGCTTGACAAATTACCCCTCTATATATTCTACTCTCACCCAGAGCTGCTGCTATGGTCAAAAAGTTAACTGCAAAAAGTGTCCATCTTCTTCCGTATCTAGCAAAAAGGTTTTTGCTCATATGCAAAAAAATCTGATTTTTAAATTACTAGTGAATGTACAACTTGGATCCATTAGGAAACTCATAATATCTGTAGCAGCAGCTTATCTGGAGAGCAGTCTTTCAAAATGAGCCCCATAGCTCAAAAATAGTCAATCTAAAAACCTGGGTCATTCTTTCCCCTCCCCTGAATTAGCTACTAAAATGTATTTGAAAAGTTAAGACTTGGTTTGAAAATGTCATACATACAATGGGGATGCATCAGATCTACTATTTGATCATCTGATAAAACTTGCATAGCAAGATGGAATTCAATAAGCCTTTTTTGCTGTTGACAATCACCTGGAAGACTTGAAAGGTAACTACAGAACTCAAAGCATCACTCATTAAGTATCAGAATGTCCCTGCCACATGGAAACAGATGTATAAGTGAATCAGGAATCTGAATACTGATATTAACAAACTAAGGATAATTTAGGGGAAGTTGGGCTTGTTCCAAGTGCCCATAATTCTAAATCTCATTGCTATTTAAACTTTCCTTCTCTTAAGTTTGATTCACAACTACATTGAATTCCAAAGAAAATTAACAGGACCTTAACACTATCCACTGTCTTAATACATACACACTGCAGTGAGTGCAAAAACATAACATTGTACTCAAATTTAATGCTAAATTCATTATTGCTGATAACTTACTAGTTATTGCCATTTGCAATTAGAAAGTCCAAGTTACGAATTGGAGCTTAGAACTCTGACTCCAGGAAACCTATTACACTTCAATCTCTTTCCCGTATAGCCTTGGTCAATGGTAAGAGGTTATCGCAACTTATTGCCTTTCTATTGTTTTTAAAATATAACTTGTGTTTTTTTTTCCTTTTTTTTTTCTTTTTTTTTTTTTCTTTTCCTTTTTCTTAAGGAATCCGTTCATGTTGGAAGCGCAGATTCCCCAACATATCTACTAGTGGTTGGCTCTGGGCTGTTATGTCACCAGAGTCTGGAAGTTCATTGCTTGAACTTGAATAGCCATTAGTATTGTTGGAAGCCAGATGGCCAGGTATCGCCAAAGGCCAGGGAAATCCCAAGCTGGCCCAGAAGGCAGTGGTTAGGGAAGAGGAAGGTCAAGGGGACTGGTAAACATGGAACCAACTGCCCTTTCCCACAGAACTTTCTAACGACTTCACTCTCCACCAGTCCCATTCCCACAATGCATTCAAGTGCTTCAGACAACAGGACCTCGCTATCTTTACCCCAGATCTCCAAGCTGCAGCAGCTCTACCCTGTCCCTTCAGATCTCCCAGTAATGACCTTTGTTAAAATTCTCTCTTCCCATCTGTGATTATAATTTACACATGAATTCCCTAGAGTTACTGAAGCTTCAGAGCTGCTGCCTAGAACTAGAATGCAACAAAAACAGCCTTGTGGGCCAAACTATAAACAGGATTTCAAGTTCTGCCACAGTCCTAGAAAGTAAGTTTTATGGTCTAATAAAGGGTGCGTATGGGTTTCTCAAGAACTGCATCTGATTCCGCATATTCAGGTAACCGAGAGTTTGTGCTTTGGGAAGGATACAGAGGGCAGTAAGAACTCATGAGGCTTCTGTGAGCCTTGCCCTCTTTAAAGACTTATTTCATTCATTCTTATTTTAGTGTTTAATTCAGCCTCTAGTCTTAGCAGTGTCTTACGGTTACAATCTACTCTTGTGTTTTCTCAACAAGTTGCAGATAACACACTTCTCACAACAATCATTTATAAATGACTGAAAAAAAAAAACTCAATCTGACTTGCAGGTAAAAGTGTTTGCGTAGCTCAGGAGTGATGGGTTTCTGCCTGTCCCCTGCGTCAGAGCTCCCATCTAGCAACTCCATGACAAGCCCACGGTGCTCCCACACCATCTGTTTCATCAAGAGGCCAAGATGCTTCTCCTGATGATGTCTGTCCTCCTGTTGATGGTGCTGCTGGCGTGTATACATTTCTTTTCTGATGCCTCACTCTCTGAGTCACTCATCTCTACATCAGGGACATACCCGTCATTCTCATTGTCAGATTTTAACTTGTTTTTGGCCCTTTCCTTGGCTGGAACTCGGCCTAAGCCCAGATAGGGGTAGTCTGAGTGCTGGTGGCAGGCCCCCTCATGGGCCTCTCCCTGCTGTTGCCGTTCCCCCTTCTTTGGAATCCGGAATCCTCCCCAGTTCTTCACCGGGCTGGCAGGCGTTGTAGGCACTTTGACTGCAGTCTGGTTATAGTTTACTCTGATTAGGGAGCCGTTGCACTTGGGCACTATCTCCTTCCTCATGCCGGGTGCTGACTGTCCCCCTCCAGGGGAGGTGGCAGCTCGTGTGCTGTCCAGATGCCTCTGGGACATGTCCGTGGACCTGAGAGGCTTGTGACTCTGTTTACAAGGTCTGTCCTTTAAGTCTCCCTTACTGAGATCACAATGGACATGATGATCTCTTCTGTCCCCGTGATCAGGCCCCACCATACCATTCTTCTGTTGTGCTGACAGGAGACGCGCTTCTGCAAACGTCTTTTCAAAACTCAAAAAGCTCTCTGGGACCACTATCCCCTCCCTTTTACCACACAGGTCTGGCTGCTTCAGCAGAGCTTTGCCTCTGCTCCCAGTGCTATTCTGCAATGGATCTCGCTTATGGGACTTTTTCAGTGAATGAACCAAGGAAGTACCCATTTGCTTCCTGAAGAACGCAGAATGCCACTTCAAGTCCTCTATCTTGGGAGCATCAGGGCCCACAGAAGGACTGTTGAACAAAAGCATGTTTTCCAGTGAGGAAGAGGAGCAGGAAGAAGAAGGCACACCTATGAACATATAAGCACAAAGAAAGAAAAATTACAGAAGCAGATCCAGAACAATTAAATTCTAGACCCTTGGCATGGCCCTGCTAATGCAAACTTCCCACCCAATGGTATAACATATAATCACCTCATTTATAAAACTTTGGTTTTTCATATGAAAGTATCACCTGCCTTGAGAATCTGCATTAAATCTGCATACTCCATTCAATATGCTCTTATTTTCTAAAATAGCTGAAGCTCACAAACTTTGTCATGAAACATCTTTCTAAGAAAAATATTTTCAGGGTGCCTAGGGGCTCAGTTGGTTGAGTGTCAACTTCACCTCAGGTCCTGATCTCACAGTTCGTGAACTCAAGCCCTGAGTCAGACTCTGTGTCTCCCTCTCTGCCCCTCCCCTACTCCCACCCCCTCTCAAAAATAAACATTAAAAAACATATTTTCAGGGCACCTAGGTGGCTCAGTTGGTTAAGCGTCCGACTTCAGCTCAGGTCATGATCTCGTGGTTCACCAGTTCAAGCCCCACATCAGGGCCCCTTCCCCACTTGTTCTCTCTCCCCCCTCTCTCTCCTGTCCCTCAAAAATAAATAAAACATTTAAAAAACTATTTCCTTCAAACAAAATAACTGATCTGACTTTCAAAGGGGAATCCATGCCGAATCCATCTGGTGGGCAACCACTGCCCCTACCCCTGCACCTGGTTAGTCACCTGCCTCCCCTACAAGACAGTACCACAGGGGCAGGCAGTAGGGCTCTACGGTTTCCTTCTCCAAAGTAACTATATCCTCACAGGGCCACAGTGAGGATACATACATGTAAGCACATGAAATGAGAATGGAATGTGTTTAAAATCATTCTTGACACATAATAAATGTCTTTTAAAATTAAATTTCACAATGCAACCCAGTAAAAAAGCTCACATTTCATGAAATCATATTAGCCTTCATGTGATGTGGCACTCTTGACATTTTCTATTCTATGTCACTTGCTTTTAATGCTGGCAGTGACCCACTGAACTCCTCTCACAACCAACTAATGACTCATACCCTCAGTGTGAAAAATACTGAGTGAATTCGTACCACACTGGAGTTCATTATAAGGACCCTGTTTGTGCAAGTGCCTCCTGGGCATCCATAAAGAGCCGATTTCATGTTTCGTCTCCCATAAAGTATAAACCCCCAGGAAAACAAGGCTCTGCCAGGCAGGAGCCTACATGAGACCTCACTGCTTAGCAGACAAGGACACTGCATGTAAACAGAGCTGGCAACTCTAAACATCAACCTGCTGGGCCACAGGGGAGGGGGGTTTACAATCTGCCGAGCCAGAGATTCGTGCTTTCTCAAGAATCAACTCTTCGGCCCAACCTTCACACCACATTTCTTTTCCTCAGTCACCTACTATGGGAAAACCAAGGTAAGAGGGACTGACATTCTCTAAACTCTGATTTCCATCTAGGTGGGATCCAGGTCTCTGAAAAGCCTCTGACTCACGACCTCCCATGAGCACCGTCTCCACAAGGACACAGGACACTCTCACCCAGCAGAACGGCCCTACTCATTCTCAGATTCACACACCAGAGTCTAAACCGCAGACCCTGACTGACATGTAGAAGTCATGGCTGTCTCCTCCACTTCACCTGAAACTATCTTACAAGACAGGACATCCACTTGGGGCATGAGTAAGAACACAACTGAAAGTCTAAAACTGGAGAAAAAAAAAAAATAGGCATCCTGAACGCTTCCCATTCATTCCCTGTGGCATCCTGCAGTTAGATTAATGTTGCTTTCAACCCATCAGACTCAGTATGGTTTGTATCTCAGAGGGATGGGAGGGTTTGTTTACCTTCTCCGGAACAGCAGTAGGATCTCATTACAGTGCTGTTACACAAAACACTTCCTAACCTGGGTAAGAATCTCAATCACTTACCCAAGTAAAAACCTCAGCCATGAAATGCAAAAAGCTGCCTGCAATATCCATGAAAAATGACCCTTAAGTGAAGTCAGATTAAAATGCTCTTTGCAGCTTATTTTTATAGGCAATCACTCATTACATAACAACTTAACAAGAGTCACAGGAAGCCCTCCGATGGCAAAACTCCACAGGCACAACCCACATTAATGACCCTGCGCAACGGCAGCTCTGACAGCTTGGCCTCTGCCGGCTGGAGGCTGGCCAGTCGGCACCAGACAGCCTTCCATGTGGGCTGTTTACGTAAGGACGCAAAGGCAAGGGATCAAATAGGTCCCGCTTACTTGCATTCGAGTAAGAATAATGAATGAAAGAAGTTCACTTGAAAGAATCTGAATCGCTTATGAACCCTACTTAGAAAAGCTTATTTGAAATAAGTTTTACAACTATACACTCTAGTTAATGATACATCTGGAAAATATTTATTCTCAGGAAGAAAATATTTAGGTTAACGTTAGTAAGTTAATGCCATTAGTATAACTATGTAACACCTCAAGAATATCATTCAAAACTCCCCTAAAACTTTTGTTCTTTGTTCATTTGACCAGTTTACCTCTCCAGTTCCATAAATCGGGTTAGTTTTAGGTAAACCAGAATTTGGATTTCCACATAATAGGATATACCAATGTCTTGGTTGTTTCTACATGTCAGTCATCTGAAGAGACTAACAGCCATAGGAGCAGGAAAAGCCAGCGTCTGTCTGTGGCTGCACGAAGGGAGCACTGTGAGCACTAAGGAAGAGCAGGGCCACAGAGCTCACCGAAGACTCGCCAGAGCCACACCACACTCCTCTGAAGCCCTTACGATGCCAGCTTTGCAGGGCTCACGTTCAGTGTTAGCACCCAAAGGTGCGTTAGAGGTCATGGTTCTGAACCGAGCCCCTTTTACAGATCAAGAGTCCCAAACAGGTTCAACAACTTGGCCAACTTTGCATTCCACCTCCAATTCACTGAAGTGCTCTCCAGAATGGAGCAAGTTCCCCTTTTCACTTCACCCAGCCCAGAGCAATGAAAGCACTAAATAAATAAACACTTGATGCTAAATCTCAAAAATACTCAAAATTCCACCTACACCAAAAAGTACACTATAACCATTATCTAAACATGGATGTGTGTCTTAAGATACCTTATTTACAATACGTTACAGGTAGATCCAAAGGCTAGATAATACATAAATCTTTGCAGGTGTCCCCATGACATTTTATATTTACCAAGTGCTTTGCAATACAATGCAGAAGTTGCTCTTTTGCTTGTGTGTCACAATAGCTCCCAGTAGGAAGCTCAAGATACCTTACTCATATCGGCCTGCTTGTGTTTGTCCTATAAGGAGAGAATTTAGGATTCGACCTCTAGTTGAGGTCAAATTCATAGCCCTTTCCCCTATACCATGATGCTTCAATTGCCAAAAGATTTTCTTGGAATATGAAAGTCTCTGCTTCTCAGATTCTCCTATAGTGTAAAACAAAATTAAAGAAACTTATTTTTTTCCTTAACAGAATGTTAAGGTTTACAAACCCCTGCACTACTGTTTGACCTACAAGAGCTTAATGCATACCTGAAACTCTTTCTTGCTCCAAGAGCTTAGTGTAAAGATTGAATATCTGTTCCTGGACTTTGCACACAGATCGCTTAATCTTTTCCCTGCGGGTCACCATGTAAGTGAGGTTCCGAACCTAGAATGTAGAGAATAAAGATTCTAAGTAAGCAATACATTATAACGGTACTTTGGTGGGTTTTTCTTTTTTCTTTACATAAGAAATTTGTCCTGCTGGGCCCTTGGGTGACAACTGAAATCAAGATGTAGTTTAAACACTTTATCGAGTCTCCTTTGGGGCTGCTAAGTAGGATTCCACACATGCCCCTCAATGCAGCACAGAAAAGAGTGAGACTATAGGAGGAACTCAAACAAAAGCCCTACCCTTCCCCACCATCCCCAGCCTGAGGCTCATCCCCAGCAGGGAAGACTGCTGGGGGTCCCAGTACAGATTTGCCATATCTTGCCAAAGGGCTCTGCATACCACCCCTCAGCATCCTCTTTCCACCAAATCTATTATCTAAAGCTTTCGAGCAGTTGAGAAGCCACTTTACCAAGCATCTTCTGAAGATGGAATTAGGTAAGCAGAGTCAAGGACCATCACAAGAGGAATACTGACCCCCCTCCCCGCCAACAAATTATCCCTGCACAGAGCCCACTAAAAAGACCAAACGGTCACCAAGAAGGCAAGTACACTTTGTCAACTGGACAGTATCTGAAATGTGAGCTCACAGGTAGCTAGTGTTCCTACAGCACATGAAGCTAGGGAATGTCTTTCTCACTTTGCCATTGACATGCCATCAACATTTCAAGGCCAGAGCATGTCATAACTTGAAGAATGGACAGTGCCCTTGTCCAGAATCACCTGTAAGTTACTGAAAGGACCCAAGTGCTATGAGCTCCACTTTGTATCCAATGCAGGCACTGGGATCACTAACAAATACGAACTAGTTGACACCTAAATTTGGTCCCCATTTTTAAAGCCACCCGTGACCAAGTGATATGAAAACAAAATAGTCAAACCCCCTTAAATCCTTCAGCCCTCAAACCTACTGGGAAACCTGACTAGATTACTGTGCCTGAAAACACAAATGTCAATGCAACACACCAGAGATAGTTAAACTTCTTCAGGAAGATGGAGACAAGACCTTCTAAATAGCTCAGTGGCGGGAATGAAGGGACACTGCATGTCAGCTTTCCTCATCAGGTCTTCCGTCCAAGCCAAAGCTACACTCCCCTAAAAAGCCCTCTTCCTGAGGCTTGGGCAATCCCTTCCCGACACCTCTGTTTCAATGGTCAAGTTCGAGTCATCGACCTTTTCTTCTGTAAGACTGGCAAAAAGCCACACACACAGGACTCTGCACTCTGGCCTCTGTGCAGAGACCTCCCCTAGGGTTTCCAGTCCTTTTGGACCCTAACAAATCCAGTTCTTTCCCAAGCTGTAGTCAATCAAGGCAGTCTTGCTTGCAAGAGGAAAGGAGACATAAAGAGGAACAGGTTGGCTGACTTTCATATTTGCATCATGGTGTAGTTTCCTGGACCAACACCAGGTCACCAAGTCAGGCTTCTGTTGACCCTAACCAAATTCACAGACCATTTAGGGTCTCCCTCTCTTCTTGATGTGTAGACAGACGTGTGTGTGTGTGTGTGTGTGTGTGTGTGTGTGTGTGTATCACACACATACATATACGAATATGTGTATATATACATGTGTACGCACACACACGTGCGTGTGGTCTTAGAATTAAAGAATTGAGAAGAAAAGCACTCTCCCTGTCTCAGAGTAAATATTTTGGTATAATTTACCCTGGTTAAAGCCCATTCTGACAGCCTCCGAGCCCCAGGCCAGGAAGTAGGTGTCCTTTATTAAAATCATGACCAGTTTGGGGATAGAAGTGGTTAACAGGCTACGGTCTTTGATAAATATTGTTCCACCCAAGGCGGATAATTAAGAGTGGAAGCTCAAAAAGAGGAAGAGGCAGAATTTAGATCTGTATCACAGATTCCGAGCTTTTGGACAACAGTTTTTACATCAAGACAAGGAATCTGACTTCTAGAAATAGGAAATGGAAGCAAATTCTGACATCCTGGGAGATAAGATTCCTCTTCTTTTCAAGTCAGATGTACAGCCAAGATAACTTCCATCTCCCTTACTTGAAATTATGCACAAAAATGGAGTACCTGAACTTTGCATATTATTTAAGTTGAATTTTGAGAGCTTCAACCACTACTCCCAGGAAAGGCCTGGCTGCTAGGTGGGCAAATTCTACTTCTATTCCCCACGATCTCTGATGAGAAACCTCTTCCTATAACACCAAAAAGCTAAGGCCAGGGCGGATTTTCAATAGAACAAATCAGACAACAAATAACTAGCTGACCACATTTAGAGCAGTGAGCGCCCTAAATGTTCTTCCCTCCCTTATGCACAAAACACTCCTCACACAGCTTCCATCAGCAGCGCCTGTACGTAGAGCTGAACCGAAGCTCTATCCTCAAAACATACCCCACGTGGCCCTTCCTGTGCACTGCTCAACTAAATGTCCTCCCCTGGTTACAAAAAAAAAAAAAAAAAAAAAGGCCAGTTCATGGGTGTACTCTCACACCACGTTAAACCAGAAGTCTGGCTTTCCCCAAAAGCAGTGGTTCTCAAACAGATACACGTGGGGACCCTAAAACACAGAATGCTGGCCCCTATCCCGAGTCTGGAGTCAGAAGCGGGATCCAAAACTTGACACTTCTGTGAGGTGCCCAGGGAATGTTGCTGCTGGCTGGGGCCCACACTCTGAAAACCGCTGCCCTCAGGAATCCAAGAATGAGTTCAAGGGGTTTTCTTCAATGCCAAAACACTGCTTGCAACACTGAAGCTTAACATGCCTTTCATCCAGGGACAACTACAGCCTCTACCAGATTTTCAACGGTAATCATTCCACCGTGTGGAGTAGGACAGTCTCCCGGGGCGGGCCCCTTCCGATGACCCAGCCACGAGTACACAGGCAGTGCGCCTTTATCTGAGCAAGTACTCATCTGTGGATGTTTATGGCCTCTTTTAAAAGAGCTCTAGGGTAAAGGAACCCCATGAGAGTGGTTGGCAGCCTCGGGAGCTTGACACCGCCACGAACCACACATCAGCAATGGTGTCTTCTTAAACATATGGGTTCCCAAATCCTCCTAAAATCCACTCCTGCCACCTAACTTTCTGATCCAGAATTGTGCCCAGGTGTGCATTGCCCCAAGGTGTGTATTTGCAAAAAAGAGCTATTACCGTTACCATTCATCAGTGGTTTGCATTTCTAATGAAGTCTACTTATTTGTCAGTTTGATATTGACCACAGCCTTGATCACAGTCCCGTGTAGTCTCGGATTCCGCACGCCTGCTGTGTCCTACTGTGTGAATTAGACAGAAATCCAACTTAATTGAAAAACCAAGTAATGTGTTAGTTGTTCTGGTTACCCCTGCCCTGATGAGCCTTTGGCCTGACATATACTTGTTGTCTACAATTACAAAGAACTGTGCAGCTGTCAGGGGCACAGCAAAGATTTCAATTATTAAAGCCTCTACCAGTGCAGGCCTCGTGGTAAATTCTGGAAAACATATTTTTCATTATAATAAGCCCATTTAAAACTGACACTAAATTCCCTAAGACCTCTTAAGCTTTTAATAAAGTAAATGTAAGTAATGCCACACACACACAAAAATCCTGATTTATTCCCTGTTTCTCATACAACATTGGTATCGTTCTACTTAAAACCAACAGTGATGACTCCAAAAAAAAATTTAGAATTGAATTAGAAGTGCGTGTTAATCTGAGTAACTTACGTACAGAAAAGAGTTAGTACACCACAAGCATTTTCTACACTTTTATTTTGTGGTGATTGTGAGACAAACACAGTCCAAAACATTTAGACTTCTCGTCCTCCCTCCTGAGGACTATCTGACTCCATAGCTCATGCACCCCAAGTACAGCAGTTGTCAGGCTGGCATAATGGCTTCCCACCAGGATTCCAGTTTATCCTTCTGAATCCCTTTCTCAGCTCTTAAAAAAATGCCACACACACATGTGGTTGAGGCGAGGTCTTCTTTACACTCACCACCAGGGGGGGCACGGCAGCACAAGAGCCTCACGAACCCTCCTCACGTTCTCGCCTGCCTCTCCTGCTCGGCCTCCACCTGAAATCTGGAATCCTAACTTGGTCAAGGAAGGGGTGTTACGACAGCTGGCCCTTGGGGGATCTCGAATGAACACTTAATACTTTCACTCCTCTGTTGTCCGCAACAGGGCTGTGCAGCTCTCTGTGAGATCTGATCTCTGGCTTAATCCTCCTCCCATTTAACCCTATTCCTTGCCTCCACTCTCAAATCATCTACGTGTCAGATCCTCTCTCAGACAGATGAATCACTCCCTGCTAATAAGTTAGGTGCTTGGGGGGAGATGTGTTAACTGTTTCAGGCCACTTGGGTGCCTTTCAGTGTAGGATGCTTCAGGCCACAGAGCCTCAGTCCCATCTCCTGTGCACTAATGAATTCAACAGAAGCTGGCAGTCAGGGGAGTTGATGCAGAAGGTGCTCTAAGATGTATCCCCAATTAGCAAGCCTCAGTCAGAGACTACCTACAGGGAGCAGGAGACCCTGGAGGGAAGACAGCCCACTCCTAATTATTCTGGTAGCAGGAAGGGAGGTCCAGACTGGGACTCCAAAGGTAATGGAGAACTGGGGAGGCACAAAGCAGCAAACAGTTGAGGGAAGGGCCATCATCCGAGGCTCTGGGCAGCCAACAGCCACTACATTCAGCAATCCAGTAGTGTGATAAACTAGTGTACTGAGCATTACAAGGGGCGCCTCAGATCAGATACCCCTATGCACCAGGTATCCCCCCCCACACCTGCACAGACACACATGGACACGGACACAGGAGCACACACGCACAACAGACAGACACTGCCTCAGTGATGACTTAGCACCTCGCTGCCAGGAGTACCCTCTGGAACAGATATGCACGTGTATGTAAGTTCACGCACACACATCAGCACCCACGGCCTGCTCTCCTACGTGACAGTACCGGGAATGTCCCTGTGAATCAGCCAAGAAATGAAGGTGGTCCAGAGAGGCAGTGCTTAGCTCTCCTTGATGAGCCTGTCACGAGCACCTAGTGTTTCCCCAGGTTGAACAAGAGATCTCCCTATTTCTGTCCGCCCCCTTCACGAATTCAATCCGCTTGGTTTTCTAACTCTGTATGCAAACAATTCTGAGCCAATCCTCTGGTCATTTCCCTGGGGCTCAGTTCTCTCTAGTACTGGAATGAAGGGCGGAGGGGATACACCACCCCATGTGATCTTACAGAAGAACAACAGGGATTAAGTGTCTTAAAAAATAAATCACAGAGAAGCTCCCCACTCTGTGGCAGTCTTACACGTATGTACAATGAGTTTACCGGCCCATAAGTATATTGAACCAACACAACCTCATGCTGCAGTATGTACAAGGGTCTGAGAGTAAATGAACTGGCTACCATTCCTTGCTCTGGGCGAGCGGCCGCCTCTTTGCATTCTTCTTTTCTAAGTCACTACAAGGTGTCAGTGTCAATCATTACCCTCTCCAGGTCCTGCCGCAGATGAGTGAACAGCTGCAGCCTCCTAAACAAGACATCCTGCTCCCGCTTCGCGAGATTGTCCTCTTCATCTTTCTTTGGAGTGATCAAGGGCTTGTTGAAGTTGACCTTCCTCTTCAACTTCCAGTACTGGTACAGGAAATCCACTACTTCCTCAGGCAGCCGCAGGGCCCTGGCAACATCCAGCAGGTTGACGAAGGTGTAGAACTCATCTTCCAGCTGCTGCAGCTTCTGCTTACGGACACTCACCCGGTGGGCCTCTTCCTGATTCTGCTCAAGGCTGGCGAAAGGCTCCAGCGGATTCCGAGGGGAACACTCGGAGGCCCCGTTCTCCTGAGTGGCCCCCTCACCAAGGCTCTCCTCGGGTTTTCTATGTGAGCTGTGCTTCGGGCAGTAGGACTTGAACTTGACTTCATCGTTCTCCGCCAAGATGGTCTTCATCTCCAGGCCCCGGTCGAAAGCACAGGTCACGTGGAAGGCCGTGCGGCAGTTCTTCACAGAGCACTGGTAATAAGAACGCAGAGAGGGAGAGAAGAAGACGGTTATGGAGCGATGGGGCTGAAGCCCCTCCGGGCCAGGCACCTCACAGGCACGCACGGAAGAGCAGCACCTCGAGCACGTGCCGGGACAGGACGTTCTACCTGGGTCAACCCTGGCACACCGAGTCATGTTTTAAATAAGGTAAGGCTGGGGATTTAAGGAACTCCTTAGGTGAAAGGTTTCATGAACCAAACTGTAACTCCCAGAAAGGTAACTGCACTCAAAACGCCTCTAGAAGCAGACACAATCATACAAAGGCCACACGCAAAGGGGGTCTGGCACTCAGATTACACTAAAAAACAACATGTGCTCAACATGCAGAGTAAACTTTGAGGAATTATTTGGTGTTCTTAGATTTGAACTCTTTTAAAAGTGTGCTTATATAAAAAGCCTGAAAAAGAATCTCTTCAGAAAGAATGACTACTAGTCAGGGTTTTTAAAGGAACATGAAATCCTCATTCTTACCCCTAGTTGGGAAGAGCCCAACACAAGTAGGAAAATATATGGTACAGCAGTTCCTCCAAGCAGCCAAGGGCTGCTCAAGCCTGAGGAGAATGAATAAAAACCTCCTGGATGAGTAGGAAAGAACAGGAGAAAAGGGAATTCGGCACAGGAAGAGGGACAAGGAAAGGTCTCCTCACCCATGAAGAATATCCAGCAGATGCAGAAGGCTCACTGGCCACTCCCAGGATCCTGTGGGCCTGACTGCTGAGGAGCAGAACCGTGAAGGTCCTGCTTCCTGCGGGTCACAGGGAGGTCGACCTAGAGACCAGGCACCACCCAGCCATGTCTTCCTCCTCACTGAACACCTTCCCTCTCACTGCCTGCTCAGGGCTACAATTTAGTGCCTTGATTCAGACGGCAAGCCAGAAGCCCAGCAGGAGGAAAGTCTTAACTTCTCCCCACCTGATCTTGCTGGGCGAATCCCTGGAAGGAGGTTCCTTGCAGTGACTGAAGCCAGTCCTCAAAAGCAACACTGTTTTGTGTGAGGAGGCCAAGTGATCCCCGGGCACACCAGGGTTGCAGAGAGGAGCAGAACCCAGTGGCCCAAGGCCAGCAGAAAAGCTTAATTAAACTCATGCAACAGACCCTGAATCCCAGAACCACAAATGGCAGAGGCTTGAGTTGGGGCTTTTTCCCCTCATCATTTCAGTATGTATGGGTGAGGTGACTCATTGCCAGCCATGATTTCTTCCATTTTTATAAACTCTCTTATACCCAGAAGTACAGAAAATCCAGCTCCCTTCACCATTCCCATTACAAACACTTACAGCATATGAACTAACATAAATCTGTAATTTTACCTATAAATAACCTCAATTCCAAGAAAAGTGTGAAATCAGCTTTAGTGGCAGAACACACACATATACACCTGGCCACTATCATTAAAATACAGTGTTCCTCCCTTCTAGCACGCAGCCAAGGGGAAAGTCAAAGTGGGAACAGATGACTGAGACGCTATCTGGGTCTGGCTTAACCTACCCCTAACCCAGCGCTCAGACCTTAAAGAGGAATGAGCTGCAGCAGAGTATTTATACAGGACTTTGTAAAGGCGCCAAACGGCCTTCCTCTGGGTTTTCCTATTCAGGTTGACTCAGCAAACAGATGTTACAGAAACATAAACCAGAGCCTCCACAGCTGCAGACATTTCAGAGAGGAATTCTTTAATAAAAATCAATCTATTTTGTGAAGATATGAAAAATCATCAACCTTACCTGGCCTCTTCTTCAAGTTAATGTTCTGGGAAAAAGAGGTCTGTGGCAACAAAACAAGTCATTGTATCGTTCTCTCTTCAGAAGAGAGAAAACAAAGGTCTCATTTGCCCACCTCTCGCAAACATTAGTTCAGGACCAGGATTGGTGTGCTCAGGAAAGGACATAAATTTTATCCTCAGAAGCACATCAGGTAACATGGAAGGAAATAACTTCCATTCCCCTCGGTCTGCATCTGCTTATGTCCTGCAAGTGCTCACACGGGTATGTCTATACAGAAACGCACTCACAGGGTTCTCATGCTGGTTTTTCATTCTGAGGTTTTCTAAAAATTTCTCCTTCCATTTTCTCCCAAAAGGCCAAATGCTTTTTCATGTTTTAGTTTTAAACAGATTCTATTCACATGCAAAACCTTGCACTATTTTCAAGGTCTGCAGCCAAATCACACCAGCTACCTCATGCCTCAATCTCTGAATATTTGTTAAATTTTGGATTCTTGAACTCCAGTGGAAGGCATAATGAAGCAAAGTAGAAGTACTAGGCTTACAAAATGAAAAAGTTTTAAATCCTGCAGTCAGTAGATAACTTTACTGAAAGAAGATTTATCAGCCAAAATACAAAATGATTTTGCCCAATGAGGTCATTTCTTCAAAACCAAAGACTGGCAGTTTGTATCTGTGCTGATCTGTTGCATTTTCTACCTCAAAAGACTCTAGAATGTGTCATGAAGACCAAGGAAGAATCGTCAGTGGCCCTGAGCTGGACTTTCTTCCCAGAGGAAGAGCTGGACTTGACCTTTAGCCAATGTCAGCCACATACAGTCATTTGGAGATGCTGGCAGAAACAGCATTTTGGTCATCTTAAGTCATGACTCTAAATGGCAATAACGTGAGGCCCAGAAGTCAACTTCTCAAGCAGAATCTTAGAAAACATGTGCTACTTTAGCACACCATTTACATTCTCTCCATAATTCTACCTGAAGGTTTTCTATATTTGCCTGTGTGTAGACACAGAAAATGCAGGCAAAATTTTAACATAATTGCTTACCCACCCCGCCGCCCACCACTACATCCCACACACCCTAGGCACCATAAAGAAATCAGATGTCCAACCTGTACGTGGATAACAGTTTCTGCAAACACTTGATGCAGCACCTCGTGGGTGTCCTACTACCCAAATGGTGCTCTAAAGAATCTTCTCTACCAAATGCTAAAGTATCAGCACACCAAGTTGATTTGGAACAGTGCACATCTAAGGTCTCAGGCACCCCATGTGTGCACCAAACCCAGAAGTGTCAGGAGGCAGCCACAGAGGCAGGTCTGCCATTAGCCCTACAAGTGCAGGTGGGAAGGTGGTCGACCCTCCAGTGTCAAAAATGGTTCTTCCCCAAAGGTGTCTGCCTGCGTAAAGAGCTGCAATGCCAGGCTTAGGGCAGAAAGGTAGAAAGCAGATACAAACTGGAACTGCCTTACAGCTCAGGTACACTTCTGACTTGCTCTGTGATTGTTACAGCTGGGGTTCTGGTTACACTGGACACAATCTGCCAGAGAAAGGTGTTTATACCGGGCTGGAATCATTCCTCAGCAGCCTCAGAAGGGCTGGAAGGACTTTGCCCTGCTTTCTGGATTCTAGTCTCATCCTCACATCCTCTGACAGTTCACAGAGCTCTCCCTCGTCCTGCCCCAAAATAGAGCCATTACAACTGAGAGGATTACCTGTATGGAGGCCCCAAACTTCTCATTGCAGAGGCTACACACCAGCGCCCACCGACTGCTGGGGATGTGAGACACCTTCGTGATGGGTTCCATCTTCTCGGGGCTGCCAATGCTTACCTACAGGCCCAAGGAATAGCAAGACAGCGTAGCAGAGGCCATCAGACCAACAAGGACTGAGCATAGACAACGGAAACTTAAAGATCTAGTTCCGCAGATCTCCTACCTGACAGTGGCAAGGGAAGGTAAGCATGCACTCTCCTACGACAGGAAAACCCGTACTTTAGAGCATCTGGACAGTTCAGGGCCAGCTCTGGTCCAGTGGCAATAGAGAGCCCAGAGCACACAGCCCATGCCCTATGCCCTATGGCCTCCATGCGTGGGGGTGGGAGGGAGAGGGAAGACGGGGAGCTCAGTTGACATACATGTCCCTATTATAAAAACACTCAGATAACCAATAATATTCACTTCTTAGCT
Organism: Paguma larvata; assembly: GCA_030068075.1. Taxonomy (NCBI): domain Eukaryota; kingdom Metazoa; phylum Chordata; class Mammalia; order Carnivora; family Viverridae; genus Paguma; species Paguma larvata. The sequence goes on from CM057823.1 coordinate 91,366,225, forward strand.
GAGTGTCTGACAGCAAAAATGGTTACGTATCGGGACAAAACAATCTACTATACCTCTGGCCCACAATAAAGTGGTAAAGACTGAAAATCCTTAAATAGCTTGTGAACAATGGAGTAAGTAAATATAAACTAATTTCAGTACCTCCCTCACTGAAGAAAACCATTCTCTTCAGTCAGAAAAGATTACTACATTCAAAGTGGAAAATTACCAAGATAAATAAGGTATCCTCTCTCTGCATTCAGCCTGGGATCAGTGAACTGTATCGCTGTTAATACCAAACCACGAGATCCAGTTTTACCAAAACTCGAGTCATGAAACTACAATCCAAATCATCCCCAGATAATTTTCCTCAGGAGGAAAAGTGCATCCAAATATCACTAACCAAAAGAAATGCTGAAATTTGAATCACAAATGATATTCTCATAGTGAGTCATGCAAATTAAATTAGTCAAGGTCTGGTACTTGATATAAATTAGACCAGACCTGAAATTAAAAAGGTTGAGGCTAAGTAAGAATTTTAATAAAAATCACAGAAATGTGACCTGCTTTAACCATGCTGCGTGTATGGCTCCCCAGGCCCAGAGAGGTAGAGCTGATCCCTGGGGAAGGACCCAGTGGCACCCGGGCCACAGTCAGGCCACAGCTGTAAGTGCTGCAGGTCCACTCCTGGAAGCATGTGTCAGCAGTGGGTTAGCTGTGACACAGTTCTGAAATGAAGTCTAAACACCACCAAGTGAGAGTCCAACTCACTGCAGCTTCCAGTTAACATTCCCACAAATTTATATACCATGACAACAATACACCTGAGACTCACTTTAAGGGGGGGTGAGGGTGGGGAAAGACACCAATTAAAAGGTGTCTTTTTTACTCCTTAGCTACAATACCCGTTATCTATGAGTGGCTCCCCACCCCCACCCCCATGCCCAGCTAAAAGCCAGTACCTCCTAAGCTAAGCTACTAGTAAGAAACACACCTACCTCAGGGATCCACAGAGCACAGCTGACATGGACCCATTTGGTGCCACTTCGGGTAGGCTTCATAGCTCCGCCTTTCTTGGGACACAGCAAACACTTTGGCTGAACCCCCAGGGCACATGTCCGGCATAGCCAACTACCCTCTGGGACCTTCAGGATTCCGTAACAGGCCTGTGAAGCCATCCCCCAAGGAAAACAGAGAAAGAAGATAGATTTACTTTTCCCCATATACCTATTACCTTAAAAACACCTAGAATGGTTTAACAGAATAGAGGCACTCCTAGGTCCACCCAGCTGGAGACCCTTTCCCTTCAGCAAAAATGCCAGGCAGCCTGACAGCAGACCCAGGAGGTATCTGGGATCTTCAGGACAACACATATCTATTTACCAGGGGACAGTTCTGAAAACACCTGGAAGAAAAAAAGGTTTACAGAAATTCTGCTTTGCTGTGTGGCGACAGGAGCCTATCTACACACACCAAGTTTTTAAATACTGGGTGCAAATTCTTCAAACACTCTACAAGGCTAAGTGAGGGAAGCTATTCCTCCTCCGATGTACCGATGTGGGTGGGATTCAAAGTGAGGGGAAAATGCACAAAGCAGTTCAGTCTCTGAAAGCTGTTCAATGGGATAGCCTCAGAAATAAGAATTGTTGGGGGGGGGGGGGGTGCAGGGGTGTGCCTGGGTGGCTCAGCCGGCTAAGCGTCCAGCTCTTGTTGGTTTCCACTCAGGTCACGATCTCATGGTTCGTGAGATTGAGCCCTGCATGTGGCTCCATGCTGACAGCGCGAAGCCTGTTTAAGATTCCCTCTCTCTCCGCCCTTCCCCACTCCCACACTCTCTCAAAAAGATAAACTTAAAAATGTAAAAACATAAATAAGAATGAACTAAGGAATGTCCGCATTCCTACAGCGCAGCAAGCTCTACTCACTAGACTCTACCACTCTAGTGCCAAGTAAATGCAACAGGCACAGAAAAATGAGATATTGTAGACAAAGAGAATTTTGTCTCTTTAGTTGATATGTATTTTTTTTTTAATTTTTTTTAATGTTTATTCATTTTTGAGAGAGAGACAGAGCATGAGTGAGGGAGAGGCAGAGACAGAGAGGGAGACACTGAATACAAAGCAGGCTCCAGGCTCTGAGCTGTCAGCACAGAGCCCGATGCGGGGCTCAGACTCACAAGCTGTAAGATCATAACCTGGGCCAAAGTCAGAGGCTTAACTGACTAAGCCACCCAGGTACCCCTGTATTTTTTTTTTTTTTAAGGGAGAGAAAGGGAGAGCATGAGCCAGGGAGGGGCAAAGAGTGAAAATACCAAGCAGGCTCCATGCTGCTAGCATGGAGCCTGATACACACCATGATCCCACAAACCAAGAGATCATGACCTGAGCTGAGATCAAGAGTCAGACACTTAACCAAATGAGCCACCCAGGTGCCCCTAGCTGATATTTAAAATAAAGCCTCCTTTGCACAAGATGACAAAATTGCACAAGACAGCCTGAACCGCTAAAATCAAAGATTTTACAACTAAAGTCACTAAGATAGATCAAAAGAAAAGGTAAATAGTAAATAAGAAACAAGACCAGGATAGTACCAGGAGCACATTCAGAACTTTTAAATACACCAAACTGTTCAGAACTTTATCCTTAAATGAACCAGAAGTCAGAAAGCTGAGAGTCACAGTAACATAGCTCCATTCCTCCAGACAGGAAAAACACAGCCACTCTGCAATCTGAATATCCAGGACGCAGAAAGGAAACCACAAGCATGAGAGAGGAGTAAAGTTAAGTAACACCAAGATTGGAGCTTAGCAGCACCAAGCCAGTGCCATGAGTAAGCCACGGTCAACGCAGACTTACTGGAAAAAAATTTTTTAATAGAACTATAAGATACTATTAAGGTTCCAAATACTAAAAAAAAAAGTCTGTATCAGGCATTCCAGAGAAAGTCACAACTGAAAAGAGAATTTTTATTTTTACTGGAAAATCAAGCAACTATTGCACATGAGTCTCTTTTAGATTTGTTTTAAATCTCACCATCAACAGATGATAGACAGCCCTTTAAATCCTAAGAGTCTATGTGAACATGTGTCCCCACAGAAATCTATATTAGCTCATTATTGCATTAAGGAATAAATATGAGAGAAGAGCGTAAGACTATCACAAGCTTTTAAAGTCACTCAGTGCCCATCCTTACTGAAGCCAGAGGATTTATTTACCTTTCTGTGGACGGTGGCAAGAAACGACCAGATGCCAACCGGCATCAGGAAGGACAGGAAAAAACGTTTAAGAGATGTTACAAGATGAACTGTGTCCCAATCAGATACACTGAAGTCCTAACCCCACTCCCTCAGAATGTGACCTTTTTGGAAATAGGGTCCTAACAGATGGGTCTTAAGATGAGGTCATACTGGAGTAAAGTGAGCCCCTAACCCATTATGACTGGTATCCTCAGAAGATGCCACCTGTGAAGACAGACACACAAGGAGGACACCATGTGACAACAAAGGCAGACACCAGAACTGTGCAGCCACAAACCAAAGAATGCAACAGTTATTAGCAAACTACCAGAAGCCAGGCAGAGGCAAGGAAGGATTCCTCTACAGGTTTTTGAGGGAACATGGCCCTGTCAACGCACCTTAATTTCAGACTTCCCATCTTCAAAACTGCAAAATCATAAATGTCTGTTGTTTCAAGCCACCCGGTCCAATGGTATTGGTTATGGCAGCCTATCAAACTGATAATGGCAAACTAACCACCTTTCAGGAACTGCTCTCCACCCCCCCCCACCCAGTGTTAGTATCTAAACTCAGGCGTGAAAGCCAGGGCAGAGGGGGCTCATGTATTCTTTCTAAGTGAACCTCACTTCTATGGATGGAAATAAAAATGTTAGGTAAGGGAAGAAGGATTTCCAGAAAAGATCCTATTCCTCCAGTTGTAGAAAAGTAGCAGGCCATCCTTCGAATACTGTAAAAACCTACTAGGAAAAAGGAGGCGTCGTCCAGAGGGCACCCTTCTTTAACTCACTCAGGACAGCAGGAAAACAGACCCCATGTGGTGGAAGACCTCTGGCCTCCCTAGGCTCTCTAGGGGCAGATGAGCTCACACCCCAGGTGGCTTCTTTCTGGGCCTCGCTGCCCACATACCTGATGCACACAGATGTTGCATTTGTCACAGAACACCATCTCGTTGCCGTCCTCACCATCAGGTGACTGGCAGACATCACAGACAACATCTTCATCATATTCGATCCCCAGGCCTTCTTCGGTCTCTATGGCATGATTCATATTGTCGTAGCATCGCTGTTCAAATTCCTCCAGGACCCTCTCCATGGTGTACTCATCCAACTCAGGCATTCCTGAAGGAAAAATGCCGCAAAAACATTTTAATACTGTAATGTTTACTAATATGGATGTAAGACAGTATTAATATACTTTTATTTACAATACACAGTCTTATAACTAAATCCATCTTGAGTGTCCCATTTTCTACTGAAGGCCTCTCAGACTGTACCATGAAACAGTTTGTTACTTATGGTCAGGGTGCTGAAAACGTAGTGTTGTAGGTAGAAAAGGAAAAAGTCCCCAAAGGGTTTAAGGATATTAAATACATACATTGTTAGATTATCATTTCATCACAACATTATACATAAAAAGTAACATGTAAAGGACTTCAAAACCATGACCATATATTATAGTTCGGGTACTTTCTGAAAAACATTCTTTCTTGCTCTTAAAATGCTGCTCTGAGAACAGATTTCACTGTAAGCACACAAATGTTTTTAACTGGTTTATCCCTCCTTACTCTCTGAATTTACAAAGTTGAGATGCATAGTTAATCAGACACATGAAAGACAGAAACACAAGGAATGTCTGAAGCAAACGAAACAGCTCATTGTGAACCAAATAAAATGCATTCTTATGCAAGAATGACCAAAAATAAATTTCAAGGCGGTTATCATGGTTATAGTAGTGATGAGATAAGACTTTTATTTTCTTTCACTTGTGGAGATATTCCAAACTTCTACAATGAAAATACTCATGCAAAAAGAAAAAACAGGTTAGAATAAAATACTCTAACAGTACATGTAAGGGCAAGAAACAACAGAAATGTCATTAGAGCCAATAACTTTCATGCACTCTGATAAATATAAAACCATCAAATTAACAGTTTTTAAAAATCTGAAGAACACATTAGAGCCGATACTATGATAAGCTCTAAGCACATTCAAAAAAGCCATCTAGCTATCACCTCACACCCTATTTACTGATGAGGTACTTGCCTGCAGGGCCAAGCACTCGTATCTCAATTCCTCCTACCAGTTTTGAAACCACCAGTAGCTTTGAAAATTCAATCCTAGGCTCTACAGTTATTTTTAACCATCACAAAGACCAATAAAAATAAAACAAAACATTTTCAAGCATATGTTCAATTTACGTTACAACCACATAATCTGTCTTGCCGGAAGCATTCCACACTACCTTTCTATCTGATTAGTTAGACCAGACTCGTTATTTAAACCACCTCCAAAACTCCCAGTGTACCCCTCCTGCCTTAAGACCAGACACCTAGCCAGTCAGGTGCATTACACTGGTCTACACAGCTGCTTTGCTACAAAGCACAACTTTATAATCTTTGAAGCTGGAACTGAACGGTAGTCTGTCCAAAGGAGCTCTGAACACTTATGAACTGACTGGGTAAGAGAGCCTCCTGGCTTGCTAACATCCTGGCCACTGATACCTAAAAGCAGGGACCTTTGGAGATGGTGATACACTCTGTTAATCAACTTTCCCGGCTCAGTCCGCACCACTGCTCCCGTACCACAGGCCGGTGAGCAGCGCAGCAGCACAACAAGCATCTAGTATGCACCACGCTCTGTGCTAGGCTCAGGGACTGACCAATACAACACAAAAATAATCCTTGTCCCTCAGGGTTTTCAAATCTACCACCAAATACTCTGTAAATATTTACTGTGTGCCAGACAGCCACCAAACGTCTGTCTCCCACCCGGGTCCCCCAGCACAAGTTCTAATTAATCCTCACAGTCTCTCACACACAGAGCCCAGACTTGACCTCAGTGGTCCTGCTCATCACAACACTTCAGGCAGCCCTTGGCAATCAGAGGTGACATGTGAGATGAAACCCACGTGACATCCTGGCATTGACACCGGGACGTGCCAACCGGATGTGCCAGTAAATGAGGTACTGAAGCTCCAAGCTACGTACACACAAAAAGAACTTATAGAAAATAAACCACAACGGGCAGGGGAGCTGCTCAGCTAAGGTGGGGGTTTCACGGAAGGAGAGCCGGGACAGAAGTGAACAGGGAAAAGGAAAAAGCACTCCAGGTTTGGAGGACTCAAGGAGAATCACAGAGTTAAGAAATACAAGAGTTGTGTTAGAAAACGGTGAGCCTGGCTGGAGTGGAGTTTACGATGAGAAACAACAGGCCATAGCTGAGGAAAGGATCTGAATGGCATTGCGAGGCGGGGGTGGGGGGGTGGGGTGGGTGGGGGGGGGTGGGGAGGGACACCACAGCAGGAAACTATGTGGACCAGACCCTCCTGTCATCTTGGGGAAGTCACTCCATTTCTCTGAGCTTAGTTCCCTTGAGGTAAATAAGTGAGGGGTGTGGATCAGGGCAGATATGAGGAATCCTGTCTCCACACCCAGGACAACATCCCTCATCAATCCCACCACTCTGTCTACGAGCCGCCCAGACGGCATCCAACTGAACACATGTGCCATAGCCAGACAAGCTGATCTCCAAAAAAGAGCCCACGATTCTGATGGAGCCGACTTCACCAAGTTATGAGGAGCTTCTACTACTCACCCAGACGCCTAAAATTCTTCTCTATTCGTCATTTGTTAGTAACACAATATAACCCATGGTCTCTCACCCATCTCCTTAAACTCCTCATTGGTCAGTTCCAGCCATGCAGCGTCCATGTCGTTGAGGTCGTAACGACACACACTGTCAGCCAGCGTCCGGATATCAACATAGCCCAACTCTGGAGGCTCCGAGCCCGGTGAGACAATGTATTTCTTGGGCCTGATGAACATGAGGGATTTCTCTTCAGACACGACCCTAGTTAACAAAAAAACAAGGCAGCCAGGTTACCCTTCCTGCCACATGAAAGGAAGTCATCACAAGGCCCAAAGCTTGCTTCCACCTCCACCTCCAACACCCTAAACCCCGGGTTCTCACCGGACAAATAGGCTTAAAACCCTAACGTCACTGCTAGTAAAACTAAGCAGAAATGTCATTTAAGCCCCCAAAATGGAAAAAGATACAAATGGGAAAAAAACCCAGCTTTTTCCAACTGGCTTCACAGAATCTCGCATGCCCTGAGCCTTCATCCAGGAGAGCAGATGTTCTGCTGGCAACACCTCAACACCGACCTAACTTGCAAGAGTTTGCAAGAGTTTATGACGAAACCACTTTTCACCGATCAGGCTTGACCACCCTGCTTGAAGGCCCAGCAGCACTAGGTCCAGGCAGGGCAATGTATGGCAGAACACTGCAGCGCCAAGGGGACAAACCCATCGCCTCTAATCTTAAGAATGAAACTAGGCCTTGTCTGTCACTAAGCAGTCTAAGAATCCAAGAGGCCTACCTAAGTGGGGGACTCACCCAACATACTCAGGGTCTCCTTATAACTGTCCACTTCTCCCCCAACCTGTTAACCCCTGGAGAAGAGCTTTCCAGCACATCCCACTCAAAAGGAATGACAGCACACAAGAACCAATAACCCCTGACACGGAATGAAGGGCCCTCTTCCTAAAGACAAAGGCCCAGCATCAAAGCCCCACATCAGCAGTCTGTGTGAGCATCATGAAGCGGTCCAAGGAGTGTCAAAGTATTTATCGACCACAGCGATTTTATCTACGTGACACTCAGGCAAACCAAAGGTTATTTCTCCTAGTCGACTCAGCGAGGTTTTAACTAAAACCTCCAGAAGCTGTGGTACCACACACTTCTCTGAGGCTGGGCTCCCCTTTTTCCCCCCACCCACCCTCCCAAAAAGAAAAGAAAAGGAAAAAAAAAAAAAGATTCGGAGAGGAATTCCTGGAACGGGACTGCCAGCACTCAAACAGTTGGGTTGTGCCCCAGATGCAGATTCTAAGGCAAATGCGGTGTTTACCCTGCAGAGCCCAGTTGAACATTCCATTCCACAGGCCAGGAGTCCGGCCGACAGGGCCATCTGATTGATCATTTAAGCCTGCATGTTTATGTGGACATTTGTCACAGATCCCAAAACAACAATAATCAGCAACAGGAAAAGAGTCCACTTCGCAAAGCAGGCGGCTGAGTGACAACACAGCAGAGAAACCAGGTGCCAGCTGAGCACGGAGCCCCTGAATCCTCTCTCCCTGTGAGGAGCCTCCAGGTCAGCTGAGCAAGACAGCAAAGAAATGAGCAAACTGGCCCCAACTTTATAAGGAGGGGAGTCATCAAGGACCCTAACCCTCAAAACCCTTAAGGGGAAAAGTGCTTTATAAGTAAATCCGAAGCAAACTTGGCAAGAACAACTAGGCAAAGCCCACCCACAAGAGAATTCATCAAATACAGCCCTCCTCTTAAGCTCCCCTTCCACCTAACCCTGACCTGGCAGGCCGCCTCTCCAGAGGTACAGTCAATCCCCATAATACCCAGCAAGCCAGACCCTCACTCCTCTCCAGAGTGAAGATGATCTGGGGGTTGGTGAGGGGCAAGTGCAGGAATGAAAGAAGTTTTCCCTCCCCCAATCGATCAGTTCCCAACATGTCTTGGAATTTGCCCCCTCTCATGAGAGAGCAGCATCTTCCCAAGATAGCGGGAATGTGAAGTCTGGAGGACCGTAGCCCTCAAAAATCACTACCCTATGGACCTAAAATGTGTTTCTACACATTTCCATTGCCACTTGAAGCCTCGTTATTTCACTTATAACTCAAACACTGCTCTTCTCAGGCACCTGGGCTGTCAGGGCAGAAAAGCAACGGCAGGTGGAGAGGCATGTCTACCTGGCCACAGGCTGAGGGATGGTCCCAGGGCTCACGGGCACCTGGACCCCTTTCTCCCACTCCTGCCTCCAGGGATCTGCCAACACATAGTACTCATCTGGGTTCAGCTGATAGGAGTCATGCAACTTCATAGCGGTGATCAGGTCTGTCCTAAACACCTGGAAAGGGAGAGAAAGGGTCACTGACATTTGATATTTGCATTCTTATTCAGAGTGCTGGCAGCTGCAGGGTAACCATGGAGCTGCCGCGTAACAAGGTCACTGTTATCAGCAGATACCCAGTCTGACCTATGACAGGAGCCCCTCAGCAGGCCACACCCTTGGCCTCTCAGGCTTGGGGGAGGCACGGCTCACACTACCCTCTCACTTCCTCATCAACTCCACAAGCCTGCGGTGTCTCTGACAAGCAACAGAGAAGCCTTGTTGTCCTCCCCTGAGAAACCTTATGAACTCTCAATTCAAAAGAGGGCTGCTGAAAACACGCACCTAAAAATCTGTGGAAGGAGGTATTTCACTTAAGGGTGCTCTTCTGATAGATGTTTAAGAAATAAAAACTCCACTAACCATTTAACAACTTCAAGCCAAAGCCCAGAACCACCAGGGCCATCTCTTCTACACTCAGACTGCAGTCACCCAGTTCCTGCCTCCCAGGACACCAGGGCTTATAGCAAGGTGTTTGGGGAGTCACACCTGGTTGGCAGGTGCCACGCAGAGGTACAAGCTGGAAAAATATGGGAGAGAAGCAACGACATACCAATGGGGTCAAGTCAGAAAGGGAGTTTGCTAAGAACATGTTTACACACCTTCACCTGGTGTAACTTCTACAAGGGAAGCAACATTTGTGGGAGAAGTAGAGGAGGGAAAGAGAGTAAAAGAAAGAAGCAAGCAAGCTACTATACCCTCTCTTCACTCAGCCAAAACCAGACCCACAAAACTCAAAAGCACCCCTGTACTGAGGAAGCAAAGGTGGTACCCGCATGCCCACTCCTCCTGAGTGGGGACACGGCCTCGTTCTCCGTCCTCAGTCCACTGGTGTCTCAGGGCTACATAAGGAAGCTCCAACCCTGGCATTAGTGCTGGCCCAAAGTTGTATTTGGCACGAAGCAAGCCTGCATCCGTAAGCTACACTCTGTTTACACAAGTCACAATGCTGAACTCTCTCTTCTTGGGACAGGGAGTTCTTTCTTTTGCTGCTAAGCACAGTTCACATTATATGCCTGCTAATAGGTCCATATTTGTTTTTCCTGGTGGCTTTTCAGACTAGTGATCACTCTACTAAACTTCACCATAATAAAGTCTGAGGCAGTGTCTGAACAAAAAGGCCGTTTCTCCAGCCTGCCGTTTCTCAACACCGACTTTTCCTCCAGTATGCCACTTCTTGTTTCTAAAGTCCCAGTAACAAGGAAGAATCTGGCCGTGCGGCCTCCACAAAAGCACAACTAAGATCAGGTTCCCCAACAGCACTGAGCCACCTGACGCACTGGTCTACACAGGACCTTGATCATCTGTGTCCTCCTTACCCCCAAAGAGGAAAGTCCTTGAAAACCGAAATTCAGGGAGCAAGTCAGTTAAAAAACACATTCCAACTAAGTCTTGTAAGTAATAAATAAGGGAGTCTGCCCAAGAAGGAAAAATCATGCTGCAGCAACAAGATGAGAACAGGATGGCCCACCATTCCTTTACCGAAAAACCCAGAGGAGGACGGTCAGGAACAAAACAGATGCCCTCAATGAATTTCCAAGCCTCTGGCCGAGTTCAGAGTTAGTGGTAACCTAAATATAAAGTAGTCTGAACTAACTGCTGAACTCGGAGAATTTTGGGAAAAAAAAAAAAAAAAAGAGAAACAAAACCGGGGTCAGAGACAGGGCCAGCACCGTCCGTGCTGCTCAGCCCCGCCTCACTACCTGGTGCTCAGCATGCCCAGTACCAGTTTCCCTATTCGAGTCGCCCTGTGTTCTTGGCATCAAGTGACAGGAGTACAGTGGTTGTGGAGGCAGCACGGAGAACTAAAGGCAGGCAGATCCACTCCAATACCACAGAAAAGGAGGGCAACACTGCAGGTTCAAAATGGCAAAAGCCTGAAATAATCAAGGCAGAAAAAATGGCCACCTGCCCGTGAAGGTTTGATCTAATGTCTCCTGGGATAGTTTTCTGCGATTTTAAAGGATATAAAGTACACTACCTCATGGAGAATGTTATTCCACAACCAAAAATTCCTACACTGCTCTAAACACAGCGTCCCCCAGCAGTCCCCCATTGCAGTCAGAGAAAATGAAATACCTGGTGGGACGCAGGCTTCTGCTCTGAAGCTATAGGATGAGGTGGTCTTTGACGTCATCCCGTTAAAGACGCAGCACAAAACAAGGGGCCAGAACCAAAGGCTCTCTTCCCCCACAACCTGCCTACCTGAAAACTGTGATAAACTAAAATGCCCCGTTGTCAATCACTTAAATCCTCAGAGCCTGGCAAAGGTTGTCAAAGAAAACATAATTCAGGACTGGTAGAAGCCCCTAATCAATAAAGGCCAGCAGAAAAATGCACCTAAAAGCAATTGTAAATAAAGAGACAATAGATAACAGGTAGGTAGGTAGATAGGTAGGTAGGCAGGTAGATAGATAACATAATGTGGGGGAGAAGGGAAATAGAAGATAAGAAATAAATTGAAAAAGAAGGGGGAAAAGCCTTAAGCATAATCGCCAAAATAAAACTCCCAGAATTACAATGGGTTGTTGCCAAATAAGCCACATATTCATGGCTAAAACTAACTTGAGGCTGGCAGTGACTGGCAGCAGCCGAACCCGCTGATCTCCTGGCCAGAGGAAAAGTTGTTGGGAGCCAGTGAAGATGAAACAGAAAAGGAAAAAAAAGAATATAATTAATAGTAATAGCTAACATTTACTACTGAGCACTCTTCTAAGTGCTTAGTATGTATTAACGTCTGTGTATTAACCCACTTAATCCTCACAAGAATCCTCTGAGGCAAACACCTGTGTTATCCCCATCTTACAAATTTGGAAACTGAGGCACAAGTTAGATAACTTGCCCGTGATTGCAGAGAGGCATCAATTTCAACCAACCAGGTGTGTGCCAATCGTATGTTCTCATGCACACATGTAGGACATGCACAGTCACACCATCACTCAGGAAATACCTCTGAAGGTTTTCGATCTTCATGTCTGGAGCACGAACCTCTCCTGTGCTGGGATCGGGAATTCTGTGACCAAGTAGTTGAGAGGCCTAAAGACAAATAAATATCCAAAGAGGAACAATTAAGAGCACACAAATCACTGTGCATTCACAGGGGTTTTTTAAACCAAATTCAGCAAGGCTCACCTCAGCACCTCCCCATGACAGGAGCCGAGATGCTTCTCCACTCCCAGTACTTATTTAAACCACTCACTTCCCAGAGCAGGCCTAACAAGCTCACTCTGGTTCTTGCTGTGTATCCCGGGTACAGCCCACAGGAGGGAGGCCTTTTAAGAGCATCATGCATGTGGAGCCTTCATCTGTAAGCCTGTACTTATTATAAGGTTCAAGTCTCACACTGGTAAATACAAATTGAAAATACAAATTGAAGAACATTTGACCGAGTCTTCAGTAAACTTTTCTAAATGCTAAACTCAGCATGTTCAATCCTAATACCACCCCCCCAAAACTAAAAAAAAAAAAATTTTGACTCCACAAAACAAAAACTTAGCATGCCCTAGAACAGGAAAGCTCTGACACGGCAGTAGACTAGGTGCTATGGCCAAATAGCCTTTAAAACTGCCTACTCCCTTTTCCCAAGAGAAGGCCAACTGGCTCTTTTCTGTGCCTTTCTTCCACAACTAAATAACTAATGCTCTGTTATCCAGCATCTTCCCCACCAAGCCACAAAATCTGGAAGCCCTACCAGGGCACTGATGTCTCCTAACTGCCACCACGTCTGAGCTCCTCTCAGCCTGAAGACCTCTCTGCAGCAACAACTCCGTCCTACTTCAATTGCCTGGGTAGCAACTGTTTCTCCTGGTGTCCACTTTGTGGTCCTTTGTCTTCTATGCATCCCGTAAATATTGGTGTTCCTCCTTCCTGTTCCAAGTGCTCTCCCCAAAGAGTGCTCACACCTGCTCTTTCACTCAGTCTTATTCCAGTGTGCCCGGGAGGACTGTCAGACTTGCATTCCCACACTCACCTCCCTCCCAAGCTCCAGGTCCATGTTCACTGTCAGATAAGACATAAAGACATAAAGACATAAAGACATAAAGCTCTGGGTTCCTTAGATCAGTCAACTCAGCACGACAAAAACTGGACTCAACATTTTGCCCAAATCTCTTATTTCTCTTCTATTTCTACTCTGTTGAATACCACTACCATTTCTATTAGAATTCAGAAACCTAAGAGTCATCCTGGACTCTCCTCACTCAGGACACATCTAATCAACAGCCAACTTATATTCAATGCAACTACCCAATACCTCAGAATCCCAGCCTCTTTTCTTCCCACCTCCACCTCTGCCTCCTGTCACTTGTTTTATGGTCAACTGCAGTGGCCTCCTGTTTGTGGGTACCATACCACCACCAGAGCTCTCAAACAGCCCTCACAATCACATGCAGTGGGTGTCTAACTACCTAACTACTCACCTCTACCCTGAACACATACTGTACTGTTTCCCAGAAATTAACACCCCCCCACCCTACAAATAAAAGCCCAAGCCTGAGGGAGTTGCATTCTACCAGCAAAACCACTTGCCACTCAAACAGGAAGTTCTTACCTCCATGGATTCCAGAGACAAGGGACAGAGAATCAAAGCACCCTTAAGACCTTGGAGACATGAGGAATTAGATTCTGTACATAAGCCTATCATCGGATTTGCACTGACCGAGACTAAAGGAGATTTGCAAACTCCTCTATGACAGGGAAGATGTGGGCACTAACCCTGATCACCAGTTCTGAAGGCTGTTAGTGGGTCAACTGACCGCTGTCAGTTTAGCAGAATTAGATTTCCTACAGGTGGCCCTACTGTACTGTTCAGTAAGTATTTTAGAAAATTCTCTGAAAAACAATAAGTAATGACTCTAATTTAGACTCCAAAGGTTAAGAATGTTTCACTCCCGCATTGAAAGAAATATTCTGGGCGCAAACAGGGGTGCAAACCCAACTTGCAGAAGTTCTGAATCTGGTCATCAGTGGAAAAAGGAAAAGACAGAAGCCAAGTGAAGAACCTGGAAAGGCGGGTGGCTCATATCTCTAGACAGGACCCTTTTCACCATCTGGTCCTGCAGGCCATCCTCCGGCCAGCCCACAGGCTGGAAGAAAAGACAGGTAAGAGTGATAGCAACTCTAGAAGGATGCCCAGGGGCTCATGGAGGAGAAAGATGCAGGGCAGAAAAGGCGTGGCCCCTTTCCTTTGAGTTACTATGAGAAGGATTAGAAATAAGAAAACCAGAAATTTTAAAAGAATCACTCCACTGCTATACTTTAAAAATGAACATGGAGTGAGGGGAAGTGAGTGTTTACAGTCAAATACTTTCAGAGTCAAAGCAGAAACAGCAAACTTGCTCATTCTTGGTTTTAGTGACACTCTTGCCTCTTCTTGGGGATCTGTCAGAGTCCCTCCCAGGTAGTTTCCAAGGTTCCCAGGAAGTGCACAGCTTTGCTGGACAAGAACACAATCCAAGTAATGGCAGTCACTTAGAAACTTTTTCTAGGGCTGCTTTTATATTTTTGAAAAAACAGTCTGTGCCACATTTGCTTTTAAAATCACGTATCCAAAGATGCTACAAAATTGGGTATCTGTTAGTACCATGAGAAATGCTGGTCTGCCCAGAAATGGTCTGTTTCTCTTCCTTTTAATTTACCTAATGCAAAAAGAAGAGAAAACGTAATCTATTAAAGTCACTTTGCAGAAAGGGAAAGACTGGGGAAAAGGCAAAATTTCAATTATAACCAACAAAATGGATGTTTTATAAAAGCCGAAAGCCAGTAATCACCCAAATATCTACCAACAAACTGAATGAGTGAACAGTGGTATCCATACAATTTATTATCCAAATTACAGTATATCCATACAATAGAGTACCACCCAACAATAAAAAAGAGGTGTTGATAAATGTAACATGCATGAATTCTGGAATAACTGTAAAACGAAAGAAGCCAGACAAAAGGAGTGCATATTGCATTATTATATTTACATAAAACTCTGAAGACATAAACTAATCTAGTGACACAAAGGAGGTCGCAGGTTGACCAGGGAAAAAAGAGAGGGAAAGATTATCTTGTGTGTTATGATTTCATGGGTATAAACGTTTCAAAATGTATGAAAGTGTTTAATTTAAATGTATGCAAAAAAATAAGGGATGATTTTCTATTATCCAGTAAGAGTAAAGAAAAAGAGAATGCTCCATTTTACTTTACACAGGTGGTTATATATAAAACCTGTATTTCCCTGCTGAACCAGGTGAGAATCTCACCAGGGACCTAGAGGGCCCTTCCATGTGCAGCAGTGGGTATTTGTTCCCGGTGATCTCTTTCTGGGTGACTTGCTTTCAAGCACTATGTCAAGAGCCATCAGGTCTCAGACACAGATGGCTATTTACAACATACAGCACCCCTAAGTTAGTGGTGTACACACAGCAGATTCTCAAAAAAATTTTAAGTGGAAAAAACTATAGTGTTGCTGAGGTCAGTCATATTCAATGAGAATCAGCACCACTGTAACTCAAGAATTGAAAGTGGCAAGCAGCAAGAATATACCCATTTTACCTATTAGAAGATATGCTTTAAAAAAGAAAAAATAGAAAAAAAAAAGATATGCTTTTGTGCTCTAGGAAAACGAGGTCATGGAAAAAATTTAAAGACAGCTGGGTGGGGCCACTGCTCCCTGACAGGAATGCACTGACATCTACAGAATCATTCACAGAAAGTCTATAGGCAAGAGACTAAAGTCTTGATACTATCACACCACTCCTCCCTACAGCCATGCTCTCTCCAGGCATCTCCCAAGTGGTCAAAAAGCTCCCAGAATACTTTGCAAACAAAATAAGTTTTGCATCCCGTTTTAATTTAAAACGAACAAACAAAAAAAATTATGTCGGCAGGTGGCTCAGTCAGTTAAGCATCTGACTCTTGATTTTGGCTCAGGTCAAGATCTCACTTTTGTGAGCTCAGGCTCCAAGTCAGGCTCTGCGCTGTGAGTGTGGAGCCTGCTTGGGATTCTGTCTCCCTCTCTCTCTGCCCCTACCCTGCTCATGTGTATTCTCTCTCAAAATAAATAAATAAACATTTTTTAATGTTAAAAGGTTATAAAACATTTTTTTGACAGTATGCTGGGTGAAAACAGACAAAGTAAATTAAACTAGAATTGAAAGTATTTCAAATACGACAAGGAACAGGAGATAGTGATGTATGCTACGGCAAAACACTAGCCACTTTTAAGTTCTTAAAAACCATGCACTGGGGCGCCTGGGTGGCTCAGTCGGTTGGGTGGCCAACTTCAGCTCGGGTCATGATCTCGCGGTCTGTGAGTTCGAGCCCCGCGTCGGGCTCTGTGCTGACTGCTCAGAGCATGGAGCCTGCTTCCGATTCTGTGTCACCCTCTCTCTGCCCTTCCCCTGTTCACACTGTGCCTCTGTCTCTCAAAAATAAACAAACATTAAAAAAAAATTAAAAAAAAAAAAACAAAAAAAAAAAACCATGCACTAAGTTTACACCTGGTTGGTGTGAATTTTGTTTTTCTTTTCAGAATGTTAACATTTAACGGCAAACTAAGCTAAGATTATACCAAGTAAAATTCTTTTTTATTTTCTTGTTACTTTCAGGAGAGGAGCTGGGAACTCTAAAAATTTAGCAATGATGTCTAAAAATTACTTTATTGCCCGCACATAAGATAGGATTACCTAAAGTTAAGTCCACTCTAGTGACAACTTTAAGTGAATTTAAAAATTCTGGACACATACACAGCCTAAGAACAATTCTCTATTTAAAAAAGAAAAAACAATTCTTATTAAAAATGAAAAGAATAAATATCTTGGCTTGTTTTCATATCCCCAAACTCCCGTTGAAACAGAACTTTGTAGGGTTAACAATACAAGTTATAAAAGGTTCATGGGTCACCCCGTCATGAGCATGGCTGCTGTACATGCACAGAGCATTCTGAATCCTGCTTTCTGGTCCTACTAGGCGGGTATCTCAAACACTCTCCTTTGAAATTAAAAATAGCCAGCTTCTTGCCCTAGATCTAAAATATGGAAAAACCTCAAGAGTAAATCTAATACACATTGCACATACTGCCCACAGTGGTAACTCATGTGTGATAGGCCAGAGTGCACAGTGCATGAAAGGTTCAGAAGTTACGATGAATGGTGGTCATACCACTGCAAAATGCAAACTAGGAAGAAACCTCACCACTATTAAATGCCAAATCTCCTGTGTCTCAAACACTACATCTAGACACCAAATACCATGCTGGTGTCTTCGGGATGTTAAACCAGCCTAACAAAGTAAGGCACTTAGGACCAGCAAGTATCAAGTCTAGCAGGCCAGCGGGTGTCACAGAAGTGCACAGACCCAAGACTAGGGACAGCCCCGTGCCAAGTAAAGCAGTGCTGTGGAAATTCCCACCATAAAGTAAGCAAGTTCAATGTAGTTTATTAGGTTTTTGCTTTAATTGCATGATAGAAGACAAGCCTCTAATACAATTGCTGTTTCTATCGTGGGCTGACGCCACACCTCCCATAGCTCCTCCATCCTAGCATAGCTAAGCTCCATGGTCCAACTCGCTTCCACCTTCCAAAACATAAAAACTTAGTGCATATATTCAAAAAACTGGCTCAGGAATATTTCAACATAAATATACTTGGATTTTCAACCAACTGACACACAAATGTGTCATAGTTACCCAGCGCTCCTACCAATGTCTGAGTCCAATGGCTAAAGAAGATTAGTCCGTGGACTAGGTCATTTTGTGCCAACTGCTCCTCAAGCCCAAGAGGATCCTCGCTCTACCTGTCAATGTCAAAGCCAAGCCATTGTCAGGTTTGAAAAGGGGCAAAGCCATCTCTGTTTGCCTTAAGGAGACATGGGTTCAGTACTCATTCTGAAATATTTGAGCCAAAATCCCTACATTTCAAGAATGCCTACACAATTCCTAGGTGTCAAAAGATGCAACTGATGGAGGAAAACGAACAAATTAAAAGCATAGTCGGGGCACCTGGGTATGTCAGTCGGTTAAGTGTCTGCCTCTTGATTTTGGCTCAGGTCATGATCTCAGTGAGATGGAGGCTGAGTCTCTCTTTCCCTAGACTCTCTCTCCTTCTCTCTTTGCCCCGCTCGTGCTCACTCACTCTCCTTCTCTCTCAAAATAAATATTTCAAAATTTTTTTAAAAAGTATAGTCAAATAAGAAATGTAAGTAGAAGCAGAGTTAACTTTTACGCAGAAGAGAAACCACCAAAGACCTGCATGAAGGTAACCAAGCATGGCTAGCTGAATTAAGAGGTACAAAGCAGAATGTACATTTAATCCACTAAAAACTGCGGTCTCTCTTGTTTATCCATAAGCAGGAGAGCGTCCAGAAAAACTGAAGTCCTCCCATGACTGTATGTTTACCACTCATCAACCTGCATTAAGTACCATGTGCAAAATTAGTAGGTTTGAACTGTACTCCGCTCTCTTCTCTGCCCATTCATCATCACAGGTAATGGAGCAGAGCTCAACTGGATAAATGGGAAGACAAAAATGTTTCAGGGTCAAGAGGTGTGGCAACTGGGCAACCAAGGAGGGTCCCCAAAGGTACCCGGTTCCAGACCCCCAGCAATACACCAGGCCTTCCCACATGGAAGTCAACACAGTCCTGAAATTAGGAAATTCAACTGGAAAAGGAAGCCATGCTTCGCAACTTCAGGAAAAACTTTAGGGTACATTTCTCTCATTATTTCTACAAAAAAACCTTTTTTAATTTCCCTCTGGGCCTTTGACAGGCACATTTAAAAACAACCAAAAAAGGAGCACCTGGGTGGCTCCATCGGTTAAGCTTCCGGCTTCGGCTCAGGTCATGATCTCACCGTTCGGGAGTTCAAGCCCTGCATCGGGCTCTGTGCTGACAGCTCAGAGCCTAGAGCCTGCTTCAGATTCTGTGTCTCCCTCTCTCTCTGTCTCTCAAAACTTAAAAATTAAAAAATTAAAAAAACAAAAAACCCAAAAACATCCTTTTTATTTGGCTCCCTTATCCTATCCAAAAATCTCGTATTTTGGGAAAAAAATGTGCCAAATGGACAGTATTCATTAAGTAATATGTAATTCTTGTCTTACTTGTACATGAAAAAAAAGTAATGATGCTGATCAGAGCTGTTAATTGGCCTGAGATAACAATCCATAATTCCTGCCAAAAGAAAGGACACTTGATGTTTTAATTAGCCTCTGCAGCTTTATTGAAGATAAGAATGCAATCTCCTTTAGGTTTTGGAAATACTGAACAATAGCTGGTGGATCCCATTCCCACATTTGCCAAAACCCCTAAGGACAGAGGATCCTGGGCTGGGAAGCAGGAAATGAAGGGCTTGTTTCCCTGGGCCACACTCTGGCACAATATGTAACTTCAGAGATTGGCTAGAGCCACCCAGTCCCAGAAGTCCAGCAATTACAGACGCGGCCTGCAAATACCCCAACGTATTTCATCCAACTGTAGGGCCAGTCCTCCACAGGACACCTGGAGAAAGGCTTCAACAACTGCAGCTGGATGAGTGCTTGCACTGGCACAGAAAATGCCCATCCATCCCCAACTGTAAATACCACACTGGTATTCCCCTGGATCCGGCCAGAAAACAAAGCAAAGGACTCCGGCCCCAGAGGCCAGCAGGGCCCAGCCGTGGCTACAGTCAGTGTTGTGGCCCCACGCTGACGTCTGCAGCTGCCTCTCCTCCACTTGGACATGTTTTGTGTTGGGTTGGGAAGTACTGCCAAAATGCTGTCAGGGCTGCAGGCTGGAAAGGCTGGGGAGTGGCCACTGCACAGACCCAGGCCTTCTTGCAATCAGAGCTTTCCAAGTGCCCAGACCCATCTGAGGACGGACTTGGTCTGTGGACCCAACTGCAAGGGCAGAAAGCACCCCATTCAGACGACCATGGGCTTACACAGAAGGAGGGACTCCAGCACTAATGAGCAGGCTGGTGCCAAAAGCCGATGCTGTGAGGTAGCTGCCCTCAGAGAGGGTTGAAAAGGGTATTCCATGGAGTGGACATGTACATATTTTTATAAGCTTTGGCATTGCAAGGGTTCTTAATGAGCTGTTTTTTTACTATTATCATCGTACACCATGATTTCCAAATCATTAAGCCTAGACAGCACGGTCATAAAGCATCAGCGTACGCTTTATACTGGACTACCTATGACAAAAGGAGAGCCCACCTACCTTGTACTAAGAGGTATCATTCCCCTCCTCCACCACCACTGGATTTCCAGGTCTACCCTAGAATAGGACAGAACCCAGCTTCGTGGCCAATCCAGGGTCCAGTACCCTGTAAATATAAATGCTCCTTAATGCTCTGCCTCCATCTTCTACAGGGAGACTAGCATAGACAGGAAGGAGTATATTAAGAAGAAACTGGCTGTCATACCATTAAGGTGACTTTTGATGGACACATTCTGATGAACTTTGGGCACTTTCTTCTTCCTTTCTAATAAGAATTCTGGGTGGAAATTCATATTTAGATGAAATATTTGTTCTAGGGCTGTTACAGGCTTAACTGTGCCCTACAAAATTATTATTTGGAGACTAATTCCTAGTATCTCAGAATGTGACTACGTATGGATAAAAGCCTTTAAAGGAGTGATTAAGTTAAAAATGAAGTCATTAGAGTTGACCCTAATCCTATCTCACTGATGTCCTTAAGAGGACACACAGAGACACCAGGGATACACGTATCCTCAGAAGACCATGTGAGGACACAGTAAGAAGGCAAGCCAAGGAGAGGCCTCAGAAGACAGCAAATCTGCTGACATCTTGATCTTAGACTTCCAGAATTGTAAGAAAATAAGTATCTGTTGCTTAAGCCACCCAGTCTGTGGTATTGGTTATGGCAGCCCCAAAGGACTAATACAAGGGCCTCTGGGGGCTATTAGAAGCCACTCTGAAGTGGACTAGAATGGGCCATGGTCCAGAACTGCCCTGTCCGATATGGTAGTCACTATACCGATATGGAAGTCACATGTGACTTCTTTTAGTTTACATTTTAATTAATTAAAATTAAAATTAAAACTTAATTCCTCAATTACACCAAGATGAGAACATTTACATCCTCTTGCACGGCTCTAGACTAGGAAGGGGAAAGCTCTAAGTCTGAGAGAACATTCCAAGAGAACCTTTTGTTATTTTTTAAGGTTTTATTTTTAAATAATCTCTATACTCAATGTGGGGCTCCAACTCACAACCCTGAGGTCAAGAGCTGCTCACTCTTCCAACTGAGCCAGCGGGGTGCCTCCAGGAGAACCTTTTCTAACACAGAATTTCCTTGGGGAGGAAATGAAGCAGCAACATAAGCAAACAGAATGAGCAAAAACCTGTTGCTCAATGCCAAAAAAATATTTAAATTAGGACTCTAAGTCTCATACTGGGCATTATTGGTATATGAAAGTAACTCACAAAACCTTCTTCTGATTAATTCTAGACCTAAAAAGCAAGATTTTTTTTTTAAATTGCTGCAGAACAAAACTATATTTGAGCAAACATTTATTGGGTACTTATGACTCCTGAGAACACTCTGATAGGCACCACAGCGGGCAGAAAGGAAGTCTCTCTGCATGGTTTTGCCTCAAGGAGTAAAAAGCCTAAGTAAATATCAGAGAAGGCAGGTAGTGAGGGCTGTGCAATGACAAGTGCTAAGAAGTTCAGAAGGCACTCCCAAGGGCTCTGCCAAGTGGTTTTAACTGCAGGTGCCTTGGGCACCGACCCTCAACACCTTTCCTGAAATAAAAGGAAAGCCCTTCTCTCTGGAGCCCCCAGTCCTCTGTGTCTCTCCTTTCCTCACCCAGTTAACTCTTCCCCAGTGCCAAACTCAGCAGCTTCCACTGTCTGCCCCCAAAGTCCCAATCCCTTAGTTCCTCCAGTCAGCCCCTCATGATGCAGTCACAGCTTACCATCGAATGTACCCCAAACACCGGACACCCCTCCTATAGGCACCAAATCTATTTCCCACTGTCCCATGCCGGGCTGTGTTTGAGTTCTTCCTTTTTCATGCTTCTGGTCCCGCCCCCTATGCTTCTCATGGCTTAGCAGCCAAGGGCCACTTTCTAATTTGCAGCTTTTTATACTGCTGCAAACTTGGAAGACCAGAAAGCTGTAACTAATGCTATTTGCCTAAAAACTATTTTATCCTTCAGGACCTGCACAACTTTCAACTCCTCTGTGTTTCCCTGTTCCTCCCATCCTCTGAATTCGTGTCGACATACATACATTTCTACCCAGGGTCAAAAAGACCTCTCTTTCACTTCCCTAATGACTCTCTGTCAGAACTGGATTTTAAGTATATCTAAGAGTTCCTTGAAAGCAGGCCCAATATCTTTCCCATTACGCAGCAGGCACATTTTCCACATTTAACCTACAATATAAAACATAAGCTGACGGGCTAGTGCTCAGGCACTGTGCTAGGTACAAAATTTCCTTGTTACATGAGGGAAGCTCTTTGAGTAGGATGTTAGCTTCTCAATACACAGAAGCTGTGTGACATTTATTTTGACTGCCTGGAAGCCAAGTAACTTCTGGTTCTCAGCTGCACTGTGAAAATATGGGGATGCCAGAGAGCAGAGAGGCAGGCAGTAGTAGTATTAAATACGGTACACTAAGATTCAAGTGAAGAGCAGGGACTCCTGACTTACTAAGAATCCTTTCTTAATATTTTTACAACACAGTAGGCAGTCTTCAATCTCCCTTTGGAGTTGGACTAGTTGATAATTACCTAGCTTTGATTAAGTTCCCTCTTCATAAATAGCAACTCCTAAGTGCCATAAATGATGTTTAGGAAAAACAGACACACCAGTGACTGTTGGAACTGGATTATTCATCCTTGGATAACAAACCGGAAGGCTGAGGAATGCCCGCCTGCAGTCAACCTCACCAGAAAGATTTGGTTACGGGCCTGCAGTATCACGCTCGGATGTGACTCTCCAGGCCTTGGCTTTCTCTGACCTGCCTGATATGCGAAGAGCCTCAGCTATTTAAAGCGTTACATTAAAAAATCATGTTTTTACACTGACCCAAACGCTGGTAGGCTCCAAGAACAACAAAGCAGGACTTACTGCCATTGTCGTCAGAATCCTCACTGCTGCTGGGAAGGCGACCTCGTTTCATGATCTCCCCGGGAAACAGCAGGCAGCCTGCAAAGCAATGAGACAGCACTTAACCCAAGATGATAATACACAATCATCAAGTTGTGCTTCAGATGGCAGCCCAGGATTTACAGCATACAAAAGCAAACAATCGGCTTTAAGGAGCATTTGAATTGCAAACAGTAAAAAGACCAAGGATACATAATTAGGTACAATCATTAACAGAACAGGTTCAAAAAGGAGGGAGGGGGGAAGTCACGTATCAGTAGGTCTCCCAAAGGTGCCAGGTTTCTCTCTAGTTCCAGTTGACACTATCACTACCAACTACTCCAGGAGTCTTTTTAGCTGACTGGTGGCAAGCACTGCAGAAAAAAAAACCCGCGGCAACGAGCACAGTGCTTCCTCACTACAGACAGATTCATATTTTACGTGTGTATATGGGGGATGGGGATGAGGCGGTGCCTGAATGTGTGAATATTTACACTACACTGGGCATGATTATGCTTCTCAGGCAGATTTTGCTAAAATAATCCTAAAAGCCACATAACCTGGAGTTCTAGGAACAAAACAACAGGGGATTGGGAAAGCAAATACCTCCTCTAGCCATCCCCAACCCCTCAGCATTCACAGCTAGAACAGGAAGGGACCAGACATATCATTTCTGATCCAGTTCCCTCCCGTTTACTCATGAAGAAACTGAAGCCAAAAAAGTTTAAGCAGCAACTTGCCCAAGGTCATAGTGTAAGCAGGAGCTTCGCATTCCAAAACCAATTTCACTGCACTTGACCCACCTCCTTATAGCCTGGTCCAACCAACCTAACCTAGCCAAACAGACACATGGCCCACCTTGCTGACTCCTTCCAGATGATAAAAGGCCCCTAGCACCACCAGGTAAGAGAATGACTGCACTCAGGAAAGAGAGCAGTGGACTGAGATTAAGAGCCAGTAAATGAACTTTATAAGTCATATGGTCATAATCACAGGCAGCTCTCTGAAGAAATTCAAAAAGCTTTTCCAAACTGAAACTACTAATCCCCTTGACATTTTTAGGACCCTGATCTTATTGCAAAGCAATGACTCTCAATGAAGGAGGGCTTTTCAAGTCAGAAGTATCCATCCTGTCTCTCAGGAAAGAATATCCCAAGTTCCCCTTCACTGGGAATCACAGCCTTAGAATGTGGTGTATTTCCAAGAGCATGGCACACAGGCATGGAATGAAGCAAAATGTGGAGAACCACTGTGTTAGAACAAGACAAAAACTAGAAACCCAAAGCTCCACTCTAAATGGACCTATAAAAGAGCAGACCAAAAAAAACAGAAAACACATCATACTGTTCCCACCTACCTACCAACAAAGACCTAAATGATCCACTCAAATATTCAGGTCCCTAATCCAGAATTCCAACACTTTATATTTCCCTTCTGAGACATTTGCCAGTTAAGGTTTGTCAGTTTTTATTTACCAACTGATTCTTCAATAGAAGAATTTAACAAGTGGAAGCCCAGACAGGAGTTGTGATCTGGGTCATGGGCTATCTTATGGGCTAGAGTTTCATACTGTGGGGCAGGGTCAGAGTCCTAAACCCGCCCACCCCTTTTCTGCAGAGCCCCCTTCACCCATATAACCAAACACCCAGCAATCTAGAACTTGGCCTGGGGCAGGCCCATTCCAGTCAGAAGCTTCCATGGCCAAACACCTGTAGCCTACCCCCCACTTGGAATGACTGTCTTCCCTGCCCTGTCACCGTGTGCCAAAAACTGACAGCTAAACTCTCCTCCAACCTTTCAGAGAAGGTAGCCCTCCTCCCCTCCTAAAAGGAGGCACAAAGAGAAAAAGGAAAAGCGAAACACTACACATTCGTAACAACTAGCTCCAGCTTCTCAAAGCCTAGGTTATCAAAGAGCTTTAAAAAAAAAAAAAAAAAAAAAAAGGAAGAAAGAAAAAAGTGCTACCTGAAGAGTAATTCCTTAAAAGTACGGTGTGATGCAGCACAGGAGTGCAGCTCCCACCTCTTGAGCAGGTGTGTAAGAACTGAGAAGAAGCGGACAAAGCCCAGGAAACACTCCCCAGCTAGAAACAAGGAAACCAATGCTGATCATATCTCCACTGATTCGGACAACTTAAATTTATCTAAGAGCTTGAAGAATTTAGGATCAGAATATTTCTGAATCAAAGATTTCCCCTCCTAGCCTTCAAACACAACTCCCAGAGAAAACAGTCACTAAATAAAAAAAAGCAAGCACTGGCCAAAAACAGAATGATGCTCTTAAACACACATAAAACACACTCAAGCAAAATTATGCAAGTAAAAGAAGAATAAAAAGTCTTTTCGTCCTAATAAATTCCATTTTCATCCACCCCAAAAGATCTTGAGAAATGAAGGTTGAGAATGCTATCCTGTACTTCTCCAGGGAACTTGGCACAATGAAGGGGGCTGGCGCATGGCAGAACTTCCTCCTCCATGGCTCTAATGTACTTACACCTCGATGCCAGGCTGATGTATCTCACCTGGGGCTACCTGCTGTATCAAGAAATCAAAGTATATGCTACTATCTTTAAGATACACAATACAGGGGTTGTATGCTCCAAACATCTGTCCAATAAAAGCCAGTGCAGGAAACAGGAAAGTAGAGGGCCCCCACCATCGTTACCATTGTTGACTCTTTTAGGGCATGGCTGATTATTATCTAGATGGTAGAAGGATAAGCAGTAACTAATTAAAACTCAGAACACTCCAAAGAAAGCAACAAGAAGATATTAGAGCATATAATGCATCCCACAAACATGTGAATACCTAATATATGAGGAGGTGCTACAGGAAAATGACTGTCTCTGACCTCATGGAACCACTGGTCTAGCTGCGAAGCTAGACAAGTCAGCAGAAATTCAGTAACAGTGCCTCACAGTGGTAAACACAAGGCCCTGTAGGAACAGAGGTTGATGGAGTCAGGGAAAAATTCTGAGCAGAGTCCTGAAGAAACAAAGGGGAGGTAGCCAAAAGTGCAAGCACAACATTTTGGGCAAAAAGCATTCAAGTATCTGACACCATACATACCATCTACCATAAGTCTGCACAGCATCTTCCCATTCAGAATCTTATTATTAGCTCACTTCTTTACTAACATACATCCCTTCTTCACCTTATATCCAATTGCCAAGGCTTACTAATTCATAATGTAGGACTCTTTCAAGTTCCTCACACTTTGCCCCACAGGTTTGTCTTCAAACACCTATACCTGGATACCTTTCAACACCTCCCTTCCATTCTCCATGCCCACAATCTCTTACCCTTCCCATTATCACAATAGATTAATGGCATCAACCTATTCCCTATGTGAATCTCTCCCTGTGTTACACACTTGCAAATGGGTCCAGCCAGAAACTCACCTGGTGTCTCGAAACTCTACCTAAACATCTCTCCTAACATCTCCCCCATGGCTAGGCTTGCCTCTGCTGGGCCAGGCCTCTTTCTGTTCTCGGCCTCTGCAGATGCTGGACTCTTTGCCCTTTCCTTCCCACCCACCCCAATCCCACCTTTTTTCACGGCCTCAGCTCAAAGCCACCAAGCATGGTCCACCATTAAAATTAAAAGCATTTGCATTCTCTACCACTCATTTCATCTTTTTTCTTTTAGAACTTTTTCACCCTACTTTTTAATGTGCCATTTTCTTCATCAACACTTGCTGTGCATCATCACTTAAATGTTCGATATGTGTGTCTCTAAAAATTTACAGTAAGTTCATCAGAACAGAAATCTTTAGTTAAATATGAAATAAAGACATCGCAGAGAGGGTTCCAAGCAAAACCTAGCCTCACAAGGCAGCTATAAGACACACCAGGAACTGTGGGTCCAGTCCTCACCCAGACATTCTGCCCAGTTTCATGAAAACTGACTCAAAGTGATCAAAGTGATGCAACTTACACTCGAAGTGTCTGTCTGCCATGAGAAGCCTAACAGCTAAGCAGAAAAAAATACTAATTATTAGGCATTTGGGATTTTGTCCAAAAACAGGAAGTCTACCCAGGAAGCCTGATTATAATAAGGACATTGCCTGGAAAGGCCAAGTTAGAAGAGACCATTGGCCAAAGACCCTGGCTGTATCAGTCAAGCAACAAATCCTTTGGCACCTCCATCTTCACTGCAGGGATGGTCGTGCCAAGATAACCAGGAACAAGTGGCGGCTGCTCTGGGCACCACCTCCTCAGAGCAGAGACACTATTTATACCACAATCCCTACTGGGATTACAAGTAAATCACTTTCCTCCCATCTCTTCTGTCACACAGATTAAAACCAGTAAACATATATATTAATTCAATCAAATTTGTATTGAGTTGGATACTCAAGATATGGTGAACAAGATATGGAATGGCCCATGGGAAGACACAGTATGCAAACAACTAGACAAGTAGCTTTAGTGCGGTAACTGCGACAAAGGTTACAGGATTACCATTCGTGGGACGATGGTGGGACGTGGGATACATAAACGAGATAACAAGGTACCTTAATACTGTGACATTTAAGTTTCCTCAGGTTGAAACTGGGGGGAAAAAAACATCAGTATGCATGAAATTAAGAGCAGTCATAGGCTGAAGGAACCCATCCCAAAGGTGGCTCAGGAATTTGAAAAAAGAGTGAACAAGTTCAGTGACCTGGGTGTGGTCCCAGGGAGGCATGACTGGTATGTGATTCTAAGAAAGAAAGAATGAGAAATGACTTCAGGGATAAGGAGTGAAGGGGTCTGACAAAAGAACATGGTTAAGAATTTGAGGATTGTTTATTCAGTGCTATTCCTGGGAAAGAGGGACGATTTGAGGAAAACAAACTGTCCAGTTACTTGAATTACTCTCTCTGGCAGAACAGGGACCATGTATCAGGCCATAAACTCTATAGTTACAATAAGGATTACACCCTAGTGATTTTAATTATCGTATGGCTCATATTTAGAAAGTCAAGTTTCTTTCTCAGAATGTCTATGTCTCATTCTTATTTATTTCACTCTGAAGAAGTCCTAGAAGGTACCCAATACCTCTAACTACTTCTCTATGTTACCATGTAATGCAATGCTACGTATTAAAATAACCTGTTGGACGAATGAATGAGTTCTCATACATAAATTGAATCCAACACTCACTGGGCTTATGGAATTTGAGATGCTTTCACTTTAATATCTAATCAGACCTTTAACTGGAGTTACTTGTTACATTATTTTTAAATTTACTGATGTCTTTCCATTTTCTGCCAAAGTTAATCTAACACCTAAGTGTACTGTATTTTAAAATGTATTTAGAAAATGTGTATATGAGGGGCGCCTGGGTGGCTCAGTCGGTTAAGCAGCCGACTTCAGCTCAGGTCATGATCTCACGGTCTGTGAGTTCGAGCCCCGCGTCGGGCTCTGTGCTGATGGCTCAGAGCCTGGAGCCTGCTTCAGATTCTGTGTCTGCCTCTCTCTCTCTCTGCCCCTCCCCTGCTCATGCTCTGTCTCTCAAAAATAAATAAATGTTAAAAAAAAAAAATTTTAAAAAGAAAATGTGTATATGAAATGTGTATTAAAAATGTATATAAAGGAGAATATTTTCAGACACCAAATCATCTTTACATAAAAAGCATTTTATAATGAGCTAGTTCCTTTCTGTTCTGTTTGCTAACAAATCTGTATCTGTTCATACAATTTGAATTATTATTTTTAAATATTATGTAACTAATACTTTGAGTCCTAAGTTATTGATCACTGAATAACCCTCCCATAAAAAAAATTATATTTTCTTAATAGGTCACCCATGGAGTACACAGTACTCAATGTAATAAAGTATCTAAGTATAATAATTTTCTGTTCCTCAAAGGAATATGAAAGAAATCCAGATAGTTTTTTAAAGACAACATTAATTGCTCAGAAGTTTTTCAAATTGGCAACATTATCTAGTTCATATGCTCACTAACAGTCTAAAAATACTAGAGTGATTATAACTCCAACCCAGCTTTCTCACTTTAAGCAAAGGGTTATATCTGGTCAAAAAAAAATAGTCATATATTTGATTTAACTGACAAACTGCTTAGATCCTAAGTGTTAAAGTTTTAACCTTGTCTAAATATTTCAAACCCCCCAAAATGGGAACTTTTAAAAATGTCTTTTATAATGTCATACATCAGAATCTGTTTAAAAAAATGCTGCCCAAGCTACTATAGAGCCTTTGCAAAGACATCACACTTGAAAATATTCGGCAGAAAACTGTTTATATTAGCAATAAATAACCACCTTTCCCTAAAAAAATTATAATTGACCAGATAATCATGACTGCAATATTTACTCCTATAAACATCACTAATAAAGCCCAAGTGCTATAACACATTCACTGTCCATTCTTCACAAATTATTCGTGAACTCGGTTTTTTAAAGTCAATAGCAACATTTAAGATTTTAAAGAATTTGGGGGCACCTGGGTGGCTCAGATCATGATCTCACAGTTCCTGAGTTCGAGACCCAGAAACCTGTATCAGAGCCCATGTTGGAGCCCGTGTCCTCTGTGCCTGGGGCCTGCTTCAGATTCTGTGTCTCCCTCTCTCTCTGCCCCTCCTCTGTGCGCACTGTCTCTCTCTCAAAAATAAATAAATGTTAAAAATTAAACAAAAAAACAAGATTTTAAAGAATTTATAAATTTGAGTGGTTCTAAATGAATCACAAGCAGCTCGTATTTGCCGATTTATAAATAATCCAATCCCCGCTTACAAGTCCTAAAAACAATCAAACCCCCTCCCAGGTCTCTATAGTCAGTAACTTAATTAGAGTCAGCAAATGAAGAGCAGCTATGACAAAACACTGCAATCATTTATATTTAGAATTATTTTTTAAACTTCTCTTGACATGGGAATAAATGAATTCACACCAGAACTTAATAATAGTCACCACGGCCTCCAATCTTGAGCTTCTATCCCTATTTCCATCTACTCAGAATTCTTTTTTGTTAGAGCTACATGTTCAGATATGGAAAGATGCCAGAGACACATTAAGAAACACAAGCAAACTGCCAAGGGGAGGGTGGGGACCTGAATTACAGGTCCATTTACATATAAAAGGGACAAAAGAAAAGAAGATATATACACACCAATTACTTGCTTTTTCATTTCAGGAAGAACATAAAGGATATTAATAACGGTGTTTATTTCTGAGAAATGTGACCAAAGTGTTCCAGATTCAATGGGTTGAGAACTTTTACTTCTCTTTATGACCTTTTATGACTTTTAATTGTTTAGCCATGATCCTGCCCTATGCTCATTATAGTAAAGATTTAAATTCCAAAACTTTTCTTCCCTGGGAAGACCCTGGGAGCACAACTTTTGAGTCCCTTGCAAAGCACCAGCCTAATATAAGCAGCCATCAAAAAACTATGTATTCCCCACCTCCTTCCTAAGATGGGGTACCAAATGCTTGTGTCTGGCTTCTAAAGAATGTTTGATGGAATAGTGCAGAAGGAAAAACTTAGAAAAGGTAATAAGATAATACCATAAAATGTTATTATCACACACTATTTGCTTCAAAAGCAAAAGTTTTCAAAACACATAAGAATAGCCATTACCAGTAGAAAGTCACTAAAAATAATAGAAAAAAACACTAACCTAGACAGGAAAAGTAGGGTTTCAACTACCTTTAATAAACATGCAACTTCCTATCCATTTCAAGAGTAGTACTATTTTGGAAAAAAAAAATAAAAATAAAAAAGCTACATTCCAGAGATGGCTACCAAATAGGCCATTTCCTCCACCCATGGCAGGCATGGTTAATAAATTGAGTCATTCTTTTCCACAAGCCCAGACATGACTTCAGAATCCTCTTTAACATAGTGCTACCACTCAGTCAGAATTCATGAGATAAAGCCCCTATTTGCCCCATATTCCTACCCCTCTTAATATACTGTTTTTGACAATTTACCAGGGAAAACTAAAGTTTTTTTTTTTCTAAAGCACTCACTGAAATCAGATTATCTGTGATCCAGTCTGCCCTAGGGTCTCTGAACCAAATTCTAAGGTACCTAATATATATAAATACCCACACGAATCAGGTCAAAGTCTAAAAGCCCGCTGAAGAATAACACTTTAAAAAAAACAAATGTTAACAGGATAGTTTCTGCATGAACCAAGGTAAGAGCAAGGATGTAAAGAAGTCTGTCTACAAACCCTTGGAAGGAAGAGTAAGTCAATAAATGCAAAGTGTCTACAGGGTAATTTTGAAAGATTTTTAAATGCTCAAACCAGATGTTCCTATACAGGATATACAAAGCAGCTTCTGCAGAAACCAGACTCAACCAGCTAATGACAATTACACTATGCACAGATTGAAATGCAGCTGTTTTGAGGAACTTTGTTCCTTGATTATAGCCGGTTGTCACAAACTATCAGTTACCACTAACAATGTTAAGTCACCAAAAATTTTTAAAGTACTGTTAAAAAGACCAAAAAAAAAAAAGAAAAAAGACTTCCAATGTTGTTTATTAGATGACCTAGATAGCACAATTCACAAAAAACACCTTTATACATCTGAGTTACATATGAAGACAAACATTTCATCATAATTGCACAAGTCTTGTTGTTATTATGGTCACTGAAATATAAAGATAGCCTCAAAACCTAGCAATAAGGTCTGGAAAAGTATTCTGAGTTTAATGCCTATAGGAAATCTTCCCAAAACAAACCCATAAATAATCACAGTGCTAGAAAACATTTCAGAGATGATTTAATCCACTTTTCCTAATTTTAAAGAGGAGTACACTGAATTCTGGAGAGGTTAACCAGCATGAGCAAAGACACACAGGTCTAGAGCAAAGCCAGTCTCCAAACAAAAGACCAGTTCCCGAGGTAAGTGGCCATTTCAATGCCAGCCACTTCCTCCCAGGTGAGTAGAAACAAGCTTCCCCCTCCTGGAAGTACTATGATTTTGAAAGACTATACCTAGAAGATTAAGGCCATTTACTATATATTATCAGAGGCCAGACAACTAAAATATGACCCATGAAAAACAGTCTGTTAAGTAAGAAACTGAAACATGGTTTCCTGGCAAGCTGATAGGAAGGTGACTGTAAATCCTGTTCGGCCTGGTGGAGCATTCAAAAGGTAGAGCTGGAAGAAGAGTCTGCTAGTAGTTTTCTGAACACTAATCACAGGGGTGTGAGTCCTCAGAACAGCAGGCATTGGCTTCTGATTGGTTGGACACACACATCCTACTTGGAGAGAAGTTATCTCCTTCTGTAGGGAACTCCAGTTTATAATGCATGTTCCCTTCCACAGGGCTTCTTGGCCTAGTACCCTTGAAGAGTGTGCTTTTCCAGGTATACAAAGGTATAAGGTGCTTTCTTATGATCTAAGAAGCAGAGTTAAGAATCACAGCCCTCAGATTAGCAAACTCCCTCCACATTTATTAAACAAACTTCTGATTTCAACTTATTTTCAGGTTCCTACCAGAAAGGTAACTTAGCCCCAGCAGGAGTCATCTGGTGACCAGGTAATGCTGAGTCTCACTATAAAAATCAAAGTTTCACAGCTTGTTTTTGCCCAATGCCTAAACTAAAAATGTTTATATATTTAAATGGGGGGCAGGGATCAAAAGAACATCTCATGACACATAAAAATTATACAGAAGTCAAAATTTCACTGTCCATAGTTTTACTGGAACACTACCATGTTCGTTCATTTACCTTCTGTCAACTGATTGTTTTTCACACTTCAAAAAGAAGAGTTAAACAGTTTTAACAAGAGACCTTCAGATCCACAAAGCCTAAAATATTTACTATCTTATGTGGCCCTTTCCAAAGAGTTTACTGATCTCTGCTACAAATCAACATACTGGCGGTATGTTTATAAACCAGCATTATGTAGGTTCAGTGAAATGTCAATCAATGACCAGGTTCTGGGCAAACAAGTGCCTTACAGCTTACAAAGTTAAGGGTCGGACACACTCATTCCTTAATAAGTTTTTAACTAGAACAGGTAAGACTCAAAAGAGAAGTGGAGCAGGATGCTCTAAGCCATTTAATAAAGGCCATGTCTCGAAACCAGTAAATTTTTCTCAAACCCGTGAGACTCCTAATTGGAGCCAGTGTATACTAAATTATAAAATCTTCTAACAAAATTCTTATCAAACTTTCAAGCCAATAACCAATAAGCAAAAAAAAAAAAAAAAAAATGACTGTTCTGGACAGGCATTTAATTTTTTCTTTAATTTTTTTGTTAACGTTTATTCATTTTTGAGACAGAGAGACACAGCACGAGAAAAGGAGCAGAGAGAGACAGACACAGGCTCTGAAGCAGGTTCCAGGCTCTGAGCTGTCAGCACAGAGCCTGATGCGGAGCTCAAACCCACAAACCTTGAGATCATGACCTGAGCCAAAGTCAGACACATGGACACATAATTGACTGAGCCACTCAGGCTGCCGACATGCATTTTAACAATACACGGTTAACAGTGGTGTAAAAGGATCACAGAAAAATCATAAAAAGAAGTCACCAGAATTTAAACACTATACTGGTATCCAAGAATACATTTAAAGATATCCCCCAAATCCCTGAAATGGCATGCAAATTTCAGTGCATCTTGATTTTTCTGGTAAGAGGTTCCACAGGTCTCAGATCTTAAGTATCCTTGACTTTAAAAAGTTACAAGCTACCAGTACTCAGCCTACACATCTTGAGTGCATCATTAGATTTCAATGCTGAAATAAATGATGCTTGTAAAGATGACCATGAGTAATCAAGAAAAATCTCATGTTTAGTACATTTGTTTAGTACACTAAATCATGTTTAATATATTTGTGTTAAACAAAAGCAAATCGTGCGTCTTGGCTTCAACTCCAGCAACTTGTTAACCTTACCAATTCTTATTCCTTACTCTGGAGTAAGGAGTAAAGGAAAAAAAAATACTCATTTTATTCTTCATTTGGACTCCTACCTCTGAAATCTTCACTTAAAATAAATGCTAAGAAACTTAGAAGCCGTCATGAGATTTAATAAAATCTCCTGCACAGATCTTAAATAATCAATACTACATACACATACATAAATTACTGCCAATTGTGAGTACTTTTAAAACAAGAGAAAATTGTGGTTGGGTTTTAAAAATGAACTTACTCAACCATCCTCCACCAACTGTGTTTGGACTCTACTTGGAGAATCAAAAGCAAACAGTAAATACTGGACTGGGTTTAGAGTAATCAAAAGTTAGATCCTGAACACCTGTTTTAAGTGCACATAATATACCATTAGTCTAAAGTTAGTAAAGGATTCTGAATGGAAATTCCCCAGCAACTAAGCTTTCAATTCCAGGTCTAGCAATATTTTTGTTGCTTTCAGGTGAGTAAAGACATCCTTAATAAGCATTCAAGGCTTAGGCCAGATAAGGCCACAATAACATGGCCAGAGTCAGGAGCCAATATCCTCTCAAGCTAGATTTTCTCTGGACTCTGGACACCTGACCCTAAGCTAAATTTGCAGACAAGATACCACTTCCACTCAAAGGTAAAAAAAAAAAAAAAAAAAAGGCTCTCTAAGGCCAACCTGGCATATTTTAGGAATTCAGGGTAACATCCTCTGAAGTCCACCAACTGCAAAAACATCAAAATATACACCCCTCACAATTATAAACCAATAGATTTATATAAGCACACAGGGTAAACGGTAATAAACTCTCAAATAAGTCTCAACTTTCTGAAATATCATATACTACAAATAGTAAATATATTAATTGTCCAAATTTTAAATACATGTGCTGCAACATCTTGAAAACGGAGAAAACAGACTGAACACTAAAACTTTCAAGGAAATTAACTGATTGTCAAGGAATTAAAACACTTACCCAATTAAGGTTACTACCAGGCTTCTGATACTAAGAAACTAAACTCCAAGCAAAACAACTCTATTTAAAAATTTTTAAAAGTGGCACCTGGGTGACTCAGTCAGTTAACCTTCCAACTCTTGATTTCAGCTGAAGTCATGACCTTTTATAGTCATGAAATCGACCCCCACAGTCAGCTCCATGCTGAACGTAGAGCCTGCTTCAAATTCTCTACCTCTCTCTGCCCCTTCCCCTCTTGGGCATAGACACATTCTCAAGATAAACATTAAGAAAATTTTTGTAATTCATCAAAAAAATTAAAAGTTATTGTTGAATGTGATGCCAATGTTAACTTACAGGGAAGGAATGAAAGAAGTTTAACAATGGCATAACTGTTTGAACTGAGCCAAATGTTCTGATGCCAATCCAAATAAAAAGCAATATGAATTGGTCAAGATGTCTATTTTATTAACCTTGTGGGGAAACTAGGTTTATAATGCAAATCCTGACAGTTAAGTGTAATAGTACACAATAGGTGTCCCCCAATACTAAAGGACAGAAGAGCTCCACCAACAGGAAGTAAGCAAACCGTGAGAGTCATATGCCTCTTCCTAACTCCCGACAAATCCTAAATATAGGACATAATTAGCATTTGATATCTTATATTTGCTGTTCCAACTACCTCAGTGCTGATAATTCTTTTCCCAACAAGCCTGCAGACAAATACATCAGGCAAATTAAAGTACTTTTCAAGCAGATAATTTAAATATAAAACCCAAATTATAATGCTATTTTCATTTCCAACTTCTTACGAATCTAGTCATGATTAATTCCAAAGGCTTGACTCCTCAATGTCAGAGGTTCTGTCAAAAAGTAACTACAGATTAAAATCTACTTGTGGGAAATAATAACCAGATGTAATAAATGATCCTCAGCTGGACAGTATTAATTTAGACAAAGCTGCTCTGTTATAGTTTAGGGCCAACTGCAGAAATCCGAATATATCTCATAATAGAGGAGATGAAAATTTACCAAGCTGGGCAACCGGGGGAGGGAGAGTGGAGTCTCCTTACAGAACTGTATACAATAGGATTTCATTTCCATTAAAACATACATCTGCATAGACAATTATCTATAAAGTGATATAGTAGTGATCTCTGGGTGGTAAGAATGTATTATTATATTTGCCTCTCTGTATTTTCTAATTTCCAACAATGTACATGGAACGCCACCTCTGTAATAATACTTTAAGACACTGAGGGCTCCTTAAAGTAAAAAAAAATCAGTATTTATTAAGAGCCTACTATAGACAAGTCACACGGAGATCTGCTTTTATTTCAAGTCCTCCAAGTTTTTAGCTAATCCTTCTCCCCAAGCCTCTGAGGTAAGCAACAGTTCATTTTAATATATAACGTTTCCTTAAACACCTTAAGAGGTTTTTTTTTCTCTCATCTCACTTTCGGACACACTCACCATTTTTCAGTTTTCCCATTACAGCTCTTCTTTCAACTTCAATAATTAATGAGACTAAAATGCTCATGGACTTTTCTTTCCTTTTAAATGAACACATATCTAGTTTTATCATAATTAAAATTTCTGTGGCAACCCATCCAACTTTTCTTCCTACAAAGTCACTTACCATCCTAAGATGGAATCAAGTTCAAGTTCTACTGCATATCAGGAAACTCCTTTTATATCTGGCTATATAAAAATAAAAGGAGAGGGGTGCCTTGGTGGCTCAGACCAGTTAAGTCTGGGGTTGGTTTCTGCTCAGGTCATTATCTAGCGGTTCTTGGGTTCCAGCCCCAGTTGGGTCTCCGTGATGCCAGCATGGAGGTTGCTAAAGGTTCTCGCACCGGCGCACACACACACACTAAATAAACTTAGAATAAAATGTGGAGAAACAAAACGCTTAGCTGTGAATCATATCTGTTGTAGACCTGAAAATGCCAAGTCCTGTAACAAATATAAAAACACACAAACTTAAGAAAAGCAAAATACCAGTCAGGAAAATCATCGGACTTAAAAGTGATATTAAATGAGACTGAAATATTTGTAATAAAAGAGCAGTAAAATTCTGGGTTGCAGATATTTGTCATTAAAGTGTCACCCACAAAACATCCCCGGTATTCCTCCAACATTCGTTGCCCGTTTTACTACAATTATTGTGTCAAAAATGTTAAATCAGTGTAAACATGGTTATAATGAACTCTTCCTTTCTCTACCTAGAAGTGATCAAATCTTGATTAGGTATGACTGATCAAAACGCAACTTACTGTAGTAATCGGTAACCATTGGTGGAGCACACTAAACCAGCTTTCAAAGAA
Organism: Paguma larvata; assembly: GCA_030068075.1. Lineage (NCBI taxonomy): Eukaryota > Metazoa > Chordata > Mammalia > Carnivora > Viverridae > Paguma > Paguma larvata. The sequence goes on from CM057823.1 coordinate 91,403,644, forward strand.
GTAATTTCCCTGTACCTTACAACTAGTTCATCAGCTTTGAAAGATAACAGCCTTGGGCTACAAGTAACTAAAAAGCAAGGCTTTCACAGTGGATTTCCTGAAACGCAAAAATAGTTCACCTAATAAAAACCTTTGGGAAAGAAGCCCCTAAGCATTCCCATTAATGGAAACCTCAGATTCTCTCCCACTTTCCTAAAAATGCTGTAGTAAGTAACTCAACTGCAGCTATCATTTTACAAAAAGAAATTTTAAATTCCCTCTTGGACGGAGTAAACGGAGGGCGACAGACTCTCGCCCCCGGCGAGGCGAGGCGCCTGTTTCCTCGTTACTAGAAAGCCAGCCAAAGCAGCTTTTAAACGGTCTCCGGGTGACGACGCATTCCTAACGGGTTTCGAAGGCACGTTTAAATCGCCCGCTTTTTTGTTTGCTCGCTGCATTCACCGTGCGCCGGGGCTGCAGCCGCCCCCGCGCGCCCGGGGGAGGGGGAGCCCAGGGTCGGGAAGCCGGGGGCCGGGTAATTGGGGGGAGGGGTTGGAGTGGGGGGGAAACCCGGGGCGAGGAGAGCCGAGGTGGAGGACTCTGGGACGAGGAGCCTGTGTGGGAGGGAGAAGTGTAGCGTGGGCTGGGGGTAGAAGGCAAGAGAGGGGGGAAATCCCAGGGCGGAGAGAGCTGGGCCGCCGCCCCGCACCAGAGAACGCTTTGCAAGGCTCCCGCCTCCCGCCAGGGTGTGCGCAGGGCCGCGGCTCCGCGCGGCGCCGCCCCCTCCCTCCCCGCCTGCCTGCTCTCCTCCCTCTCCTCCTCCTCCTCCTCCTCTTCCCGAGGCGACAGAAACAACAGCGCGGAAGGAGGGGAAAGTAACTCCCGGCACCTCCACCGGAATTAGCCCCGGTGCAGTGATGACACCTTCTCGTGGCGCAACCAAGCCCCGCTCCCTCCGCAGCGGCGTCCTCGCCGCCGCCCTCTCCATTTGAAAGTGGCCACCCCCCGCCGCCGCCGCCGCCGCCGCCGCTCCTCCCGCCCCGCCGCCGCCAGCTGCACCAATCCGCTCGGCCCCAGTTGCAAATCAAACGCTCCCTCGCGTCCAGAAGCCACTTGCGCCGCTGGAAACGGCCGTGCCGTCCCCCTCCCCGAGTCCCTCCCGGACGGCACCTTTGAGCTGGGGGAGGGCACGCCGGCGAGAAACGGCTGTGAGATGGGAGAGGCGGCGGCGGCGGCGAGCGGCCCCGAGCGGGCTCGGCTCCCGCTCCCGCCCTCAGACAGTTCTGGAAACTGTGTATCACCTCTGTCACAGGAAGCCATCCGGCGAGGAAGGCGGCGCGGAACCAACAAACAAACGCCTGCGGCCGCCCGCCGGAATCAGCGCGAGGACGGCGACGGCTTCGGGCCGTTCCCTGGGCGGGGGCGCGGCGACGCCCCCGCGCCGCAGGCTTTGTGCGGGGCTCCCGCGGCGCGGGCGCGGCGGGCCGGGCGTCCCCGCCCCCGAAGCCCCCCACCCCGAACCCCGCGGCAGCGCCTCTGGGACCGTTAAGTGACGCTCCGGCCGCAGCGGAGAAATCAGCGCCTCGGCCGCCGCCCGCCCCCATTTCCACAAGGAGCCGCCTCTCCTCCAACGCCAGAGGCGGGCTACAAAAGTTGGCCCCGGGGCCACCCAGCACCTGCCCACGTGCCGCGGAGGCTCCCTCCCGGGTCTACCCCGTCCCCTTCCCCCCGCCGCCCTCGACCGCCAGGTCACCTATTACCGGTGGGAGGGGAGAAAGCCTGCTATTTAAACGCCCGCGGAAGTTGAGGCACCCCCACTGGCGGGTGCCGTGCACCTGCCTCCCGCCGCCGCGCTCCGCCACTTTGAGCAGCAGCCGCGTCCTCGGCCCCGCCTCCTGCCCGCAGGCGGGCGGGGGAGCGGGAAGGAGGTGGAAGGGATCGAATTTCTCCAGCAAATGGGACCGTTCCGACAGGATTCGGTTCCCTGGTCAACATTCCACATTCCATCCCTCTCCCGCATTTGCAAGCCAGCGCCAACAACCCGGAAAGCCTGTTGGCTACCAAACAACAGCCCCCAACTCACAAACACACACTCACAGGCACCAGACACGTGCACTGAAGGGGTTTGCAACTTGCAGTCCGGAGGTACACAGCGCACGTTCATTTAAGGCAGCGAAGCCAGAGCGACCCCACCCCCACAATTTGCAGATGGTGCCAAAGGTTGCAATTTGCAATCCGTTTTAAGTTCATGGTTAATCGGTACTTTGCTCTACCAATGCAACTCCTTCCTAATTTCACCGATGAAGGGTTTTACACTTTACAGTCTCGCTTTAAGTAAAAGGTCTGATTGTTGGAAACCCAATTTGGAAGAATCTAATTGCCAAGCTGTCCCTACACCCCTTCTCACTGCCCTTGAATTGATGCAAAGAATATTTTGGACATGTGGTGACGCGGTGACAAGAGCCAGGGCTGCGGCCACCCTACACAGATGTACCTATACACACACATACCTATGTTTGGACAGATATAGTCGTCTCCCTCGCCACCACGGTCACACACACTCTGGATTCATATATGTACGCGGACCTGCGTTCTGCCATTGCCATCTGTCTACCAAGTTGCTACTATGCTTTCCACTTTCATGCAACCTAATGCGCTTTGGCTTTTTAAAAATTTGTATAAACTAAAGCCAACTAAACTGGGCTTTTGCTCCTAAACGCGTTTAAATGATGATTCACCTGAAAACCGCATGTTCCTCGCAAATCTGAAAGAAGAAAAAGCTCTAAGTCTTCAGCCCCCCCAAAATTGAAAAATAATCATAATAAAACTTACTGATCCAACATAGATCAATTCTCAGGATCCAAAAATCATCTCCTCCTCCTCTGGCCCCCGCCCCAGCAATGCCCAAGTTACTGATGGGATAGTAACGCTGCGCTCGGCGGCTGCCTGCCCTCCCTCCTCGCTACATATCGAGAACCCAATCTTTTGGCGCCATATTAATGACGTACTATATTATTTCCACTAGGCAGCGACCTTCGGCATTAAATTACTCCCGAGAACTCCCAAGCAAAGCAACAAAACCATCAAATATGGCTGAGCCTCTCGGCTCGTCCTGCAGCCGCCGCCGCCGCCGCCGCCGCCGCCGCGGTACCGGGACGCGCACACGGACCCACACGCGGACACGCGCGGACACACGCGCGGCGCGCCCACTCCGCGCGCCCCCCGCGGCCCGCGCGCGTACCTGCTGCAGAAGGGTTCGGCGGAGGCACTGGGCTCCACGCCGCTCGCTCCGAGCTGCATGAGTTCGGGCCGCGGCTGGCGGGCGGGCGGGGAGCCGGGCGGGCCCCTGCTCTCGCCGGCGCACACACACTCGGCACTCGCGCAGGGAGGCACTCTCGGACGGGCGTTTGGCTTGTTATGGAGGAAGGGCTGTGTGAATCAAACTCATTTCTGGGTCACTGCTGCCACAGGGGGGAGCACTTTAATCCCTTGCCAAAACGAGAGGGTGGGGACACGAGGGCGGAGGGAGCGCGCCGGGAGTCCGCGGCGCGGGGGGCTCAGTCCCTGGGTTAACTCTTCGCGGTCCTCGCCGCAGCCGGCTGGGCCTTCGTCCGCAGGAGCTGGCAAAGAGCGGCACTGTTCAGCTTTTAAAATCTCTTCCCTCACTTCTCTTGTGAGTCTGGAAATTCTTGAGGTGTTTCTAAGCAAGGAGGTGGGCTTTAAAATTACCCCCGCCTATCTGCCCCAGTTCCAACTCTTGTCTGATCTCATTGCACCTAGAAATGGATTCTTTCAAATTCGTTTAAAATTATTTAGATAAAATGTGACTACTAAAGTGTGTAATCTGGGTGAAAGTTTTTTTTTAGGCTGAATGGCAAAATAAATAGTTCTTTTGTAGTAACAGTTCTAGGGAGTTGAGAATTAGAATGACATTTTTAAATACAGAGAATCCAGTTTGGGGGACAGAACGCATCTTTACCCAAGTTTGTATCGAACTGATAATTGCAAATGAGGGTTAGAAGACAATGATTATTTATAAATAGAAACTACCTTTATATTACACGGTATTACAGAACTGGGCATTGTCTTCCAAGAAAGAGAATGGAGCCTAACGCTTAAACTGGAGTTGCAGACTATGTAAAATTAGTCATAAAGATTTATTTGGGGGATATGTATGGGTAAAAATGACTGGTTGCTGATTTTCCTCATAATACAAATTTGCTTTTTCATGTGGAGGTTAACATAAAAGAAATAAGGGTGTATATGACATTTAGCGTCAAAAGGAAAAAGACCTGGGTGCAGATTAAAAACTTCCATTCAGAAAATGTGAACAATAATCACTAACTACAAAACTGAATTTTGAACCCGAAGGCACGCTTATCTGCTAGAAGAATTCTGAAGATACCAGGTTTGATTTCACACAATCACATGCCAATCCACCCACCCACATCAAGAACATAATCTGATAAGTGTGGCGAAACAAAACTAATTGAGCCTTTCAATTCTTTTTCAGAAAACAAGCCAAATAAAATCTTAAGTATATGTCTTCTATCTTCCTCTCCTGTTTCCCTGAGGAAGAGCAGGAGAACCGCACTAGTCCTATTCATAGCTCATTTAATCATGTTCAGAAATCACACATGTAAAGCACTATGCTGTCCTTGCTACTATTACTAGATCACACTGCAATCAGTTATTTTCCTTCATTCACCTTACACATATTCTCCTGTAGAACTGAAAGGACACAGGCTTTACAGCCAGACCGACCACATCGGATCCAGCTCTACCAGTTCCCAACCTATGTGACTATGGGGTAAATGACAGAACCTCTTGGAGCCTCAGTTTCTTCATGAGTAATAAAATGAGGTTAACAGATGCTAACCTGAAGTGTTATTAAGAGGAATGCGAAAGCCCCAAAAAAGTGCCCAACAGAGGCCTTGGCAGCAGGAAGTCATCAGTTCCCTGGGTCATTCCTCCTTATCTCTTTCTTGGTCTTCTCTGAAAAATTGCAACTTTTCTAAATTCCGGCCAGCCTCACTTCACTCATTGTTCCTAAAAAAATCTAAATTACATTTACCACGTAACATTTTACTTGTTTTTTCTGAATATCCCCACCCCCAAGACATCAGGCAACAAAATGAAAGTGTACTGAATACATTTAGGAGAAAAATAAAGAGGTAAAAGGGCACACGGACTCCCCTAGCTGATAGATTGATCAGTACTGATGGTCCCAAGAAAATTCTCTCATTATGCCCTAACTTCAAAATACTGATGCACTGAGGCAGTGTTATGTGTCATAAATAGCTCTGGACTAGAAGTCAAGATACTCCCACCAACTCACACTGTGACTCTGACAAATCTCTTTGGACCTTAGTTTTCCCAGTGAGATGATAGACAAGATGATATCTAATGCCTCTTTCTTCTTTAGCATTCAGTAATTTCCGATTGTTCTTAACAGACTTAGAAACGTGGTGATTATTTGAAGAAATGAAGAACGATTTGAATCTATAAGGAACATGTAAAAACATTTTGTCGATGATGATCAGTAGTTGACATTTTTGAAATAATATATGCCTTTTGCCATCAGACCACAAAGGAAACTTTTATACAACCTTTTTCTAAAATGGGAAAGGTAATAACATGGTTTGCCTTGTGGAAGCACAGAAAATACAATCTAGAATAAGAAGTACTAAGGTGACAATTAGAAAAACTAGTTTCTGGTTCCATTCTGTCACTTACTGTCTTACTTTGCCAAATCATTCAGGATCACCATTTCCTGGTCTCAGAACAAATCTGTTCTGAGATGAAGATTACAATTCTATATAACTCTTACGTTTTGCTGTAGCCATACACTATTCAGTTATTTTCTTCCATAATAATGGATTAATATGAAATAGATATTTGGAATTTTATATTCTTATTCCTAATTTTGAAACCATACATGATTAAACCCATGAACGTTTACTTAGTCATTTCATTTGTATGTACTTCTCTGTAGGTAAAGAATTATAAGTTCTTGATAAGAGATTCAGAATTGTTCATAATCAATAGTTGTTTTTTTTTAAGTAGGCTCAAAAGAAAAATGAGTCCGAAATAAAAATATTTTAAAAAAATAAAAAATAAAGTAGGCTTGGGACACCTGGGTGGCTCAGTCAGTTGAGCATCCAACTTCGGCTTAGGTCATGATCTCCTGGTTTGTAGGTTTGTGAGTCCCTCCTCAGGCTCTGTGCCGACAGCTCAGAGCTGGAGCCTGCTTCAGATTCTATGTCTCCCTCTCTCTCTGCCCCTCGCCCCTTCACTCTCACACACTCTCTCTCTCAAAAATAAATAAACATTAAAAACACTTTTTTGAATAAATAAAATAAAGTAGGCTCCACATCTAATATGGGACTTGAACTCACGACCTCGAGATCAAGAGTTGCATGCTCCACCGACTGAGCCAGCCAGGCACCCACAGAATTGTTCATAGTTAAAATGAAGTAAATGCATATGCTGCAAGTCCTGTATATCTCATTCTTCTGGATAAATGAGCAAGAAGTTCTTACTGGCAAATACTACTGCCAGTTGGTATTCATTATGACACAGAGAGAGAATTTTTTATTGCACAAAAGCTATCCTGGATAAAATGGTTGTGTTCTAAAAGTGTATTTGAACTTTACTTGTTTGGGACTTTGAATTTATGCCCCAAATAAACTTTGTTATAAAGAAGGTTTAGGTTGTCAAGTCATTTTTAAGAAAATAATTTTAATACTAATGGATAGAAAAGAATAACATTTTATTAACCTTTAAAAATGATATTATTGGGGCACCTAGGTGGCTCAGGTCATGATCTCACAGTCTGTGAGTTTGAGCCCCACGTCAGGCTCTGTGCTGACAACTCAGAGCCTGGAGCCTGCTTCAGATTCTGTGTTCCCCACTCTCTCTCTGCCCCTCTCCTGCTCATGCTTTGTCTCTCCTGCTCTCAAAAATAAATAAAACATTAAAAAAAATTTTTTTTAATAAAAATGGTATTATTTGGGTGGGAGGGGATCTAGTTCAAAGAGAGATAAGGAGGTATAATTCTGAACAGGAAGAGTAAAGTTGGGAACCATATTCAGTACATGCCTGAATTTTATGAGAAGAAACAGGAGGTTATGGGTAAGAGATTAAGACTGGAGTTCCCTGTCTGACCAGTGGATGAAGTCACCAGTCCCAGACAGCCTAGTAACCCCTCCAGGTAGGTGGTTACAACCTTCAAGTATATGGAATAATGAGAAGGCCAATGTCTTCTTGTGGGTGTCAGTAACAACTAAATCATTTTTTCTTGAGGTTCTTTTTTCCTTTTCCTTTTGTTTTGCTTGTTTTTTAGTTGTTTTAACTTTGCTGATTTTCATACTTTCAGCACAAGTTAAGATGTCAAAGAAAAACAAGTTCAAGAGGGGATGAGAGGGGACATAATTGAATTCAACCAGATGGAAATGTCTAAGACTCAGGGGGTTCAAAATAAAAAAGCTTTCTTCTAATTATGAAAGGAAAATATGATAATGGAATTTTGAAAATTTAGGAAGGTAATAAAACTCACCCACAGGGATAACTATTATAAACATTGCCATATATTTTCAGTATTTTTTCTAGACATTTTTAATGAAATTGGAATGATGTCACACATTCCATTTTACAATCTTCTTTTTCACTTGCATCTTTTTTTTTCATTTCAATATTTTACTTTTTCAAAGAAAAAAATTTTTTTTTCCATTTTGAGGTGCTTTATCCATAGCACACCTTTACTCCAGGTCACTTGAACCATATGTTCTCATAGTTACTCCCAGGACCTTGTCAACTATTGGAAAGTTCCTCTATTTTTATTTTTTTAATTATTTTTTTTAAGTTCTTCTGTTTGTTTGTTTGTTTGTGTTTGTTTAGAGAGACATGGGAGGGACAGAGAGAGAGGGAGAGAGATAAAATCCCAAGCAGGCTCCCTACCATCAGCACAGAGCCTAAAGCAGGGCTTAAACTCACAAACTGTGAGATCATGACCTGAGTCAAAACCAAGGGTTAGATGCTCAACCAACCGAGTTGCCCAGGCACCCCAAGTTCTGCCATCTTTAATATCGAATTCAAATGTCAAATTTTGGGCACTACCTCTGAGATATCCAAAATTTATACTTCTCCCTCAAACTTTCTTTTTATCTGAAACGTCACTCCAATCTACCCCTCTAGTCTACCTTCTTACTAGGTGCAGAGCGATGGTAACTCAAAATATGATCTCCATCCAGCCCTAACAGCTGCATCTGAGAACTTGCCGGAGATGCGTTATTTCTAGCCCTACCCCAGACCTACCAAATCAGTAAGGGGGATCTAAGAACCTGTGTTTTTACAAACCTCCAGGTAATTCTGATCCATGCTCCAGTTTGAGGATGACTGGTGTAGACCTTACTCCTACCCACCATACTTAAAGTACAGGAATAGGCATTGGAGAGAAGGTCACAAGTAAACAAGTTAAGCCTATTCTCTGCCCGCAAGTTAGTTAAAAATATAAACAAGTAATTACAATCAACTGCAGAGTTGGGGGGAAGTATACACCTAGATATCTAATCTTGTGTGCATGTCCTGGGAGAAAGGTTGTCAGAGAAGTCTTCTCAAAATAAGTGACCCTAAAGCTGAAACCTAGCTGTTTGCCAGGCGAGGAGGAGGAGGTAAAGTATTGTGCATGCTTCTTTCTTTCCTCCTCTCTTCCTTCCTTCCTTCCTTTCCTTTCTTTCTTCCTTCCTTCCTTCCTTCTTTCCTTCCTTCCTTCCTTTCTTTTTCTTTCTTTCTTTCTTTCTTTTTTTCTTTCTTTCTTTCTTAACAAAACTTCTGACTTCTCTGTGGAGAATGGATGGGATAAAGGTGAGATAGGAGGTAGGCAGGCCAGTTAGGAGGTTTCTCCAGTTACCAGGTGAGAGATGAAGGAGGCTTGGACTACAGTCATTGATCATGGAAGAGAGACAAGCAGACAAATCAGCCCATAATGGAGGCATGGTTAACACTGTCCCGGCTCTTCAGAGGTCTCCAGTTCACCCAGTTCAGCACCCATTCTGGAAAGGGGTGCAGGAACTCCTTCCCCCAATTAACTAGGTGCCGAGGGTATGTCTCTAGACCTTGCAGGCTCCCTGGGGCATCTTAAGAAGGTAGCTGCTAGATAGATGCAGTCATTCTGGGAGAGAACATAGTCTAGGGAAACCAAACACAGTTCCTGCTGGGCAGTATACAGGTTGAAGCCCCAGTACAGAGGAGTCCAAGCCCTGACCCTGTACACAGAGCGGAGGCTCAAGCTGCATGGCCCCTGGTATTCAAAGAGCCAGCTTCCCCCAATGTGGTTGGGAGGACTCACGCCCTGGCAAGGGTCTTTCTCCAGGGGTGCTTCTCACACAAGGGCTTAGATCCCATCCCAGGCCCCTCCTCCTTCACTTCTCTGTCACTACCCTACACAGTCCTTATCCCATCTTCAGAAAGCTCTATTTTCTTCTTTTCTTCCACAATATAACTTAATGGCTCATTATAACCTGTGGCCAAACCATTAGCTAATGAAAAACTGTCTCCTTTTTCTCTAAGGCTGAGAGAGCTAGGTGCAGATAGGGAGAGGAAGCAAGGAGGGAGTTGCCCTCTCACCAGTTCAGTTCCAGTGTTAATGAGCCAAGAAAGAGGCAAAGCAAACACAAGTTTCTGTGTGACAGTTGTTTGATAATTCACTTTAATTTTTTCTGCCAGAAGACATATTTAGTTGTGGACAAGACTTGGTGGATTGCATGTCAGAGGTGAAGGAGAAATCGGAGTAAAAAATGACTCCCAGGTCTCAGGCTTACACAACTGAGTGGATTCTTTCATTTACTTAGCAGACATTCATTGAACAATGAGCTCAGGGCATACATTGGTGAAAAAGACAAACCCTTGCCCTCCTGGAACTTACATTCGTTCTCAGAGTAAACGAAATGCAGACATGGGGATATGATGAACTTGAGGAAACATTAACTAAAGGTGCTCAGAAGGCAGATGGTCACCAGGAGTCTGGTTCTCTGGAGAAAGGCTGAGCTGTATTGGGGAGTAAGACATTCCTCTATCTTAAGGTCCCTCTAGCTGGACTTACAGTCAGAATGACAGGAGACAGATTAACAGGAGAAAATCAAATTTAATAGGCAGATGTACAGAGAATCCACACAGAAATGAAATTCCGAAGACAATGAGGCAACAGGAAGTTTATTTGAGCTTAGGAAAGGGGTGGGGTTTCAGAACCCAAAGAAGAGGAAGGCCATTAGCAGCAAAGTGAAAGGAGGTTTTTTTAAAAACTACAGGGTTTTTAAAGGTCATAAAGGTTGCCCTGTTATGCAGATAAGTTTCTTAGGTAAAGAGGAGTCTCTATTAATAGCTATCTTCCTAGGAGCTCTAGGGGTACAGGCTCTCCTTTCCAATGTAAATTTAGGCAGTTAGGACCAAGAAGAGAGCTTTTCCTGCATTTGCTGAGTTTTGACTACTTTTAACTCAAAATAATGTTCATTTTAAAGTGGCCCATCTGGCTAGACGGTGATGGATACTAAGGAGGGCACTCTTGTGATGAGCACTGGGTGTTACATGTAAGTGCTGAATCACTAAATTCTACTCCTGAAACCAATATTACACTATATGTTAAATAAAAATTTAGAAAAAGGAAAAAAAAAGTGGCCCATCTTGGGCAGCCTGCCCTTGGCCCCTAGAATTGCAAGTATTGTTTTGGGAGTTAATGGCATAGACTGACTGAGGCCTTGGAAGTGGATGAGATTAACTGGAAGTACTTACAAAGTAAGAAGAAAAAGAGCCTAGTCTCAAAAATTAGGTGTCACATTTAAAGGATGGGCAAAGAAAGCTGCAAAGTTTCAATGATTTCATTGAAAACAGTCCAAATTAACTGAAATGTTTTAACCTACTTCATGCCTAAGTCCGGACTTCTAAGCACCACTGGAGAAAATCACAGACTTGTGCTGATTGGCTTCACAAAGTATTCATTATCCTCCTTCTCCACAACATCCTGAAATCACTCTGCATTTCCCTGGTCAGTTCGGTCTCCCATTTACCTCAGGATCATTCTCAGAATTTTCTTCCCATCCTTAGTCTGCCATCCTGCCACTTATCTTAGCACTTTCAGCAGAGCTCCTAGTCTCCTACATCAGAGAAGTAACAGAGCCCGATGGACAGGAAAGCCTTTGACTTCCTACCAGCAAACTTGCAGACAGTCTTCCCCGCAGGCCCATCTTCTCCCTTCTTTCCTGTCACAATGAGAGAGAGAGAGAACCTTCCCTTTCCCTGGGCTCAGAATCCCCTGAGACTGGCCCACCTCTTCTGTTCTCTAACTCAAGATTAGCCCTTCTCTTTCAGGTACTTCTATTTCCCTGGTTATTAACTTCTTCCTAAACATATTTAAACATAGTTATATCTCCACTAAACAAGACAAACACTCTCAAAGCTCTCTTTCCTATTCCTCCTTATGGTCACACTTTTTGAAAGAAAGGTCTACATTCGCTCTTGAGCCCACTGATATCTGATTGACGTCCCCAGTCACCCCAGTGAAACTGGCCTTGCCAAGATCACCAGTGACATCCTTTATTACTAATTCCAGTGGCCATTTCCCATCCTTGTTTAACATGACCTCCCACTAGCATTTGACGCCGTTGCCCACTCGTGCCCTGTTTTTTCAAAGGCTTTCATCTGGCTTACATAACACCCACGGTCTTCTGGTTTCTCTTACCTCTCTAGCCTCTTCTAATTCTTTTGCAGGTTTCTGTTTCTCTTTTGTTAAAGAAATGCTTCAGACAAATTATTTTTGAGTACACGAGAAGAACCTTTTTGAAAAATTCAACTAAAGAAATAATTTGGGTTTAGACATTTAATAAAGAAAAGAAAAGAAAAGGATGGTTCGCTAACCACGTTTAGAATGGATACAAAAAAAGAACATCTGGTTAAGGATTATTAGGCTAGTCAATCAGCTGGATGGGTAACCCTAGCTTCCCAGAAGGAGTTCTCAGTCTTATTAAAGTCTGTCAGAAAACTGTTCACGCACTTTATCAGGAATGCTAATTGCTTCCCAGAAGGAGTTGTAAGTTACATCACACAAAAAATTTGTGTCCCAGACCAGGTTTGAGTCCATTTTTTTTTCTTATTTTCAATCTCTTAAATGTCGGTTTTCCTTAGGGTTCTGTCCTAAGCCCTCTTCTCTTCTCATTATACACATATTGCTTGATGATCTCATCTACTGTCATTACTGTCCCTCAAAACACATGTCTATACAGCTATTTTCACACCTTACCTTCACACTTGCATCTTCAGTAGTTTTCTGAACGCTTCATTGGACTTCCCACAGGCAGCTTGACCTGGACATATCCCAAACTAAGCTCAATTTCCCTCCTCCTTGGTGGCTCCTGATATGCCTCATGTCTCAGTTAATGATACCACCATCCACAATTGCCAACTCAGCAGCTAAAACATCTTCTTTGACTCTTGCTTTTCTTTGACACTGTAGGGGCCAAGGGCAGCCTGCCCCAAGACAGGGCGCTTTGACATGAATATTATTTTGAGTTAAAAGCAGTCAAAACCTAGCAGATTCAGGAAAAGCTCTTTACCTCCCCCTCATCTGCCTGCCAGTACCAGAAGAGAGCTTTTATCAGAGATTCCTCTTTCCCTAAGAAACTTATCTACATAATGGACCAACCTTTGTTTTCCAGACATCTCCGTTCACCTTCCTGCTAATAGTCTTCCTCTCTTTGTATCCTGGGACCCCTACCCTTCCCCTTAGCTCATATAAGCAGTATGTTGTCTCATTGTCTTTGCAACTTCATGTCTCTGTGGACTCCCCATACTTACACTATTAAATTAGATTTTCTCCTGTTAATCTGACTCATGCCAATTTGATTCTTAGTCCATCTAGAAGGACCTTGAAAGGCAGAGGAAATTCTTCCTCCTCAATAGCACCCTCTCTACCAACATCACTAATCCAATTTATCACCAAGTCATATTTCTCCATCGGGTCTCATTTCTTCATTCCCACAGCTACTATCATCATCTCATTGACCTAAACCACCACTTAACTGGTCTCCCTTCCTCCAATTCTATCTCGCTTTCATTCAATGCCTACCCAGCAGTCAGTGTGATTCTTTTAAAGCAAAAATATGATTATGTCATTTCCATTTAGAACCTTTAATTGCTGTTTTTTCCCTCTGTTTATTCTTAAGGATGTCACCAGCACAGTCTATGGGGTCCTTCATGTTCCAATTCCTATTTACTTTTCCATGTTTTCCTTCCAAACCCTTCTCCCTCATTCATGGCTTTTCACATTTCTTCAGTAGTATCTTGAGAGAACTCTGAAAATCCTTATCCCTAAACTTGAATCATTCTTCCCTATCTATCCCCTTTCTTTTGGCTCCAACTCACTCAAGTTCCACCAGAAAAGGCTCATCCTACCTCTTTAACCCTCACCCTTATTTTTTTTTTAATTTTTTAAATGTTTATTTATTTTTAAAAGAGAGACAGAGTACGAGTGGGGGAGGGACAGAGAGAGAGGGAGACACAGAATCTAAAGCAGGTTCCAGGCTCCAAGCTGTCAGCCCAGAGTCCTATGCGGGACACAGAACCCTTGAACTGTGAGATCATGACCTAAACTGAAGTCGGACACTCAACCGACTGAGCCACCCAGGCACCCCATAACTCCCACCTTTTTCTAAGTTCCCATGATATTCAGTACTATCCCTGCGTTATCACTTCTCTTACTGTTTTGTAATTTTTTTGTGCCCCTCATTAGATTATCTGTGATTCAAAGACTTTATCGGTTGTGTTCTCTTTTGTGTTCTTAGTAGGGCCTAGCAGTTGGTAGGCACTTAATAAATGTTTCTAATGTGATGGATGAATGATCATTACATTCATGTAATTAAATAGTTTCCAAAACTCTATTTAAAAAACAGATTGTAAACTTTCATTCTTATTGTCTTATGCTAAAAATAATAAATATTATGCTTTAGAGAAGCCACAGTTAAAATTAAAGTTACCAAGAAGCTATTACTCAAAGACAATCACTACTAAAATTTTGGTATATATTTTTTCTGTCTTTTGTATGCTCATGCGTGTCTGTACGTACATACATTTTTTAAATAAATGGGATCATACTTTAATTCTATTTTGTGACTTCCAAAAGTTAATTTATCCATTTAATTGAGCTCCTAGTTTATTTCTATGTTTTTTGCTAGTATAAAAGGTGCTTTAGTGAATATCCTCATAGCTATATAATCCATGATTAGGAAAACAATATTATTGATAGTACAATACTCTGCCACATAAGTAAAATTTAAATGATTCCTAATTTTTTATTGTTATATTTTTATGTCTTTCAAAATCCTGACTTTTCCAGATAAGGCTATGAGAAATATTCCTATGCTGTTCATACATTTTTGTTCCAATATCTTGGCATTCTTCTGATAGATTCTGAAAAAAGTGAATTACTGGGTCAAACGGTTTAAGGCTTTAGATTCATTTTGCCAGGTTGCTTTTCACAAAACCTGTTGAAATTGAGATATCAGTGTACTGGGGACTTGTTAAGGATTTGCCACTTGCCCAGCATAGAGCTAGATTCCATGGCAGAGGGCCAGGAGCATGCCCTCAAGGAGACGTGGATTGTGTACACAATACACTCATGAAAAATAAAGCTAACCTGAGCACATATATGAATACTATAATAGTTTGGAGACAGAACAATCTTTCAACAGCCAAGGTAGTTTGAGAAGATTTTATAAGTGAAGGAGAATGATCAGGACCAGGCGAGAGAGGTACAGAGGGAGAAATGAAGACTGTGGGAAAAGAGACTCTGAGTTGGGGAACGTGCTTAGAGAATCTTTGTACAGAGTGTGGAAAGGAAGGGGAGTAACAATTATTGACTGTTTTTATGCATGTGTCAGGCACTGAGCTGAGCATTTTTACACATAATATTGCACTTACTTATCAAAACAATCTTTAGAAATAGGTATTGGGGCGCCTGGGTGGTTCAATATGTTAAAAGTGTCTGACTCTTGATTTCAGCTCAGGTCATGATCTCATGGTTTATGGGTTCGAGCACCACATCAGGCTCTACACTGACAGGGTGGAGACTGCTTGGGATTCTCTCTCTCTCTCTTCTCTCTGCCCCCCCCAAAATAAATAAATTAATTTTAAAAAGAGGTATTATTATTTTTATCCAGATGTTAATGATGTGAAAAATCAATGTTCAGAGGGATTAAGTAACTTGCAAAAGATCATAAACTTTTATAAAGATAGCACCAGGACTTGAACTTGAAGAGTCTGGCTCCAGAGTTCATGTACAGAGTTAAAAGTACATCACTTGACTGACTTATTACAAAACCAGAATCATGTACCTAATCAGAAATTGTATCCATAACTTGGTATCAATAACTTGAATCAGTAGATACTTGAGAGAGAAAATTAGAACAGCAAGAACTGCACCTGCATGCTAAGGCTTATTTTAGACAGCAGGGACCTAAACAGCTACTTAAAAATATTTGGCCATGAACTTTAATGTAAAGTGTAAAATTTTTAGGAAAAAATATGAAAAAAACTTCAGGATCTAGGGGTAGGCAAAGGAAATATGATATACTAGATTTCTCAAAATTAACTTTTTTCCAAAATTCTCTGTTAAGAGGATAAAAAAAAACAAGCTACAGACTGAGAGACAATATTGGCAGACCACATATCCAACAAAGAACTATAATCCAGAATATATGGAGAACACTCAAAACTTAACAATTAAAAAAAGAAATCAAACAATTCGATTAGAAAATGGGCAAAAAAACATGAATACATCTCCTAAAGAGGATATACAGATGGGAAATAAGCACATGAAAAGATGTTCAACATCATTAGCCAGCAGGAAAACAATGCAGATTTAAATCTTGATGATGTATCACTACACTTCTATCAGAATAAGTAAAATAAACAATAGTGGCAACATCAAATGCTGGCAAGGATGTGGAGAAACCAATCACTCATACATTGCTAGTGGGAACGTAAAATGGTCCAGTCACTCTTTTTTTTTATATATATATATTTATTTATTTTTGCAAGACAGAGTGAGACAGTGCGTGAGTGGGGGAGGGGCAGAGAGCGACAGAGACACAGCATCCGAAGCAGTTTCCAGGCTCTGAGCAAGAGGTCAGCCCAGAGCCCACCGTGGGGCTTGAACTCACAAACCTTGAGATCATACCTGAGCTAAAGTCGGACGCTCAAGTGACTGAGCCACCCAGGTGCCCCTCCAGTCACTCTTGTAAACAGTTTGGCAGGGTCTTGTAAAAGTAAGCATGCAACTACCACAAGACCAGCAATTGCACTCTTAGGCATTTATCTTAGAGAAATCAAAATTTATGTTCACATAAAAGCCTGCACACAAATGTTCAGAGCATCTTTACTTGCAACAGCCTCAATCCAGAAACAACCCAGATGTCCTTCAATGAGTGAATAGTAAGCAAACTGTAGTACATACATACCATAAAAGATTACTCTGCAATTAAACAAACAAACAAAATGAACCATTGATACATACACGAATCTCTAGGTATTTTTGCTGAATTTAAAAAGCTAATATCCAAAAGTTATATACTGTATGGTTCCATTTATAACCATTCTTGAAATGACAGAATTACAGAAATAGAGTAGATTAGCAATTGATAAGAAATAATGAAGGGATCAGGGAAGAAGGGAGGTCTAAGTGACTATAAAAGGGTAATATGAGGGATCCTTGTGGAAGTGTTATATATTTTAATTAAATCAATGTTAATGATATTATACATAAATGTATCACACAATGATATTGTACCATAGTTCTGCAAAATATAACTATTGGGAGAAACTGGGTAAAAGTACACAGGATCTCTCAGCATTATTTCTTTTTCCTTTTTCTTTTTTTTTTAAAGAGAGAGAACAGGGGAGAAGGGACAGAGGGAGAGAGAGAGAATCTCTTTAAATTTTTTTAATGATGGGGTGCCTGGGTGGCTCAGTGGGTTAAGCGGCTGACTTCAGCTCAGGTCTGATCTCACAGTCTGTGAGTTCGAGCCCCACATCGGGCTCTGTGCTGATGGCTCATCAGAGCCTGGAGCCTGCTTTTGGACTCTGTGTCTCCCTCTCTCTCTGCCCTTCCCCTGCTCACACTCTGTCTCTATGTCTCTCAAAAATAAATAAAAAAAGTTAAAAAAAATAATAAATTTTTTTAATGTTTATTTTTGAGAGAGAAAAGAGAGAGAAATAGACAGAGTATGAGCGGGGAAGGGGCACAGAATCCAAAGCATGCTCCAGGCTCTGAGCTGTCAGCACAGAGCCCGATGTGGGGCTCAAACTCATGAACCTTGAGATCAGAACCTGACCCTAAACTGGGACTTAACTGTGCCACCACGGATCCTGAAAGGGAGAGAATCTTAAACAGGCTCCACATTCAGCATCGGGCCTTAGGTAGGGCTCAATCTCACAACCTTGGGATTATGACCTGAGCTGAAATCAAGAGTCAGATCTCTACCAACTGAGTCATCCAGGTGCCCTACCCCAGCATTATTTCTTAAAACTGAATGTGAATCTACAATTATCTCAAAATTAGAAGTTTAATTTTAAAAATACATAACCAAGTAGAAGAGAAAAAAATTTTAGACTTTTACATATCCCTAGAAAGTAACCTAAAAGGTAAAGAAATTATGTCATATAACAGAGCCACATGAATGAAAAATTCATTTGACTATAAGGTTATGCTGATATAAACATTCTTAAAACTGTTCCGTTGCAGAAAGGAATCCCTACTCAGTACTGGTAGCTACATTATAGGTAGGGTTGCAGAGGTAGGAGGAGAAAAAAGAGTATTGAAAATCGAAAAAAAAAAAAAATAAGAGTGGTTCTTCTGAGAGCCCTTCATAAATATTCTCTGTCACCTGGCTTTCTGTTTTCTACCCAAAGGGCCAAAAGGAATGAATGACTATGCCCTTTCCATGGTAGAGACCCACCAGAGCCCTAAGGGCAAAGGAAGTCTTGCCTCACATCAGCCAAATCTCACTTGATCTCTTGCACATATTTCTCCACTCCAGTCCCTAGGCTTCACCCTGGATGCCCTTCACACCCTCCCAGAATCCTCCCAGAATCCTTGTTCCCCTAGCAGCCCTGCTACCCAGAACAGAGCATCCATGCAGGCATCTCATATATCACTGCCTGACTTCTAATCGTGGGTCAAGCCCACTAGGTCATTCTGTAACATTCATCTTAGTTTTAAAAACATGAGAAGGACATTGTTGGCAAAAATCCAGGCATAATGAATTCTATGTTCTAGAAACAGAGAAACTGAACTATTTCAACTTGAAAGTAAGAGCTGGCAGGAAACCAACAGAGCAAAGTCCTCTGGGAGGGGGGAAAAAAAACAAGCTGGTTAGTTAACTTGTAGGTCTGTAAGGTGGGCAGATTTCTTTAAAAAGCAAACAAAGCAATTTTAGACTTGAGAGACTTAATTGGCATCCAAGGCCAAGAATATGAATAATGTTATATAAAAACCTTGCTCAAGTGAGAATTCTGCAATCGAAGCATTCTGACTCTAATAGCTAAAGTTTAAGGGAAAAGAGTATAGAAAAAGATGTTTATTCATCCACTCATATATTAAATACCATCCATGGCACCAAGATATAAATCTCATCTTTTTTTTTTTTTCATCGTGGCAAGTAAAGATTGATGCCTTTCAGAACTTCTTTAAGAAAATGAAGTCAAATTGCTTTTGCAGGTTATGGACAATGCCAGGAAACTCTTGCATTTGCTCTTCCATCAATAAAATAGGAAACTTCATTTATGCATAAGGTAAAATTAGAGAACTAATAATGGTTTAATAGCAATTCTAGATCACTTTCGTAATGAAGGATAGGAAAAGCATATATAAATAGAATTCAAAGAGAACCAAAAATCTATTTCGTTTAATCCTTTCCCTTTCTCCTACCCCTCCCTGTCCACCTAGAATATTATCAGTGAAATGAAAGAGGCACATAGGAAGAAAAACAACAAAGTAAAAACCTGGGGAAGCTATATCTACGTAACCTTTCAAAGTATAAGCATCACTGTATGTATCACTGGAGGGACTCAGGTTTAGGTATAAAATATGCCCATTTCTGGGATATTAATTTTATTACAGCAAAAAATGGAAAACAATCTATGTCCAAAAATAGGAAAATGTGTGGTGCCTGACTGGCTCAGTCAGAAGAACATGCGACTGTTAATCTTGGAATCATGATTCCAAGCCCACACTAGGTGTAGAGATTACAAAAGAATAAATAAATAAACTTTAAACAAAAATAAAATGTTTAAGTAATTTATGGTATGTTGATATAATAGAATGTTTTATAGCCACTAAAAGAAGTCACATTTTCAAATCACAAAAATTAAAGAGTGAAATACCGACTAATAGTGGAAACAATAAAGAAAGGAGACTCTCATACAATACCAGTTGAGAAGTGAATTACTATAGCCAGCCAAGAAAGTAATCTGGCAATATTTACTTATTTATTTTAAGTTTATGTATTCAAGAGAGTGAGAGAGAGAGAGCACGAGCATGAGTGAGGGAAGGACAGTGAAAGAGGGAGAGAGAGAAAGAATTAGTGGGGGAGGAGCAGAGAGAGAGAGGGAGAGATAGAGAATCCCAGACAGGCTCTGCACCACCAGTGCAGAGACTGATGTGGGGCTTGAACTCACAGACCATGAGATCATGACCTGAGCCAAGGTCAGATGCTTAGGTGACTGAGCCACCGAGGCACCCCTGAAAATATTTATTAAAATTAAAAATAAGCTATTCAGACAAAGACCCTGATGTAGGGATACAGTATTTAAAAACCAAAACAAAAATTAGTAAAAGGACTATGCCATGGAATCCTCTTATACAAACATGAAATAATTTTGATAGAAGTGATCCAGACTGAAAGTTTAGTTCTAACTCCCTGACCATAATGTCTTTGGGGTCCACCCCTATGAAATCTTCAAGACTTGCCCTTCTCTTCAATATCAGCCCTCTGGATAATACTATCTCTCACTTGGCATAAATTCAGGGATGTTTAGGGATCATACATATTGTACAGTCCACCTAGACTCTTTCTTCACACTCTTTCGCCTACTACACTGTACAATTTATTGCCAAGCCTGGTTAACTCTGAATTTGCAATGTGCCTCCCACTTACTTGTCCATTTCTCCTATTCCTACATTCTCTATCCTGACCCAAGACTGTATTACCTTTCACTTGAATTACACAATGGTATAATTGGTTTTCCTTCCTCCTTAGCTCTCCCTGCTCCAATGTATTTTACACACTGTAAACAAAGCAATCCTCCACGAAAATCTGACCATGATCATACACAGAGCACATGATGCCTTCTTTTTGGGTAAGAGTAACCCTCAACACCCTCAGGGGCACCTGGGTGGCTCAGTCGGTTAAATGTCTGACTCTTGATTTCAGCTCAGGTCATGATCTCCGGGTTGGTGAATTTGAGCCCTGCATAAGGCTCTGCACTGACAGCACGGAGCCTACTTGGGACTCTCTCTCTCTCTCTCTCTCTCTCTCTCCCCCTCCCTCATTCGTGTTCACACATACACACACTGTCTCTCCCTCAAAATAAATAAGCATTAAAAAAAAAAAGAATAAAGGTAGAAATTACAGTAATACAGCTACAGGGAAGGGAATGCCAAGGATTGCCAGCAGCCATAGAAGCTAGAAAGAGTGAAGGAAGGATTCTTCCCTAGAACATTTACAGGGAGCTTGACACCTTGATTTCAGACTTACACCTTCCAGAACTGTGAGAATAAATTGTTTTCAGCCACCAAGTTTGTGGTAATTTATTACAACAGCCATAGGAAACTAACACAACTGGCTAGGAGATTTGGAGGGGCACAAACAATAACAACAAAACATCTAATAAAAACTTAATTTAGCTTAAAAAAAAAAAAGAAATTTACCACAAAGATACCACTGTATTTCAGGGAACCCAAAAGCAGAAATACAGCTGAGCCTTAGAAACGTCCAAAATTGGAGACACAAAGGCCACCGGTTTCTCACCCTATGACATTTCTCCCCTTTGTATCTGCTTCATTTCTTTCTCTCTCTTCTCACTCTTCCTTTTTTCTCTCTCTTCCCATATTTCTCAAGGTCATGGTCATCAACAACTGCAAAGTTTATCTTCTGGTACCCCAAAAGTAATTGACTACTTTTTTCTCAGTTTCTGTTCCAAAATACCCCAAAAATAACTCATCATCTCGTTGGGCAAGAATTCCAGCAGCATTCACCAACCAATAGTCAGAAGATGATTCTTACAGAGACCATGTGATCCTATAGTACCAAGAAGATGTTTTTCACAGAAACCATGTAGATGAAGTAGAACTAAGAGGGGAAAAGAACCATTAGTGTCTTGAGAACCATGCTTCCTTTATTTCTAGAAATTCATTTTTCTTTCATTCTCTATCTCTGCTTACTGAATTCACACATGTCCTTCAAAGTCTAGCTTAAATGTCACCTTTCCCACAAAATATGTTGGTCCCTGCCATTAGACCATGAATCCTCAAAAACAGAAGCCCATAGATCTTATTCTTTCCTATATCCTCTTCTTCTAGGCAGCCCTCAAAAATTTGTGGCTTCTCCTTGAAACCTTGGATCTATACATTTGGAATTCATTCCGCCCTTCTCTAGGCTCCTGCGGTACTCTGTTGGAAGTTCCTTTATAGTTTTTACCATCTTCTGGCTTCTACTGAAGATACTTCTAAACATGTTTTTCTCCCCCTATAAGGGGTCCACTCCTTCATATGTAATAATCAGGTGGTGATTCTCTGTTAAATATAATCTTCTATCCTTACCCTCTCAAAAATTCAATTAATAGTATGTAAAGTTAGTTTCATCAGAAATACAGGTATACATATAATATCAATGTATTTTTGTCCTTAGCATATGACCTAGTTTTGATCATTATCCACTCTCATGATGGACTCAAATCATACCTTCTTGCATAATATAGTGAAAATCCTTAGAACTTAGTGCCCTGAGGAAAAACATTCCTACCAGAGCCCATCCCTCTAGGCTCTGAGTACTGTGGGAAGGAGGGAGGAAGACAGAGGTAAGAAAAAAGGGAGCCTCATACAGTATCTACAGTACCTATAGTATCGAGGAGGAGGACGTAGAAGGGGAGGGATGCTGGCTGGGATGTTAAGAGCGGAGAGGCTTTTGCCCATGTTAAAGAGAAAAACATAGGGCTGAGTGGGCAAGTTTTATGGCCAATCCAAGGAAGATGAAGTTGGTTAAGGAGAAATGGAAATAGGTCTCATAGGAGCCAAGATTCTGTAAACAGTCTGCCTCCCCTATTAGGAAAGCAAAGCCTTATAGTGCTTAGATTGCTGGAAGCCCCTGGAGCTGGGCCAGCAAGCCGCTGCCCCGGGGTGGGATTTGAGTTGCTTGTTGGAGTAGTGTATGGCAGAGTGTGGAGGTAGCGGCACTGTGCCTGGGTGAAAGGTCGCTGTACCCTGGAGGCAGTTAAGGGCAGGGCTAGGGTGGGGAAGAAAAGCCCTCCAGGGAGAAATCTGGACTCGGAGGTCATGGTGACTCACCAGGCAGCACTCGGGATGCTAAAACCCATGCACAGAGCAGTAGGGCCGGGCACTGGGCAGGTGTCATTGCAGAGAGCAGGCCACCCTGTCATCCAGCGTCAAAGAGCACCCCCTAACTCTCATACTCAGGAACTCTTGAGGCCCCTTCCTCTACCTTTATGCCATCCCAAACAAAGAGCATAAACTGTAAAAGACACACAAATATAGTTAATAGAAAATTAAAGAGCACTTCTGCCCATGAAACAGCCTGGTAAGAGTTCCAGACGTAATAGTTACAGTCAATTTAAAACTTCAGTATTACAACCAAAACCTAATGTGATCCTAATATTAACCAATGTTTGTCAACATTTTTGTTTTATAGTGATAAGTCGTATTACTACAATGTGATGAGCTTGCAGTTTTTATGTCCAGGATCCTCTGCAGGTTTTTCCTGTACTCTTTGCTTAGTCCTGCAGGCCATTAGAAATCCCTTGGACAATCAAAGAGCAAGTTAATAAAGAAAGACCATTATATCATGTGCTCAGCTTCTTTGGAAAGAACAAGAATCATGCTGTGAATCGGTATGAAGACCAGTGCAGCGCTTATTACATGCACAGAGCACAGCGAGGACAAGGAGAGTATATGGGGAAATAGACAATGCAGGCAGCGGCATGGCTTCCTGCGTCCCTTCCCCCACCCCCTCTGGCCCTGGCTGGAGGAGCTCATCCAGGTGGATCAGCTCAGCCATCAGCAGGAGCAAAGGTCAGGACTAAGCTTATTAGGGTAGGGCCCGGCTCCTCAGCCAAAAATCTCTCTTGCTCCCTTTCCCTACCTGCCATTCAAGAGAATCTATTGACTCAAGGGTGACTTTGGTGCATGGAAAAATGATTCAGAAGTTACTTTGGTTTTGAAAATTAATAATTGATTTTACAAAGTCAAAACCCATAGATATTTTTCTGTAAGCTTACAAATTCGACTTCTACTTTATGTATGTATGTATGTATGTATGTATGTATGTATGTATGTATTTAAGTGAGAGTGCTACTCACAACCCCCAGATCAAGAGTTGCATGCTCTACTGACTGAGCCAGCCAGGTGTCCCTAGATATAGCTAAATTTAAACAATTACTTTTGAGGGGGGCTTTGATTAATGTTTGGTCACATTTTCAAATTTACTTAATTAACCTATCTTAAATATTTTAACTGCATACATAAATTTAATGTTAAATTTATTTTTATTCTTTTATTTTTTTTAAGTTTATTTATTTTTGAGAGACAGAGACAGAGTGTGAGCAGGGGAGGGGCAGAGAGAAAGGAAGACACAGAATCTGAAACAGGCTCCAGGCTCTGAGCTGTCAGCACAGAGCCTGACGCGGGGCTCAAACCCACGACTTGTGAGATCATGACCTGGGCTAAAGTTGGACGCTTAACCGACTGAGCCACCCAGGCGCCCCTAAATTTATTTTTTTAATATTTCAGTTGTATGATCAAAAAACAAAAGCAAAAAGAAAACAAAAAACAAAAACAACCACCACCCGAAAAATAAAAAACCTTCCAAAGTACTTAATTCATATGTATCTAATGAATTAACCTTATAAATATGTTAATTTTAAGTTCTTTTAAATGTGTAATATGGTGTTTACATTTGAAAATTTTCCACTTAAAATCACAAATATAAACCAATAACTTAGATTACACATTTTACAAAAACGTCTACGCATATAATGTGTTATTCTAATAGGTCATATTCTCTTAAACATTATAAATACTTAAAATGCTAAATGTACAGATTCTTTTACAAAAAAATACTAATATAATGTGTTTGATTTTCTTAAACATTTCTCTATTTAATTGTAAACCTTCCCACTATTTAAAAACATGCTTATTGCTGTAAAAAAAAAGTTTATTTTCTCAAATTCTTTTGAGCATATCTTCCAAAGTTGCTTGAATTGCATATGAGGCTTGAAGCCACAAATATCTAAGGGAATTTTGCTCATAACACCCCTACCAGGACGAGCCCCTTAATACTCTTAATATATCATAAACTCCAAAATGTAAAAAGAGTTTTTTATGTTTTGGAGGACTGTCACCACCTCCAAATAGCCCGCAATGATTCTTACCTCCTGTTTGTCACTCTCCTGGGTAGACATGGCCATTCCAAACAGGGCTAACCTGTGTACTCGATAAGATGTTGTGGAAATGATGCAGAGTGACTTCTGAAGTGACGTCAGAAAAGACATTGCTTCTATCTTGTATGCTCCTGGATCCTTTGCTCTGGAGGAAGCCAGCTACTCATACAGCCATACAGAGAAATCTATGTGGTAAGGAATTGAATCCTCCTACCAACAGTTAGTGTTAACTTGCTGTGTGGATGAATCACTCATCTGGGAAAAAGATCCCCAGGCCCCAGTCAAGCCTTCAGCTAACTGTAGCCCTGACTATACTTTCATGAGACACTAAGACTAACAGGTGCTTCCTGTTCAAAACACAAAATCCCCTGCTCCCAAATTCTTGATCCATAGATACTGTGAGATAATAATCACTTACTATTTTTTAAGTCTCTAAACTTTGGAATAGTTTGTAATGTAGCAACAGATAATTGATAAGGGATGGTCATATCAGCCACACTCATGAATCTAAAGCATATCATTATCTAATTTTCAAGTCTGTTAACTCCTATAAACCCCCACTCTGGTGACTACACCATTTGCTTGGATAAAACTATTTATTGCTTCATGTCATCCTGATTTTTCCCTCTATTCTTTCTATCTGTCTGATCCACAATTACACAGAGACATAATACATATCAAGCTCTATGTCTCATAGGTCTATTCCTGACTTTATTGTCACAACTTAACAGAACAGCATTCTACTTCCACTTATCATCATAGCCAAAATGTCCAGGAAGTCTAACAAACATCTCAGACTTAAAGTGGCTAAAAAAGGACCCTCAATTTTCCTTTCCCATAGCCTGCTTGGTTTTCTAGAGCTCTGTAAAAGGGACATCAACCACCTAGATGCTCACACCAAAAACCTAAGTCATCTTGATTCCTTTCTTCTCACACAATCCCAGTGAGCTTCTACCTCCAGAACATATCATGAATTTGTTAACTTTTCTTTATCTCCATTCCAGTGGGCCTAGACTAAGCCACCATCTTTCACCAGGACATTATAAATAGCCTTCTAACTGTAGTCCCTGCTCTATAAACATTCACTTATAGGTCTTTCATGACATATTTTATTTCTCTTGAGTAAATACCTAGAAGTGAGATTGTGAGGCATATGCTAAGTGCCTATTTAATTTTACAGGAAATTGCAAAACAATTTTCCATTTTGCATTCCCTCCAGTAATATACCGAGTTTTCCACATCATCTTCAGTACTTGCTATTGGTTTCTTTTTTTTTAAGCCAGTCTAGTTGGTGTGTAGTAGTATCCTTTGTTTTTACTTTAATGGAGTCAAAATTCACATACAATAAAATTGTACAGATGCTCAGTGTACATTTCAATGAGTTTGGATAAATATATAAACCTATGTAATTAAGATGTAGAACGTTTCTATTACCTTGCTTAATTCCCTAGTAACTCCCATCCAGCCAGCTTCTACTTATTAGAGGCAACCACTTCTTTTTCAATTTTTTTTAAATTTTTTAATGTTTCTTTTACTTTTGAGAGAGAGACACACACAAAGCATGAGCAGGGGAGGGGCGGAGAGAGAGGGAGACACAGAATTTGAAGCAGGCTCCAGGCTCTGAGCTGTCAGCACAGAGCCTGATGTGGGGCTCGAACTCACCAACTGTGAGATCATGACCTGAACCGAAGTCGGATGTTTAACCGGCTGAGCCACTCAGGTGCCCTTCTTTTTCATTTTTGTTTGTTTATTTATTTCTGAGAGAGAGAGACAGTGCAAGCAAGGGAGAAGCAAAGAGAGAGGGAAACACAGGACCTGAAGCAGGTTCCAGACTCTGAGCTGTCAGCACAGAGCCCAAAGCAGGGCTTGAACTCACAGACGGCAAGATCATGACCTGAGCTGAAGTCAGATGCTCAACCCACCGAGCCACCCAGGTGCCCGTAGAGGCAGCCCTTTCAGATCGCTATCACTATAGATTAGATTCGTTTTACTTTTTCTTAAACCTCATAAAAGGAATAGTATAACATACACTGTTTTGTGTCTGGTTGGTTCTGCTCAACATAATGTTTTTTAGATTCATCCATGTTATTGCATATATCAGGAGTTCTTTATTTTTACTGCCAAATAGCATTTTATTGTATGAACATATCACAAGTTGTTTATCCATTCACCTTTTGATATACATTTGGGTTATTTCCAGCAATCCTATTCCTAGGCCTTTACCCAGGAGAAATGAAAGCATATGTCCACAAAAAGAGTAATAGCCTGCCTTCTCTCTTGATCCACTACAATATAGCAGCTAGAGGGATCTGTTAAATAAATTACTCAAATCCCATCACTCTTCTGCTTAATACCCTTTAGTGATTTCCTATCCCACTTAGGAGAAAACACAAATCCCCTACCATGGCTTGTGAAACCCAGACATCACTGATTTTCAACCTGTGGGAACCTCTGGTGGCTGGACCTCACCTCAGACTGAGTGAATCAGAATCTCTGGACAAGGGCCCCACACATTCTTTAAACTTCCAAGAAGATTCTAACATGTTTTTGAGGTCTTGCCAGTGTGACCCGGTCCCTGGCTCTCCCCCTTTATCTCATGCTCCTTTCCTGTTCGGGTGCTATAATCCGTCCACACTGGCCCTGTTTCAGCTCTCTAAACACAGTAATCTCATCCGCATCTCAGGGGCTTTGTACTAGTGTTTCTTCTGCCTGGAATGCTCTTTCAATCTTATTCTGACTGGTTCTTTCTTGTGATTTAGGTCTCAGCTGAATTGTCACCTGCTCAAAGGGGTTTTTCCTGCCCACCCTGTCTAAAGGACCCGTACTCCGGCCTGTCACATGTTCAAATACTCTACATCCCACTTCTAACATTGTCTTGTTCATGCGCCTTTTTGTGCCTCCCCTCTTGAATGTAAATCCTGTGACAATAGAGAACTTACCTGCCTTGCTCTCTGCAGTATCCCTACTATTTATAATCATGTGTGGCTCACAATAAAGGGCTTAAGAAATAGTTGTTGAAAGCACGAAAGAATACATGTATGAAATGTACATGTTACCTAGAAGACAGGGCAAAAATCCAGAAAAGTTCTTGTAACTTTCTTTTTTTTCCCCTCATGTGTGTTAGCATGAGGTAGTTGATTTATAGGAAAAAGATGAGATTCTGCCCTGAGGAGATTAAATCCAGGAACTTGAGTTCATTATGTGGTATAGGCAGAGGTTGTTTTTGGCTTCTACTATCTTATCTTTAGCCCTAACTTGATGCTGTGCACACTGAAGGCCTCAATGAACATATTTCTATTAACAGTGAAGTGACTGTAATCTGCTTTGAGGGGCTAGAGGGGATGTGGGAAGAGGAGGTTTGAGGTATACTGTGTTAGTGGGGATTAGGGGATCATGAGAAAGGAGACTGAAGTGTATCTATGCCTTTATCCTCACTTGAGGAAACTGTCACTAATTCAAAGCACTAAATTCAGTTTAATCTATTTTAGCCAATTGGATTTCAAAACATTGGTCTACTCTATATGTGGTTTCTCTTTAAAAGCAAGGCAATATGTTAAAGCAATGTTTTAAAGAAATTTAAAAAGAAAAAAAGGGAGGTGCCTGGGTGGCTCATTTGGCTGGGCGTCTGACTTCGGTTCAGGTCATGCTCTTGCAGTCCATGAGTTCAAGCCCTGTGTCAGGCTTTGTGCTGACAGCTCAGAGACTGGAGCCTGCTTCAGATTCTGTGTCTCCCTCTCTCTCTAACCTTCACCTGTTCACACTCTGTCTCTCTCTCTCAAACATAAATTAAAAAAAAAAAAAAAACATTTAAAAAAGTTAAAAAGAAAAAAGAAAAAAAGGAGTGATACCAGGAAGGAGAGAGGGGGAAACGAGGAAGAATTTAGGAACATCTAGACACAGCACGAGGCATGTTCAGGCATTTACTTCTTTATCACAACCCTATGTGAAATAAATATAATTTTACTCATTTTACTGATGAGGAAACTGAATGAAAGTTGGAGAAAAGTAACTTCTCTTCTCAATATTCTTACAACTTCCCTGTTGTAAGATTACATACAAACATACAAGATATATTCATTAAGTATATAGATGACATTAACAATGGAAAAGTCACCTAATAATGTAAGCATGACAGACCAAAGATTCAAACTGATCTTGTCAGGCCAGAACGCTTGACTAAAACCAAAGGTTAGATACCATACAGTGGATAAAATGTAAATCCTGCAGTCAGCTACACAGGCGTAGAAGGTTTGGCTGGAGATTTTGTAATAATAATAATAATAATAGGGGCGCCTGGGTGACTTAGTCGGTTGAGCATCCGACTTCGGCTCAGGTCATGATCTCGTGGTCCGTGAGTTTGAGCCCCACGTAGGGCTCTGTGCTGACCTCTCAGAGCCTGGAGCCTGCTTCGGATTCTGTCTCCCTCTCTCTCTGCCCCTCCCCCATTCATGCTCTGTCTCTCTCTGTCTCAAAAATAAACATTAAAATAATAATAATAATAATAAAACGTGTCAGAATGGCTAAAATCAAAAATACAAGAAACAGCAAGTGAAGGCGAGGATGTGGAGAAAAAGAAACCCTCATGTACTGCTGGTGGGAATGCAAACTGGTGCAGCCACTGTATGCAGTATGAAAGTTCCTCAAGAAGTTAAAAATATAACTACCCTATGATCCAGTAATCACACTACTGGGTATTTACCCAATATATACAAAAGCAGTAATTCAAAGGGATACATGCACTCCTATATTTATTGCAGCATTGTTTACAATAGCCCAACTATGGAACCAGCCTACATGTCCATCCAGAGATGAATAGATAAAGAAGTGTGGCATATACATAAATGTATGTATTTACATATGTATATGTGTGTATACACAGAAACACATATACATATATATAAACAAACACATAATGGAATGTTATTTAGCCATTAAAAAGTATGAAATCTTGCCAATCTTGCAACAACATAGATGGAGCTAGAGAATATAATGGTAGGTGAAATAAGTCAGTCAGAGAAAGACAAATCCCATATGATTTCACTTATATGTGTAATTTAAGAAACAAAACAAACGAACAAAGGGGAAAAAAGAGAGAGAGAGAGAAAGAGAGAGAGAGAGAGAGACAAACCAAGAAACAGACTCTTAACAATAGAGAACAAATTGATGGTTCCCAGACAGGAGGTGGGTGGGGGAATTGGTGAAATAGGTTAAGGGGATTAAGAGTACACTTATTGTGATGAATACTGAATAATGTATATAACTGTTGTATCGCTGTATTGTGCACCTGAAACTAAGATAACACTGTATGTTAACTGTACTGATATTACAATTTAAAAAACCTAATAAATAGAAAATAAATAAAACTGTGGACTGCTAGTTTAATGTAGGCTAATCATAGATGCCACAAAAGTGAGTAGAACAACCTGTAAGCATTTCATGATAGCCCTTACCTTATGACTTCTTTCCAGTACTTATCACCAGAGATATTTTAAAAATTCTCTCCTGGCTTCCATTATATCTGATTATCTTTCCATCTCTGAAGCAGATCCTCATTAATACTAACACTAATAATATAATAGCTCTCATTTATTAAGAGTTCTGTGCCAACTACACACATTATTGTATTTAATACTCCTCTTGACAGCACTAATGAAATAGGCTAATTAATTCCCCCACTTTATAGATGAGAAAACTTAAGTTTAGAAAATCTAAGTGATTTTCTCAAGATCAGACAGCTAGGAAAGTTAGTAGTGCCCAACACCAGCAGTCTCAGAACACACGGTCTTCACCATTGCACCTTGTACCCCAGCACGCTTTCTTTCAGAGCTTCCTTTTCTTTTGCTCATTCCTCACGTGTTCCTGTTCCCGAGCATCCAGTCTTCAGTTCTGAACTCATCTTACTTTATTGCCTCTGGTTAATCACGAGTAGACATGAGACTTCAACTGATAACGTCTACACTGATGAATCTCATAGCTGCCCCTGGTAGTTGTTTACCCACCATCACTTACCTTCCACACTTTCTTCCTTATTAGTAGGTCTCTCTGTGAGCTTCAGAGACTCAGCCCTAACTTTGGCCCCAGAGAGAGAATCATTGTTGGTTTAAGCCAAACATGATGCTCCCTCTACCCCTATTCCCAACTTTTTAGTGACTGGTTTAAGCACTGGGAGAGAATCAGCTGAGGGGCTTTTGAAAAAAGTTATCTTGGCTCTTAAACACAAATAGTCATTAACTGATAATCTGTCTTCTATCACATTGTTGGCTCTGCATATGTCTAGAAATAAAGTGGCCATCTTGGAGCCTTTAATAATTTTCATGAATGTAAGATCAAAATGTCTGAGGGTTGCTGACTAGTCTATGCCAGCCTCATCCCTCACCAGGATTTATATGAACAATTTTCTAAATGGTTCGTCTGCTGCTGATTTGTCCATGGCCAGTCCCAATAAAACCATTCCCCACATTGCTTCCAAGGTGATCTTACTCAATGCTAATCAGATTCCTGTTTAATCTTTCAGCGGCTCCCTGTTGCTTTCAGTTTAGCACCCTTACTTGCCTTATTTTGTTTCTCTCCTCTCACACATATCGTTCACCCTAGCCATTCACAGTTAATTGCGGTTTCCAGTCAGAAATGATCCTGTTGTTTGTATGCCTTCCCACCTGCTCTGTTTTTGTCTTTGAAGCAGAGGACATTGACTACAGTGAGTTGGTTACATAGGAATGTAACCTAAGAAGTCGGTTAGGATGGTGAAGCAACCAAAGATAAGCAACAATAGCAAGCCACTACCACTAGCAAGTCCCAGGACTGCAGGAATTAGAGGAGGAAGTGGTGTCACCAGATCTGATGGGCCAGAGTTACCCAGGGAAATCTAGAACCATGGTGGAACTGTTTTGCAGGTGCTGGGACCACAGAGGACCCAAACCCTGCCAATGGTGCCTTCCAAAGCTGAGGTACTCTGCCTGCTCTTGGGTCAGACCTGTCACACACTATCCCCTCATTCTCTGGCTAGCTAACTCCTACTTGTCCTTTAATATTCATCTCTAGGGTTATTTTCTACAGGAAGTTGTCTCTGAGCCCACTGTCCCTCTTCTGTGCTTCCAAAGCACCACTTATCAAAGTGGTCATCAGAAAGTACTATGACCACTGATTTGTTCAGTTTCCCCACTAGATAAGTTCTTGGAGGGGTGATATGGCATCTCTTTTCTTTGTATGGCTTGAGAACAGAATAGTATCTGACTACAGTGTTGGGGGATATTATATATGTGCTCATAAAATGTTCACATTAATGAACTCTAACATAATTTGCTTCTGGGATTAGTTTCATTTTCTGAAGCATTTACTTTCCTTTTTATGTGTCCAAGGCCTGGACTATTCAGGGCCTTGTTCTTCACACCTCCTTTCCAGTGTCTCCTGTAGCCCCTGAGAGAAAATGTTATTTAGCTTTATCTTTATACCTAGGGATGTAGAATGATGCTTCCTGGAGTCCCAGACTTATGCCTCCCTTCAGACTGTGCTTCCTGGAGTGGAGGCCCCAGTGGTTTCTTCCTAATTCTCACAGTTGGAGCACTTAAATTTAATTTTATAAATCACCTTCTAAAAGAAGCCAGAAAATGGTTTTCCTGCTTTTTCAGTCTTATACCTTTTGTGCTTTTTCATACTTTTTTTCTTTCACTTTGGATAAAAATAATAGGTAACAAAGGCTTAATCATATTTCAAGAATCCCTTCTTTGCTTTTAGATACAGCCATTGATATTAGTGACTTGCCTTGTGTTTGAGATGGTCTATATGTGCACAAGTTCTAAGAAAAGCTTTTTAGAGAGTAGGAAGACAACGGGCGTGGTGTAAGAATGAACCAAGTATGTGCACAGATAGTTCTTTTTTTTAACAGGTTTTTAAAAAATATTTTTAATGTTTATTTATTTTTGAGACAGAGAGAGACAGAGCATGAGCATGGGATGGGCAGAGAGAGAGAGGGAGACCCAGAATCTGAAGCAGGCTCCAGGCTCCAAATCGTCAGCACAGAGCCTGATGTGGGGCTCGAACTCACAGACCATGAGATCATGACCTGAGCTGAAGTCGGCCGCTTAACCGACTGAGCCACCCAGGTGCCCCTTAACAGCTTTATTGAGATAGGAATCACATACAAGAGAATTCACCCACTCCGAGTGTACAAATCGATGTTTTTTGGTATATTCACAGATCCATGCAACCATCACCATAATTAAAACATTCACATCACCTCAAAAAGACACCTTGTACCCTTTAGCTAACCTCCTCTCTCACTGCCCACCATCACCCTAAAACTATGAATCGACTTTCTGTCTCTGTAGGTTTTCCTGTTCTGGAGTTTCATATGAGTAGAATCACATAATAGAGTCTCTGGGGACTGGCTTCTTTTCACTCCGCATAATGGGGTCAGGTTTCATCCATGTTGTTCATCCTTCCCAAACACCCAAACTGGACTGGCCCAGCAGTGTCACTGGACCCATCAGTGTGAACCAATCTGTTTGTGAGAAGATTTTCATCTGCAATGGTTCCTTGCAGGTGAACCTCACTGGTACTTGCTACATGGGCTTCTTCACCTAAGCAACCACGATCAGCTGGCATTGAGCCTTATGTGAAGATGAGGAAACTAAAAATTAATCAGAATTACAGATAGAATCCCCCAAACCATTTTATGACCTTGAGCAACAAAGTTCATAAGAAAACCACCCCAGGCTGTTTCTTTATACATTTCTAGTGGATTCCCTGAGTATATCCAGCAGGGAAGTCCAGGACTGTAACAGGGCTGAAGCTTATGTGAATATAATGGTTATATCTGTTCAGTAGTTCTCAGTGTGTTCCCTCAGGCCAGTAACATCAGTAGCACCTAG
The DNA here is from genome assembly GCA_030068075.1 of Paguma larvata. Taxonomy (NCBI): domain Eukaryota; kingdom Metazoa; phylum Chordata; class Mammalia; order Carnivora; family Viverridae; genus Paguma; species Paguma larvata. Next base: position 91,437,210 of record CM057823.1, read on the forward strand.
GAAACTTGAAAGAAATGCAGATTCTCACACCCACTCCAGATGCACTGAATCAGACTTTCTAGGAGTGGGGCCCAGCAAATCTGTATTTCAAGCAGCCTCTGGGTCCTTCTGACCCATATAAGTTTGAGAGCCACTGATTTGTTAACTCGTAGAGTACTAACAGTATTGGGCACATAAACACAAGTTACTGACACACCCTGTTTTCTGTCAAGTGTATATACCTGATGGATGAGAGGAAATCATCTGGGGACAAAATCAGAGATCATGGTATATATGCTGAATTTCTATGCATCGGTATGACAGATAACTGCTTATTCCCCATATCCCATCTTTATTTCCTTTTAAACATGCTTTGATAAAAATGTACTTTAAAAAATCCTAATAAACTTGTTGCCTTTACAGAGTTTATTTCCACTTCAGATTGAGATGATCTTACAAGAAGCATCTTTAGAAGATAGTATTTCTACAAATCTTGGTTTAGAAAAAATTAACTCTTACATGCACTCACATCAGACACAGGTCTCTGGAGATTGCTTTTTTGAGTGAATGTTTGGTCAGCACAGAGCAGTGCATTTTTAAAGCAATTGGTAACATGATGTCCATATTGATGAAATACCCAAGAGTTCACTTTGGACACACCAGGGACTTTATCTATCCTTTGTTGTAAAGACCAAACACATTCTAGATAGTCTGAGGATAGTCATTATCTCTTTCAGAAAGAGCATAAGAATGCTTTATTCTTACTTAATCTGAATAGGTTTGACTCATGGTTAGCAGTTTTGAAATTCTGATAAAACATGCTTTAAATACTTGATAAAAGTATAATTCTGATAAAAGAAATTTGTCAAGATGCACTATTGTGTAGTTCTTTTGAAATAGTAGTCATTGTTTCCTCAGCATCTATTTTCATTTTGCTTTAAATACTATTAAAATTGATTTTTAAATAGTTTTAGACACACAGAATCCTGTCATGTGGTACTTACTATACACAGCACTTACTTGCACTGCTAATTATCACTTCATGTTTCTCTGTCTAATCCCTCTACTAGATTTACCCTCCCGAAGGGCAATAAGAATTTCTTATACATATTTGTTTGCCCTCATCCTGTCTGTCGGGTGTCTTAAACACAGACATCCATTAGATATGTGCGTGATTGATAGTTTTGATAGTAACATGAAACATCCATTCCTCTTATCAGGAATAGAAACTCTCTCAAATTAGGTCAGTTAAGAACAGATAACAATAGACCACTTTATAGACGTCCAAGGACATAAGCAAAGTACACTTAGACCATATGAGACATGGAACTGGACAATCAAGACCCAGGGCTAGTCTTTCCTCCTGGGACCCTGTGGCTTCAGGTCTGTGCGTCTATCTGTGTCTCTCCTTCTTTCTCAAGATTGTTTAGTAGACTGACCTTTTCATTGTGGCACCTTTATTCTAAAACTGAATAAAAATACGAGCTTATATTCAGTTTTAGTTTGTCATGGACCTATCTAATTATTAGAAAAGTTTTTTTTAATGTTTATTTATTTTTGAGAGAGACAGAGACAGAACACAAGCAGGGGAGGGGCAGAGAGAAAGGGAGACACAGAATCCAAAGCAGGCTCCAGGCTCTGAGCTATCAGCACAGAGCCTGACGTGGGGTTCAAACTCATGAGCCATGAGATCATGACCTGAGCCAAAGTCAGATGCCCAACCAACTGAGCCACCCAAGCATCCCTAACTAACTATTATATATCAAGAGCCCAGCAGCATCTAATTGGTTCAGTTTTAGTGGTCCAATTTCAAATTTCATAAAGACATTATTTGATCAGGGTAGTGTTCAGCTCTAGTAAAATCACCCATGCGTAGGGAGTAGGACGTGTTGAGGAATCAAGTAGTTTTAGTATGTAGAGCTAATATAGTATATATAGTAATATAATGTATAGCTAATCAAGTAGTGTAGTATACAGAGCTATCTTTCTAGAAACTCTTAGTAGAACAGGGTCACTAAGAAGGGATCATGGGCAAGAGAGTAACGGCTGGTGCATCTATTCCAATTTATGGACTACAATCTAGAACTCCAACAAGTATGTAACAGTTAGGCATTAAAGATGGGGTCATAGATAAACTTCTTTCTTAATCTATATCAGGGGTTGGCAATTACGGCCCTTGGGTCAAATCCAGCCTGTGGTTTATTTTTTATAAAAACTAGTTTTTTCCAGGAAAAAGATTAGGCAATAGAAAATTTTAAGTGACAAAGCCTAAAATATTTACTCTCTGGCCCTTTACAGAAAAAGTTTGCCAAACTTTACTCTAGATGAGGTTTCTTCATTCATTTCACAAATATTCACAAGTTAGTCAGAGAGATCCTATCTGTGGAAAGGACATTTATGGTAAGGCCTAAAGGACAGAAAAGAACCAATCATAAGGAGGTGAGCATTACAGTCAGAGGAAGTGAGAGCGAAGTCCCTGAGGCAGATAGACATTTGGCTTAGTCAAGAAACCTCAAACAGGCCAGTGGTGTCCGGGCAGGATACAGTAAGAAATGAAGTTGGGTGGTAGATAGGGGTCAGATCATCTATGGCCTTGGAAGGAGGCTATTGAAGATGGCATGCTCTCATAAATGACACGATCTCACGTCATTTAAATATTAAATTAAAAAAAATTTTTAAATATTCCTCTGGCTTGGGGTGCCTGGCTGGCTCAGTTGGTAGAGCATGCAACTCGATTTCAGGGTCACGAGTTTGAACCCCACATTGGGCATAGAGATTACTTAAAAAAAATTCTCTGACAGCCATGAGATAGATTATAAAGAAGCAAGAGTGAGTTCTATTTAAGATTATTATAAGATTACTTAATCACTATTTAAGGATATTGTAATAGTTCAAGTGGAACGTGATTGTGATTTAGACCAGAATGGTGCCATGGAAATGGGGAAAAGTAGATGAATTAAAGTATTTTGAAGGAAGAATTAATGAGTCTAATGGATTGGCTATGAGAAGAGAGGAATCACAGATTTCTGTTTGAGCAGCTGGGTGGATAGTGGAGTTTGTTGCCTTATCCATATCATGTTTCAGTAACTGAGTAATTGAAGTCCCGGAACAAAGAATCTTGCTTATGTATTAGGAAATTTTTTGAAGGCAGAAAAAAAAAATTCTCACTGTCGAATTCTCTTAACTTTTACATAGGTACTTGTCTACAAGGAATAATTGAATTAAAAGCACTTCTTTGGCAAACTCCAGGCTATCCTTAGAAAATTGCAAGTAGTTTTCTACTCTTTAGAATAATAACTTGTGTGTGTTGACAGTGTAATGATCTCTTAGGGCTGCCATTTTTGTCCCATGATTTTGTCACTCTGTTTCTCCCTTAGGGAGAACGCCATGAAAAGGCAAAGGACCATGGGTCCCTGTCCAATAGGGCATGCCTGGCCCTCTCCCTCTTCCCCATCAAGGACTATGTGGAAGATGAGAACCAGCATCAGCCTACAGATGAGATTTGTTTTGAAGCATTTAAAGAGGAAGCAAATGCTCAGGGGAGGCTTTAAATTTCTTTCCACTTAGAGAAGTTGAATTGCAAGAGCGATCTCTTTACCATTAATCACCAGGTCTAGTGTGAAGCCAGCCAACTTCAGAGAGTTAGTTAAAAGAGGTGACTAATGACTCAACTCTCCCCTTATCTCATTCTCTCTTCAGGTTTGATCTCCCCAGACACTCAGGCTGCACTTATCCATTCTCACAGGACTTCCAGTGTACTGCAGTATCCAGGGAGTTCTATGTTTAAAGAGGCCTGTCTTGTAGCCCCATCCAACTGGCTGATGGGGAGCTTCAATGCCTAGCCTGGGCTGTGAGTGGGGCTGAGTGTAGAAGAGCAAGTATACTAGGTCTCTAGAAATGTCCGTGTTGACCCTGGTGGTTTAGACATGACCTAGAATCCCTGGGAGAGTTTCATTATTTTAGTCTAACAATTTGACACTTCTTATATAGGGAATCTTTTTTGAGGTTAGTTCTTCTGAAAGTCTGCTTTTGCTCTCCACTCACTGACTCCTTCAAGAACTTATTTTAGAGATAGCCTTTCATGGCTATCCCTATGGTTCCAGCTTCAGTGATCAAAACATCCAAGACTGTGTTTTGATTCTACTTCTTTGTAGTTATTCTATTGTGGGTCTTTCTGAGTCTTAGATTATACTAAACAATTATTAGTTACTTTGAACCCACAGTTTCACTGCATAGCCCCTGATTATAACCAAGTACTACTTCCTTAATGACATTCCAACTGAGCTAGTTCAAATCACATGTATCTCCAATGATGTCTACTCTCCTCCACTATGGCTGCATACTTCCAGGAGGCCCTTTACCAGTATCCAGTCACATATATCTCAAGTAATGAAGTCAATAGGAAAAAATAAAGGATGGAAATATAGGCACTTAATGCCAATGAAGGTGTTTAGCTATTTAAGGCTTTATCTCAAAGTATAAGTGTGTTGCACTGTGTTTTGTAAAGTAGTGCTTCTAATTCATTGAGCAGCTTTCAAAATAACTCTTTTTAAGATTGCATTGAGAAGTGTAGTTAATTTTAGCATGACCGTATTGTCAAGGTTCTGTAGCTAATAAAAAAATACGCACAAAAATTGTAACATCCAACTGCTTCATTAAGGAAAACATTAAGCATTCCTGATAGGCCAGTTTTGAGTTCAAGCTAGCACATTAATACATACTTAGAGAAAAATACCTTTCAAGTGACATATGGTCCAACTATCCTCATGATGGGAGACACAATTCTGCTATTCAAAGATCTGAAACTAATAGTAGATGAACTAACAAAAGAAAATTTTCATGAACTAGAAGATATCTTTTTAAGTTTATTTATTTATTTGGAGAGAGAGAAAGTGCAAGCAGGGGAGGGGCAGAGAGGGAGAGAGACAATCCCAAGCAGTCTCTGCGTTATCAGTGCAGAGCCTGATGTTGGGCTCAAACTCACAAACCACAAGATTATGACCTGAGCTGAAGTCAGACAGACACTTAACGGATTGAGTCACTCAGGCACCCCAGAAGATATTTTTTTAATTAAATAAATAGGATATGAGGGGGTAATAATTATTTTGCCAGCTAGGCTATGTAGCTCTTTACTTTATTGGAACCATATGTGAAATATTGTAATACTGCACTGAACTCTAGGAGTACATTACGATTAATTCAGTGAACATTTGTTAAGTACCTACTGGGTGCCAGGCACCATGCTGGTAGCTGGAGATGAAAGCCCCAACAGGGAATGTTGTCTGAACACCTGTGCTCAGAGATCTATACCTGGACATACCTGTGGTAGTTACTTCAGATCAGTTAAAACTATCATTGTAATTGCGTTGGTTGAACTTTGGAGATTACAAAGAATAGGTCCACTGCTCTAATATTTAGAAGCTACTATCTATCGGTGTATACTACTGGTCATTTCCCAGCTGCCTTGGGAGTCTCTTCAAGTTCCAACGAATTATATAATTATATTATTCACTCCAGGGTACTAAGGCATCTGCCTTCAATTTTAACAAGCTCACTTATAACACCAAAGGGGGGAAAGAAAAACAGTTTCTGTGTCTCTGAGCAAAGGTCTCGTCTGTGTTTAGCAAATAACAAAAACAAAATGAATACAAACAAAATATTTCCCTAGTTAGAAGGGAGGAAAGGAAAGTTTTTTTGTCGTTGTTGTTATAGGTAGAGGGGTATAGAGACACAAAAAAAGGACATTTATAATGTAGTCCATTGACCACTGACTTCGTGGCCTTTTCTTAAAGAATAGTTTTTGATTTACAGACAAACTGAGAAGATAGTACATGCTACTATTCCCACCCCATGCTAAACTACAAGTTTGCTCTATTCGTGACATCTTACATTAATATGGTACATGTTATAATTAATGAAATAATATTGATACATTATTAATATCTGAAGCCCATATTTATTAGATATACTTAGTTTTTACCTAATGTTCTTTTTCAGTCCCAGGATATCACATTATATTTTAGTTCTCATGTCTCCTTAGCCTCCTTTGGCTGTAATAGTTTCTTAGACTTTTTCTGTTTTTGATGACCTTAACAGTTTTGAGGAGTGCTAATCAGGCCTATTGTTGGATGCCCCTTTATTGGAATTCGCCTGATTTTTTTCTCATCATTAGACTTGGATATAGTGTGTTGTTAAGAAGATCATTGGGTACAGTGCCATTTTCATCACTTCAGATCCAGGGTACATACTACCAACATGATTTATGACCGCTGAGGTTTGCCCTTGATCACCATGCTGAGGCAGTGTCTATCAGCTTTCTCCACTGTAAAGTTACTCTTTTTGTCTCCTTTCCAAACTGTTCTCATTGGAAGGAAGTCATTGTGGAGAGCCCACAATTAAGGAGTAGGGAATTATGCTCACCTCATTATGGGTTGAGTATCTACATAAATTATTCGGAATTCGGCAAGTGAGCAGAAGAGATTTGTATCTTCTTCCCCATTTATTAATGTAGTCAATAATTTATTTATATTAGTATAGACTCATGGATATGTATTGGGTTATAATCTGATACTACTTTGTCATTTAGTTTCTTGAATTGTTTCAAATTTGGCTATTGTGAGCTCTTCAGTGGGCTCCCATGACCCTTTGATATACCCCTATAAATATAGGGTGGGTTTTTTCCTAACACTTCATGACTCCTTTTTATTCAATGAAAGAATATTTAATAGTTTCTAATATTGAGATTCAATCAAAAGGAGAGATATTTTTTCAGATATCTGGGTTTAGTTTCTCAAATCTTATGCCAAAGGTGCCCATTATTTTAGGTTCATCCAAAGATATATATACACTGTGTCTGCTATCCACCACCCCCTACCCCATCTCTTCCCCTGTCTGGGCATAGAAATATGAGTTAATCATATTTCTCAGTACATGGTACATTGTCATCACTGGTATGTGCAGATTTCTGCTTTTATTCTACTTATTTATTCTTTTATCCTTAGACTCCATTCCCATTTCCCCTAGCTTATCCCCCTCCTACTCCTACTCAAGGAACTATTTCTTTTTTTCCTAATATATTTTTTTAAATGTTTATTTATTTATTTTGAGAGAGAGATAGAGAGAGAGCACATGTGTGCATGTGTGCATGCGAGCAGAGGAGGGGCAGAGAGAGAGGGAGAGAGAAAATCCCAAGCAGGCTCCACATTGTCAGTGCAGAGCCCAATGAGCCCAATGAGAGACCATGAGATCATGACCTGAGCAAAAATCAAGAGTTGGTCACTCAACCAACTGGGCCACCCAGGCGCCCACACCCAGGAAACTATTTCTTTTTGTTTTATTGTTTTGTTTTCTGTTTTGTTTTGTTTTTTAAGTTTATGAATTTATTTTGAGACAGAGAGACAGCAAGCAGGGAAGGGGCAGAGAGAGAGAATCCCAAGGCTTGAACCTACAAACTGTGAGATCATGACCTGAGCCAAAACTAAAAGTCAGATGCTTAACCGACTAAGTCACCCAGGTGTCCCCCAGGAAACTATTTCTAATGTACTTAATGTATATTTTGGTTGTATGTACTTTTGTAAAATGTATATTATTTTGTGCTCAGGTATTCTTAAGCAAATGGTGCTGTATTATATATTTCATTCATTTTTTACTCACCTATATTTTTAATGTCTACACATGTGGCTATGTGAATATCTGTGCCTTGCTTATAACTGCTGATTGGTATTCTATATTTCATCTATTTAATCTATATTTCACTGTCTCATATTGCCTCCCACTGCCCATAATCACAAACAACCCTACAATGAACATCCTTATATATGCTGCTGAATGAATCTGTGTGAGTTTCTTTGAGATGTACACCCGGGAGCAGAACGGCTGGATTGTGGTGTACTGTAAACTTAGTTTAACTAAGTAGAGTCAGATTGCTTTCCCAAATTATATTGGTCTACACTTCAGCCAGCACATAGCTCAACAATACTTGGCATTAACTAACCAAATTTTTTGAGGGTTATAACTGTAAAGTAATATTTTGTTGTTTTCATTTTAATTTCTCTAACTACTAGTTACTTTGAGCATCTCTCCACATACTTCTTGGCCTTTGGGTTTGCAGTCTTCTAAATTGTCAGTTGTAGCCTTTGGCATTTCCCCTTTAAGTTTGAGGTCATTTTCTTGTTGATTTGCAGGAGTTCCTTGTTTATTTTAGATATTAATCTCAACAGTTTTAGATAATGCAAATATCTTCTCCATTCCGGATTGTCATATCTTTACTGTGTTCTTCCTTGAAGGGTTATTCTTAGCTTTGGTATAATCAAATGCATCAATATTTTACATTTTGAAATCTTGTTCTAAAAGTCCTTAGCTGGGGCACCTGGGTGGCTCAGTCTATTAGGCATCTGACTTCTGCTCAGGTCATGATCTCATGGTTCATGAGTTTGAATCCCACACTGGGTGAGCTCATGCCCTGCTTTGGGTGAGCCCCACTTCTCTCCTCTCCTCTCCTCTCCGCTCTCTCTCTCTCTCTCTCTCTCTCTCCCCCTTGCTAACTTGTGCCTTCTCTCTCTCTCAAAAAAAAAATAATAAAATAAAAATAATAAAAAATAAATTGGGGCACATGGGTGGCTCAGTCGGTTAAGTGGCAGACTTCAGCTCAGGTCATGATCTCACAGTTAGTGGGTTCGAGCCCCACATCGGGCTCTGGGCTGCCGACTCAGAGCCTGGAGCCTGCTTCAGATTCTGTGTCTCCCTCTCTCTCTCTCTCTGCCCCTCCCCCACTCATGCTCTGTTTCTCTCTCTCTCTTTCAAAAATAAACATTAAAAGAAATTTAAAAAACATTTAAAAAAGAAAGAAAGAAAGAAAGAAAGAAAGAAAGAAAGAAAGAAAGAACACCCAGTTCCTTTAAAAAAAAAAGTCCTTAGCTAAGGATTGCTATTTTTTTATAGGTGGTCACATATAGAAAATGTGGCCATATTGGGGCGCCTACATGACTCAGTCGGTTAAGCATCTGACTTCAGCTCAGGTCACAATCTCCAGGTCTGTCATCTGTGGGGGGTTCAAGAGCCATGTTCAGAGCCTGGAGCCTGCTTTGGATTCTATGTCACCCTCTCTCTGCCCCTCCCCCACTTGCTCTCTGTTTCTCTCTCAAAATAACAAACATTAAAAAAAATGTGGCCATGTTGTTAAGAGTACACTGGGAACTATAAAGAATAAAATGATACAAAATCTTGCATTTGCTTTAAGATAATTTGGCAAAGAAAAAAAAAGAAAAGAAAGAAAGAAAGAAAAGAAATAAGGGGATAGAAGAAGCAAACATGATAAAATCTGATTAATTTTAAAATCTGAGTGGCAACTATGTGAGAGTTCATTGTTCTATTCTACTTTTTTTTTTTTTTAAACTAAGCTCTATGCCCAACATGGGGCTTGAACTCTTGACCCTGAGATGAAGAGTCACATGTTCTATCTACTGAGTCAGCCAGGCACCACTCTTCTATTATACTTTTGATATATTTGAAAATTTTTAACATGGAAAAATGAAAAATAAACTATTACCTTCCCTTAGATCATAAATAGTTTTCTATATTTTCTCTTATTCCTTCTATAATTTCAACCTTCACTTTTAGGTCTTTAATTCATGTATGATTTTCGCAGAGATGCAGTTATTTATTTACTTTTGTATTTAAATAGATAGAGCAAGTACTCCCAAAAGCAGCTGTTAAATTAGCTTCTCTTCATTGTTTGTGGTACTACAAAATTAATAATAATTATTTACATATATTGGTATATCTCTATTGTCCACTCTATTCTGTCTAATACATCCACTCTACTCTATTTCATTCACTGATTTGTTCTTGCACAAATATTATCCTGTTTTTAATTCTAAGGTTTTATTATATTTTCATACCCTACATTCTTGGTTTTTTTTTTTCTATTTTTTTTTTTTTTAATTTTTGAGAGACACAGAGACAGAGCGTGAACAGGGGAAGGGCAGAGAGAGAGGGAGACACAGAATCGGAAGCAGGCTCCAGGCTCTGAGCCATCAGCACAGAGCCCGACGCGGGGCTCGAACTCACAGAACGAGAGATCATGACCTGAGCTGAAGTCGGCCGCCCAACCGACTGCGCCACCCAGGCGCCCCCCTACATTCTTGTTTTTAAGAATTAAGCTGGCTATGCATATGTCTTCCCATATAAACTTTAGACATGTTTATTAAGTTCTTGAAAAAAATCTGACTGGTATTTTGATTAGGATTGAACCGAGTTTATAGATACAGTTAGACAGAACTGACAGGTTTATAATTATTTCATATTTTTTTCTATCATACCGACTTAATAAAGGAATGGTCCTATATCTCTTGCATCAGAATCTAGCCAATCCATGTTATTTGTCCACTAACAAGATAGAATTTAACTGAATAGTAGTAAAAGTAGATAGAACTAGTTTCAAAACACTGAGTAGATGGCAAAGAAATCAGACATCAAGTCATGAAAATATATTTGTTAAACTCACAATTATTCTTGGTGCTCTGCTAGATTTTGTACTCCAAAAAAAGACATAACTGCATATATTACATCAGTTGAGAGCTTGTATTTAAATGGGCAACGTTGAGTGGATAAATGTGTACAATATTTAGCACGATAAGAACTAAACTAGTCAGTGAATGGACTAACGTACTTCCGCCATACAAAAGTGCAGAGTAAATGCGTATCAGGGGTGAGAAATAGGAGTGAAGGAAGAGAGAGGACAAAGAGCACCAGGGTGGAGAAAGCGTTAGGACATATCAGGATTTATTGTTGCCTGAAAAAAAACAGTGTGTGAAAAATGTGTAAAATAGACTGCCACTTGTGTGAAAACGGCGGGGGGGGGGCAGGGGGGAGTAAGTCTATACATTGTTTTCCTTGTATATACTTAAAACATCTCTGAAAGGATATACAAAATCTAAAAATATTGGTTGTTTGCAGAAGTGGGAGTGGGTTGGTTGGAATGGGAACTGAGAGGGAGAAAGATTTTTCACTGTTACACACTTTAAAATTGTTTTTAATTTGAATTATATAAATTATCCATTTAAAATTTTTAAAAATTAAACTTAAAAAGTTAATGGGTCAGAAAGGAAAATTTCCAGACTACTTGTAATATAAAATAGGAAAAACAGGCATGCACACATACACACTTATATACATACATCAAAAGAATTTTGTACCGACAGAGGAGAAGACAGCGGCAGAGCAGGAGGACTCTAGCTTCACTAGCCCCACAAGTACAACTCCACAACTACTGTATCATCCTAAATCCCCCAGAAATTGATCTGAAGACTGGCAAAACAAACTCTACAACTAAAGGCAGAGAAGAGGGGCACCTGGGTGGCTCAGGCAGTTGAGTGTTGGCTTTTTGGTTTGGGCTCTGGTCATGATCTCACAGTTTCATGAGTTTGACCCCATGTTGGGCTCTGTACTGGCAGCACAGAGCCTGTTTGAGATTCTCTCTCTCTCTTTCTGTCTGTCTCTCTCTCTCTCTTCCCCTCTCCCCCTCCACTGCTTGCACTGTCTCTTTCTTTCTCAAAATAAATAAATAAAATTAAAAAAATAAAAAAAAATAAAGGCAGAGAAGAAGCCACACTGAAGGTAGTAAGTGGGGTGATGTGGCTTCGGAGAGAACTGGATTGTGGCTGCTGTGGTGAGGAGGGAGCCGCAGTCCTGGAGAAGGGTGAGAGACAAAGTAACACACAGGGAGTGCATGGGGAAAACAAATGCCCGTAGTAATTGACTGGGAAAACAAAACAGCTCAAATTTTGTGAGTTCTTGCAATGACTGGGTTTTAAAGCCTAGAGTTTTAAAGGTCAGCATGCTTGGCTCTGGGAGCCCAGAGGAAACTGGGGCTGCTTTTGTAGAAAAGGCAGAGCACGCAGCTCTCAGAGACATACAGTGTGGAAACAGTGATCTGAAGAGCAGTTGGACACACAGTGCGGAGGTTAGTTGCTCATCTCAAAGTATGTCCCACAGAGGCTACATTCATGGAAAGACTCCTCCATAAAAAAAGGACTGGCAGGCACCATTTCCACACCTCCACCTACCCATCTCCTGCCTCTCACCACTAGCACAGGGCCACCTGCGAGATGCAGCACCATGCCCGCACTCACTACCTAAATTGCTTACATCCAGCCCCACCCCCTACAGTCCAGTGGAACTACCCTTTCCAGTCACACTTGCCTCAGTTCGAGCACAGTGGTCCTCATCCCCCAGAAGATCTTCCTAAACCCCTGCCAACATTGTGCCACATTCAAACCAGGGACCAAACACTGCCCACAACAGGCAAAAAGAGTCTCTGCAGATGACTAGCTGAAAGCAGCCAGGACACAACAGGAAGCATACATACTACACACTGGAAACATTCCTGGGAGCCGCAGACCCTGGGGAAAAGGAGACATGACGCCGCAGGCACTACGGAACCTCTACTTCATAAAGCCATTACCCTCAAGAATAGGAAACATAGCTGACTTTCTTCACACAGAGAAGTAGGCATAGAAACAGAAAAAATGAGAAGACAGAAGAATGTGTCCCAAATGAAAGAACAGGACAAGGCCATGGCCAGAGGTTTAAGCAAAACAGATATAAGTAACATGCCTGATAGAGAATTTAAAGCAATGATCATAAGGATACTCATTAGACTAGAGAAAGGAGTGGAGGACATGAGTGAGGCCATTAATACAAAGATAATGAATAACATAGCAGATACAAAGATTTTAATAAACAAAATGAAAAACACACTTGATGGAATGAATAGCAAGCTGGAAGAAGCAAAGGAACAAAATAATGACCTACAAGTCAGAATAATGGAAAGTAATCAAGCTTAAAATAAAATAAAATAATATAAAATAAAATGACTAGTTTAAAGATAATTAAGGGGCGCCTGGGTGGCTCAGTGAGTGAAGCTTCCAACTTTGGCTCAGGTCATGATCTCACAGTTGGTGAGTTGGAGCCCCACATTAGACTCTGTGCTAACAGCTCAGAACCTGGAGGGTGTTTCAGATTCTGTGTCTCCCTGTCTCTCTGCTCCTCTCCCACTTGTGCTCTGTCTCTTTCTTTCTCTTGAAAATAAATGTTAAAAAAATTTTTTTAAAGATGAATTAAATGCCCAATTTCAGGAGGGATGGCAGATCTAAGAAAAAAGAAAAGCTTAAAATAGTCGGTGATGATACTGACCATTCATCATTTACTGCATTTGACAGAAATTAACTTTTTAAGATTTTTACCCATGACACTTTTACTCAGTTTAATTATGATGTGCATGGCGTAGTGTAAATGAACCTCCATATTTTGTCAAAACACTGTCTTCATCCTTTGATCACCTCCTGTGTTGCACATACCCCGCCCCAGTGCACCCGCAGCCAGAGTAGACATTTCATCAGAACAAATATTGTTAAAATGTCTATACTATCTAAAGCAATCTACACATTTAAGGGAATCCCCATCAAAATACCACCGTACTTTCCACAGAGCTAGAACAAACATCATAAAATTTGTATGGAACCACAAAAGACCCCAGATAGCCAAAGTAATGCTGAAAAAGAAAACCAAAGCTGGAGGCATCACAATTCTGAACTTCAAATCCTATTATAAAGCTGTAGTGATCAAAACAGTATAGTACTGGCAAAAAAAAAAAAAAGATATATAGATCAATGGAACAGAATAAAAAACCCAGAAATGAGCCCGCAATTATACAGCCAATTAATCTTAGACAAAGCAGTAAAGAATATTCAATGGGAAAAAGTCTCTTCAACAAATGGTGTTGGGAAAACTGGACAATACGCAAAAGAATGAAACTGGACTACTTTCTTATACCATACACAAAAATAAATTCAAAATGGATTAAATATTTAAAGTGTGAGACCTGAAACCATAAAAATCCTAGAAAAGAGCACAGATAGTATTGTATCTGACATTGGCAGCAGCAACTTTTTTTCTAGATAGGTCCCCTGAGGCCAGGGAAACAAAAACAAGAATAAACTGTTGGGAATGCATCAAAATAAAAGGCTTTTGCACAGTGAAGGAAACAATCAAGAAAACTAAAAGGCAACCAATGGAATTGGAGAAGATATTTGCAAATGATATATCTAATAAAGGGTTATTATCCAAAATACATAAAAGTCTTATTAAACTCAACACCCAAAAAACAAACAATGCAATTAAAAAACAGGCAGAAGACATGAACAGACATTTCCCCAAAGAAGACATACAGATGGCCAACAGACACATGAAAAGATGCTCAACATCACTTATCATCTGGGAAATGCAAATCAAAACAACAAGATACTGGGGTGCCTGGGTGGCTCAGTTTGTTGAGTGTCTAGCATCAGCTCAGGTCATGATCACATGGCTCCATCTGTGAGTTAAACCCCACATTGGGCTCTCTGCTATCAGCACAGAGCCCACTTAAGATTCTCTGTCCCTCTCTCTATACCCATCCCCTACACTCTCTCTCTCAAAAATAAATAAACATTAAAAACAGATACTGTTTAAACAATGAGATACCACCCAATACTGTCAGAATAGCTAAAATCAACAGCACAGAAAACAACAGATGTTAGTTTAGGATGTCGAGCAAATGGAACACTTGTGCACTGCTGGTGGGAATGCAAACTGGTGCAGCCACTCTGGAAAACACTTTGGAGGGTCCTCAAGAAGTTAAAAATAGAACTACCTTATGATCCAGCAATTGCACTACTGGGTTTCCCCCCAAAGAATACAAAAAACACTAACTCAAAGGGATACACACACCCCTATGTTCATAACTGCATTATATACAATAGCCAAGATAAGGAAACAGCCCAAGTGTCTATCAACTGATGAATGGATAAAGACGATACGGTACAGAAGAACCTTGGCAGCTCAATCAATTAAGCATGTGACTCTTGATTTCAGCCCAGGTCATGATCTGAAAGTTTGTGGGATCAAATCCCGCATCAGGTTCTGTACTGAGAGCATGGAGCTTGCTTGGGATTCTCTCTCTCTCTCTCTCTGCCCCTCCCCTGCGAACATGCATTCTCTCTCTCAAAATAAATAAATAAACTTAAAAAGCGATTATATATACACACACGCACACACACATTAGAATATCATTCAGCCATAAAAAAGAGAATGAAATCTTACCATTTGCAATGACATTGATAGAGCTAGAGAGTATAATGCTAAGCAAAATAAGCCAGAAAAAGACAAACAACAGGATTTCACTCATATGTGGAATTTAAGAAACAGAAAAAATGAGGAAAGGGGAAAAGAGAGAGAGAGACAAACCAAGAAGCTGACTCTTTACTATAGAGAATAAACTGATGGTTACTAGAGGGGAGGTGGGTGAGGGGATGGTTTAAACAGGTAGTGGGGATTAAGGGATGCACTTGTCATGACAAGCACTGGGTGACTAAAGAAAAAACTTAAAAAATTTTTTGTAACACAATGCCATTAACTCAACCATAGTAGTAGGAAAAAAAAAAAAGAAACCATGGCAGAAGTTCCAAGTCTATTATCAAGATGTAGAAGCCACAAATGACATTCACAGAGGAGAACTAGGGACCCATTACTAGTTGAAACCCATTACTAGGTGAGTCTAAGACGTCCTCAAAGTGTACTCCTTCCTAGAATAATCTGAATCTAAAAGATATTTAGAATCTGAAAGATATGTAACCATGAGATACAATATCTGTTTAACTCTCCTATAACACCTGCCATGATGTTAGGAAAGCAACTTGGTCAGCTTCTTCTAGCTCCTCCCAGTTAATTGATTTGATTTGTGTAGTATAAGAACTGATAATCACTCAGCTGTCCCAGCAAATTCATTTCCAGCCATTAAGTGATTATGGGCAATTCGCCGTAAATGACACAAGAGATTGCTTTTTCTATAGCCTCACAGGAGAAAGAGCTAATAGTAAGGCTTAATAAACTTTTTTTCTGGCTTATAATCAAAATCTTACATTTCACAGATAATTATCTGACTGATAAAGAATTCCTACTTTGGTTTACATACCTGAGTTTTATCTTTACTACCATCGGCATTGGTAAATTTATCTTGATTTACCTAAAACACCTTAATCAATAGCACATCCATGTCTCAAATATATATTTTTACATTAAAATTCCTCTAAGTAAAATTTGCATATTGAGTTTTTAAATCACTCATATTCTTCCAGTACGTACATCTTGATTTCTTAGAATTTAACCTTAACATTCTTTTCTTGCTCTTTTTAAAAATTTTGAATTATGTTCTGTTATGGTTTTACTTAGAATTTTGCACATAAGATACTTTTCTCTGAAAAGTATTATTTAGTAATTGTCTTATGTTTCTTATTGCTACCACTGAAAATTTTGTGACTTATTTTTAAGCATCCTTTATTATAAATTTATTGGAATCATGGATATGAATAAAGATTTGAAATGTGATCAGGTTCACAGAAAATTTTAGTTTGCCCATATTTTGAAACTCATCTTTCTACTGAAATATTGGTGAACTAAACTTCATTAAAGATTTATTAACGAAAAGTAAGTGCTTATTGTTATTAAAAACTCAAAATACTATTGTGGTTAATTACATGCACAATGTAGCCAGGCTGCTTGGGGTCAAATCCCCGGGCTACCACTTACTACCTGTGTAACCATGGGTAAGAGATTTAACCTCTCTGACTCAATTTTCTTACCGGCACAGTTGGGCTAGTAATGGTACCTACCCCATAAGTTTGTTAGGAAGGTTAACAGTGAAGGGGCACCTGGGTGGCTCAGTTGGTTAAGCATCTGACTTCAGCTCAGGTTATACTCTCAGCTTGTTATGATCTCACAGCTTGTGAGTTCAAGCCCCATACTGGGCTCTCTGTTGTCAGCACTGAGACTGCTTCTGATCCTCTGTCTCCCTCTCTGTCTGCCCTTTCCCTGCTTTCTCTCTCTCTCAAAAATAAACATTTTTTAAAAAGAAGGTTAACAGTGAGTGTATATAAAGTAATTAGTGTTGATATAGTAAGTTTAGTAACTTCTACCCAAATAATTTGTGGGTCTATTATTTGAGACCTTTATAAATTTTCCTTTTTACAAAAATAATTTCTTTTTTCTCCCTTTCTTTCATGTAGTTTTCCATTTTTATCACAGTTTTTGATGCCCATTATTATCAGAATGTATTATTTAGTACCAGTGCTGATGTACCTCAATTTCCCATAGGAAAAGTTAGCTACGACTTTATCAAAGCCCAAGTTGGGATTAGGTAGATAACACAGATCATCTTTTTTTCTCGATCTATTCTTTCTCTGAACTCTTTCATCTCATCTACAACCAGATGCCACTTAAGGTGATCATTGACTCGAGAAACAAATTAGAAAGGAAAAGGTAACCTGGCTTTTAGAACCCTAAGAGATTTTATGAGCAAAACAAAGAAATCTCCAGACATTATACCTACAAAATGCTCCAGGAGGATAAAAGGGACAACACTTACCCCAGTAAGGCACTTATTAGAGAAGTTTTTCCACATCACAACACATTCTGACCTTACTGAGAGGTTTTTGCTACTTAATCCTCTCATGGGCATTATATGCACTAGAGAGGACAAGAGCAAAACCAGAATAAGCCACACATAAAGTTTCAGAGAGAATAAGATGTAGAAATTAAGCAGAAAAAGAAGAGGAGACTTTTTTTTTAAAGACCAAGTTTCGACAAGAAGGTAATGGGAACAGGAATGGTAATGGGGAGTACAATAAGAAAGCTGCACATCTAGTGGGAGATATGGGAATAAATGCAGTGCTTAGTAGATGACAAGAAGTACAGTTCTTCTTTGAAAAAAACAATCCACTGGAAAAAAAATCAGAGAACATATGGGAAGATAACTAGAAAGTTGTTGAAAGGATGAATCTGGAAAGAAGAAAAGAGCTTAAATTCACAACAATGTTTGAGAGAGTGAAGAGAGGTTTTCTTCTTCAAGATTCCCAACCTCTCTGAAAATATAATCACTAAGATGCAGCCATCTTTGTGGTATTCTCCCCATTTCCCTCCTTTTTGACATTTATTTTCATTCAAATAGACTGCAGATCACTCTTACGAGAAACTTGCCAAATCATATTTCAAACGTTTGTAGAGGACTTGACACTCTTAGAATGGTGTCTTGGGGTTGGCTGTTTCATTTGGTCACACACATTTGGCTATCCTTGAATAGCCACAACAGCAGCAGGCAAAATGAAACTTAGCTCACCAGGATGGAGCAAAGGGCTCAAGTTACTTCCTCATGTGACCCAGTTGGCTTGGCTTTCTTCTGTGGCAGCAAACTGAATCTCTAGCTCCAGCCAGCTGTCGCAAAGCTGCCAATGGTCAAAGGATGTCCGGGTTCTTAATATAGCCTGAGGATCCATGCACACCTTTGGCCCAGAGAAACTCCATGACTTGCCACAAAGAGGGCCAGAACCCAGTGTCCTAGGTCAAAATGCACTTTCACTACAGAGGCTGGATTTACAGACTCTAAACATGGCTATGCAAGTCTTGATAAAGAGCTTTCATTTCCTAGGAAAAACTCTACTATTTGGGCAATGGTTTTTTTTCTTTCTTCTTTCCCACTTTCTATTATGTTGACATTTTCTGGAGTTTTCCCCCGTAGCCCTCTCTCTCCTCCCTTCCTGCTATACTGATTTGGAAGCTATGATGTACATTTCTTTCAATGGTTTCCATTAATTAAAAAAAAAATACATGATGAGATTTCTTAAACACACACAGAGAGATAATAGTATAAACATCCCCATGTATTCATCACCTAGCTTCATCAGGTATAAACAAATAGCCAATTTTATCACACCTCTGATTTTTTATGATTTTTTTTAAGTTTGTTTGTTTCTTTAATCTTTAATCTCAACTTGGGACTTGAACTCACGACCCCAAGACCAAGAGTTGCATGCTCTTCTGACTGAGCCATCCAGGAGCCACACACTTCTAATTATTTTGAAGAAATTCTAGACAGCATATCATTTTACCTATACATATTTACTATGTGTCTTTACAAGAACATTTAAAAAATTTAATTATAATACTATCATCACATCTAAAGAAAATTAATAGTAATTCCTTAATATTATCAAATATCTAGTCAGTGTTCATATTTTCCCAGTTGTCTTCACTTGTCTCACATTTTTCTTCTTTTTTTACAGTTTGTTTGGATCAATATCTAAATAACGTCCATAAACTGGAAATGTTCAATAAGTATTTTAAGCCTCTCTTCTCTTTCTTGTTTTCCTTTCCATCTCTGTTTTATCATATAATTTTACTTTCAGTTGAAGAAACATGGTTTTGATCTACTGAGTTTCCTAGAGTCTAGATTTTGCTGATTCCATCCTCACTGGTTTTTGTTTATTTGTTTTTAAAAAATAAAACAAAACAGAACCATGTTCCACTGTCTCTTATATTTCTCATGAAGCCATAGGTCTAAAGGCTTCATCAGATTCAAAGTATTATGAACAAATCATATGAACTAATGGATTTAAATAAGAATTGTAAACAAATAAAATTGTGTGGTTTAAGCCATTGAATTTTGGAGTAGTTTGTTACATGACAATGGATAACTGCAACAGTCCCCTTTCATTTAATGAGAAAACTTCAGAGGCCTCTGGCTGGCTCAGTCAGCAGAACATGTGACTCTTGATCACATGAGTGAGTTAGAGCCCCAAGTTGGGTATAGAGATTACTTAAAAATAAAGTCTTTAAGGGGCGCCTGGGTGGTTCAGTTGGTTAAGCAATCGACTCTTGGTATCTGCTCAGGTCATGATCTCATGGGATCGAGTCCCGCGTCGGGCTCTGCACTGAACATGGAGCCTGTGTAGGATTCTCTCTCTCTCCCTATGTCCCTCTCCCTCCTTCTCTCTAAAAATTAATTAATTAATAATAAAATCTTTTTAAAAATTAGGAGAAAATTTTATGAATAGAAAGGTTAATTAAAATATTTTTCAGTATCTTTTCTGTTGCATACATGAGCCGGCATTCCAACCTTGATGGGCAGGTGGCATTGCCATTTGTTTTAGAAACTGCTCCCCATTCTGTGTCCATCCATGTGTAGCATAGTACCTGATCGATCCAATGTGTTCCCCACATGTCCTTTCTGGCATTGTTGTCTCATGGATCATGCACTGTATTTGTCTCTCAAGAGTTTGCCCCCTTCCTATGGCCAGATTCTCTGGTTTCTGCTATTGTTTCTAATTTATTGGTGACCCATTTACTTCACACCCAGTGTCCAGAAGCATCTTTTTCTGGGGGCAGGAAAGTTTTAAGCAAAATTGGTCTATCTCCTTTATTTACACAGAAGCCATGTCTAATTTGTAGGTGAATAATTTTGATATTACTAGAACTGTTTTTCTTGTCTGAATGACTGTAATTTGTTTGAAATCTCATTTGAGAATGAGGAACTTACATATAGCTTTCTTAATATTTGGTTTCTGTCTTAAAGCCTATGGAGTGATGGGAACCTAAATGCAGTAACATTTTACAGTTAAATTTTAAGAGCTATTAAGAGCTATATCTCAAGACTTCTTGAGTCTCCAAATCTCCAACATCAGTAATTAAAATATGACTAGGTGTGTTCACTAGCCAAGTGACTCTCACCCACCCACCAAGCTTTCTCGATTGGTTAATTCTTTCTGACAGAGTACTTTAAAGGCATCATCTCATGTAATTCTCACCAAATCCCTTTGAAATAGGGATTCCTGTTGCAAACTACACATACCAGCACCTTTTAGGTCACTTGCAAAGGGCAAAGCTGTGGCTATTAAATCAAAGTGTGGCAGGGTTTTTCTCTATTCACTGTAATGTGAATATCAATTACCATCATCAAAGTTTACTGGACTTCTATAACCACCACTTATAGAGAGCTACTAAAAAAGTGTGAAACAGAACCTGTCATTTTTGGTGGTCTTAGCCCTTCAAATTGTGAGCTAAATGGATGATATATGCATGTCAGTTGCCCTCTGGACACTCTTGCTGCTTTTGGTGTGTGGAAGATTCCTAGAGGGGGAAAACCAAAAGCTAATCCCAGGCAGAGAAGACAGAGAGAGAAGAGTAGAAGAGAGTAATAGAAAAGAGACAAGGTTCTTTGACATAATAAGACTTACCCATAAGCTACCATATATATAAGTTAAGCCGGAGGGAAGTATAATAGACATATTCTTTCTTGCTATGTGTTTTACCACTATACCAGCAGACTGTAGCAGGAGAGTAAGAACAACATGAAAACCACTGAGAAACAACAACAACCATAGTATTCTGACAGGCTGCTCATCTCCCTCACAGTGATACTTTCTCCGAAGGTTGCCAATGTTATGACTGGGAAGGAGGGTGATTCAGAAGTCTTAGAAATTAAAAAAAAATTTTTTAGGTTTATTTATTTATTTTTGAGAGACAGAGAGTGAGTGGGGAAGGGGCAGAGAGAGGGAGAGAGAAAGAATTCCAATCAGGTTCACACTGCCAGGGTGGAGCCTGAAGCGGGCCTTGAACTCACAAACGGTGAGATCATGACCTGAGCTGAAACCAGGAGTCAGATGCTTAACCAACTGAACCACCGAGGCACCCCAAGTCTTAGAAATTTGGGATGAAGTTCAGTAACATCTTGCTAAATCTCAAGCCTGGTAATTTATATACACTCTTATATTCAAACACAGACATACTCTTCAGCCCTGGGTCTTTAGCAAAGAGAGGGTAGCTTATAGCTAAAGAGAAAGCTCACATTGGAAAGACTTCATTACTTTTACAAAATATGCACCCAAGGACATTTACTAGTGCACTGAGAGCTATTATCATAAATAATTAAAACTAAACTATTCTTCTCTAAATAAATGTATAAAGTGCATTGGGTGATTCAGAGCACTAAGCTTTCTCAACATAGTGTTTTGTGTACTTTTAATGCAAGAACCCACCCAAGTCATTAAAACCATATTCCTGGTTCTTCCAGAGAGACTTTTGGAGCATGTTTGGATGGGGCACAACAATTCAGGATACTGAACTCCTTCCCACTGTTTGGTCTTTTCATCCTATGGTAATTATTTATAAGAGGATGAATATAGACATCTTTACAGAAGGGTTCCTAACAGCAGTATTTTATACAAATACTTCGACATATAGTTCAAAAAGCCTGAGTGTCAAGCAACATGACATTTCTCAAACATCACTGCCCATCAGGAACGGAAGTTTGTGTTGAGGAGTTTCCTTGTGTAGACTTTCCTACTCAAAGAATACAAAATGAAGAGCCATCACAATGTTACTGAAAGGATTCCCTATGCCCTTTAACCCAATGTACATTCTCATATTTTGCTCAAAACACTGATTTAGGTATCTAATAACTGCTTGGCTTGCTCCTCTGTTAGTCATAAAGGAAACTGAGGTTGCCTTGAAAGTGAAGAGCTATTTTCAGGTCAATTTTAATAGGCAGGATTCTTCTTAGTCCATTTCTAGGATTATCCTGATTTGAGTCTTCTGAAGGTGAGTCGCCTTTAGGAATCTCAGCAAACTGGAGGTTAATCTGACCCAATTCAGATCGTGGCACTGAACTTACTTCAAAAGCGACTTACCAAAAAACTCAGGCTCTGTATAATTACAGCTGTGTTACCTAAAGTCTGTGAGGACCCATGTTGTCTCCAAACCAAAAGAATTCATGTCAGACTTTAGGAAAACTCATGTCAAATAAACATCTCTATCATGAAAGGTTAAAGTAACAACTAAAGGAGAAGCCAAGATATTTGAGAAGATTTATATGTAATTCATTTTATCTTATTAAAAACAATTTTTTTAAATGTTTATTCATTTTTGAGAGACAGAGAGTTAGCGGGGAGAAGCAGGGAGAGAGGAAGACACAGAATCTGAAGAAGGCTCTAGACTCTGAAGTTGTCAGCACAAAGACCAATGTGTGGCTTGAACCCATGAACCATGAGATCATGACCTGAGCTGAAGTCGAATGCCCAACTGACTGAGCCACCCAGGTGCCCCTGTAACTTCATTGTAATCAGAGATAGGAATGGCAAAAACAATACAAGCTTCATTTTGCCCAAACTTAAACCCATCCTCATCAGTTTTTTCATCAAAATTGCAGTTATCATGGTCTTCTGATGTACACATCTCCCTTCCACTTTAGTCATGTCACTCACCACCAACTTAAACAAGTTCAGTAGTCTAGAATGTACAAACACATGTGTTAAGTCCACCCTCTAGTCGTGATCTCTGCTTATTCTTTCTCTTCCCTTACAAAATTCTAGAGAAATAGAAAACCCTGAAGAAGTATTTGGACTTATTAAATGAGTCAAACCGGCCCAATTAAAGTCACATTTGACAGATTTGTATTACATCTTAGTAAGATATTCTATAACTCATTCCATTGTGGGTTATATAAAATAGCAGGGAAATCATCAAAAGGTGACCAACTGGAAGGAGCCAAAACATATAATTAGAAACCA
Organism: Paguma larvata; assembly: GCA_030068075.1. Classification (NCBI taxonomy): domain Eukaryota; kingdom Metazoa; phylum Chordata; class Mammalia; order Carnivora; family Viverridae; genus Paguma; species Paguma larvata. Next base: position 91,460,624 of record CM057823.1, read on the forward strand.
ACGGGTAGTCACAGTGAGATTTTAGAGGCATTGAAATGTCTTCTCAATCCAAACCATCTTTCTTAATTAACAGCCTACCATAGGCTGTTTCCTCCATGGTGTTTGAAAATGTCACATTACCCTCCCTTTGAGCTAAGGAGGGTTAGAAGATATTGGCACTTGTGCCATCACCCCCATTCCATGGTCAGGGTAGACAGCACTAATCTACCATGATTTTCTGTTTTGCTAAACTCAGATGTGCCCCTGCAGTACTTCTTAGTGTACCACAGAGAACCACTATCAACTGTTGGCATTAACTCTTTGTTTAAAAAAAAAAATTTTTTTTAATGTTTATTTATTTTTGAGAGACATAGAGGCACAGCGTGAACAGGGGAAGGGCAGAGAGAGAGGGAGACAAAGAATAGGAAATAGGCTCCAGGCTCTGAGCCGTCAGCACAGAGCCCGACGTGGGGCTCAAACTCACAGACTGCGAGACCATGACCTGAGCTGAAGTCGGCCGCCCAACCGACTGAGCCACCCAGGCGCCCCTGTTGGCATTAACTCTTTAAAAGAATACTATTTGGGGTGGCTGGGTGGCTCAGTTGGGTAGGCGTCCAACTTTGGCTCAGGTCATGATCTCACAGTCCGTGGGTTCAAGCCTCGTATGGGACTTTAGGCTGACAGATCAGAGCCTGGATCCTGCTTCGGATTCTGTGTGTCTCTCTCTCTGCCTCTCCCTGCTCATGCTCTCTCTCTTGCTCAAAAAGAACTAAAAATAAGCATTCAAAAAATAAAATAAGAGGGCGTTCACTTTCGAATGTCTCCTCTCTATAAAGAGAGCTTTCCTACTATTCTTACTTTCTAATCTTATACTTTAATAAACTTTTGCAAAAAATAAATAAATAAAATAAAATAAAATAAGAGAACACTATTTCTGGGGTACCTGGGTGGCTGAGTCAGTTAAGCGTCCAACTTCGGCTCAGGTCATGATCTCGTGGTTCATGATTAGGAGCCTCACGTTGTGCTCTGTGCGGACAGCTCAGATCCTGGAGACTGCTTCAAATTCTGTGTCTCCCTCTCTCCCTGCCCCTCCCCCGCTTGCACTCTGTCTCTCTCTCTCAAAAATAAAAATATATTAAAAAAAAATAAAAGAACACTATTTGCTACTCTGAGGTTAGGGCTTTGAAGTCCCTAAACTAAATGAAATATCAGACACAATGTCATTTTCAGGCATAAAAACTTTAAAGCTCAAACGTTTATGTCAATAGAATGTAAAACCTGCTAAAATGGGAAAATGTTTCATAAAGAAGAAAGGATGGAAACGTTGGGACATGAATTTGGGGTAAGGGGCAGTTCTCTGTAAAATATGCTGGCAAAAGGAAGATTAGACTGCAATATGAATAATCATTTGGTACACTGGTACAGAAGTTTTCAGAAAGCAATAATTTTTAAGAATGAAAACACTAGCAGCGCCTGGGTGGCTTAGTCGGTTGAGCGGCCGACTTCAGCTCAGGTCATGATCTCACGGTTATGAGTTCAAGCCCCACGTCAGGCTCTGTGCTGATGGCTCAGAGCCTGGAGCCTGCTTCAGATTCTGTGTCTCCCTCTCTCTCTGCCCTTCCCCTGCTCACACTCTATCTCTATGTCTCTCAAAAATAAATTTAAAAAAATGTTTAAAAATTTTTAAAAAAATCATTAAAAAAAAAGAATGAAAACACTAGACTTTTAATCCATTTGTTATCCTGTTTTACTTAGAAACAAAGATATATTTTTATAAAATAAATTTAAAATGTAAACAGAAAGGAGAGGTCAGGAAATAATTTTTATTTTCAATAGTAATTACTCATTCTCACCTCTGGTATGAAGTTTGTCCTGTTCTACAAATGAGAAAGTGAAGAAGGTAAGAAGGTGAAGAAAGGCTAGTTCAGAAGGCAGAAAAGTGTGAGTCACAGATGAAGTGCACACTGTAAAGCCTGGTGAAAGAAAATAAAATCATTTTAATAAAATAATTACAGTAGCAAAAGCTTTTACCATCCAGGAACTAGTGGAGGCTCAATCTTCAAGTATTTAAAGTTGGACATCTGCAATTTGGGTGTGTGTGTTGGGGGGTGCGCTTCTGCATTCTGGGTGGAAGAACAGAACTGGAATTTGTCCTTAGGTCACGTCCTCATTTCTGTTCAGGAAGTACTATTTTGGTAAATCTTTTAATCATACAAACATAAGGTCAGTCAGTCCCACCTGTCTTAGTCTGTCTGGGCTGCTATAACCAAATATCACAGACTGGGCAGCTTATAAACAACAGAAATTTATTTCTCACTGTTCTGCAGGCTGCAAATTCCAAGATCAAGGTAGGAGCATGGTCATGTTCTGATGAGAGCCCCCTTCCTGGTTCACAGCTGGGGCCTTCTTACTCTGTTCCACAGAGTGGAAGAGGCTAGGAGGCTCACTGGAGCCTCTTTTATAAGGCATCAATCCCATTTCTGAGGGCTCCTCTCTTATGATTTAAGAAACTCTGGGGGTGCCAGCACAGTGTCTGACTTTGGCTCAGGTCACGATCTCATGGTTCATGAGTTCAAGCCCAGCACCAGGCTCTGTGGTGACAGCTCAGAACCTCGAGCCTACTTCACATTCTGTGTCTCCCTCTCTCTGTCCCTCTCCCACTCACACTCTATGTGTCTCTCTCTCAAAAAAAAAAAATTTAAAAACACCTTTTTTTAATGAAGAAAAAGAAAAAGAAAAGAAGAAACTCTGAAAGGCCCCACCTACTAAAACCATTGCCTTTGGGGTGAGGACTTCAACATATGAATATTGGGGGAACACAAACATTCAGACCGTAGCATCATCCCTCAAGGGAAGCTCTGAATCAGCAAGTTACACAAATGCAAAAACTGATGTTAACATTCTGCTTAGTCTTTTAACTTAGTTCATTATTGGTGGAAACTTGCCTCTCCAGACACAGAAAATATTTTCCTCTATAATCTGAATTTTAACTGTTCAATGCCTAAAAATTATCCCTTTCTCTGAAGATATATGATTGGCCTTGTCCAACCATTTGTTTTCAAGGACATCAGGAAACCAGATTATGGCAAGAAGAACTTTCAGGCTAAACTCTTCTCCAATTTATGCCTGAGGAAATAGAATTACAAGAAAATAGATGAGTATGTGTATGTGTTCCCTGGGTTATATACAGAACTGGCTACACGATTTGTGGGCCCAGTACAAAATGAAAATGCAGAGCACTTTGTTCAAAAAGCAAGGAAAAAAAAATACCACTAAAATATAGGGTGTCTGGGTGGCTCAGTCAGTTAAGAGTCCGACTCTTGATTTCAGCTCATGTCATAATCTCAAGGTTTGTGAGATCGAGCCTTGCATCAGGTTCTATACTCACAGTGTGGAGACTATTTGGGATTCTCTCTCTCCTTCTCTCTCTGCCCCTCCTCCATGCTTGCTCTCTCTCTCTCTCTCTCTCTCTCAAAAACAAACTTTTTAAAAAAAATGTGCTTAAAAAGTAAAATAAAATAAATTTTAAAAGCTACAATAATATAAAGCTTTTTCCTCTCTTCCATTGTCTCTTTCTCAGCCTCTCGTGGTATTCTTTATTTGGTATTTAATGTCATCTCTCTCTAGCACCAGAATACCCATGGGCAAGTGCGGATCCTCACAGATACTGCCAAAGACCCTCTCCTTGATAAGACTGTAGGCAGACTCCCCTTCTTGACCAGGCCTGAACAATGGCCCCCATCCTGGCTGCATAGCCTAATTATAAAGAGAACTACTCAGTCAGTTTAGAGAAAATCTCTCACCCTTCATACATGATCACCCTGGCTTGCCTTCAGCAAGAATCCTGTTAGGTCAATTTAACAAGAATCCCTCTATTGTGGATATCTCTTTTTGGTAATTTTCCACCCACAGACCGCTTACTCTGCTCCTTGGCTATACATCTCCATTGTCCTTGCTGTATTCAGAGCACAGCCTGATCTCTCTATTCTATTGCCATAGTCTTGATACCTATTGTGACAGTTCTGAAAGTATTCCTCACTGCTTTAACAAATGTCAAAATAATTTTATCTTTAATTGTATGGTGCTGCCACTCAGATAGGATCTAATTGATCATCAAACCCCTGGACCTCCATCCAGGATCCCAAGTGCACATTTGAAACCTTGTCTTCACTACTGACTGGGGATCCACTGGCAAGTCTGACTACCAAGCCAGTCCCGTGGATGACTGTCCACTGAGGCACTGTAAAGACAGATTTTGATTCTTAGGATTCTGAGTATACTCTCTGAGGCTGGGTTATATACAGTCACAGCTGGAAGTTCTTTCTGGAACTTTCAAATGGAGATTCACCTCCCTGACTCTTGGGCTGGAAATTTCAAAAGGAGATTCACTCCCTGATTCTTGGTTTGCATATTTCTTCCTAGCACTTTGTTTCAAGTGGTGATTTATTTTCTGACTCCTAGGCTGGAAATTTGTTTCTTGGATCCTTGTGATCTCTATTTGATCCTACTTCTCCCATGGGAATGTCTCAGGCAACTGAAATTCCCTTCTCAAACTCCTGTTGACTATGCGCTCTACCAGCATAGCACTAATTCTGCCCAATTTCTTTCTGCTTGACATAATTTTATAAAGGATAATTTGGAACTTAGGGTCTCTCTGAAACTGGCTCATCTAAGACATCTCCCTTTCCATTGCCTCTACTGCTGTCCCCTAAGTCTCTCACCTAAAATTTAGTTCATAGACTCCATAAAATTACATATCAGAGCAAAAGAAAATCTTAAAGTTTCCTCCACAAATATTGATAAAGTCCTTTAGCCCTCCATTGAGTAGCTAAGCTCAACTCTTCCCACTCATCAGAAACACAGTTCAGATAAAAATGTAAAGTAGAAAAACAATGTGCCCAACTATTTCAGATAAACCAGTCAGTTTTATATTCCTGTTTCAAATGTTAATACTGGCTAAAATTTTAGAATGAAAGCTATATGGTCTTTATTAGTGTCTGTCTGTATGTTTGTGTATATTTATGTATATATATATAAGTCATATATATGTGATATTTTTTTGACCTCCAGATGGTATTACCAAATTAATTCACAAAATCCCATAAAGGAATTCTATTCAAACTGGCTTGGAGATCAGTAAGCACTTATTTAAATAAAATATTCCTAAAATTATCAGAAACACAGAAATTAATGAAAATGTTTTTCAAGTTCATGTGACTTGAGTAAATCTTTGATAGATGAGACTAGTTTGGTATTATTGGCTTAATAATGCAGAGATTCAGCATTAAGTACAATAGAAGCATATATTTTTATTTTACTTGAGATTACTAGTCAAATAAGATAACATTATATCTACTAGATATTTAAAATTATAAAAACTGGTGTGCCTGGGTGGCTCAGTTGGTTAAGCGGCCGACTTCAGCTCAGGTCATGATCTCACAGTCTGTGAGTTCGAGCCCTGCGTCAGACCTGGAGTCTGCTTCGGATTCTGTATCTCCCTCTCTCTCTGCCCTTCCCTTGCTCACGCTCTGTCTCTATGTCTTTCAAAAATAAAAAAATTAATTAATTAATTAATTTAAGAAACCATTAAAATTATAAAAACTATAAATTCAACCTAAGAACAAATGGACAAGTAAAGATACAGAAAAAAGAATTTGTTGAGGAGCAGCTGGATGGCTCAGTTGGTTAAGCGTTCAACTTTGTCTTAGTTGCATGTCTTAGGTCATGCTCTCATGGTTTGTGAGTTTGAGCCCCTCATTGGGCACTGTGCTGACAGCTCAGGGACTGGAGATTCTGTGTCTCTCTTGCTCTCTGCCCCTCCCCTGCTCACAGTCGCCCTCTCTCTCCCTCCTTCTCAAAAATAAAATTAACATTAAAAAAATTTTAATGAATTTGTTGATATCCATTATCCATACTTCATGTGTATCAAGCACTGCAGTAAAACAAAAAACCCGTGTATTTAACCTTTATAGGTTTTGCTTTTGTGATACTTGCCTACCATGTATATTCTGTAAAAATAGTTAACAGGGAAATAACTTGAGATGATGGCTAGCTTTGTTTAATGATATACCTGCCTGAAAATAGTTTCCAAAGTCTTTTTGGTAACTTGCAACCTTAGAGTTATGCTAAGTTTACTAATAGATACTTGTTAAGTATCTAGATCATTTCTAAGTAAGATAAACTACTGAAACATTCATCATTAAGCATAAATTTAAGTCTATACATTTTTGGCTTGTTACTTTTATATGGCACAGAGAAGTTAAATATATCTGGGTCTGTTAATAAGTTCTTTTTGCCATACTGAAAAGTGGTACTATGAGGAAGCATATACCTATAAAAATTGTGAGACGGAGTGATGGTTAATTTCTTGTGTCAGCTTGACTGGGCTAAGGGATATCTAGATGGCTGGTAAAACATTATTTTCTGGCATGTCTGTGAGTGTGTCTTAGGAACAGATTAGCATTTGAATCAGTAGACTGAGTAAAGAAGACTGTCCTTATCAGTGCTGGTGGGCATCATCCAATCCAATAGGAGCCCGAATAGAAGAAAAAGGTGACAGAAAAGCAAATTCCATCTCTTTACTTGAGCTGAGACATCCATCTTCTACCGCTCTTCAGCATCAGAGCTCCTGGTTCTTACACTTTTGGACTCAGACTGGGACTTAGACCATTGGCCTCTTAATTTTCAGGTTTTAAGACTCATTCTATCTTCTCATACTGCCTTTCCTGGTTCTGTAGTTTGCAGAGGGCAGATGATAAGACTTCTTAGCTGCCATAATTGTGTGAGCCAATTCTTATAATAAATTTTCTCTTATATATATCTTATAGGTTCTGTTTCTCTGAAGAACCCTGACTAATAAAAATGGTATCCTCATAAAATTTGTCAATCTGCTGTAGAATTGTGGTATGCAACAGACAATTCACAAGTGTCTACTTCCCAGTTTTCTGTTAAGAAAGGTTACTACTGGCTAAAATTTATAATAAGTATATGTAAATAAAACTACTACAAATAATAAGGGTAAAGAGATACAACTTTGCATGAAAAGAAAGCAAGGAATGTAGGATGTGTTTCAGTTAAGGGAAAAAGAGGAATTTTGTCCTATATTAAATGATTAGTTATTCAAGAATAATAGGAAGAGTATAGGACAAAAATTAATGGATATAAAATGTTGTAGGAGGTTTGTAGAAAAGAAAACTTGGAAGAGGAATCTTATCTCACACGGTCACAGCTGGCTCAGATTCAGCTGGTCGAAGCCAGTTCATTTATAAGGTTTTTTTGTTTTCTTTTTTTAATGAACTTAGCTATCAAAAGATACAAAGCTAGATTTTGGTTTTCTCCTTATTAAAAATGATAGTTTTTTTTTGATTATTGGTCTGCTCTTAATAAGAGATTATAAAAGGTTTTTCTTTATCTTTTGAATAACATGCCTAGGAAACTAAGATTTTGTGTCTTATCAAATAATTTCCTGTGCTTTATATTAACCTTTATCATGTCTTCAATTATTTAAAAGGACTCAGTCTTCTCACCTTTTTATTTATTTTTTAAGTTTGTTTATTTTGAGGGGAAGGAGACAGAGAGAGACAAAGAGAGGGAAAAAATGAATGGGGGAAGGGCAAGAGTGGGAGAGAGAATCCCAAGCAGGATCAGTGTGGAGCCCAATGTGGAGCTTGAACCAACCAATCATGATATCACGACCTGAGCCAAAATTAAGATCAGTTGCTTAACCAACTGAGGCACCCAGGCGCCTCAGTCTTCTCACTTTTTACAAGAGCTAAGGTTTTTAATAATCAGGTTATCTCCTATAGTTACTTTTGAATTCTTTTATTCTCACGTTGGTTAAATAGGTAGCTCAGGATTGTTTCACAGTGACCTATGATCTTATTTAATCAACTCTTCAAATCTTTTTAAAAAAAATTTTTAATGTTTATTTATTTTTGAGAGAGAGAGAGGAAGAGAGAGAGAGAATGAATGGGGGAGGGGCAGAGAGAAAGGGAGATACAGAATCTAAAGCAGGCTCCAGATTGAGCTGTCAGCACAGAGCCTGACACGGGTCTTGAACTCATGAACCAGGAGATCATGACCTAAGCTAAAGTCAGACACTTAAACAACTGAGCCACCCAGGTGCCCCAACTGTTCAAACCTTTTAAAATTTTTGACAGTTTTGCCTTTCCGAAATCAAGCCCTAAATGAAATCTTGATCTCAAACTGACTTTGAGATTTCCAAGAGGGCTTCTGGAGAAAGCTCAAAGGACTTGTTCTTTCACAGTGTAAAAAGAGAAATGTTAAAAAAAAATTAGGTTTATTTGTATGTTGAATGGCATAAAAAAAAAACATTGTCAAGAAGGGATGTTTAACTTTCCCTAGATTATATCCATATATGTAAATTTCATTAATATGAATATTTCAGAAATTATACAAGGTTCATAGCAATTATCAACATTCTCATTGTTCATGATATGTTCAGTATAATGTTATCAATTAAAAAAATTTTTTTTAATGTTTATTCTTATTTTTGAGAGAGAGAGAGACAGACAGACAGAGCATGAGCAGGGCAGGGACAGAGAGAGAGGGAGACACAGAATCAGAACACGGCTGACAGAGCTGTCAGCACAGAGCCCTACACAGGGCTCGAACTCACAAACCATGAGATCATGACCTGAGCTGAGGTTGGATGCTTGGACTGACTAAGCCACCCAGGCACCCCTAATGTTATTAATTATAATTCCAGTTATTATTTTTAAATGTTGTATGCTACAGAAACAACCAAAATGCTTGGTCAAATTAATTCATCTTGGATCTTCAACCATGGCCATTATTAAGCCTTTTGTTCACAGATAGTTATTGTTTTGCTCTGATACTTTCTTGAAAGTGTTTTAAAATAATTATAGGTTAGAGTGCTTCATCTTCAACAAAAAGAAACTGTCTCAGAGAGTCATGGAGAAGAATATGACAGGTACCCTTGGATACAGGTTTTTTGGTGCCATTACTTCGATAACTTTGAGACTATACTACTGGACTTAGTAAGGATTTCCAGAGCTCTAGTTGAGAAGCTGATAGTTTCCTAAAACTGCTAACCCAAGTTCAAGCAGAACAAGAATTAATTACATGGGATTTAATGATCTGATTAAGTATGATAATGACTTTTTCTTTGGAATTCTGCTAGTTCTTTAATGTTCTGTATGTTGGATATAATGTACTCCTTTTTCTTTTCTCTTAAGCTATGTATAACCCACAACAATTTAGTAATTATGCTTTTATAAACAGAATTTGAATACGTATTTTTCCTCTCTGCCTGATCCCTCCAGAATTAAGAAATTCTTGTTGGGAAGTCTTATGTCCATGACAAAATAATTATTTGCATAAGTTCAATAAGAATCTGTTATCCTTGTAACAGAGCATGATTAGAAAATTAGTTATATGGGGGTTCCTGGCTGGCCTGGTCAGCAGAGCATACAACTCTTGATCTTGGAGTCGTGAGTTCAAGCCCCATGTTGGGTGCACAGCTTACATGAAAAAAAATTAGGTGTATAATCTTTGACTGAGGTGTCATATTTCAGAATAATATGCATAGAATCAGATATGAACATAGAGTTTAAAGGAACTAATGTGACTTTATGGAACTGATGCTTACAAAGCCCCTTGGGGAAACCAGCCTGGTACCTGAGTTACAGAATTCCTGGTTTTACAGTAAGGAAAGTCACATCCTGACAGGCCCAGGAAACCTAGGGTATTTTGGGGAACTTGAGAAGAGAGGAAAGCACCCAAATCTACAGGTATCGCAGGTAAAGTTTAGTGGTGAGTTCTTGGCTTGGCCTCCTATCCTCAAGAGGTTTTTATAAGTCTAATTGGAGATTCCTTAGTTAAAGTTTGAGCAAAACCAACTTAAGGCCTATGTGGTCAATTACATTGACACCATACTCATGTATATAATCAGGCCAAATCTGATGAGACCAGATTTATTTTGTAAACAAGAATTAAAAAGGAGGGTGCCTAGGGGCACCTGGCTGGCTCAGTCAGAAGAGAATGTGACTCTTGATCCTGGTGTCATGAGTGCAAGCCCCACACTCAGAATAAAGCTTACTTAAAAAAAAAAAAAGGAGGATGACTGTAGAGAAAATTTCATTTTTCATAAATAATAGGAAGTATTTATGTTTCATAAATTACAAGAAAACTTCAGCATTCCTTTGTGAGTTTTCAGATTCTGGTTCTATTCTTCATCTTTGTTTCTTATCTATCTGTAAATTGGACTGGATCCTGCTGTCTTGCATATTTTGTCAGTCCTGACCAAATTTTCAGTTCTTCTAGTTTCCTCCAATATCTGGCTATAACTCTCCATATTAATGTTTTCCGTTTTCCCCCCACCCTCATGCATTAGAGCGATCAAGAATAAAAAGCTGACTACCCAGATCCTTACGGGAGATTCTAGGTTACCTTGTATCTAAGCAGGCCTTGCAAGCTGAAGCTGGACATTGGATAACCTTTGTGTCTGGAGCCACTGCTGGCATAGGAACCACTCAGTGTTCACTGGAAAACCTGCATCTTCACGCTCTGCTTCAGGAAATAACCACGAATGTGACATTGATGTCTATGCTATCATCAAATACCTTCACACTGCAAACCAGGAAATCCATCAGATTGCCACTGCTGTCCTCACTCTACCATCTGAGGAGGTTTCAAGCCCAACATCTAGAAATCTGTTCAACTGCTGCCCTACTACCAAGTCTCAACAGATGGTTCAGTTAGTCCTTAATGAACACAAGGCAACTAATGAAAAATGGACTTATATTGTCTAACAAGAGAGAATGTCTCTTCTTTCCTTGAATAAGAGGAAGGACTGACAAAGATTCACTTCTTGACCAAACTTGTAGACAGGCTCCTCTGAGCCTTTGTCTTAACTAGGCCTTTGCCTTGGCCCCCATGCCTGCTGGGCCTAACACCCCAATTATAAGAGTAATGTTGTTAAGGCAGGTTAGAGATAATCCCCCATCACTTGATATCTGATCTGATTCCTCAGCTCCTGCCCTTTGTAAGTGCTCACCTTGGCCTGCCATCAGCAAGAATGGTGTTATGTTAGCTTAATGAGAATCCCCCTACCTCTGATGTTGCCTCTTAGTAATTTTCCCTACTGACACTCCCCCCCACTCCCCACTCTGTTTCTTGGCTCTAAATCTCCATTTGTCCTTGCTGTATTCAGAGTTGAGCTTGATCTCTCTCCCCTATTGAAATAGTCTAGACACCTATTTCACCAGTCCTGAGTAAATACTCCTTTACTATTTTAATAAGTGTTAGAATAATTTTTTACTTCACAGTACTCCAAGCTCCCACCCTGAGACTTGGCATGAGGCCCAGGGTTTTCGCTTCCTGCCACCTGCAAGACCACATACTGTGCCTGCCTGTGGACACCAAAGTCAAGACCGGCATTTGTGCCAAAAAGGTCAAGGTACCTGAATCAGGGGTGAGGGAGAGGTGAAGTTTCCCCATTTCTCTGGGTCAGAGGGCAAGTTGGAGACTTTGGTGGCAGAAACACTTAGAAACACCCGTGCCCAGCAGAATGGACATCTCACAAGGGTCACTGGCAACACAGGCAAAAGGAAGAGGCTTGAATGGAAACAACAACAAAAACAAATAAAAGACAAACAAAAAACCGAATGATCCATTCTGGAGCACATGAGGAAATCCCCTGAGAAATTTCCAAAAATAGCAGAGGGAAGACTTAAAAGGACTACATTTCAGCAAATGATTTAGTGATAACTTAGTTATGAAAGGGAAATATAACTTCATTTTAAAGTTACACACTGCTGAGGCCAAAATGTATGGGTTGCACATTCCAGAAATTTATAAATAACTAGGATTATCAATCCTATTCTAAAACACACACACACACACACACACACACACACACACACACACACACACACACACAAATCTATGGCTATTCACCACTTTAAGAAACAAAATAGAAATGATTTCTTGGCTATGATACTGAAGGCTCCAGCAACAAATGAAAGCACAGTGAAACTGGACTTCATAAAAATTAGAACTTTTGTGCATAAAAGAGTAAAAAAGGATCCCACAGAATGGTAGAAAACATTGTAAATCACATATCTGATAAGAGATTAATATTCAGAATATATGAAGTTATATAAAGGTGTGGATAGGAATTATTGCTTACTGGGTATAGAATTTCAGTATGGGATGATGAAAAAGTTCTGGAGATGGATGGTGGTGATGACTGTACAAAAATGTGAATGTTCTTAATGCCACTCAAAATGGCTAAAATGTATATTTTACTATGATAAAAAAGCAAAGAAAAACCTAACTACCAAAACCCCCAAATTTATTAAACTATTAAGTTAGGAGATGGTTATTGGACTATAAAAGGATTTCTTAATTTTAAGGAAGACTCTTTCCTAGAGTTTTACTGTCTCTTCACAAATCATTAAACATTTGTTAAATGTTTACCTTTTAACAGGAAAAGGTAAAGAAAAAAAGAAAACATACTAAAGAGCTTTATGTGTCTCTTTACAAGGCTATTCAGTATGGGCTTTCCAAATGTTTTGTTTTGAAAAAAAATTTTAAATTATGGATATAATAAAATGAACTTCCTTGTATCTGTCACCCAGGTTTATCAACTGTTAACAATTCATTACATTACCTTTCTCTCTTTATATATATGTATGTATGTAAATTATTGTAATTTTATTATTTTTTGATAAGCTATTAAAGATTAGAGAGTAAACTGCAGACATCATGATTCTCTACCCCTAAATAATTTTAGTGCGTATTTCATAAAAACAGCGACTTTGTGGGGCACCTGTGTGGCTCAGTTAACTATCTGACTCTTGATTTTGACTTAGGTCATGATCTCTCGGTTCATGAGATTCCTCTCTCACCTCTCCTCTGCTCTCTCTCTCAAAAATAAATAAATCAACATTTAAAAAATTGAAAAGTTTCAGCTACGTGACTTTGTATCATGTAGTTACATTACAATGATCATAATTAGGAAACATATACACATTTCTCCAGTTAATCTTTTAATGTCATTTGTAGAAAAAATAGTTACCTTTTCTATCCAGAATCCAATCCAGGATCTGCGTTTAGTTGAGATGTTGTGTTCTTTACATTCTTTTAATCTGAAACAGTTCAGCCTTTCATGACATAAGTAATTTTTTGAGGAGTATAGGTCAACCATAGCACGTCCGTCCCTTGCTTGAAGGTTGGTCTGATTCATGTTTATGATTAGTTTCAGGCTATGCATTTTTGGCAGGAGTGCTACATAGGTGATGTCGTGTCCTTCTGAGGACATCACATTATGAGGTATATGACACCAGTTTGTCCATTCTTTCTTGGTTAAGGTAGTGTCCCCCAGATTTCTCCCCTAGAAGGTTACCCTTTGTTACCCTTATTTTTCCTTTTGTTATTGCAATTTGTGAGGAAGTACTTTAAAGCTGAGTAAATATCCTGTCAAAGTTGAACTCAGTGGTTTAAACATCCATTGACAATTCTGGCCCTAATTAATTATTTCTATGATGGTTGCAAAATAGTTAATTTTCTAACTTTATCATTTCTTTTAGTAGATGTTGTTTTAAAATGTAATGCTTTGTAACAAATATGTGCATTCTTTTATATGGCAGATATATTGGAAATAAATTTGTATTATGACTATGAATGTGAAAAAAATGCATTACATTTTTGACCCACAGAAGATATAAAAGAGAAAATTAAAGAGGCAAGGCAAAAATGGGCAAGTATTTCAGTTTTCTTTCCAAAAAGTAGAGATTTCTTTTGGATGAAAACAGTCATCTAAGACTACGCTAGTGTTTAATATAAAGAGGTCTATTTCCAAGATAAAGATATAGAGTGAAGACAACTTTTTAAATAAGTCTGATTATCAATAACCAAGCAGAGAATAAACATCATTCGGTAACAGTTAGGGATTAGTGAGAAAGATTGGTTCTGGGTATTTACTTCTTTAAAGCTTATTTTAAATATTATCTTGAAGTGGGGTGTAGTGATTCTAATCATATTTAGCTGTTTTATAGAAGCACACTTACTGTGATCCACAGAACTAAGGAATCATTAGTCATGTAACAGCAGGATGTAGTAATTGCACATAATAAACTAGAAAGAAAAATCTTCTGATGCTGAACTTGCAAAAATGAAGATATTAAGTGAGAAAAACCTTAAGTCAGTGGTTCTACACCCTGATAGCACAAAAGAAACACCTGGGAGCATTTACGATGCCCAAGCCCCACCTCAACCTAGTTACCCCAGCCTAGCATGGCTGTGTTGAAAAATCTCCCCAGGTGGTTCTAATGTGCAGCCAGAGTTGAGGATCACCACCTAAATCCATCACCCTATTGAGGAAGTAATTAAAACTCAGGCTGGTTAAAGATTCCTGCTCATTTCTCTATTGCTTTTTTCATCCTAGGCTAATATCTTTCATTGTTCCCAAAGCCCCTTGGGATATGCCTAGAGGACCTCTGTCAGCAGCTGTACCCAGTTGTCTTACTTACCACTTATAGTTCCTCCTTTGGGGTAGGACATACAATAAATATTTCCATTTCTCTGGATTCTTCTCCCTTTCATTTTTTTAAGTTTTTAATTTTTTTTTAAGTTTTATTTATTCTAAGAGAGAGAAGGAGAGGGGCAGAGAGAGGGAGAGACAGAATCCCAAGCAGGCTCTGCACTGCCAGTGTGGAGCCCAAAGTGGGGCTCAAATTCAAGAACTATATCATGACCTGAAACCAAGAGTCACTTAACAAACTGAGCCACCCAGGCGCCCCGGTGTTTTTATTTTAATTCCAGTTAGTTAACATACTGTGTTATATTACTTTCAGGTGTATGATATGGTGATTCGACACTTCCATACATCACCCAGTGCTCATCACAAGTGCTCTCCTTCATCACCTACACCTACTTCACTCATTCCCCCACATGCCTCCCCTCTGGTAACCATCAGTTCTCTATAATTAAGAGCTTGTCTCTTGATTTCTCCCTCTGTCTCTCTCTCTTTTGAGTCTCTTTCATTTTAAGGATTTCCAATGCAACAAATAAAATTATAAAACATACATTGCAGAAACTGTAGATATTGTGATGATTTTAGTTAATTCTTAAAGTATCTGTTCCTTATTGAAATATAAACAAAAGTTTTGTTTGCTGTTTTCCCTTCCCAGCCTCGGTTCTTTGATAATATAGAACAATGCTCTACACTTTCATTGTATTATTTTTACTCACCAGGGTTTAAGTTTACTAGGATCCAACGTTCCTAATAAGAATCCCCAAACTTTCAATCTGACACCCTTCTTAGAGGTCCCAATGATTTTACTAGGGCAAACATATCAATATGTACATTTATATGCATGTTTATGCATGTATACACACACACACACTCATGCTAGTTATATATAGCAAAACATTCAATTGCTACAAGACACCAGGTTTACACTTCCAGGGAACTAGTTTATACAATCTCTATTTTTCCTAGTTTGCATTGGAAAACATCACCCTATTGTTTCCTGCTTCTGCACATTGAAAATCATAACAGATATAAAGAAAAAATACATATAAAACTAAAATCTAAGCCAATAAAATAAAAGTTTTTTGATTTATTAAATTCATTTTGTAACATGCCAAGGAGCAGTGAAATCAGAAGGAAACATAACTACTAGCAGTCATGATAACTTCTGATGAGTAGTTATAGGAATTTCTTGAGACTCTTCTAAATCCTAATATGAATATTTTAACACCACAAAATACATCTTTTAGGTAAGTCAGTGTTATAAACTCTTGTCCAAATGTAAAACCTATTTCTGAATATCTAATTTCAGCAAACTTATGTTCATTTAAGTAAAAATGCTAGGAAAGTATAGTTCCTTCGAGTTCAACATGTGGATTCTTTTTTTTCATTTTTTTTTAATGTTTATTTATTTTTGAGAGAGAGACACAACATGAGCAGGGGAAGGGCAGAGAGAGAGAGGGAGACACAGAATCTGAAGCAGGCTCCAGGCTCTGAGCTGTCAGCACAGAGCCTGACGTGGGGCTCAAACTCACAACCATAAGATCACGCCCTGAGCCTAAGTCGGATGCTTAACCAACTGAGCCACCCAGGCGCCCCCACATGGGTTCTATTTAATCAAACATTTCTATCTTTGAGGAGGTCGAAGCATTTTGCTGCTCTGGTCACAATAAGTAACCCTAGACTATGCTTGTGTCCTATGGTCTGTCCATAAAAGATTAACTCTACCAATGGAAGTCTCTGGATATCGTATGTGGGGAAAGAAAGAAAACAAATGAGCTGTTTTAGGACTTTGTCATTTTTTCATCTAACATGCAAGTTGCCATTTTCCTTTGTTTACTTTCTCTCTACCTCAAAATTACAAACAACCACAATAAGAAAAACTACACCCAAACTGTCCTGTTTTATTCATTTTGAAAATGGAACTATGACTTCTGGCCTCTCGTTCATTGTTTCATGACACCATTAAAATAAAACAACTGAAAATTGCCACCATGCTAGTTATAACGGAATTTAATCTATGCAATTAGATATAAGAAATTCAGAAGCTGAATCTGGTTAAAAAGGCTTGATATGATGCAGGAGAAGGTAAGGTTTGCCCCAAACCCATCTAGTGTAAAACTACATGATTTTGAAGAGACCACTAACAAAATAAAATGCCATGTAAAAAAGAAGTTAAAAACAAACGAACAAAAAGATGTAGAAAAAAGTTCCAGAATCCAAGAAATAATCTTTTGATAGGAAACGCTTGATTACCTACAGTTATTTTTTTACTTCTTGAATGCTCTTCACCAAAATTTAGCTACACTTAGGGTAGGGTGTTGGGGAGTTTCTTCTTAATGTGGTCTTAAGGATCTTTAGTTTTAGTAAAGAAGCTATCATGCTTCCCTAATGCCCATTTATTGGCCTTTAAAGGTCTATAATTGCATTCAAAATGCTACATTTCTTTTCATTTCAAAAAAATGTGTCTGATGAATTTTATTACCTCACTTCAGTACAGTCATGCAGGGCTCAGACAGGTGCCTTGTAATCTCCTTTCCTCAGCTCCTCAGCAGTGCAGTAATCCTCCTGAGTTAGAACAACACTGACTTCATATCCATTACTGAATGTCTTTGAACATTAAGTGTGTAGTAGCTTTTGATAACAGAGGGGCTTCCACAGAGGCAAGGCTAAAATCACAATAACTGACTTTAAGTATAATAAATAGCACCATGTGCAGGGGCCTTTCTATATCATAAGGGCCTGAGCATGTTTGAGCCATCAAGTCAAGAGACAATTTCCAAATCCTCTGAGTCAATGTGACAATAGCCTGGGTTAAGGTTTTGCTCTCTTCTGAACACTTGATTTAGGCAAGGTGAGAGAAGAAAGAATAATTATTTTCCAGATTTAATCTTTTACTTTAAAAGAGATTATTATAGCAAACCCCATTACTTATTATCTAATTTTAACAATTATCAACATTTTGCCATAAATAAAAATGTTTATTTACTTATTTTTGAGAGAGAGAGAGAGAGGAAGAAAGAGAGTGTGAGTTGGGAAAGGTCAGAGACAGAGGGAGACCAAGAATCTGAAGCAGTCAGAGCCTGACCCAGGGCTCCAATTCATGAACCATGAGATTATGACCTGAGCCAAAGTCAGATGCTTAACCTACTGAGCCACCCAGGCGCCCAAACATTTTGCCAGTCTTGAGAAAAAAGAATTTTAATATTAGGGAGGGGTACAATAATTAAGACAGTTACAGTAAAAATATGACAAGCTGACCTGAAAAATTAAACAAGAAAAAATGAAAAGAATGCTAGTCAATTACAAGAAACTTGCTTTCTGCTGGCCCAGCATTCAGTTTTGTTCAATACTGTAAAAGTAATTGCTGCATGGTAAAGGAAATTTTCAGCTGAAACAACATACACATTGCCTTTACTGTGGGTTTTATGAGACCCTGAACTGGGAAGAGTGGTACTCTCTTTCCTCCAAGACTGCTGCAGTGTTCTAATTTCAAAAGATTATGGTGTACATGAAAAATAGAAGAAGGAAGATCTTCTTTCAGAGGCATTCTGTGATGGAAAGGGCCCAGGGTGACGCCTGGAAAGTTTAGGTTCTATTCTCAACTCTACCAATAGGTGGCTGGGTGACCACTAACAGAATAAAATATTATAGAAAATAGGAGCTAAAACAAAAAAGATGTAGAGGAAATTGTGTAGGGGGCAAGAGCATAGTAAACTAAAGCAGATTAAGGTTTAAAATGGCAATCTTGCTTTAAAAAAAAAATCAACCTCCAGGTTTAACCACCAGTTACAGGGGATAGAAGAACACGTCATATAACCACAAGGAAACAGCCATATCCAAAATGGGGGACATTCTATGGGGGAGGGAAGAGAGCCAGTTTCTATAACAAATCAATGCATTAAAAGAAAAAAGTGAGGAAAATGGGGAGGGAGGATGCTCTTACAGAATAAAAGAGATTTAAGAACTATAACAAAGAAATGCATTGTGTGAACCATTTTTGGATCCTAATTTAAACAAACCAACTGGAAAATACACCTTTAGGACAGCTGGGAAAATATGAAGATGGCCTTGGTGTTACATAGTAAGCAATTACTTATCATTTTGTTAGGTGTAACAGTGTGGTGGTTATTATTTTTTTAAATCTTGTTAGAGAAGAGATGTTTTACTAAAGTATTTACTAGGGAAATGAGATATCTGAGACTCTCTAAATTTCATTAGCAAAAAGAAGAAGAGGAAGATTTAAAAAAAGGAAAGACAGAAGGAAGTAAAGAAAAAAAGAAAAGTACGTGGGAAAGGATAGATGAGACAATACTGATAAAATGTCAATTTTTGTTGAAACTAAATAATTATACATTATAAAACATGGGTTTCATTACACTTTTCTTTCTACTTTTGTGTATGTTTGAAAATTTCCATAATTAAACTTTTTTTTAAACTTCTTTTTTTTAATGTTTATTTATTTTTGAGTGTGAGAAAGACAAAGTGTGAATGGGGAAAGGGCAAAGAGAGAGGGCAACATAGAATCTGAAGCAGGCTCCAGGCTCTGAGCTGTCAGCACAGAGCCCAACTCAGAACTGTGAGAACATTCCCTGAGCCCAAGTCGGACACTTAACCCACTGAGCCACCTAGATGCCCTCATAGATAAACATCTTTTAATGGATGCTTTGGTGTATTGCGGGGACATGATATTGATGTCAGTCCACCTGCTCCTTGAGATTCATGGACTGAGAATTTTTCATCCTATTTTAAAGAAAACAATGTAGTAGCACTTAGAGGACACAGATGTGATTTAGGTTAGGCTTACTCTAGCATTGTTTTTGTATCATAATATACTGCAGTTGAAGAAGGGCTACTTAATTCCCGCTTATTCATTATTTCTGTAACACAACATTTTCTAACTCTTGTGTGCTTTAGGAAATACTATTTATAAATTAAACACTGTATGAGTCCCTAAGCCAGCCCATTTAGATGAAACAGGAATTTGTTTTTTTTAATGTTTTATTTTATTTTTTTGAGAGAGAGAGAGAGAAGGAGACAGAATGTGGGGGGGAGGGGCAAAGAGAGAGAGAGACCAGAATCAGAAGCAGGCTCCAAACTCTGAGCTGTCAGCACAGAGCCCAATGCAGGGCTCAAACTCACACACCATGAGATCATTACCTGAGCTGAAGTTGGATGCTCAACTGACTGAGCCACCCAGGTGCCCCTAAACAGGGGTTTTTATACCACCAGAAAGCCCATGCAAGTACATTTCATTCTTAGAACATATTCATGGACTTAGGTGAAACTGCACCATGGAAATTTTAAGCTTTACTAACTAAGGTGAACAAAACTTGTCAACTCAAGGTCCTAGACCTGGACAAATATGAATTGTGGTTCTTTCCCCAACATCCAACACCAATTTAACCTCTTCAATGACAACTTTGGTTCCATCTAAAGCCTCTGCCCTTATCGGCAAAAGCTAGTAAAGAGTAGTTGGCAGGGTTGTGACTTTCTTTTTTTTTTAACTTAACCACTTTTTTTGAGAGAGAGAGAGTGAGCACAGGAAGGGCAGAGAAAGGGAGAGAGAGAATCTCAAGCAGGCTCCACGCCCAGCGCAGAGACCAATATGTGGCTTGATCTCACAACCATGAAATCATGACCTAAACTGAAGTCGAGTAGAATGCTTAACTGATGGAACCACCCAGAAGCCCCAGAGTTGTGACTTTCTTATGCCTACAACGCATCTCTCAGAATGCAAAACGCTGACAAAGGCCTTTTCATAGGTTTTTGATATAAAGAAGGCAAACATCAAAAAACTAACTTGATTTTTAAAAATTAGCCAAGTTTTTGTACAGTAATTTGCTTTTAGGTAAATTTTTAGCAGAATTCTAAACATTCTAGAGTAACTGTTAAGTTATGACTGGACAAAAATGTGATTAGTTTTTTCAGAATTGGAAGAAAAACAGTAATTCTTTAAAGGTTTTTAATACATCTCTGGTGATATATCTCCAAATACTCTCTTTTGAACAATAGCCCAGCATAGGAAAATTAAGGCATGTTATAGAGAGGCCAAGAATACGTTCTAGAATGAAAATACTACCAGCAATTAATATACATTAAGATACATACCTTAAACAGCTGGCATTTATTATTCAATATAGTTTTTAATAGAAATTTGCAAATACACACATAAGTGTATGGATCAAAGGATTTTCACAAAGTGATCACAATTGACTACTGACCACCCGGCTTAGAAAACAAGTCATAAGGGGGTACCTGAATGGCCCAGTCGACTGAACCTCTGACTCTTGATTTCAGCTCAGGTAATGATCTCGGGGTTGTGTGATCAAGCCCCATGCTGGGTTCTATGCTGAACATGAAGCCTGCTTAAGATTCTTTCTCTCTCTCTTTCTCTCTCTTTCCCTCTGTCCCCCTCCCCACTTATGTGCCCCGCTCCCTCCTTCTCTCAAAAAGTTTTTAAAACAAAGTTTTAAAATAAGGAAGGCAAGTCATGGGGATAAAAGGTACAGCAAGGAATACAGTCAATGGTTTTGTAAAAGCATTGTTTGATGACAGATGGTAGCCACACTTGTGGTGAGCATATAGCATAGAGTTGTTGAATCACAGTGTTCTACAGTGGAAGCTAATGTGACATTGTATGTCAATTATACCTCAATAAAAAATTAATTGAATAAAGAAAAAATTTAAAAATATTATGCAGTAGGCTCCTTGTATATCAACCAGTTGGAATCTCTGTAGCCTCATTGTCTGCACTATTTTTTGCTCTTTTGCCATATTTTATTTTAGCCTGTTCTAAATTTTACATAAATGGAATCGGGTAGTATGACTTTTTTTATCTACATTCTTTTGCTCAACACTGTTTGTAAAATACATCCATATTGTTGCATATGCTGTTATTTTAACTGCAAAGAGTATTTCATTGTATGCATACCCCATAGTTTATCCGTTCTCTGTTAGTGGGCATTTGGGTTATTTTCAGTTTGGTGAATTACAAATTGAACTGTTTTGAAATTCTCCTAGTATCTTTTGGTGCACATATGAATTCATGTCTGTTGAGTATATGCAGATGGCATTTGTTTCAATAAAACCTGAGGTTTACAGGGCAGGGATCACATTTCCTTCATCTTTGTCGTCCCAGGACATACTAGTGGCTGGTAGTCAGGAGATAATAAATTGTTGCTAAATGAATGAAAAAATAGATGCTTTCTATGGCTAATTAGCTTTCCTTCAGGACTTAACGCCACGCCACCCAAATTAGTATATTTTTGGGTAGTATTGGAATCTTTCTATATGCCAATTTTCCTTTCAGTTAGGTTTTATCAGAGAGGTTTTCTATATTGCGTACCCGTGTGTTGTAACTGAAATGATTGATGCCCTGCAGGCATTTCAAAAAACAACATGCATATTAAGACTGCCCTCTGCCTAGTGCTGTTTACAGCTTGCTTTTTGCTTTGTGAACTGCCTGACACTTTTGCTCAGTCATTTATTACTGAGGCTGCACTCTACATTTATCTGTCTGCTACTCCTCTTACAGGATACCATAGACTTTTTAACTTGAATTAGCTCTGGTTATAATACTAACTCTCACAAGTTGGTTACATAAACTTTAAAAAAAATGAACTTTAAACTAAAATTTTGACTTTTATCTTTTTGCAATGTAGGCGTGGGACAAAAAAGAGCACTTTTTGAGGCTATATTTATATGAAATGGGAAATGCTATGGCATATGCTGCAGGTGTTGATATGTAGCCAAAAGAAATGACTAGCAATATTAGTATCTTACCTTATCTTCCTCTCTCTTGTTCAGAAGATGTTACTTATCACTGTGAGTGGCATCAATTAATATAATGAGAAGATGATGGAGCTAAACAACGACAACAAAAATATCACAAGCTCTTCATTCAGCTACAGACACTGAAAACGGGCCACCCAGGTGGACTTCTAGAATTGCAGAGCTCAGGATTCTCTGATTCTTACATTACCAATTAGCTAGAGCAGGAGACCTAACATTGTTAGTAGCTCAAAAATATAAGCTCTAAAAACTTTAAAATTAAACACAATGTATCATTTGCTACACATTTTTGCTGAAGACAAAATACTTCCATGAAGAGACTGATTCAGAGATGTCAACCCAAAAGTCTTTAAAAGGAAGGACACATCTAAAAAGGACAGTCACTTTTGATGGTTTGTCCAATTAACTTAGAAATATCCTTGACATTTTTCCTCTGGGAAGAAAGACTTTGGGTGACAGTTTTTTATACTGCTGTTGTTTGGGGTTGTGGAATTT
This sequence comes from Paguma larvata, assembly GCA_030068075.1. Classification (NCBI taxonomy): domain Eukaryota; kingdom Metazoa; phylum Chordata; class Mammalia; order Carnivora; family Viverridae; genus Paguma; species Paguma larvata. The sequence continues at coordinate 91,483,410 of CM057823.1, forward strand.
TCTTCTTCGTTGTTTTTAGCCTTTAAGCAATGAGAAATGGCCTTGAACTTAAGCTCTGGAGTTTTATATCTCCTTGCATGCATGTAGCTACTTTCTGGGTCATTGTACTTGTAGTTTCCCTTTTTTCCCCTCTTAAAGTCACTTTGATATCTCATCATCATTTAAAAACTACTGTTCCCAAAGGCCTCTCCTAGTTATCTTTTAGATGACTGATTACTATCAAAAGAGGAAAAAAAGTAAAATAAACTTTAAAATAAACCTAAAAAGAAAAGGGAAAAAATCCAAACCATTTAAATCAGTGCCATAAAACTATTTTGGAAAACCAGCTTTCTATATTTTAATGCTTTCCATGTCTGAGGCATTTCTCCAGACTTTGGTGCTATAATTGTAACACCATCTTGACACTTCTACTTTTAAGCCACAAAGTTTGTGCCTGTTCTTTTTCAAAGAGAAAAAGTTGGAGCCAAGTGACCACTACGCATACTCATGACTCATAGGTAATGGAGGCAGCAGGGAAATGTCCACACTGAAAAAGCAGATCTGAGCCTATGCTTCTTGATGGTATATGGAGTGGGGAAGGTGTCCAGGGCACTGGAGAAAGGAGCATGGCTGAGGTTTACACCTGCTCTGATAAGGGAGGAGAGGAGAGGCGAGGCAACCTGTGCAGGGCAAAAGCCAGGAAGGAAGACTCCTTTGTAGGATTCAGAGAATAGGCCCCCCCGCAGGCATACATTGCACTGCATGTATAGATTTGGAGCACTTTGAAAAGAGACCCTTCTCTCAGTTGAGGTAAGAGAATATCAGTCTAGATGTCAGCCCCTCCTCCAGCTCTCCGCCAGGTGCTCTATGCCAGACACAGCCTGGATAATCACAGGTTGCAAACATTACTGCATGGCAGTCTTGCAATTTACCAGTTCTCTGGCTATCCTACCCCAAAAGGGACTTTGTCTAGGCCGTGTCCAAATCACCCACAACTGGTCTTCCAGCCAGCCACACTGGTGTGGGAACTTTGAGACATAAGCAGGTCTCCTAAAACATAATTCGAGATTGGTGGAGAAGAGGACAGGGAGAGATGGTGATAAACAGACTCATCTCAAAAACTTTTAAAAAAACACACACACAGTCAAAAATAAAAAAAAAATAAGGAGCTGCAATAGGCAGAGCTGGGGAATTGTAACAGAGAAAAGAAAGAAAAATTATATTTACTAAGTGCCTCCCACATGCCAGGTTTGTTTAGATAGATGCCTTATTTTTATAAATTAACTCTTAGGGGTGCCTGGCTGGCTCAGTAGATAGAGCATGTGATTCTTGATCTTAGGACTATAAGTTCCAGCCCACATTGGGTATAGAAATTACTTAAAAATAAAAATCTTTAAAAATAGATAGATAGATAGATAGATAGATAGACAGACAAAATCTCTTAATCATCAAGAAACTTTGGATGTAAGCTATTGTCTTCTTTTTCCCAATAGGGAAAAAAACTAAGGCTAAAAGAGGGTATGTCAGTTACTCAAGGTCACATGGGTGGTAAGTGGTAGACCCAGTCCCCAAATATTACAATTCTTAATGACTTGCTCTTTCAATTCTCACACACTGATACCGCCTATCTCCAGATGCGACACAGGAATTCTGGGTCTGAATGGCATGACAGAGACTACTGGTTGTGTTCTAATAGCCATTCTCTGGTTCTTTATTAAAAGGAGAACTAATTTTAGCTGAGCACATAGCCACTCAGCTAACAGACTATATTTCCTAGCCTCCCTTGCACAAAGGTCACATGATTGAATTTTGGCCAATGAGATGTAGGGAGAAATGCCACGTGGGTCTTCATGGAGGCCATACATCTTTTTGTTCTCCTTTCTTCTTCGTGCTACCTAGAATGTGGATATAATCTTAAGCCATGATGTTACTTTGAGAATAGAAGTTAGAAATAGCAGAACAAAAATATGGAAGCAGCCCTGGTCTCTAACATGGACTATCCACCTCCAGACTTCTTATTTATGAGCTATCCAGATTAAACCACTATTTGGGACTCTTCCTCACTTGTACATAAACCCAACTCTAACTGGTAGGATCTGCCACCTTATATGCTCACACCACTGACTTCTTTTCTCCTTTATACCTCAATTCACTCTGGTTCTACCCTTTTATACCTCAAGCTAATTTTATAATTTTTTTTCATGATTTTCGTGATCCCATGGCTTGTGAGATTGAGCCCGGTTGTCAGGGTCTGTGCTGAGAGTGCAGGGCCTGCTTGGGATTCTCTTTCTCTCTTTCTCTCTGCCCTTTCTTTTCTCCAAATAAACAAACAAACAAATAAGTGTTTGTTTTTTTTTAAGAAAGAGGCCAATATTTTACACTAGAATTAAAATTTTTAAAAAGAGAGAGAGAGAGAGAAGGGGTCAGTCCCTTTTGTAGGGAAATTCCTTATTGATGATTTCCTTATCTTTTCAGTGTAAAGCTCTGCTTGCCAAGGGGTAAAACTCACCTTTGACAGGTCCCCTGAATTTTCAACACATTCTCTCCCATAAAGTAATTATTCATCCTAACTTAAATAACTGAAGGACATCAATTACCTGCATGTTCCCTGAAGAAAGCCCATTTGTTCCTAGATGACTTGTTCTTCCACCCAGATTTACAGGAAATCACCTCTGCTTCCCAGATATACCAGCTTTGTGAACAGGAATGTTATGTATGTTTGGGTAGGTTGTACACTGCAGAAGGGCATTCACCATGAGAAAGAGGTACTATCTTTTAATCAAAGCACAAAAGAGCTATCTGATGGCCAAGTTATTGCCTACATGGCTATATCTGCTCAGGCACTATATGGGATAACTATGTACCTGTCTGTGACAACAAGACTTTCACCCCTATTAGTCTTAGTCTTCTCATCCATAAATACAGATAAATTCATAAAATCCATGTTTTCTCCTCTATAAGGAGAAAATACCAAATATAGAAGGTAAGATGAAATAGCTAGGTTTCAAAGTTCTCCACAAAGTCTCAGAAATTCTGCTCACCCTTCCTTTTATAAAGACTCTTGTGACCCCCCAATCTAAAAAAGTCATGTACAGAGTCATTCTCTATTACATCAGTTTTATTGTCTTTATTATCTGAAAATATTCTTTTCATTTACTGTTTACTGCTTATTGCCTGTCTCCTTCCCATCCCCACTGTTCTAGACTATGAGACACATGGGATCAAAAGACTTACTGTATCCTCCACCACCCAAGAGTTTCTGGCATATAGTTTTCAATAAATATTGGTTGAGAAATGAATGCATAATTTTGATAGTACTGGGAAAAAATTCTACAAAGTACTATTATTAGTGGTAATTCAGGGCTTTAATAACTCATATGTTTCTCTTATCAAGATTAAGCTACTTATCACATTTACTACTGAGACATTTAAAGTTTAGAGGGTAAGAACACCAGAGTGAAAGACCAAAGAAAGGCTGAAGTGCTGGTGTGTAAATGAAGAAGCCAGTGATTGTTTCTTTGTTTTTATGCTATTTCTGAGTTGAATACGGAAGTTGTGATACTTTACCTATTCAGAAACATTTTAAATACACATCTGGAAGGTCACCAGTTCCGCTTTTTGCCACAGTAGAAGAAATCTACTAAAGAATAGCCAAGAGGGGTGCCCAGCTGGTTCAGTCAGTAGAGCATACATCTCTTAAAGAGATCTCAGAGTTCTGAACTTGAGCCTCACACTGGGGTGTAGAGTTTACTTTAAAACATAATAACAATAACCAAGAGATTGCTACCTTGCTCTGTACGTAGAATGGAAATACACAGGTGATTGGTGAGCCTTTATTTGTTTTGTGTGGGGAATCCCCAAAGGGCATTCCTCATTTCAAGAAAAGTTAGGTTTTCCATACTCCCTATAACCTTTCTCAATTAGTCACACCAATCAGATTCTCTCTTCCAACAAATCTGCATCCTTTTCACTGGCTTCTCATTCTAGCATTTGTGCTAGCTTACCACCTGTGGAGCAGAGTACTGATTTGTTTTTTTTTCTCCTGAAAGCTATGGTTATGCATTTTAAAAATCAGCTTTCTTTCCATTTCATATAGGTGCTCTATTATTCAGGTTTAAGAAAAATAAAGAGGAAGAGGTAGAGGAGAAAAAAGAAAAAAGAAATAGGGTAATGTCTGCTCCTGACTGCTGCTGTGAAATATTAAAATGCCACTGACTTCACCCTACACATAAAAAGAACAGAGATGCACAAAGCAGCATTTTAGGGATGTGAAAAATGTCCTTAAAAATAAGAAGATGCTGGGGCGCCTGGGTGGCTCAGTCAGTTAAGTGTCCAACTTCAGCTCAGGTTATGATCTTGAGGTCTGTGAATTCAAGCCTTGCATTGGGCTCTGTGTTGACAGCTCAGAGTCTGGAGCCTGCTTTGGATTCTGTCTCCCTCTCTCTCTGCCCCCTCCCCGCTTGCACTCTGTCTCTGTCTCTCTGTCTCTCTCTGTCTCTCTCTGTCTCTCTCTCTCTCTCTCTCTAAAAATAAAGATTAAAGAAAAAGAAGAAGAGGGGCGCCTGGGTGGCTCCGTCGGTTAAGCGTCCGACTTCGGGCTCAGGTCATGATCTCATGGTTCGTAAGTTCAAGCCCCGCATCGGGCTCTGTGCTGACAGCTCAGAGACTGGAGCCTGTTTCAGATTCTGTGTCTCCCTCTCTCTCTGCCCTTCCCCTGCTCTTCCAGCTGCTAATGCTCTGCTCTGTCTCTCTCCCTCAAAAATGAATAAACATTAAAAATAAATAAATAAATAATAATAAATAAATAAAAGAAGATGTAAAAATGAAATAGGATAGAAAACAGATCAAGAGGAAAAAAACATAAGATGAAAATAAGCAGCAGAAGATAATCCCTTCTAATCACTCACAGAAGTTGTTAAATAACATTTTTTTAGAAAGAGAAATATTCCAATACAACTTCATCTCTTTAGTGTCTTGAATCTTTAGTTTAAAAAATGAAGATGTACTGAATATAGTAAAGATGTTTCTTCTTTTAAATAAAGATGCTATAGTTTCCTATTATATTAACTGTGAATCAAGTGGATTTTAAAAAATTAATGTTTTGGCATTTGATTATTTTATAAAATAAAATATGATACAAATTATAACATCAGGATTAGAAAAGTATCTTCTTAAGAAAAGAACATATATCTATTGGTGAAATACTTAAAACTATATTAAGACAGTTATGTATATATCAGAAACAGAAAATAGTGTTTTCAAATAGAGAAGACATTAGCAAATTTCATAAGTAATGAATTAGAGTTTATTTTATAGTTTCACCCTAGAATAACAATTTGTTTGGTTAAGTCCAATCCTGGGTCTTGAATTAGCATGTCACTATATAAAGATGTAATTTGAGCTTGGGTTCCTGCTTTAAAAAAAAACCTTTATGTATTCTTTGAAAATGGTATCATTCACTGAATAATGCTTATTAATGATGAAATTAAAAGATAAAGATTACTCAAAATGGTTAGAACAACATCTGTGACACTGTGGTAAGGTAAAGATAAGATAAGGTTTTGAAATCAGGTAGACCTAAGTTAAATCCTGACTCTACCATTTGCTTGTAAGGACTGTAATAATCTACTTAAATTCTTAGCTTTGGCTTCACCAGCTTTAAAATAGAGGGATTATTGCCCACCTTACATGGTTGTTGTTTAAGTCAACATAATGTATTTAAAAGCATCTTGGTCTCTGATGGACACAAAAGTATTCAAGAAATCTTAGGAAGTGAGGCAATGTTAAATTCTGCATGCAAAATACTCTAATTTTAAATAGCAACAACCTTTGGATTTTCTGAAATAAACCTAAAATAAAAGGTATTCAAGAGAAAAATAAGAAGTATCCAGGAGAAAAAAAATTAAGATTCAATTTACCATGAGATGCATACTTCAAAGATTATAAGTCTTTAGAAGTCAACAAAATATGGGACTAAATTTAACTATTTCCTTTTGAAGTCTAAAAAGTTGTAGAAATATATAGACCATGGTACCATGATATCATGATCCATGGTATTACAGATTATGATAACAATCATGATCATTATGTTGGTTTCAATTTTCTCCATTTATAAACTCAGAATCAGGTAAGTTCAGAAGGGCTCAGACTGAGCTGTAAGATGACTTCTGACTCACAGAGCTCCTCTCTCTAAGATGACTGCTATTTCATGAATTTAAACAAGTGCCACAAGTGCTCATTTCCATGTGTGACATTTTTTATAAACTTCCAGGTTTCAAAATGGATAGAAGAGCCAGATTACAAGCCACATTTGCTTAGTGTGAACTGTGAACTAATTTTGATATAGTCCCTCTCAAGACTTTTAGTTAAATTCCTCAGATATTAGTCAAATATTTCAGTATGAAGAGAACTAGAGATAATGAATTTCCAACATACAACCGAAATATAATGAAAGAAAAGAAGGAAGGAAGGAAAGAAGGAAGGAAGGAAGGAAGGAAGGAAGGAAGGAAGGAAGGAAGGAAGAAAAGAGAATGCTTTGTGGTGAAATCTTTGGAAGTACTCAGGACTGAATGGAATCCTCCAGAAGCTCCAAGCAATAAAACAATTATGTTTACCATCTCATATATAATTAAAAAAAAACTATTTCAAACCATAAAGTAAAAACAAAGATCTCCAACCAAAATTCTGAATTCTCATATGATGATGGTATAGAGGTCTTTTAAAGGAAATGGCAGATGTTAAATTTTTTTAAATACCTATTTTTCTTGCTTTGCTCATTGGTGTACTAAGTTGTCAACAGCAAACTCCCTAAGAAGCCACCATAATAATCTATTGATCGAGCATAGCTAAATCTGTTAAACTTACTGCGAAGAGGGAGAATACCACCTCAACAGTTTTAGCAGTATCTCAGAAGAGGTCAGAATCAGAAACTTATAGGGTTTGGGGTATGGGTCTTTTAACGTGGGGGTCAGGTTAAGATTGGGAAAAGTTTATGATGTAGCAGTTTGAGATTGATGGATACAGCAGTAAGAGGGGCTTGAAGCAAGTCTTAAGTAAAGAGTTGCTTGATAACAGAACATTTGCCTAAGTATCTAATCTATCGTTTTGTGAAGAGGGCTGTTTACCCAGATGATCAATTATTGTTCAAATGAATTGTTTTTTGGCAATTTCCTGGTGAAAACAATGAAACTATTTATTGCTCTACCAGTTTATCTTCCTGGACAAGAATTTCCTGGTACAACAACACATCATGCTGCTACAGGTGATCTAAGTTCTTAGACCTAATAGTTAAGCTATGTGGATGCAAGGGGAATCAGTCCTCATTGCCTAACATGGAATCCAATGCTGGTGGGACCTCGACATTGAATTAGATATTGAATTAGGAAGAAAGGGAAGTATGGGGGGCCAGTCAACAAAAGGATGTGCAAAATAATTTCAAGGAGACTTGGATAAAGTCAGCTGTTTTCTCCAGCAGGACTGAGGAACTTCAAAATTCGACGTTTGCCCCAAATGGAGCAGTGATAGAAATCCAGTTACAGCTGATATAGACCTGCTTATTAACCTATTTGACAGGTCTGAGATGCTTAGATCTAATGGTGTGTTCCTTGAGGGCTGGACCTGCCCGTTTAATTTTGTATCTCTAATACAGGACACAGCGTCCTTGAGTGCTCCAAACATGCCTGCCACATGAATAAGGAGCTAGTAAAGGTTGTAGTTGGTCTCTAAATGGGGACCTAAGAAAGAGCAAGTATAGATGCAGTTTCCTGATTGCTAACAAGCCCACAATTAAGAAGCTGAGCATTAACCACATTGAGATTCTTGGACTAAGAAAAGACCACAAAAATGCTTAAAAAACACCAAAACAGAGAGGTAAAAGAAAGAGCAGGGAAGAAGAGACACCTGATAATTAAAAATAGCTTGTATTTACACAGCGCCTTTTAATGAACAAAGCATTTTCATTTGATCTTCACAATATTCTTGTAAGGAAAGTAGAATGGGAATTATTAAAGCCATTTTATAGATGAGAAAGTTGCAGCTCAGCGATGGCTAAGTGTCTTACCCAATCACAACATTATCAAATGCAGACAGGGCTCTGGGACCTAGATCTTCTGAAGAATTTTGCAACTGCTAAGAATTGGAAGCAGAACTAAAACCGTAAGAAGAGTGAGAGAGGTGTTTCTCTTTACCCCTCTCCAACCATAAGGACCAAGGTTTGCTGAGTTTTAAGTTCTGTAAATAGGCAAGAGTATGCTGTGAATTGTAACTGAATGGGAACTGTTGATGGAGTTGTCAGATCCTGTACACTGTGCCTGAGTACCCTGAACAAAGCTTCTGAACCACCAGAAGTCAACACTGCCATCATTTAAACGCAGATTACTGTTTTTACGCCAAAGTCCTGCCTGGCCACGTGTTTCCACAGGCAGCAAAATTTCAGTATCCCTGTCTGGCTGGGCTTAAGTTTTTGGCAAGAATTTCCCCTTCTCTTGTGAACATCTTGGAAAGCTTTTAGCTGAGCACAAAGATGTTTATTTTGAGAAGCAAAAGGGACTAACTAAATAAGTTCAAAAACAATCTCTACCTCTCCCACCAGATGATCCTTACTTTTAAAACGTAAGGTATTATGCTACCCACCATTTAATACAATAGACAGAACCCACAAGGTCACACTGCCTGGAATAGCTCTGAAGAAACTGATGATTCTCTCTGTGACTTCAAACACTGGAGAGGTATTAGGAAACTAGGATGGGGAGGCATTGAGGGAAGTAGAAGGGAAAGAAGTGGTAAGTCTAGGAGGGGGAGAGCAGTCATATTACGAAGCTTGACAGCCATCCCATTATTCAGCTGCCCCTCAGGTGCCTGATTATTTCTCAAGTACTTTTTGCAGCAGCTTTCACACCAGTTTTAGAAGGGGTCATGTCCAGGCATAGAACATAATTTGTTAGGTCCTTACGAATAGTGACAAATATGACATAGTCAATGATTTTTGAGGCATGTTGATATGTAATCATGTCATTTTAGAATTATACTTTAGAGTAATTGGTCCAAGTTTCACATTTGAGAGATAAGGAAACTAAGACCCAGAAAATTAAGTGACTTTTCCAAGGTCATACATAATTCAGGAGTAAATCTGTGCACATAAGGCAGACAAGTACATACTCTTGATTTTTGTGATTATTGCACCACACGTAAAACATTTATTCTGAAAGCTAACATTTCTTGTTTTTGCATGTTTTTTTACTGATTGATTGTAATTTTCTCTTCTTTCTACATTGTATTATTCACTTGTTAAGAATGCCATCAGGGGTTCCTGGCTGGTTCAGTTGGCTGAGCATCTGATTTCGGCTCAGGTGATAATCGCATGGTTCTTGAGTTCAAGCATCACATCAGGCTCTCTGCTGTCAGTGCAGAGCCCACCTCAGATCCTCTGTCCCCCCTCTCTCTCTGCCCCTCTCTTGATCGCAATCTCACATGCACTCTCTCTCCCAAAATAAACATTCAAAAATTAAAAAAATAAAAAAATAAAATAAAAATACTGTCAAACTTCCCTTCCAGTGCGCCTAACTGAAGTTAGCAGAGGTAAAAGTTTTTTAAAGTTTTGCTTAGAGGCTCAGGCTTCAAACTTTCTCTCCAAGTTTCCAATAAAAAGGTGGTAGTAGGGGCAAGGATGTAATGTAAAAAGGAGAGAACTAAACTTCTTGAAAGTGAGAAGGCGGATTCCTGAGGGCTTGGAGATAAGAAGAAAGACACTGCTTTAGATCAAGATGAAACCTTAATTTCTTCATCGTGGAAACTACCAAAACTTATGAATAGATTCTTGAAATTATTGTTTGCCTCTGATGTACAAAGAGCCCTTTATGAATTATTAATTAATAATAGGAGAGAATCACACCACGAGCACCAACAGATAGTGTAAAGTTATAAATCAGTCTGGTTTGTGGAGGTAGATTAATTTGACTTGGATCGATACTCTTTATTATTCTAGAACAAACTCAGGTGTAGAGGCCAAGTGGGAGAGGATGCCTCTGGGATCCCCTATACTCATAAGGTCTTAAATTCTTTGTATTCAATTCTCTCCTTCTCTCCTACAAGTTTACACCAAATGTCATCATCCTTTTACCATCAAGTCCCATGATTTACAAGTAGACACTCAGTTTTCTGCCAATGCTGAATGATCTCGATTGCTTTTCAGTCTTAATTCATTTTATTCTGCCTTTTAAGTTTCCAAAGACACCAAATTCCTGCCCTTCCCTCACTCCCCAACAGTACACAATTTCTCTTCTTTGTCTTAAGAGAGTAATAGTCACTGGATTTCATGTTTCTCCTCTACTACTGAGGAAAGGAAGTGACACCAGTGTGAGAGGGTTCCTATTAATACTGCTGCTGTTGGAAAAGATTTATTTTGCTTTTTAGCTACACTTGCCTTACTTCCTGGTTTTTGTTCTCCGAAGGTAACTCCTGGTTTTAGCTCAGAAGCAAAGAAATTCTGAGAAGCCAAGAATCAAACCAAGAAGCAGAAGACAAGGTTGCCTATATTTTAGGTCTAATAGCTATAGTTGCAGAACTTCCAAAAGGGGAAACAACGGCAGGTAGAAAAGAAGTCAAGATTCCAACTTTAACTGCCACATCAATGAAGGTGAAAGGCAACCAAAGTCATTAGGACAACTGACTTCGATTCTTCTCCCAGACAACATTCTCAAAACCTTGAGGACCCTCTTTGTTCCACTTAGCTAAACTGCAATGGACTGAGTGTTTATATCCCCCCAAATTCATACGTTGAAATCTTGACCCCAAAGTGATGGTATTAGAGAGTGGGGCCTTTGAGAGGTGATTAGGTCATGAGGGCAGAACCTGTATGGGATTCATCCTTATAAAAGACAGCTCAGATCTCTCTGGGGTCACCCTCTCCTCCCCCATCCACCATATAAGGTTACAATGAAGGTTATAGCTGTCTAGGAAGCAGTCTTGCACTAGGCATGGAATCTGCCAACGCCTTAATCTTTGACTTCCCAGCTTCCAGAACTGTGAGAAATAAATGTGGTTTCTAAGCCATAAGTGCAATCCTAAAGTGTGTCCTAAATCTAAGAGACTGCACTTATTGCACTATATGATCTTTTGTTATAGTGACCCAAATGGACAAAGACATAAATGCAGAAATGTTTCCTGTTTGGGTGTAATGATGTTTCAGTTGTCCAAGTATAGACATTCTTCCTGATTCCTAATAAGCATCAAATTGTTGTAATTCTATCACTCACACTTATACTCCTAAGAACTAGTGAGAGCTTTTCCCTTCCTCTGATAATTAAGGCTTGGATTTCAAAAATTGTCCTTGCTATGGAAATTTAAGGAAAATAATTCAAATGATGAAACTACTATGGTTTGAATTTTTAGGTTTTTTTTTTTTTTACCTCTTTAGATGACAAGATTACACTTTTCTCATCAGTGACTGCGCCACTGTTAGCTCAAAGCAATCAATTGACAAGCAGTTTTGACTAAAGAACTGCAAATGTTAATGCACAGATCATTTGTTTTTGTTAAGGCCTTCAACAAGTTGGGAATTTTATTTACAGCACAAAATACCAAAATTGTTTTTGTTTTGTTTTTATTTATCTATTTTATTTTTTATTTTTTTAACGTTTATTTATTTTTGAGAGACATAGAGACAGAGTGTGAGCAAAGGAAGGGCAGAGAGTGGGAGATACAGAATCTGAAGCAGGCTCCAGGCTCTGAGCTGTCAGCACAGAGCCCCATGCAGGGCTCAAACTCACAGACTGTGAGATCGTGACCCGAGCTGAAGTCCGCTGCTTAACTGACTGAGCCACCCAAGCGCCCCTTATTTATCTATTTTAGAGAGAGAGAGAGAGAGAGTGCATGAGCAGGGGAGAGGGGCAGAGGGAGAGCGAGAATCTTACGCAGCCCTCACGTACAATGCGGAGCCCAACGTGGGACTTGAACTCACAAAGCTTGAGGTCATGACCTGAGCTGAAATCAAGAATTGTACGCTCAACTGACAGACACCAGGCATCCCCCAAAACCCGTTTTAAGTTAAATAAGTGTGGTGTTTTAAAAATATGTTCACAAAATCTTTGACACCCCTCCTTTCAAAAGGTGGAACCTAAATCCCCTCCTCTTGAATGTGGGCTGGACTTAGTGAACTGCTTCTGATGAATAGAGTGTGGTAGAAAAGATGTTATTGCTGCAACCAAGGCTAAGTGATTAAATATGATTGCTTCTGCTTTGCTCTCATTCTCCTGGATCACTTGCTGGGGGTGGGAAGGCATGTAGGGAGTCAGCTGCCATGTCAGGAGAACACTAGCACAGCCCTGGGAGCTGTTATGTGGAAAAGACCTAAGCCCTCCCCGCAAAACCAAGTCCCATGTGGGAGACATCTTTAAAGGGGATCCTCCAGCCTCATCAAGCCTTCAGAGGACTGCAGCCCCAGTTAACACCTTGATTCTGGCCTCATGAGAGACCTCAAGCGGCTCCAGAATTCCTGACACACAGAAACTACCAGAGATAATAAATGTTTATTGTTGTTTTAAGCTCCTAAGTTTTGGGGAAATTTGTTATGCAATAATAGATAACTAATATAGGAAGCAATTAGCAGAGGATACTGTTCTGTTCTTGAAACTCCATTCTTGAAATGAAAATAACAATTATTTACAATCAGAAAATTCTTTTATCCCAGCTATTTACATTTTATTCTCATTCACTTGGATCACATAAATCCCACCCAAAATGCTCTGAATCTCTATTTTTCTTTCCATCTGTTCACATTTGAAAGGTTGATATGCGTTATTTGCATGTGAATGCATGGACATGAATGGAGCAGGAATGCCAAAAAGGGGTAAGAGAACTGAAAGCTAGATATAACTCCCCTATTACTCGTTAAATATTTTACACCTTTTACCTCCTTTGAAATCTCATTTTTGTCTTGGAGAAACGCTTTAGTTTGGATTGGTGTTAGCTCCAAGGTACTAGCTTCTCTTAGGGCTTCGTCACCTCTTGAGTGAAATACTGTTAAGGTCTCATCTTTTACCCTCTGGCAAAATTCTCTTCTGAGTCACAGGTCTGACTATATCACCTTTTCAGTGAAAAACTTTCAAAGATTACTCATTATATTCTGGATTGAGGTCAGTCATCAACTCCCCACTCCATGTGAGGTTATAAACAGGGCTGAAAACAATCGTGTCTGGGAGAATGTTTTATAAACCATAGGCATGTACAAGTATGACATATTCTATTCCTTTATGTTCTATAACACCTTACAATGTCTCTTATTTCCTAAGGAAGCAGAATCCATTGGCAACCCAAGTTTAATCATACCTGTTTTCCTTGGGTGATGAGGCTGAGTGCAATCTCTTAGATTCAGTGCTGTTTTCTATGTAACACAAGACTGCCTAGTTTTTCCTATCCCTCTACCAACCTTCATGATGGGCTTGGAGATGCTATCTCATTGGGGCTTTTTTAGGAAGAGAATTTCAAAGGAAAGGCAAAATCATCTCTAGTTGCATTTGGCTGTTAATGTAATCTACTTGAAATATGGATGGGAGTTGGTGAGCAGCAACTTCCTGTAAAACAAGGTAGGGGAAGAAAATATCTTTCTTTCTGCCCTTCTAGGTTCTCAGCTGGGGCCCTGTAACAAAAGACAAATTAATAAGAAAAAAAATAAATACAAATTTATTTAATAGAAGTTTCTTCTACAGAAGAAGACTTGAAGAAGCAGTTAAACCTGAACATTTTTATATTAGGTTTGATGCGGAGTGGAAAATCATGGGAAAATGTGATAGTGCGCTTAGAGTAGTAAACTGGGGGACATTTAGCAAAGACTGCATCCCCCAAATTTAGAGATAAGGATGCTCCTCTCCTCTGGATATGGGGTAGGCACCTCTCACATGAGGGTCTTATGACTAGCTTTAGGAGAGGTCAACGAGTCCTTCCAACATCTCTTTCTCAAGATCCTTCAGCTTAAAATATTTAATATGCCATGGTGCCATATTTTGGGGTAGTGTGTTCTAAACCCCATCACTAGCAAACCATGAGAATCTTAAGTCTGGGGTCATGCTGAAATCATATGGTGCCAATGGCCAATCATTTTTCAGCGTTATATTAACTGAGTGTGATCTACTTATGTGCCAGTTATCAAATTTTTGCATTCAGTTTCAGACCCAGTCTTATATTCTCTGCTCTGCATTTCTGCTTTGCGAGTAGCTCTCTGTTAGACTCTGTCCGTAGTGGATGCTGAGGGAGACTGCAGAACCACAGGAGGGACAGGCACTTGCTTCTGTCTGTTTGTTTTCTCTTTGCTTCCCGTCTGCTTGTGGCTCCTGTCAAGGATCACTCCGGCAACACTTCTGCATCCCGGAACATGGTTCCTTCCCATAGTAGCAGCTGAATCCACTCTAGTTTTCCAGCACCTGGAGAACCAGCTTCATCCTCTCCCCACCACAAGCACCAGCTGGTGGGAACCCTTTCCTTAGATGTCTGAATTTCAGCTTCTCAGTACCCTCTTCTAAATGTTGAAGTTTTAGTAATTCCAACCTCTTACCTTTCTTCTCCTAGCCCTAAGAGTGTGTGACAGTCATGAGAATGCCCCTCACACAACTTCAACTATACAGAGTATAATCAGGCGTGCTAGATTTCACAAATAAAAATACAGGATGGGTACTAGTTAAATTTAAACAACAAATAACTTTGTAATGTAAGTATATCCTATGTAATATTTTAGGATATGCTTATACTAAAATGTAATTGCTTATCTGAAATTCAGATGTAACTAGATGTCCTATATTTTATCTGGCAAACCTAAGCTTAATTGCCCAAGGGCCCCCCACTACTGCTCTTTGAAATCCCTCCACTGCTGTGTTTGCTCTGAAGCCAGGCACACCCTCCCCCCGCCCCCCAACCATGGCCAGTTCCTGATGCTGACTGTGTCAGAACACTGAGGCAGAGTCCTGGGACACCGGGGACTCCTGCGACAGGCAACTTTGGCTCAATGACTGTCCTCTGGCATAGCAGAAACAACCTTAGACTTTATGGTTCTTTTCTCCCTCACTCAGTTTAGGTATCTCAGTCTTACGGCTCTCTCGGCTCCCTCCAGGTTTCCTTTCACACAGGCATTTCCCCTAGTGAAGTCCTTGTAGGTTTAGTCCAGTCTCCGTATCTAACACAAGGTAGGCTAATACAGGGTAGCAGCAGCTTTCTATAGTTACTACTGTGTGAGGCTTTAGTGTTCCTATCCACTCTTCTAGTTACCTAGTAAAACAACTTACTACTGCTAACAATTCTGTATATTAAGTCTTCTCACTTCAAAGAATTGGTGTGGTTTCTATCTTTTGACTAGACCCTGACTGAGTGCCCCTGAACTGGGTAAGAACTCTTTTTTTTTTTTTTTTAAGTTTATTTATTTGAGAGAGAAAGAAAGAGATCGTGTGAGCAAGAGAGCGTGAGCAGGGGAGGGGCAGAGACAGAGGGAGAGAATCCCAAGCAGGCTCCGCACTGTCAGCACAGAGCCCATCGTGGAGCTTGAACTCACAAAATGTGAGATCATGACCTGAGCTGAAAATAAGAGTTAGAGACTTAATTGACTGAGGCATCCAGGCGCCCCATCAGGAAGTTTAAAAGACTAAACCACTCTATTAAAAGGATATGGAATGTGTTTATTTTCCCTTAACTTCCTTTGTTATTTAACACAGAGTTGGCAAAACAGGTTGAGCAAGATGACTGCTTGTTATAAACGTCACATTAGACATTTGTTATGTGGCGTTTGATACTGGGAGTTACACTTGGACACAGACTGGAAGGCCTTCACAGGAAGGTAATCATGAAAATGACAAATCTTGAAGCCCTTCCCAGTGAGGGACATGCTTATTCGATCTGAGGAAGAAAAGGTTGCAGAAGGATGGGGTTCTCAAGTATTTGAAGGTCAGTCAAATGGAAACTGGATTAAATTTGTTTTGTGTGGCTCCAGATGTCAGAACTGGAACCAATCAGCAGAACTAGAATGAGACATGTGGGCTCAAAACTTGGCAATAATGCAAACCTGTATTCCTTTAATATTTGCTAAACATTCATCTGGCAAGAGTGAGGAGAAACCATTTTTCCTACTAATAAAATGTGTAGTTCTTTATGCTCAAAATAAAGGATTTATTACATGTGGTAACATAACAGTAATATTTTTACTTTTTGAATTTTTTTCCAGTTTTGATATGAGTCACAATTGCATAGTACAAGTCACACTCACAAGGTAAGAATAGAAGTAATTTACATGGGTTTCAGTAAGTACCCTGTCTATACCTAAGGAAGAACTCCTTCAACTAACTTTTATGTTGGCACGCATTTTCTGGTTTCATCCAGTACTTACTGTAATATATTCTTCCTAGGTTATTTTACAGTTACCTCAGTGGAAAAATCATGACATTATAAAGGGTTTCTTATTTAGATAATAAAACACCCACTCCTAGTCAATACCATGGCATTATTGAGCTTTTGAATTTCAGATGACCATATCTTCTTACTCCAGTGGGAAAGTGTTGAAGTTAGGCAGACTAGCCCTTATTCTCCTTGTGCTACTTATGAATTTGTCTCTCAAAAATACTTAGGGTGCTGGGTGGCTCAGTCGGTTAAGCGTCCGAGTCTTGATTTCAACTCAGGTCATGATCCCACAGTGGTGAGATCAAGCCCCTGAGCTCCAAGCTCAGTATAGAACCTGCTTGGGATTCTCTCTCTCTTCCTCTCTCTGCTCCCCCACCCCAAGATAAAATGAAGAAATAATGACCCTGTGTATATATAATTCTGATATACACATGGTTGATTATTATAGGGAATTTGGCTCTATGATCTGACCATTTAATGATCTCTGCCACGCAAGAGATGACAGCTAATCCTGTTTGTCAGTTGTTGTTTTTGTTTGTTTGTTTGTTTGTTTTTGTCTATTTGTCTACTTGAGAGATCAAATTAAGAAAATATTTTGTGCCCACTAGAAAGGACTTGTGCCTACAGCTCTTTGAAAACTGGACTGGTGAGGGGAGCCTGGGTGGCTCAGTCAGTTGAGTGTCCGACTTCGGCTCAGGTCATGATCTTGCGGTTTGTGAGTTCAAGCCCCACATTGGGCTCTGTGCTGACAGCCTGGAGCCTGCTTCGGATTCTGTGTCTCCCTCACTCTCTGCCCCTCCCCCGCTCATGCTCTGTCTCTCTCTGTTTCAAAAATAAATAAATATTTAAAAAAAAAAGAAAAAAGAAAACTGGACTGGTGAGCTTTTTGTTTCTATGTTTACTCTTGACCTGTAGCTGAGATTATAGAGCTAAAGCCAGTCATTTCTCTGTACTTGAGAAAAGCTTTTATCTCTCATTGTGTGTGTGAAATATTTTCTTACCTCTGGAGGATATTAATACATGTGATTATAAGTTCTTTTAAATTAAAGAAACTTTTAATTGACTTAAAGGATAAACCAATTATTTATACCTATAGTATGCTTACTTAAATCTAATATTTCCAGAATTCCTAGAAAATAAACTGAATTTCTAATACTCTAAATATTCTAGCATTTTAACAAAAAATTCTTTCAGAAAGTGTCAACTCAGGGGCGCTGGCTGGCTCAGTTGGTAGAACATGCAACCCTAGATCTTGGGGTAATGAGTTTGAGCCCTACATTGGGTACAGAGATTACTTTAAAAAAAAAAGTGCTAACTCAGAAGCATTTCATATGATAATCTAAATACATACATATAATATATAATACAATATATAATCTAAATTCACATGATTAAGATGACTCTTTGTATAAATCAGATTCGTGTTTTTTTTTTTTTTTTTTAGTTTTTTAAGAGATAGAGAGCATGAGTAGGGGGAGAGGCAGAGAAAGAGAGAGAGAGAGAGAGAGAGAGAAAGAGAGAGAGAATCCTAAGCAGGTTCTGTACTGTCAGTACAGAGCCCAACATGTGGGTCAATCTCATGAATCATGAGATCATGACCTAAGCCGAAATCAAGAGTTGGATACGTATCTAACTGAATCACCCAGGTGCCCCCTAGTTTTAATAATGACTTAAGAAAAAAACTATGCCTTTTCCCCTGATCTTAGTAGTAGTAGTAAATATATTTGTACGTTTTATCTTTTAGAAGATCTGGGTTTGTTTTCTGAACTTCCCCAACTTTCTACACTAGTTTATTGATGGAGTAAGTTAACATTACTACCTATAATGTTAAGGATTATGAAAAATGCAAAATTATGTGCCTAACCAAATTGAATTATAATTTTGGCAATCCTTTTGGCAAAATAATCAAGTTCTATAGTATGTTAGCTGAAATATAATTTCTAATATCCTTAAGTTAACTTTAAAATATTGGATTAATATTAAATCTTTGGATACCTAGATTATTTCTAAGATAGAATGCTAAAACACAGATTCCTAAATATGTTCTTTTAATTTTTTTTAACATTTATTCATTTTTGGGAGACAGAAAGACAAAGTGTGAGAGGGGGAGGAACACGGCAAGAAGAAGACACAGAATCTGAAGCAGGCTCCAGGCTGAGCTGTCAGCACAGAACCCAAAGCAGGGCTTGAACCCATGAGCAGTGAGATAATGACCTAAGCCAAAGCCAGACGTTTAATCGACTAAGCCACCCAGGTGCCATACTAAATATACTTTTAATTTTTTAAAAAATTTTGTGTTTATTTTTTTAATTGTTTTAATGTTTATTTAATTTTCAGAAAGAGAGAGACAAAGCAGGAGTTGGGGGAGGGGCAGAGAGAGAGCGAGAGATACAGAATCCAAAGCAGGCTCCAGGCTCTGAGCTGTCAGCACAGAGCCGGATGTGGGCCTCAAATCCACAACCTGCAAGATCATGACCTGAGCCGAAGTCAGCCGCTTAACCAACTGAGCCACCCAGGTGCCCCTGTACTTTTTAAATATGTATACACATTTGTCTTTTATTTTACTACACTATCAAGTAGCAAACCTTTGGATCATGTTGGACCATGTTAATAAATGGTAATAAATATTTATTTATGCTTGTATAGAACACTCAATGATCAATTATTACCCATCTCTGAGTTTTCTCTGTAAAATAGGGGTTGTGTTTTTTAAACAAACTTTTTAAACATAGTTAAGACCATACTAGGAGCAATAATGACAATACTATAAGCAATAATTCAAACAAGAACAACAAATGATTGCAAAGTAAAGGAATTTGTTTTGTTTTGTTTTAAAAGTGAGTTATATTCTAAAGGAAAACGTGTATTCCAGATGATGAAATAGGATAGGGACAGACAAAACTTGAATAGATACAGAAAATTGTAGAATGTTTTTTGAAAGTAAACCATATTTGTCATGGTTGTCTAAAAAGAAGCAATAAAATATGTTAAAATTTTGGCAAAGTTCTCTCAGATTTGATGGGTTTATTCAAAAGATAATTTTTTTAAAAAGGAACTTGGAATCCTTCATTGCAAAATATTGAATTAATGCAAAAATAGAATTTGGCTTTCTCTCTATTAAAATGATAAACCAGTCTTAGAGCTCTTAACAGGGGCAATAAATAGTTATTATTTACCTGTTGTATGATACATACAGATAGCAGAGATTTTTATTGTACCAGAATAAATTTCTGTATTTAGTGTTGATTTTATCATGTCTATGATTATTTTTTTAAGAATGAAGAAAAAAGTCTCCTCACATCGAAAAGAGCCAAGATTCCTTAAAATTGTTTTACCTACTTCTATGTTTATTTTAAAATGTTATATTGTTGAGGCTCCTGGGTGGCTCAGTTGGCTAAGTGTCCGACTTCAGCTCAGGTCATGTTCTCACAGTTGGTGAGTTTGAGCTGCACATCTGGCTCTGTGCTAACCATGCGGAGCCTGGAGCCTGCTTCGAGTTCCCTCTCTCCCTCTCTCTCTCTCTCTCTCTATCTCCTTCTCTTAAAAATAAATAAACCTTAAAAATTTTTTTAAATAAAATAAAACAAAATATTATATTATTGCTTTAATGAATAGGTAACTAAACTTTTTATCTCAAGCACCCATAATACAATCTTGATCATGACCAAAGCTCCTCTGTTAAATCTATTGCTTTTGACTTCCTACGATTCAGATTCATAAATAATAAAATTCTCAGAATGTCTTTACACCTAAAGCTACTTTGGACATTCCTAAACAACGTCTGAAAAATCACAAAGATTTGTTTTTTTCACCTTATAAAAAAATGTTAGAAATAGATTTGTTGGGTGCTCAGTATTGTTAAATAAGTTCAATAGTATGGTAAGAGTAGCATGGGAAGAACTGTCCAATCAAAAGGGATTCTCAGCCTTCCCTAAGTTAAGGTAAAATTTGTAGAGGTAAAATGTTTTTAATATAAATATTTCAGAGGCCGTACACTTTATAGGAAAGTCCTTAAGATTTCACATGGCTCTTGCTGTCCTTGCCCTTTTTATCCTCTGGGAGACATTGATCAAACCCTATGAAACATGTACACATTAGACAACTTTGTTCACCTTCATTCTGATATCACTAGTTACTGCAATAAATTAACCACAGCCACTCAGTCTTAGGGGTCCTTTCTGCTTTTCCCTCATGCTTGCCTGAAGGCTTTGCTATAAGTTACAGGCTACAGATCAGATCTTCAAAAAGAAGTCTTACAACCTCAACGAAAGGACTGTACTGGGTGCTCCTAACTATTGATACTTCAGAAAAGACTCCTAACTACAAGGCTTCTGAGTTGACAGCCCTTAGACAATTACCAGTCTGTGCTGGGGTTCTGAGTCAGGATTTCCAGGACTTGTTTTTTGGACAAGCAGCTAATAACTATGTAAACCCAGAATGCTGACCTAAGACTCAGTGCAACTAGAATGAATCATAAGTTCTAAAGAACTGATAAAGGAAATGTAATAGTTGTCGTTATTTGTTTGGGATATTGTTAATGCTGTACTTGCTGATGGGTATAGTACTAATTTTTAGGTGGCGATTTTTTTTAGAAGACTTCTTTTCTTTTAGCAGTACATTCTGAAATGATAGATCACAAGATATTCATGTGAAATAATGTATCTCAGATTGGCTTCAAATAATCTGAGTGGGAGAGTGAGAGAGTAGATGAAATTAATTTGCTGTGTTGATAACTGTTCAGCAGGGTGTTAGGTACATGAGGGTTCATAATGCAGGTCTCCACTTTTTTATCTGTTTGGTATTTTCCACAGTAAAAACTGTTCTAAAAATTCTATTATTACACATTTTCCTGTGTCAAACTCATCATAGTTAATATTTCAATATTCATATCTTATTTCAAAATATACACAAATGACTATTATTAATCTTTACTGCTGAATTAAGTTTGTTTTCAATTTTTTATTATTATACATAATACTGGAATACACCTTTTAATGCATAAACTTTTCGCTATTTTGAATTTCTCTAGAAGAGGACTTGGTGGGTCAAGAGGTACGAAATTCTAAGGCTCTTGATCATGGAGCTGTTTAATTTCCCAAATGTCTTTATCAGTATACATCCACCAACCACACCCTCATTGACATTGGGTATTTTACTTTTTAAAATATTTTCCAATTTTGTGACAGGGGATAGTATCTCATTGTACTTTCACTTGAGAATTATCTCCAGTATGCTGTTTCTATGCTGCTATTTGAAGTTTCAGTATCTCGTGTTCACTTTTGCTTGGATAATCACTCCTACTGGGTATGGACTTTGGTATGTGGCTGCTGATGGTCATGATCCCTTGCCCCTGAGCCAAGGGAAATTCTTGGATGCTTTAACACTGTGATCCTGACATTTTCTGGCTCCTGGTATGAAAAGAAGATCCAGACAAGTAGGAGGGAGCAGGTATTGACTAGCCAAATTGAAGCTCTGAGCTAGCAGGAAAGAACACAGCCTCAAGTGTGTCTGGAGGCTGGAGGTTCTAAAGAGACACTAGGGTTGGGGCGCCTGGTGCCTCAGTCGGTTAAGTGTCAGACATGAGCTCAAGCCCCTTTGTTGACAGCTCAGAGCCCAGAGCCTGTTTCAGATTCAGTGTCTCCCTCTCTCTTTGTTCCTCCTCTGCTCACACTCTGTCTCTCTCTCTCTTTCTCTCTCTCAAAAATAAAGATTTAAAAAAAAACATTGAAGAGATACTAGGGTTAATCTGTGAGCATTTTACATCCCAATATGGCCTCTGCCACTGAAACAGGAAGGAAGAATGAGGTTTCTAGGCTGATGAATTGTCCACCAGCCAATATTTTAAATTTCAAGTTGGATATAGCAAATGTCAGTGCAATTTAATAAATATAAAGTATGCTGAGAAAATGCTCTGAGTTTGCCTGATTTTGAGACTACACTGCAGGCAACAGGGGAGTTAAGTATTCACCTTCCTGTAGGTGGTATGAAACTGTCAGGAGTAAACCACCTGCCAACAGGGATATACTCACTTTTTCAAGTCAAACTTTGTTGGATGCAATATTAAAGATTTCTATATTACTCCAGTATCAAATCTTCTGTGATAATATCTTGAAAGAAGGAGACAATTTAGGGAGGAAAGGCAGGTAGGGCAGGAAAGTGGCTAACAGAGATCCTCTGTAAGCATCATCACAGCTTTAAAAAATCTATTCAAGAAATCATCTCTCTCGGTTGCTGTACTTGATAAATAAGTTTTTATTTATGAATCTGTCAGGAAAATTTGTGAAAGACTTTGAAGTGGGCAAAGATTACAGGGTGTCTTTTCCATGGAGAAAGAGGCATTGTCTGGAAGACCTTTGGGGCTTATCTGATTTTATAGGAATCTATGCCTTTCTTTCACTGCCTTTGACCAGACTACTTTGCAACCTAAGTTGTAGAAAACGATAGTAATGCAAATGATTCTTGTCCACAGAGATGCAAATAGCTTTGGTTTTGTAAAGATGCATTTGATTTTCCCTTACAGAAAAGAAAATTCTAACCTTTACACTTATTGGCCTATGAAGTTTTGCATCCATTAGCAATTTCATTTTCTCATTCCTGATTTACTGAGTATCCATTATAGAAGTGTCTGTTCTTCAGATTTTTCCTTTAAACTGGTTGTAATATCTTACTGGTTTCCTCATTAATGAAAGAGTTCTATAGAATCTTTGGCAATTGTTCATTTCTTATTTGTACGAGTGTCTTGATTTTAATTAAAAATTATTCTTTAACATCTCTAACCTCAATTAAATATATATTAATTCTCTTCAGCAGCCATTAATAATGTTTTTTTTTTCCTTGAAGACTCCATATTTTTTCTGGCATCTGTGAAAGGAGACCAGGTCCCAGAACTGAAACAAATCTCTACCTCCAAAGTGGATAGGTCTCTCTCTCAACTACTCTGCTATAAGGTAAAACAATGTCTAGGTTTGCCTGGACTAACCTTGACTTTGCAGAGCTTCTAAGGACATGAGTGCAGCCATTGCTTACCCATAGAAATCTTTACAAGTATTCAAAATGCAAGGGAGAAGCAGAGAGGAAAGATGGAAGAAAGGGGAGTGCAGTGTATGGGACAGTATGAGGGGGCTCTGTGGCTGTTATCCCTCATAGAATCTTGTATAGCTGAGCACTAACTGGACTTCGAGGGCTGAAGAGAGTGAAGCCATTTATACATGTCTTGAACTGATGTTTAGAGTGGATTTAAGAGAATACTATTGAATACAATGGCATGATTTTGGGGCGCCTGGGTGGCTCAGTCGGTTAAGCGGCCGACTTCGCCTCAGGTCGTGATCTCATGGTCCATGAGTTCGGGCCCCGCGTTGGGCTCTGTGCTGACAGCTCAACCTGGAGCCTGCTTCAGCTTCTGTGTCTCCCTCTCTCTCTGCCCTTCCCCTGCTCACACTCTGTATCTCTTTCTCTCAAACAATAAAAACAAACATTAAAAAAAATCTTTTTAATGGCATGGTTTTTAGTTTTCCCGAAGTATCTGAATGGTGAAGTGCATTCCTACAGAAGGAGGGACCAGGTAAAAAGGTGAACTGAGGGAGCAACAAAGGGTGGAAGTGTCAGCCTCCCCATCCTCCTTCAAGGGCCTCCTCCTTGAGGATTTTGGAGCAAAGGTGAGTAATCTCTTGATCTACTCTTAAGAAGCCCATCTGGGAGCTGCTTTTCTATAGGCCATTCTCATGTATATCCCAACTGGCTCAAAGTAAAAAGGAAGTTTCTAGGCTGTTTGCTAAAGGTGACTGTCCCCATAATTCAAGGAAAAGCTCTAAAGTTAAAGTTCATATGGGGTCTTTTCAGATGTTCTTCAGGTCCTTACTTAAGATTTCCAGCTCTCTAAGAATGTACCACTTTGAAGGAAAACAGGTACCTAGGTTTAAGAGCCCAGGTTTTGACAGGAAACAACTTGAGTTTGAATCCCAGATCTATGATTTGTTTGTCGTGTAATCACAGGGTAGAGGGGCATAGTGCTACTTAAACTCTCTGTGTCTTGGCTTACCCATCTGTAAAATGGAGACAATTATCCTATTGGCCTCACGGGGATGTTGTGAGGTTTAAATCCATTAATTTAAGTAAAGCACTTAGAATAGTGCCTGAAACTAGTAAGTGCTAGATAAATGTTAGCTAGCTATTAATAAGAAGTGTGTGATTGAGAACTGGATTAAAATCCTGACTCCACCATTTACAAACTGCTATGGCGGTGACTGAACTTATCTGTGCCCCAGTTCTTCAACTGCAAAATTGGGAAATAGTAGTTCCTATCCCATAGTGTTGTTGTGAGAATTAAATGAGTTATATGTGTAAAGTACCTCATACAGTATGGAAACAAAGTTCATGTTGTGTTAAGCAGTTATTATTACTACATCCATAATTATTAGATATTGGTATTTTTATGTATTCCCCCTTAATGCAAACTTAACTTTCCTTTTAGGAAACACTGCCTGTATGGGGGAGAAAAGATAGGAGGGTACCCTGTAAATTAAAAGAGACTTATTAGAAAGGTCAATCATTTACATTGTATAAGCCTTTCTTAGATTCTGATTCAAACAAACAAATATAAAAAGAGAAAAACAAAAACAGTCCTTGGAAAATCAAAAAATGTGAACACTATGAATGCTGACTAGATATTTGATGGTTCGAGAAATTATTATTAATTTTTTAGGCAAGATAAGAATACTGTGGTCACATTAAAAAAAAAGTCATCATTTTTTAGTTGAGAATGAAATCGTACATGCCTGGGATTTACTTTAAAGTTTCATGGGTGAGGTGTAGAGTAGGGTAAGATTACTCAAAGGTTGTGAATGGGGGATAGAAACAGAGCTTTGTTAATCTATTGTCTTTTGGGGGTACATCTTACTTAAAAAATAAGGATGAGGAGGACAAGGAGGAGAAAGAGAAAGAAGATAAATACACACTTAGGATCTGGTCTCGCTCTAAGATTCACCTCTCATTTCACCTGGCCTCCAGTCGGGAGGACCCAGCAATCTCCAGCAGTATATTTTCTAAAGCATGAGTGTTCTGTCCTGAGCAGTATCACGGTGCCTTCGGCAGGGCAGTTGGAGAAGGGCTTTAAGACTCCAAATTTGAACCACCTCAACTTTTCCCTCCAGTGTGAGGAGAGGGGTGAAGATATACTTTCCCATTCTCGCAGGGAGTCCAGTGGATGTCTATGGCATCAGACACACCACACACACACACACACACACACACACTCACACACACGCGCGCGCGCGCGCGCGCACACACACACACACACATCATTTTCCAAGGACAAAAACTAATTTTCAGAAGTGGTAGAGTCAAAATCCATTCTTTACATATGCAACATAATTTCAGAGTTGCTTCTTTCCAAGAAGGAGATAGCTTTCATTGACATTTTTATGCAGGGAAGTATCGGTTCCCTTTGTATTCCGAGACCCACCCATTGCATAAGAAATGGGATCCATTCCAGAGCAATCTACCTCTCTGTGGACACCGTTAGGCTCACAAAGACCCGGAAAAAACTTTAGTACTTATGGTTTTTTTCCCTTTTACAGTTTAGCACATACCTTCACACCTTTCCGCTGTGGAGATAATAGAAATGCAAAAAGCTGTGCTGGTTAATCTCTCCAAGCAAACCCCTGAGGTTTGGGGAAGGGGAGAGAACTGGGGGAGGTGAAAGGAAAGAGCTTTTTCATTCACAAAAAACATAATAGATTGTTAGAACTGAAAGGGCCTTAAAGATTATTCCAGACCAACTCTTTCAATTTACCCAGAGATGGATGCTTAGAAAGTCAAAGGGAACATTTGCTACAATCCTATACAAGGCATTTATAATACATATATAAATGACATTTCTCACAAAAACTTGGCTAATAGTTTTAAAATTGGAGAAAATAATATTTTTAAAAATATCTTATCACTAAATTACTATCTCAACTCCAATCTTTAAAAAACAGTTTTATGTAAAAAAATTTTTTTACTGTTTTATATATTATGGTTGTTAACAAATTTATTTATTATAGTTGTTTCATTTAGTTGCTTATGATATTTATTTATTATATTTGTTATATTTATTTAGTTGTTAATTTCAAAGTCACCTGTAGTTTGCTTGTTGCAGAAATCCTTAAGGAATGCTTTACCAGCCCCCAAGAGAGAGTCATGAAGGAGGCCTCTCCAAGGCAGGCAGTAAGGGGGAGACTTGTCTAGAGAATTTAAAAACTATAATAAAACTAAGAGTTGATCTATTTTTTATGGTCACCATTGTCTGCAATTCTAAACAATGTCAATGATAAAGTTGTCCTCCCTGAAAAAAATCTTTTGTTGGCCTAAATTGTAAGTAATTGCTGAGTTTTAATATAGAAGTCAGTTTCAAGTTAGCACATTTTCATTACATTTTCTTCAATAAACACTATATTCTATATAGAAATGAATTCAGAGAACTCCCTGTTATCCAATTTGCCTTCAATATACGTGGACTCAGCCCCACACGTTTCTTTAATGCTAAGTCCTCCAACCCCTGCGGTACTTCATGTCTGTATTTAAAATTTTGATGTGTAATAAATAATGATGAAGAAACAGAACTCAAGTTACTTCAGTTCTGCCATTCTGTGTGACCATTTGTTTTTAGTTGTGTGGCACTTTTGTTTACATGCAAATTTTAGTTTATATGCAAAATATTTTATTGATTTTTGAATGCTATCTTTAAAAGAGAAATTTCTTTTTTTAACTGTTAATTGCTTTAAAATCAAAAGTAAATCAAGAAGATATCAGCGATATTATTTAGTAGGTACCTAAATAAGTAACTAATGCTAAAGTTATGGTATTACTAAAGTATACTCACTAGTTATGGAAATTTTTAATATAAAATATTATTAGGCTATAACCAACAGATGACATTTCACACCAGCAGGTGGATATAAACTACTGAAATAGTAGTTTATATATTGTCAGAGGACATCAAAAGGGTAATATCTGAACCTCATTCTCACCAAAGACTAGACATTCACCCTAGAACACTAGATCAAATAGTGCCAATATTCATTACCATTTGGCCATTTTCTCTGATGTTTGCCAAGAAGGAAAACTTCAGAAAGTTTTACCAAATATAAGTGAAATTTTTGACAAATTCTTCTGGAGAAGATATTTTAGTGGAAATATGTAGCGATGGAGCTATTTGAAAGCCATTGGAATGGATTCCAAAGAAACTAAGTCCTGGCAATTATTGCCATTTCTGGACTGCAAAATGAGATTTCTATAAATTTCTGCTGAACTCAACCTTATGTTTAAGACTTTCCCTAATTTTTCGTATATCTGTTACTTCATGTGAAATTAAAATAAAAGTATTTTTGATTAAGTATGAATGAAGATAGATTAAGAAACCTGTTAAAATGCTTGTTAAATATGAGTGTGCAAAGATCAATTTTCACAAAGTCACTGATACATTGGCATCCTTTGCAATCAATACCACCATAGGGAACCACAGCTGGAAATGAGTGAAATAAAGGAGGTTAAGAGGGATTCTTTAAGACCTCTTAGAAGATAACATTTTAAAGAAACTTGGCAATTTAACAAAGAATTTGAGAGAGGATGGGTTTTCTACTGTATTGAGGACTTGGATCAAAGAAATACTGTTTTGTTAATGTTATCGTGCCTCTGTTTTTATCCCAGGTTGGTATGTCTTGGGACAATGTCAATTACAGTTATAAAGGTCTCTTCTCTTGCTAAAAAAAGATCTAGAGAGAATATTCTCTTAGAAAGCAGAAGTCTTTCCCCCACCTTCCCTACTTCCCGCTGTCACAAGGATTTGTTGGGGAAAGTGTATACACACTCAGAAGGTAAATCCAATCCTTCTTGCATAGGCGTAGAGCCTACAAAATGCTAAGGGGTTCCCTTTTAAAAGGCCAGAATTCCTCCTTATATCTGATTCCAGGCTCTCTCATTATATCCATCATATATATTTTGCTGGTATCTTTGCAAATATTTTCACATCTCATGGTTCTATGAGAGTAAAACCCATATAAAGTTAATTCACATGGTGACCTAGACTTAGCAAAAAAAAAAATAAAAAATAATAATAATAATAAAATATATATATATATATATATTTAGTTCAGTCTCCAAAAATAACTTGAACATTGGTTAATATCTTTTTGCGGATTTTTTAAGGAAAATGACTGTGGAGTTGGGAATTTATTAATAACACTTAGTGTCTTAAATCTTTCTCTCTCTAATTCTCTCTTTGTTTCTCATATATTTGGCAGCTAATCCCCAAATCTCTCATATCTTCTCTCTGCAAACTTCCCCAATTTCTTCCCAAATCCAGGACATGTTAACTTTGGTCTCATTTTGCCTTCTTCTGTCATACTCCAGAGGTATTCACTTCTGGTAGCTATAAACTCTGCCTTTCCCCATCAAGTGGCTACAGTGCTCTCCTTTTTCAAAACCCCAAATCTGCACAAGATTCTAGGAAATATGTTGGCCACAAAAGGAAATCTGCTTTACAGACAGAAGGGGAGAAGTGATGTGAGTTCCTGTATGTTAACATCTTTATCTGCTCAAGAACTTCCCCAAAGATTTTCTGTCAAGCATAAACCTGCCTGTGACCAAGCAGTTGATTCAAATTCTGATGTGACTGAGGAAAGAATTTTCCAGTGTTTGAAGACAAGGGACGCCAAATCTAATGGTGATTTACATTCAGCAATTGAAGATCACCAAGAAGGGAAATTTTTACTTTTCCATTTTTGGTGTGTTGTAACTTGTTCTCAGTAATATTTTTTCTTTTTTTAAAGTTTTATTTATTTTTTAGAGACAGCATAAGCACACAAGTGGGGGAGAGGCAGAGAGAGAGGGAGACACAGAATTCAAAGCAGCAGAGGGCTTGAACCCACAACTGTGAGATCATGACCTGAGCCAAAATCAAGAGTCGGACACTCAACCAAACTGAGCTACCCTGGCGCCCCCTCATTAATACTTTTTGAATATGGAGGAGGAAGAATGAAGAATAAAAATACTGTATGCTGGGGCGCCTGGGTGGCTCAATCGGTTGAGCGTCCGACATCGGCTCAGGTCATGATCTCGCGGTCTGTGAGTTCGAGCCCCGCATCGGGCTCTGTGCTGACGGCTCAGAGCCTGGAACCTGCTTCACATTCTGTGTCTGCCTCTCTCTCTGCCCCTCCCCCACTCATGCTCTGTCTCTCTCTGTCTCAAAAATAAATAAACATAAAAAAAATACTGTATGCTAGAGTTCCAGTTTCCTTATTAATTCTATGTCATTCCCTCTGAAATGCTACATGGCCTGGTGAAAAAGCATAGACTTTGAAGCTAGGTATTTATACTGAAGTTTGAATTCCAGCTCGATCACTTTCTAGCAACAGTTACTATCAGGAAAGAAGGAAGAAAAGAAAAGGCATTACTGCTTTTTGTAAATAGAGACAATAGCTACTTTGCAAGATTATTGTGAGGACTAAATTAAATAATTTTTGGAAAATGCTAAGTATAGCATTATATTTATATACCATAATTTATATAATTATATGTAATCATTATTATTACTATTATTGCTTTTTGTTTTACTGGAGTTGGATGGCCTCTGCCTAAATCTCTTCTGTTTAAAATGTTCTCTAATGTTCTTAAGTTACCCTCAGTACTGTTTTATGATATCTTTACTTTTAAAAAATCTAGAATACTCAACAAATAACAGTGATATGCAAATATCTGAGTAACAAAACTTTCCATATCTCAGTGATTGGTGGCAATAATCAAGAATTTGAATAATCTCTTGTAGGTAACCATATGTGACCTTCACTTTACCTATAATTTGTATATTCTCCCACCAGGTCCTCCCTAGTCTCCTCCTCACGACCACCAAGGAGAGCTAGAGGACCTTAGAGGAAGCTCAGAATAGTACTGCCTTGATTTTGGCAACATGCATATTGTTTCTGCAGCTAACTCAGCATGCTTGAGATCATTTTAACAGCATAGTGTTATCATGTGGTTTCAGTAGAAAAAGTCCCTATGTAAAAATAGCACCTTCTTCCTCAGCATGTCTGCTCCCTTTAATGAAAATAAGACTTTAGCTTAGACTGAGCCAATGCAGCTATCAAGGAGTGAGCTAAAATCTCATCTGCTCCAAACACTGTTAGCCAAACTCACTAACGATGATACTTCTAGCCACTGACAATAAGAAAGACAGTGTAGTAAGAGGCATGAACAATACAGGATACTTCATATCTAATACACAATACTTAAACGTCAGTTTCCTAGAATGAACCCTCAGAGAATAAGGTCAATGAGAAGCATCAGAACTGCTCCACAAGGGTATTTACAGCAGTATACGCAAACCAAAAAGAAAAAAGAATCAGTAACTCTTGCAAATTCTTACACAATCCAATATAAAAAAAAAAGAAGGAAAGAAAAAAGAAGGGGATAAATTAATAGAATTCAAGCCATATGGTAAGCTAGAAGGTTGCTGCTTCTTGGAGAATGGGGTTTCATTCATTCTTATCAGCCTGCACTCTATCACACCACGTCCCATTTTGGCATTGGGAACCTTCCATATGCATTATTGACATGAAAATAAAACACAGAAAACATAGTTTTATTTTACTTTTAAGGAAAGACACAATTGTACTTATAAAAGTTGTCCTGAAAAACATAGTGTTCGTAACTATTCTTGGGCCATCAGTGTCCTCCTCTCCTATTATCTTCAGAATTTGTTCAAGCCTGATGGCTTGAGTAATTATGCTTATCCAAGTTCCCTCAGGAAAGCAATGCCAGAGTAGTAGGCACAGCTACAAACATATTCAGTTCTGCGCCTGGTCTATCAATAAGAGTTCAATCAAGTAATCTGGCACAGGAAATAACCAGAAGTATGTCCATCTTACGAATACTTTCATTGAGTTAAATTTACTCATAGAACAGAAGAAATGTTACCAGGAACTTAGTCTGGGCCCTAGAAGTATCTAAGATCTTTTTTTAGAGGGAAAAAGGGAGAGCTGCAATTTTATTTTATAATCCATTTCCCCCAGAAACCAGACCTTTTTTAAACAAAAACATTTTTTTCATGTTTATTTATTTTGAGAGGCAGGGGAGGAACAGAGAGAAAGGAAGACGATCCCAAGCAGGTTCCGTGCTGTCAGCACAGAGCCACAAAGCCCAATACAGTTTTGCTCTCATGAGCTGTGAGATCATGACCGAGCTGAAATCAAGAGTCAGATGCTTAACTGACTGAGCCACCCAGACGTCCCTAAACAAGACCTTTCTTAAGGGAAGATTATTTCTATTTTGCAAACCTGAAGATACCTTTAGCAGAAACTTTTTGAAAGTCATTTGAGGCTGTCAGACACCTCTTTTATTTTTTTACAACAGAGATTTCTACAGCCTTGCTTTCTTTGGTGTAACTGAAACCTTCACTGGGATATCAGTGGCTGTCTGCAGTGCTACCTGTGCAGATTCCATATCTGCATCTGACCAGCCCCTTTATCTACTATTTGAAAACAATCCTAGAAGATGTTCACCTCTGTCAGTTACGACAGACCACAATGCCTTGCACACAGTAGGCATTCAACAAATGTTAGTTAGCCCCATGCTGCCTCCCTCTACTATCCCCAGTCCCTTTTACCTGAAGGAAAATCTAGAATCAAATGATCTACGGGCTACAAAGCCAATATACTGTTCGCAGCATTGTCTTCTTTGTTTGTAGTCAAAATAGATTTCAGAGGAATTATAGATAAAACATTTGGGTGGAAATATTCAGTGGGCCATTTGAAAATGGAACCAAATTTAAGAATAAATTTAGGAACTGGGGATACAAATTATGAAAACATCTACCTAGATTTGTAATGAAGCTGTGGAAGTGAATGGGTTTACTGAGAGAATGTACGAAAGAGAAGACGAATACAAGCAAACCCTACTTTTAATCACGGAGGGGCGCCTGGGTGGCTCAGTCAGTTGAGCATCTGAATTCAGCTCAGGTCATGATCTCACAGCTCATGAGTTCGAGCCTCGCATTGGGCTCTGTGCTGACAGCTCAGAGCCTGGAGCATGCTTCTGATTCTCTGTCTCCCTCTGTCTTACCCCTCTCGTGTTCTGTCTGTCTGTCTGTCTCTCTCTCTCTTCCTCTCTCAAAAATAAATAAACGTAAAAAAAAAACTTTTTAATCATGAAAGAAATAACAGAACTCTGGGGAAAAAAATTGACAAAGCAGTCAATGAACCAGGAAAAAAATGAATATTTACTTGTAACAGAAGCTATAAGAAGTGAGTTTCAAAAAGAATAATTGTGGGAGCACCTGGCTGGCTCAATCAGTAGAGCTTGAGATGCTTGATCTCAAAGTTGTGAGTTCAAGCCCAACATTGGGTTTAGAGATTACTTTAAAAATTTTTTAAAAAGGTACTTTAACAAAAGATTAATTGTGTTAAAAACTAAAATGTTGGGGCACCTGGGTAGCTCAGTGGGTTAAGCATCTGACTTCAGCTCAGGTCATGATCTCCCATTCATGGGTTCAAATCCCATGTTGGGCTCTGTGCTGACAGCGCAGAACCTGAAGCCTGCTTTGTATTCTGTGTCTCCCTCTCTCTGCCCTCCACTGCTCATGCTCTGTCTCTCAACAAATAAAATGTTAAAAAACAAAAAAACAAACATTAAAATATTCAAGTAAGATAGGAAGACATTACTGATGATTAGGAAGTAGTTAGTTAACCTATTACTAGAATTAGTAGCTTCTTCACTATAAGATGAAGAAGCATTTACAAGACCTGTATGGCCGCATTCCCACTCCGCCCACCATGAACTCTGAAAGCCGGGAAGGAGCGGGGTGCCGGGGCCAGGGTCCACCTAAGGATGCTCCCGGGGTGCTCCCTGGTGGCGCTTGACAAGAATAGAACCTTGGAGAAGGTGCAGGGGGGCTGGCCAGTTGTCCATGGTGTGAGAGGACTGCTCCCATTCCCTGAGTGCCCGATGAGGGTGTGCTGGACTTGTGAATCTACTTCTGAAGATACCGCGTCCATGTTGTGGGATTTAAATAGTAAAAAAAAAAAAAAAAGGCTGCAAGCACCATTTTACAAGAGGGGCATCTGGGTTGCTCATTCAGTTAAGCGTCTGACTTCAGCTCAGGTCCTGATCTTATGGTTCTGAGTTTGAGTCCCACATCAGGCTCACTGCTGTCAGTGCAGAACATGCTTCACATCCTCTATGTCCCTCTCTCTCTCCCCCTCCTCCACGCATTCTTTCTCTCTCTGTCAAAAACAAATAAACTTAAAAAAAATAAAGAACCATTTAACAAGAACTGAGAAGTGAATGCAAGAAAAGGAAGTAGAGGTGATGAGAAAAGCTACTCTTCCAAGATGGTGGCAGGAAGAAGACCACTTGATTTGGCCTCTGGTACATTTGCAAACATGACACAAATAGAGGCTGAAAAAGTGCTTGTGTAATGGGTTCACTTGTTCTTGTCCACCATGTTAAAAAGCCTGGGCTTTTCTGCTGGAGGATGAGATGACATGGATAGAGACAGCTGGGGCCCCAAACGTGTGAGTGAGGGAACGTGCCCAGACTAGGAAAATTGTCTAGTGAGCCACAAAAACTAGACAAGTATAGTTGTAAGCAACTATGTTTTGGGATTGTTTGTTACATGGCAACGACTACATAATACAATAGGATTCCTTCCTTTTGCACTTATTTTCTAACTTAATTCTGAATAATATGAGACTCTTAGAGTGCTGACATCATCTTAGAAAATAAAGAACAACAAAATTCGCAAATATCAATAATGTTCTATGTGGTGATCAGACACGAAAAATCATAAGCATCCAGAATACAGCTCTGAACTTAGGTAGGCACCAATGTAAAAGATACTCAAACAACAAGGAAATTCTCTGCCATAAAATCTGTGTAATTTATTTATGTCAAAATCACAGGTCGTCTCTAAGCCTTTATACATTATAACCTGCTGGTTTATATAGAAACTTCTGTATAAATATGGTGGCAGTTTTATAAAGATTAGGGATTTGATTTCCACAACTATTAATTCATACAAATGTTACAGACGATATTTTGGGAGCATCACTGGTTAAAGCAGGAAGACTAGAAACTAGTACATATGTGGGACGTGGGCTGAAGAGCAGAAGCCACCATAGTGGTCATAGGCAGCACCTCTGGGTTCAGGAAAGATTGCAGTAGGACACTGTATATTTCACCAAACCCTGAGGATATCTTGTTCAGAGTCATTAAGAATATGTTAAATGATGTTCGATATAGTCTATTTAATGAGGCCAAGAATGGAATCCATTTTATTACAATTTCCATAAAATAGCTTAATTTTTAAAAAGCTTGATCTTTAAAGGGTGTAAGCTTCAATTCACTGGAAAACTCACTTCTTTGTGACACCTCATTTTCTGATGATACAGATTGGCAAGGTATTAATTTAGACATATTCATTTGGCATTATAACGGATCCTAAGACTATAACATAACAATTACTTCCAGAGAAAGAAAGGAAGCATTGTCCAGCAAATGAAGAGTAGAACAGTACTTTGTTCAAGTTAGGAAGCTGACATTGATGTGATTTCTACATGGTTTTTCTTTTAAACAACTGTTAGCATTCTGTGGCCTCCATGGTTAGTTCATGTTTCGCTGATGTCAGATATTACCATTAACCACTTTGCCCTTTTACTTAGCAAGTGCTGGAATGGCTCTTGGTCCCAGCAATTCTGGCTTTGGATCGACCTCCATAAAGAGTCCTTCTTTAGCAAGCCTACATCTTGAACTCCCAATCCTCCTCATTCTTAACTGTTATTTCTTAAACGTGAAATAATTACTGTCATCACAGTTCTTATCACTAAAAAATTTGTTGTGGGCCTACCAGTTTCTGTGTAGGACACAATTAGTGCTTCCTCAGTCCTTTTTCCCACCTTGTCTATTATACCATCCATCAGGTCTAATTTTGGAGCCAAATTCCAAATTCCTATACCCAGGGTAAGGCACCCATCCATCCACCTTGTTCTCCAATACAAGGGTCATTGAACTGAGCTTTAGGTTTATGGAATAGAATATTCTCTAGGTGTTTTAAAGTTTCTAAATTTTTCAATTTTCCTACTTGTTCTAATACCCTTCAAATACTAGCCCTGCTGTCTGGGATTTTGTCTTGGATGAAGTGTTTCTAAATGCAATATAGAATTTATTTTTAAGTGTATGTATTTATTTATTTTAAGTGTATTTATTTATTTTGAGAGGGAGAGAGAGAGAGGCAGAGAGAAAGAGAGAGAGAGAATCCCAAGCAGGCTTCACTGTCAGTCCAGAGCCCAACTCAGGGCTTGAACCCACCAACCATGAGATCATGATCTCAGCCAAAACCAAGAGTCCAACACCCAACTGACTGAGCCGCCTGCAATGTGGGATATTTTTTAAAAGCATGGACTTTGGTAGGGATTCTCTCTCTCTCTCTCTCTCTCTGCCCCTCCCCTGCTCTCTCTCTCTCTTTTTCTGTCTCTCAAAATAAATAAAATAGGGACACCTGGGTGGCTCAGTTGGCTGAGCGTCCAAATTTTGGTTTTGGTTCAGGTCATGATCTCATGGTTTGTAAGATCCATCGGGCTCTGTGCTGACAGTGCAGAACCTGTTTGGGATTCTCTCTTTTCCTTCCTTTATGCCCCTCCTCCTGCTTGTGCTTGATCCCATGTGTGTCCTCTCTCTCAAAATAAATAAACATTAAAAAAATAAATACATAAATACACAAATAAATAAAACTTTTTTTAAAAAGCACAGACTGGTGTAAGACTTAAGTTCTTGTCCTGGTTCTGTCTCAAGTTAGTTACATGACATTTGAAAATTGTTTTATTTCTCTGAGCCTCAGTATATTTATCTTTGTAAGGAAGTCACTGGGTGATATTAGATAATTCATGTATGTAAAGCACCCAGTATGGGTCCTGACACAGAGGAGATACATGATAAACATTGAGCCCTTTCATTTTCTCTTCCCTGCATAATTAATCTAGGTCTCATTCAGGCCATTGTCCTTTGGAGTTTGCTTCTTTTTAACTAAGGCCATAAATGACAAAATTTTCTAATCATTTTTGTGAACTTTTAGCTTTTCACCAAGCATATAGTAATATGAGGAGGGCTAGGTTGACAAAAGCTATAAGCTGCTCTTTCGTTATGAATGGGCTGGTATTTGAGATCATGTCTCCCATACTTCCTTTCTATATACCATGCTTCCCACTTGTCGTGTCTTCTTCCTCTCTAAACACCCCCAAATCCAAGAATGGTGGGAGCACTTGTAGGAAAAACCATTTTATTTTTCTCCCAACCTTCAAAAGCTTTGGCTTCCAAAATGGGAATTTCTATTCTGTAGAATGAATTATAAATGTTACTTCTGCTCTTGTAATTCCCTCCCATATTTTCCCCCTAAGGGATGTGAAGATACTAATCTGATTGGTGATAATAGGAAATAATTGAGCCAGCTTAGCTCCTCCAGGCTTTCTCTTTAGAGCTGCCTGACTATAAGACAAACTGCCCCTCTCCTCTAGCTTCTGTGTAGTATTCCACCTGGTCTCGAGGACCACAGAGTGAGAAGCAGACCCCCACCCTCCATTCGGCTACCTGGGTATATGCTCTGCAGATCCAATATGCTCCTTCCATGGGTCCCCAGGTATAGACTTGAGGTAAAGGAATAAAACACCTGATTTCAGCCACAGTTCTGTTCTCCAACCCAGCTTTTCTCAACAAAAAAGAGGATATTTGGATCTTAATGGACTCTTATGACTATTTCTCATTTGGCATGTCAGAGATCTCAACAGCATCCTACTAGTGTGAACAGGACTTAGTATAATCTCATATCTTCTATTTCTTCTCACTAGCACATAATTACTGTAGACACACTGTCAGAGGAGAACTGTATACCACAAAGTACCTGCAGTCCAACCTCCCTCATTTTATAGACAAGAAAAATGAGGCTCAGAGAGATTGAGCCACTCAAGCTTATATACTTCTTAGTGAAGCATAATTCAAAGTAGGTCTCTGCTAGTGGACAAAATTCTCTGGACCCTCAGTCACATCAGTTTTGGACTGTCACCACTTAGGTTTCCATCTTATGTTCCAATTATTATTAGGTTCTAGTCCTCTTACCCACCTGGCTATGAATGACTGTGTGTATCAGAAATCTGGGTATCCCCAACACATCTCCAGGCCCCAGGAGAACCGAAGAATTGCAGGTATAGTTCCTGAAGCAAACCACCTAATTTGGAAGTAAGGCTGGATAGCTTTTGTGTACACATTGCAGGAACTTTAGAGCATCAATATCTTTTCCATGGCTAAGCTTTATGCAGTTGTTTTATTCTTCCTTTTCTTCAATATTTAATGTCATAGGTTTAAAGCCGCCTGGAATGTTCAAAGTGCTGTGGCAATGATATTCCACATCAGTATACAATTTTCTCTAGTGACAAAATGAGCCAGGATTCTCCTAAGAAATACATTTAACACACATACACAAGGCAACGGGTGTAACCATTGTTGAATTTCCCAGTACACACTACAAGTCTAAAATCATGCATTTTCTAACTACCCCAAGAAAGGCAGAGCAGATAGAGGCCTTGGGAAATGCACTGCCTGTGTAACTCACAGATAGATTGTATCTCCACTTTCAGTTCCTGACAATTTATAGTTGATGCCAGTTTACTGGGCAGCATTAACGGCAGCTGGGGCTCCTGCTGTCTGGAGGGAGGGAAGACCCGATGAGTGAGCAGGATGGGTGACTGGTCTCTAGGAAGTCCAGGTGATAGAGACTCTCCGAGTGTACATATGGGCATGTATGTGTTTGGTGGTGGGAAGACCATAGTGGTGATGCATGAAGAGGTGCTCTACACTTCCCCTTATGTCCTGGCTTCCTGGAAGCTCTCAACTGGCAACAGTCACCTTCCAAAGAGAAATGGCTGCTGTAGTCACGGTGCAGGGAGACTCCAGGGCAGATCCTCCAGTCCGTCAACCTGAATGACTGATGCTTTACTTATCCTAATTAGAAATTAATTTCTTAATGTGGATGGTAGTTTTTGGAAATATTCATCCATTTTGTCTGTTTGCCCATTATCGTCCCCAGCAGCTTCAGTAGTGAACTGGACAAATACTAGCTTTCATAAAGGAG
Source organism: Paguma larvata (assembly GCA_030068075.1). Classification (NCBI taxonomy): domain Eukaryota; kingdom Metazoa; phylum Chordata; class Mammalia; order Carnivora; family Viverridae; genus Paguma; species Paguma larvata. Next base: position 91,521,910 of record CM057823.1, read on the forward strand.
TTACAAAGGGAGAAAAGCCACACCCAATAAGCAAGGGAAAGGAGGAAAGTCCTTTTGTTTTGGAGATGTTGGGAATCAAGCAATTAGCCATGCGTGCTCTGATTTGACCTTCCGGGGAGAAAATCCCAGAGGAAGGAGCAATGAGTTAGATTTCAGGAGAAATTCAAAAATGGAGAGTTTGTACCCTCCCTTCAGTTCGGGAATGCATTACTTGCTTACTCATCGGCAGGCAAACTATATCTCTAACTCCAACTCCAAGAGGAGACCCTCATGTAAAGAGCTCCACCGTGACCAAGAGGCTGAGCAGAGTAAAAATGGTGGCACAGCACAGCTCATGGGAGAGCTAAGTTAGTCTTTCCAAGCTTCCTTTAGCAGTCTGTAGCACCCAGGGTGTCCAGGATTTCTCACAAGCTCTGGGGCTGCAAATGTGGATCATGGGGCCAACTGAAGCATTTAGCAGGGGGTTACTATGGTAGAGGTTCGGTGACCCTGGGGCAAAGGACGGCAGAGCACACCCCTCGGGTTGGTCCTAAGTGTAGAGCCCTCCCTAGAATGATGGAAAGTGCTGACTGAGATTTATAGCCAAATTCAGGATTCATAGAGCCAGTGCCTCAAGCCCTGATCAGATTATATGGAAGTTTGCCTGCCAGAACTGCTATCATTTCCCCTCATACCTGTATCTACAAACACATGGAGCCTGTTTTCCTTCACCTTGAATCTGGTTGATCCTGCACTTTGTCTTGACCAACTGATTGTAGCTGAAGTGGTACATGTATGACGCCCTAGCCTGGCAGCTTTTGCTTTTGTTCTCTTGGAAGCCAGTTGTCTTGCTGTAAAGAAACTCAGGCCACACTCCTGAATGATGAGAAGGCACGAGGAAAAAGACTGTGGAAGATAAAGGTCATCTTGGACATTCCAGTCCCAGCCAAGCTCTCAGCTGAATACAGCCACATGAATAACCTCAACTACACCATGGCCACAAACTCCTGAAAAGTAATTGTTGGTTTAATGGTTAAAACATTGTTGCTTTAAGCCATTAAATTTTGAGATGGTTTGTTACACATCATAAGACAGACACAAATTCACAAGTCACAGGTTTAATCAGTGGCATCCAGTCTGGCCAGAAACAAGCTTGGTGTAGCACTTTGTAGTCAAAACCAGCAATGATTCAGAGGCGAGATAACCCTCGGGTGTGAGGCCTTCTCTATGTACGATCTGAGGAAGGAATAGCAAGAGGAGAGAAACAACTTGGGAAAGGAGGTATGGTAGGTGGAACAGTGGCTCCCTGTGAAAAATTATATTACATGGCAAAGGAGAATTAAGATTGTGGATAGAATTAAGGTTGCTTCAAAACTGATTGATCTTAAAGTAGGGAAAAAATCCTGGATTATCTGGACAGATTCAATGTGCTCAGAATCCTTAAATGCAGAAGCGGGAGAACAGTCAGATCAGAGGAAAGAGATATAAGAAGAACTCCATCAGCTGTTGCTGGCTTTGAAGACGGAAGAATAGGACCATAACCCAAGGAACACAGGCAGCGTGTAGAAGCCGGAAAGTGCAAGGAAAGGAATTCTCTCCTCAAGCCTCCACAAAGGAAACAGCCCTGTGGACACCTTGATGTTAGCCTACTGAGACCCATTTTGGACTTCTAAGCTTTATAGCTATAAGATAATAAATTCATGTTCTTTTAAGTCACTAAATCCTTTTTTATTTTTTTTATAGCAGGAACAGAAAACTAATACAGGTGGTAAATTGTAAGTAATTGCTCAAAATAAGACTATCTGAAACTGGACAAGACTGGAGATGGCTTTAAATGGCAATTTTCAGAATTTTTTTTTCTCTCACATCACAGTGTGGGAAAGGCTGGAGAAGTGAAGATTAGATCATTTACAGAAAAAAAAAAAGCTACCTCTTGCTTTTTTCATACTCCTGAATATACTGAGTTAAATTTGAAACCTTGTTGCGCCTTTGTTCTGAGGCTTGATTTTCCGTTAAAACCAACTCCCCTTGGAAGAGTCACACATTAAACTTTTCAGAATGAATGAGTTTATCTTATTGCTTCTGAAAACAGGAGTTGGGTGAGGGGAGGATGCACGAGATAGAGCCAAGGCTTGAGCACCTAGATTTCTTGGCAGGGAGAAGGAAGAAGGAGGGCAGGCTGGTTTGGACTCCCAGGCGTGGCAGACACCCCCTGAACGTACTGCAGTCCTTGAGCAGAGAGCTGTTATCAGTCCCATTCAACATTGCTCTTTACGAACAGTCTCAGAGGTGCCATAAACTCTGCATCGTGTGGCACTGAGTGCAGGTAGGAGTTCATTATGCCCAACAGCGAGACCAATCGCTTCACGTTACTCAGGCTCTAACGTTTACACTGCTTCTTTCTGCTACATTTTAGATACCCGTGGTTCCAGTTCTGTAACTGTAGCCTCACACTTCATCATTGGTCTTCAACCCTCCAAAGTAAAGGCTTTTTGAATCAGAAGTTATTTTCAATTTTTAAAATAGACTTTTCTGTCACCATCATCAATTAGTATTCATTACTCTTGAAATGACTGTTAACAATATGTTAGACAAAACACTGAGTAAGTAGTAATGAAACACCACATTCTAAGCATGCCCCACACCGCTGTAACAATTGCCAGTGATTTATCATTTCAAAGATACATATCTATGTGTCTTTGGTACTTTCTGGGCAGCTACCACAGATCCCTTGAATGCTTTGGAATTCACCTTTGGGGTTAAAGTCACTCTAACTGCTGTGATTCTTAGAGGTTACCTGCTCTTTCTGTAATCTCTACGTCCATATAAGAAAGAAGACAGAGGTGGAAATAATAATGCCTGCATCTTAGGGTCACCTGCGATGATTAAGCAACTTGATTCACACAAAACACTGAATTCTAGTAGAAAATAAAGACTTGATGAATACTAGTCCCTTTTTATACAGGAGTCAAAAGTTGAGAAATCAACACTTTTGTCAAATCACAAATATTTTTTCTCATGCAGTGCCCACTTGTAGTACACATGAATGCTTAGCTCACTTTGCTCCCCTCATGTGAGGTTGGTGTCAGTGCCCTCCACACCTGGAGTCCCTGGAAACATTTGAGAGGATAGTTGCTGTCTCCAGCTTCCCTTATCAGGCCTCCATTTCTGTTTCCCAGTCCTGGCCTTTCCCCATGTGGTTCCAATAGCAAAATATTTAGTCCATCTGTCCCAGAAGGGTTTGGTCTTTCTCTTCATTTGTGCTTCTTGAAATAATATGCTCCTGAGGCACAGACTGTTCCTTCATCACTAAAAAAGGTCAAGCATTTATTAGTCTGTGTATAAACATGACAACAAAGGAGCCCTTGTAAAAATGGAATGTTCAGCTTGGATAGAACACAGAGGAGTTCCTCTTGAATCTGGCAAATTCCCTCAGATTTCGTCTCCTTTAAAGACACCATGTTAACATCGCTGTTTCTTTCTGGATTCTGGAGCTCTCCTTATAAATCCTCATGAACCCTTTGAGGTGCAACTTTCTTCATTTATACAGCCTATAAGTGCCATTGTTTTTAATTCAAACACATTAACTGTTTCTTCAGATAAACCAATCCTAGTGCTATGAATAGAAGGTATGCTCGCCTGTATATCACACAACTGCTTATCACAAAAAGGGGAAATGACCTTTCTTTGCCCACCAGCAGCCACATCTTACAGATATTATTCCCATCCTTTTTGGTGGCAACTCATGGAAGACCAACCTCTGATTCACTTTCCTCGTTAGATGTCTTCTTCAGACGACAGTAACCCAACACAGAGCTCTCTCTATATCATCTCGGTTTTCATGTCCACCATGGCAGCCAATCACTATCTACGTTAGCCTGTTCCCTTTCTTGAACTCCACTTCTTTCAGACAACATATATCATCTCTTTGTAAAACATAGCCTCTGTTTCAGTGATATGCATAATCTAGGTTCTAAAATGGTTTCAGAGTTCCATATTATCCCTTTATAAACTGTTGTTGCTGCTGTTCTTTACAGAAAATTCTACTGCTTTCCTTATGCAAGGACTGAAGAAGAGATGGATTCCATAATGAAGCATTTTCTAAAGCCCTCAGTCTCAGGTAAATCCTGTCTTGGAAAATGGTGATCATGTTCTATGTCCCTTTAAAACTATTGGAGTAAAAACATCCACCTCTTATTGAAGAGCCCAGATTTTATGTTTCTGGTGAGGATTGCAGGAATATAAGGCTCATTAAAACCAGTTTGATCAATCTGTTTCCTCTTCTGCTGAGGTTAACTCAGTGTGAGAACATTCTACATGAACAATAGAGTTGCTAATCTCCTCCTGCCCTCTTCTCCCCCACCTCCTTCCTCCTCCTGCTCTCCTTTTCCCTTCTCCTCTTTTTCTCTCCCCTTTTTCTTCTTAACTTGACTTGCATTTTTGTCCAGGGCTGGCCAAGAAAGCAATGAGACTTGGAAAAGAATCTACAATATACTGGCTCACTAAATACTTGTTTTACTGCTATGAATTTCTCTGGTGTATGGCAGGAAATCACGTGACTGTACTTTTTCAACTTAATGTCAACTTGTATTATTTTGTAACTACATAAGTGAATGTCAGCCCTGAAATTTAGGGGCCTACCCTTCTCACAGGAAGTACAAAGTACATTTCATTCAAGTAAATGAAACAAACATCTGCTTTCATGGGCTGGCCCCAACTTACTTTCCTAGTTTCTTCTTCTAACATACTTGTCACTTCGCTAACATACACACACACACACACACACACACACACACACACACACTATTAACACATCATATTATTCCCTTTCCTTAAAGCTTGGGACAATGTAATACTTTACCTGTTTTTGGAATACTACCCTTCCTCCTATCCCGTTTTTACTGAAAAATTTTCTACTTGTTCTTTAAGGCCCAGCTTGCTGCTGCCTCTTCTTGAAGTCCTCACTCAGTATCACTCTCTCCCTCTTCCTTACACTTACAGTTTTACTTCTTTATTTTTTTAATGTTTATCTATTTTTTATTTTTGAGAGAGAGAGAGAGAGAGAGAGAGAGAGAGAGAGAGTGTGTGAGTGGGGAAGGGGTAGAGAGAGAGGGAGACACAGAATCTGAAGCAGACTCCAGGGTTCAAGATGTCAGAGCCCACCGTGGGGCCTGAACCCACAAACATTGAGATCATGGCCTGAGCCAAAGTTGGAGACTCAATCAACTGAGCCACCCAGGCACTCCTCACAGTGTTTTACTTCTTAAATGCACTCTTGCTTTGCCTTTGTTTGCCATTTTTTGTTTGCTTCTCTTCCTCTTTCCTTACAATGCAACTTCCTTCATGGTAGGAAATGTCTCTGTATACTCCAATCTAGCATAATGGCTACCGTAATATAAGCAATGGAATGTTTCATGTCTTAGTTTACTATTTGTTAGGCTCTGGGAGAATGACTATCAAATTCCAGGCATGGGGGACAGACAGAGAGTATCTACCAACCAAGATACAGGATGCATAGAAGGTTATGGTGAATGTGTATGCTGACACAGGTATCTGGTAGTCACTTGGATCCATAGGTCTGGAGTTAAGAAGAGATCAAGACTAGATATAATGAGTTGAAAGTTACCAATGTAGAGGTGAGAATTAAAACCACAGGAGTGGGTGAGAGCACTGAAGAAGAAAGTATAGAGCAAGAACTGAAGAGGACGGAGGATAAACCCTGAGGAAAGACAACATTTAAGGACGAATCGTGGACAGGGTCCAGCAGCAGACTCTGGGATGGAATGGTTTCAGAAATAGGTAAAGAACAAGGGAGTGAGGTCGTGGAAGCTGAGAGAGGAGTCAAATCCAAGAAGGAAGGAGTGGTGACTGAGGTCAAATGCTACAGAACTAGGGCAACAACTACAGAGGGGTGCAAGGCCAGTGCAGGAATTTTATTTTATTTTATTTTACTTTTTTAATGTTTATTTATTCATCTTGAGAGAGAGAAGGCACAAGTCGGGGAGTGTCACAGAAAAGGAGAGACAGAATCCGAAGCAGGCTCCACACCATCAGAGCAGAGCCCTATGCAGGGCTCGAACTCATGAACTGTGAGATCATGACCTGAGTCAAGATCAAGAATCAGACACTTAATTGACTGAGCCACCCAGGCTCCCCTCAATATAAGAATTTTAAAGGAATGGGGGCACCTGGTGGCTCAGTCGGTTGAGCGTCCAACTTCGGCTCAGGTCATGATCTCGGGGTCCGTGAGTTCAAGCCCTGCATTGGGCTCTGTGCTGACAGCTCAGAGCCTGGAGCCTGCTTCGGATTCTGTGTCTCCCTTTCTCTCTGCCTCTCCCCCACTCATGCTCTGTCTCTCTCTGTCTCAAAAATAAACATTAAAAAAATTAAATTCTTTAAAAAAAAAGAATTTTAAAGGAAGGAAGTGAACATTTCTTTTGGAAGGTTTTTATTTTTAAGGATGAAACAAATAGTTGATAATTAAAACCTAACAGGTCTAGGGGTATGGGAACCATTTTCTCATTAAGACAATTATAGGGGCACCTGGGTGACTGAGTTGGTTATGCAGTCAACTTCTTCTCAGGTCATGATCTCAGGTTTGTTTGTTCGGGCTTCACATTGAGCTCTGTGCTGACAGCTTGGAGCCTGAAGCCTGCTTCAGATTCTGTGTCTCACTGTCTCTTTGCCCCTCCGTGGGTCTCTCTCTCTCTCTCTCTCTCTCAAGAATAAATAAACATAAAACAAAAAACAAAAAAGACAATTATAGACCTGGGTCCACTGGGTGGCTCAGTCAGTTAAGCATCCCAACTCTTGATTTGGCTCAGGTCAAGATCTCAGGGCTGTGAGATCCAGCTCCGCCTTAGGCTATGTGCTGACAGTTGGAACCTGCTTGGGATTCTCTCACTGCTCACTCTCTACCCCTCCCCTGCAAGAGCAAGCCTGCACACGCATCTGTGTTGTGTGTCTGTGTGTGTGTGCGTGCACACGCGCTCTCCCTCTCTCTCAAAATAAATAAATAAATATTAAAAAAAGACAATTATAGACCTCATCAAGTCTCATCAAGAAGACTATATTCCAATCTGAATTTCCTTGTTCCTATAAGGAATTACAGGAACATGACACAAACTTTTCTCCACACCGTGACTACATTAGAGTCATTGAGGAACTCCAAACCATATTCCCTCCCGAGATGATGAAACCCTATCTTGTTTTGGGTCACTGTGAAAGGATTCTCAAGGAAAACCTTTGAGGACTTGAAGAAAATTATCTATCACCACTGAGTCTAAAGAGTAACAGAAGAGGAGCACTTAAAAGCAAAACATGCCTTGAGATAAGTATCTAATTTATTACCATAATGATAATGGTTCTCACAATTTAATTTATATTAATTTGTATTTATCTTATTTATATTAAAAGAAAATTTGGCCTTCTTTCTGAAATGGATTAAATTAGTATCAACACACAAAAAAATAATGTATTTTTCTTCATTTTATTTTGGGGAGGAGAGGAGACCCATCTGTCTTTTCTTTCATTCATTCTTCCATCCACCTACCCATCCACCTCTCCATCCATCCAACTACTGTCTGTCCATGCAAATTATGTTTTAAGGCCCTCTTATTTACTGGGCTTGATGCAAGTTTCTGGGGTCTACAGCGGGGAAAGGACCAGATGTCAGACCTCAACATACTCACCATGTAGTATATAGGAATTTGACCTAAAATATCATTAAAATTAACCCAAGGATCAGAATATGTATCATTCTTTTAAAATAAAACCAAAAGATATATTTTAGGCAGCATCTCTGTACTTCTTCAGTATACTAATGCTCCCTGACATTATTGCTATCACTGATAAATGTCAAAGGGGAGAGTGATATTTTCGGAGCTGATTTTTTTTTACCCTCTTACAAAAATAGATTATAAACACATACGCATATGTCATAGAAAGAACTTAGGCTAATATTTTTGTACAGGGACAAGCATTAGCATATTTTTAAAGTTCACAGTTACATTTCTGTTGTCAGTTATAATCGTCTGCTGGCTTGAACTCCTTATTTTATGATAACTAACAAAATCTATCGGTTTGATGTGATCTGCTTAAATTTCAAAAGAGATGAGAATTTTATAGTCAAAGAGTTTCTGAAGGAGGCTGTGTGATTCAATATTTTCATGCAACCAGCTTTGTAAAGGCATAGTGCTAAGTTAAACCAACAAATAATTATCCCTAATAACACAAAGCTGTAATTGAACTCAATTCATGACTATTTCGTTTTTAGGTAGTTCTTCCCTGTTCATGACATTAGTCTAAGTCAGTATTTAGTTATAATTTATAGAAGGCATATGCTTTTGGGAAAGACCATATATACTAAGGCAAAGCACAAGCGAGTCTAAGTTATCCAGTGCACCATGCTACTTTGCCATAGGTCCCTTTGCTCCTCTTGGAAGGCTGTGGGTGCCTCCAGTGTTGGAAAAGCCACTAAGGTTAATCTGGATTACTTCTCAGACAAGTGAAAGATACAATGCTTTTCATAAAAGTCTTTGGAGAAAGTTAAGATTTCTCTAACCTTGGATGGCCTACCCTCATTTAAAGCCCCTTGCTTGATATATTGGCAGTTGGAATGCCATATCATACAACACACTATGCTTTATTTAGTTCAAGGAAACTGTTGAGGGCCAGTGTCAGAGCAGCAGGTACAAGGGCGGCAGGAGCTTTCATTATTCATCACAGATGAATCACAGATTGTATCACAGATTGCAGCCTGATGGGTAAAGACCAGTACTGGTGGAATACTGAAGTCACAAACTTCATGTTCCTACTCCACTCAAACAACATTAGTCAGCTCTGCTGCTATAACAAACACCCCCAAATCTCAGTTACAACTACAAAGCCTTTTTCTGGGATCTGGAATAAAAAAGACATGTGCATTAAAATTAGCCTCATATCTTCTTCATTCCAGATTCAGGCTGAAAGAGCCTTTGCCATTTTTAGACACGGCATACTTAAGGCAAAGAAAAAATAGCGAGAGCTGCTGGAAACATACAATGGTTCTGTCTTAGTCAGTTTGGGCTGCTATAACAAAAATACCATAGAGTAGGTGGCCTAAACCACAAATATTTAGATTTCCAATTCTGGAGGCTGGAAAGTCCAAGACCTAGATACCAACAGATTCAGTGTCTGGTGAGGGTCCACTTCCTGGCTTACAGGAAGTTCTTACTGTAACCTCATATGGCTGAGAGTGAGTTCATCTCTCTCACATCTCTTCTTCTTAAGGGTACTAATCCCTTTCTAATGGCTTCACTCGCATGATATAATTGCCTCCTAAAGGCCCTACGTTCAAATAGCATCACAGTGAGAGGTAGGGTTTCAACACATGAATTTTGGGTGGAAATAAACATTTAGTTCATAGTTTTGCTTGGATGAGGCATAGTGAAGGTTACCCACATATCATTGGCTCAAGTACTCACATGCCCAAGTCTGATGTCAAAGGTACATCAAGTGCATACTCCTCAACTGGAGGCACAGCAGGTATGTGATCCACTGTCAGAAAGGTTGAGTTGCTGGGAACGAAAACGCAGTCTACCACACCATGTTTCTTGCTGTAGACCCCAGCTGATTCTCCAGGCTATTCCTTCAGCCCTCTCGTCTTCCTGCTAGCTCAAGGAGGTTACTGTGGGGTTCCATGGAGAAAGACCGCACAAGAAGTGAGGCTGTAGCAGTTGTCGTTTCTACTCTTTCTAGTTTTGTTCTCTTTAGCCTCTGAATGCAGAAGGCAGAGTGGGTTGGGGAGAACTGTAGATAGGAGGGAAGACAAATGAGGGAATAGAGGCCTCTCTCATTAACCAAAGGGGTCACTGGGGTAGGGCCAGGGCAAGAGACAGAATGACCTTTATGTGTATCTCTAGAGGGCTGTGCCTGAGAAAATGTAATTAAGTCCACTCCTCAAGGCCATCATCCTCTTCAATTAATATTTACTGAGCACCCACTGAGACACTGGCCCTGTACTCAGAACTGCAAACTCTCTTGGGCTGGGAAAAGCTCTGACTAATTTGCACATTAAAAAGCACACAGACAGAGGAAACCCACCTTTTTTCCCCTTCCCAGTCACCCTGGGAGAGAACCTCTTCTCTTCTTCATTCATGTGTGGAATCCCAATTAAACATAGTAAACAAAGGAAACTTCTTACATTGTAATTTTCCTCCCTCTCCCCTTGCTTTATTTGCAGTCTGGATTTATTGTTCAAGAATTGCCTTCTCTAAGCATCATCCCCTATTAACCAGAGAGATAAAAGCCATAAAGGGAAGGGAACTCCTTCAGTTCTCTTTGCCAGTTGTGAGACAGAACAGCGCCTTTACAAGGGGAGTTGACATCTGTTGACTGAGACTGCCTGTCCTGCACCAGGGCTGTGCTCATGCTCAGAATGCAAACTGCAGCCATCAGAGATGAGGCCGGTTTGATAACTGCTTGAGCCCAGAGCAAATCTGCTTGGGCACTAGAAAAGAAATTGTGTAGTTTTAAAGCAGATGTATGTTCTTAATGTGGTTGGCTTGTATAGCAATAAAATGCGGGAATATTTTCCCCCTTAGCCCATCACAACTCTTAGAGTGCATACTGTAACTTAAGACAGGGCAATTCTAACACAATTCCATGTAATACTTAGTCCCTATAACAGGATGAAACTTAAATTAGCATCACAGATAGAAGACATTTCATTTTCTCACGTATGGTACAATATTAGGATCAAACAACATATGTCTCCATGGTTATAAACAAAGGTGTCATGTTTGCAAAACAGAGCCTATATGTAGAACATCTATAAATGGGATAAAATATGGGGTTTTCTTTGGTTGAAATAGTGTTAAATATTTCAGTCCACATGATCTTTATAAGAAAGCTTTCTCCTTCTCTGTGAATAAAAATAAGGATTGTCTTTGCATTACCTTTCTCCAAATCCTAGTTCTTGTCTCTGTTCCTCTTTGACCCTGAGAAATCAACTAGTCTCAGCTTCCATTTCTTCAGTTATAAAATGAGGATGTTGAGCTAGATTAGGTTTCTCTAGGTCTATACTGAGGAACATCCTTTCTAAGGAAATTCATAGGGGTGATTTTTTTAAAGGGGGTTCCATGGTCAAGTAAGTTTAAAAACTGTGACATTAAACAAAATCAAACACATTTCTTTACTCAGAACTTTAATGTACTAATAGTATTCATTATGAATCAGCAAAAGGGAGATAGAGCACAAACATTGTTTCCCTCATTTTTTTAACCAGAAAACTTTTTCTTGTAGATCATTTCTCAGAACCAGTCTAAACACTAGACTTCAAAGAACTTCAACCTGTGATATTTTATGACTCTACTGACTGTTTATTCTGCCTAATTTCTCAATTTCTCTCACCTATTTCAGGAAAAGAGGTACCTGGGCTCCAATTTATTCATAAGGTGAAAGTCCATTTATTCTTCATTCTTTTTTCCCTGCAATTTATTTATTTAGGGAATTTTCAAATCCGCAAAAAAGTTGAAAGACTAGTACAGTAAGTATATTCTCTGCACTTAGATTTGCCAATTGTTAACATTTTGCTCCAATCTCTCTCTCTCTCTCTCCACACACATACTATATGTACTATATATATAATTTTACTGCTGAACCATTTGAAAATAAATTGCAAACATCACGACACTTTATCTCTACATTCAAGAAGTATCTCCTAAGACAAGAACATTCTGTTACATAACCTTAGAATCATTACTACTCATAAGAAGCTTAATACCATCTAATGATAACTCTGTATTTAAACTTCTTCGATTGACCCCAAGATGTTTTTTATAAGATTTTTCAAAACCTAAGATCCATTCAGGTTTCACACATTGAATTTGGTTATGTCTTCTTGACTTTGATCTAAAACCATCTCTCTAACTTGTTTCTTCTAAACAAAATTAACTTTTTTTGAAAAGTCCATGTCATTTATTTTGTAGGCTAACATTTTTAATTTGTGTGATTGTTTCCTTAAAGTTATATTGTTTAAATATTTTTTTTTAAATTTTTTTTAACGTTTATTTATTTTTGAGAGACATAGAGATAGAGCATGAGCAGGGGAAGGGCAGAGAGAGAGGGAGACACAGAATCCGAAGCAGGCTCCAGGCTCTGATGAGCCATCAGCACAGAGCCCGATGTGGGGCTCGAACTCACAGACTGTGAGATCGTGACCTGAGCCGAAGTCGGCCGCTTAACCGACTGAGCCACCCAGGCGCCCCTGTTTAAATATTTTTGACAAAAGGTTAATAGGTGATAATGTTGTATACTTCAGACTGCCCCATCTCAAGAGGGATATAATATCACCATCTCATTATTGGTGGTTCAAGTAATAGTTTGGTTAAGATATTATTTATGTTTCTCTATAATAAAGTATCCTTTCTCCTTAGTAATTAATAAGTGATCTGGTAGTCAATATTTTCAGATTTGTGAATAACTTTTTTCCCAACCATCCTTTATCCAATAGTGTTAGTTAGCATTTATTGATGATCTGCCTGGATCAAATATTACACTGGTATTGCAAAATAGTGATTTTTTTTTCTAATTCATCATCCCTTCTACTTTATTAGTTGCTGTTCTTCCCTTTCTCTCACTGAGTATCATGATATATAGATTCTTCTCTCATTCAATGTTTTATAAGCTATTATTATAATTCATTCATTCATTCATTTCATTCATTCTTTCATTCAAGGATTACTCTGTGCCAGATACTAAAGTGAGATTAACTTAACGTTAATCTTAGTTTCCTTTACTTTTCCCCATGGTACTTAAGGAAACTATCAGTGGCATGTGCATAATTAATCCAGATTCTTGTACTGGCCACCACTTTGCTACAAAGTTTTGAAAGGAGGGAGAGAGAATTGAAGATGGAGATGGCAGTGGAGCAAGATCCAGATTGTAATTATCATTCTCCTTTTGTGAACTTTGGCCAGGCTACTGTGGTTCCTACAATCATCAATGGCCATCTGAGTCATCACACAGGAAATAAAAATCAATGACCATCTCTGTTGAGCTATGCTGGACCTACCTCATAAGGCAGGCAATTCCAACACCAAGAACTCAGCCTCAATCCCTAGACTCAGGATCCACAGAAAGAGAATAAATTCTGTTTCTGCTCTGAGTGAGAAATAGGTCATTTAACTATGACCCAAGTCATTAGGAAGATTGGGGGAAATGGGTCCATGTCTTCAACATCCAATAGGTTCTTAAGCAAATATCAAGGTACCAAAGGGCCTGGGCAAACACAGGACCCCTAGAGCACTTCTTTGGACAAACAGGCCACACATCTCACATAGGCAACATCCTCACCTTTCTGGAAGGATCTGAATGATGAATTCCAGATAATCACCAAATAAATAAAAAAGAGCCTTCAGCATAGCCTGCTTTCAGTGGAAGAATAAAAGACTGTCTGTTCCTGGGAAAGAAGAGACGGACCCATCTTGGTCAAATTTTCCAGTAGAAATGTTATACGAGGGGGGACCTCTTGCAGTATAAGTCTGGATGCTCTTGGGCCCTGCTGACAGACAGAGGTCAGAAAACATATCTAAAGGATGTACAATCTTTTGGATTTGATTTTGTTTCTTTTAGGGGAGGGTCCCTGCTCCCTGTGGAGTCTAGGACAGCTCCTCCAGCCCCAAAAGAATGCATGGTCCATGTTCCCAGTGGGGAGGGCAGCAGAGCCAGGGAATCAATAGCCAGAGGGTGATTGTGATACCTGGAATCTTTGTTACCTCAAAGTTTAAAAAACTTTAGCTTCTGAGGCTATGGGGGAGCATTCTCCCAGCTGACAGAATACCTTCAAAGGGATAGGGACCAAGTGGAAAAAGCCTAGGTTTTAGGGACCACAAAACTTGAATTCAAATGCCATCTCTGAAATGTACAAGGTATAAAACCTTTGCAACTTAGTTCCCTCATCTGTGAAATAAAAAATACCTCAGAGATCTAGTTGTTAAAATCATTTTAAAGAAGGTAAAGCATGTGTGTTGCTTTATTAGTTAGGATTCCTTTCATTGCAGGTAACAGAAACCAACTTGAATTACTTTAAAAAAAAGTGAGAGAGAGAGACCAGAGAATTAATTATAAGGTAATGATATCCCATGATTCTTTTTTTTAAGTTTACTTATTTTGAGGGAGAGTGCATGTGCATGCGCAAGCAGGGTAGGGGCAGAGAGAGGGGGAGAGAGAATCCCAAGCAGACTCTGTGCTGTGAACATGCAGCCAGATCCTATGAACCGTGAGATCATGACCTGAGCCAAAATCGAGAGCTGGACTGATTTTGAACTACCCAGACACCCCTATATCCTTTCATTCTTAAAGTCAACACTTTAGCTAAGCCTCATAATGAGGCTAGAGTCAAGATATAAAAAGTCATGGGAGGCCTGGGTGACTCAGTCAGTTAAGTATTTGACTCTTGGTTTTGATTCAGGTCATGATCTCATGGTTCATGGATTCGAACCCTGCAATGGACTCACACTGACAGTGTGGAGCCTGATTAGGATTCTCTTTCTCCCTCTCTGCCCCTTCCCATCTCACACTCACACATTCTCTCTCTAAAAATAAATAAATAAACTTAAAAAAAAGACATAAAATGTCTTCAGGAGCCACTGTAGCTTCTCTTTGTATATCTCTTTTGTTCTCTCTTCTAGGACAACAGAGCTGACAGTGTGACTGTCCATAGCTTTTGAGTCTATGCATATCTTTCTAAAACAACACAGAGGGAATGGGAATCCCATAATCCCAATCCCAAAGTCTCACAAAGAGTCTGATTCCTTCCCTTATAACAGGAGTTCATTGTGCATGAGTGTAGGACTGTAGTGTAGGAGTGTAGGTGCAGTAGGACTGGATGGCACAGACATGGCTAAAGATGCTCACCCGTGGTTAGTGGTGTAGCTGAGGGGACCCTTATAGGCTAGGTAGATATTCTAAAATGTTTCTACACATATCTACCTTAGTACTTGTCACATAATGAGTGTGTTAATTTTTCTTTTTCCTTCCTCTTATACTAGATATGATGCATCTAAGAGAAGAGCTGAGGACAATTGCTCAGATTATTCTGAGACTTTTTGATTACTGATGGAAATCATAGGCTCAACATGGTATTTGGCAATAATAACACCACTGGGATAAATAAGGAAAGCTGTGTACTTTTTAGACCTTCCTTGTTCTTCCTAAATTTGGCTTCTAGCTGTGTTCTCTGAAATGTATCTGCCCACCCTTGGAAAATTCCTTGTTTCTGGTGATATGGTGGCAGAAACAATCCTTCTATGGAAAAAAATGTTCTCTATGAAAGCAGGTGGGTTAGGAGGTACTGGTAGGGCTAATGGTCGAAAAAAATACTAAGAACAAAATTGCTACAGAAAAATAGCTGGCTTTTTCCTACCGCTGCAGACCACATTCACAAGTGTAGTAACTGTGGACAAAGCCAATACTCTTTCCTTCCTTCCTTCCTTTCATAGAATATGTTTACTGAACTGAGTATTGTACTTTTAACGGACATACAAAGAAAAGCACTCAAGATGTTTTATATGATCACCTTTTTCTCCTGGGAAAGCAGAGGGCTCAGGCTGGGATTTCAGAAACCAGGGCTGGGCACTTAGAGTAGAGAAGACTGTCCCCTAATTATAGGATGCTGGTCAAAGTGGCACTGGGTAAGGACAGCCCAGGAATTGAGGAAGGTGAAAGTACTCACACTAAGAGAGTAAATGGAGAGCATGAATCTGGACCAAACTGTCAACAAGGATGACCATTCAAGGCAGAGCCAGGAGGCTGAGTCAGGGCCTGATAAGACCCCTAGAGGTTATAAACAACCCAAGACAAGAACATCTTATGGAAAGTCCACAGGGCATGGCCTAGGAGGGACCTCTAAAGGCCTAGGGAGAACAAAAAAGAGTTCTGAAGGGAGAAATGTTTTCCACACCAAACACCTCTCTTAGTAGCTACTATTTATTTATTTATTTTTAAATATTTTATTTTTAAGTAATCTCTACACCCAACATGGGGCTCCAACTTACAACCCCAAGATCAAGAGTTACATGATCTACCAACTGAGCCAGCCAGGTGCCCCCTTTTCTTAATAGTTTAGATCAGAGTATAAAAACTCTTCTCACAAATCCTCTTTCTTGCCCCTCCCTAAACACAACTTGCAAAATTGTAACGAAAGAAACATATTTTTATAGAGTCACTACTGAGACCGAAGTATACTTTCAGGAGCTTAGACCAAACATAAGCTCTTTCCTTAAGAATCAAACAGTGTACATGTAGTCACTTGAGCAAAAAAATTTTTTTAAATTTCTTTATTGTTTATTTATTTTTGAGAGAGAGAGAGAGATACAGAGTGTGGGTGGGGGAGAAAAAGAGAAAGAGGGAGACACAGAATCTAAAGCAGGCTCCAAGCTCTGAGCTGTTAGCACAGAGCCAGACAAGGGGCTTGAATCCACAAACTGCGAGATCATGACCTGAGCAGAAGTCGGACGTTTAACCCACTGAGTTACCCAGGTGCCCCAAGCACAGATTTCTTTACATCACCATTGAAAGCAAATTATGTCTGGGTGGTAAAATATATTAGATGAGTTTCAGGGTTTTCCCAGATTTTGAGGAACCATTTTATCTTCCTCTAATGTCATTTGTCTCTACCATGTTTCTCAACTAATTGAAAACCCCTAAATCAGTGGGAAATACTTAATGAGTAATGAGAATCACTTGAGTGGCAAGTTGTATTTGACTAAATAGCCCATCCATGTCTTTGCTACTGATATAAATGCTTCCATATTATATTTACATCATTAGATCCATTGTAAAAAAAAAAGAAAGAAAGTGTATGTATTTCAACAGTGCAAAAATAACATGGCATGAAGGCAAACTTGGGATGTTATAAATATCAAATAAGTCATAACTATAATGATAATATTGGAATGTATCTTAAGATAAAGGTTGAATTTACCAAGAGGACGCAAATGAACAATAAAGACTTCCCTATTGAGTACAGATAAATTTCAGATCTTTGATAATCTTGTTAAGTACTCTGTAGTTCCTTATTCTTAGAGCCTTCCCTTAGTTTTAAGACTGCTCACTGCTTTTATAAGTGCTACTTTTTGTTTTTCCTTATCTGATGACCTCTACTAGAACACTAGTATGGTATCAGGTATCAAATAGTCTCTTTCTTTTCTGTGCTTCTGCTTCTCTCTTCTCCCAATTCCTTTCCCATTTCCTCTCTCCCCACAATCCTTAACATTCTAAAAGTAGAAGCAAGGAGATAAACAAGGAAAATAAAATGCAAATAATAAGTAGATATTGAATAACAGGAGAGAGAGAAGTGTAGTACCCATGTGTCCCGCCCCCCTTTCTCTACCTAAACAAATCTCACTTTTGCATCAAGGCCATAGCATTAGTCTGTGTGGGCTGCCGTAACAAAGCACCAAAGACTCACACAACATAAATGTATTTTCTTGCAATTCTGGAGGCTAGAAGTCTGAGGTCAAGATGTTGGCAGGGCTAGTTTCTTCTGAGGCCTTTCTTCTTGGCTCATAGATTGGATTAGGGCCTATCCTAATGACCTCATCTTAACTACGTCTTTAAAGACCTTATTTCCAAATATAGTTACTTTCTGAATATTGAGGGGTTAGAACTTCACCCCAATATTAATTTGGGGTTCACAATTCAGCCCATAATAGCCATCATCATCTACCTTTACCAAATACCACTTCTCTGCCATACGAACCTACCCTGGGGTTGACTATCCATCACCTTGGTGATTTCTGACATTATTTTAGAGGCTGATTAAATAATTGGATACTTATGGACACTGTCTTGAGTGGCTTTTAGATAAAAGTAATTTCTTCCCCAACAAGACCCAGGAGCACAGATATAATTTTTAATCCCTCTCACTACCCAGAACTCAGTCAGCACATTAGTAGATGGGCTAACAATAAAACAAAACCAATCTCAAATGACATGAAAAAGGAAGTCACAGTCTTTTAGTTGCTGTGTTCATATATTTTATCCCTTTGAGAAAAAGTCCATTACAGGCAAGACTATGCCCTCTCTGCAGAGAAAGCAAAGGAATTAATTCCATTGGTCCAGTGAAAATTAAACTTGGATAATTATCAGAATCCTTTGTCTTTCTGATATGATTTATAAGTACAGAGATGTGAGAATTTTATAAATGGGTCAATTCCAATACTTTCATATATTTGGCTGAAAAGATTTTGTTTATAGGAGTTTAGTTAACTTGGAATGATAATCATTAAAAGTTGTGATAGTAACAGTGATCCCTCTTTCTGGAGTAAGTTTACAACACTGTAAACTGAAAGCAAATCTTGAAAATAGTTACCAGCAGAGGTACGGTCTACATTTTGTTTTGCACAGTTTGATTTTTTTCCATTTATAGTGTTACTTCATATGCCCTTCTTAACTTTACAAACATGGTGGGTAAATGTTTTTGCTGTGACCATGATCTTCGGGAAGTTATCTGACACTCTTCACTTCTCTATAACTACATCAAACTCTCTCAGAGATCACTTTGCTCACACTCAAGGGTGTGCACCAGACCAAAAGACTGTTCAGTTATAATCTTTCATTCATTTGAAAATTCAGGCTCAAACAAGAGATGAAATTTCTGTGTTTTCCCAGACTCTCTGGGGAGGTAAGCAAATATTTACCTTATTGAAAAAAATCTTAATTCCTCAGCATAAGAAATAAAAGCCAGATTGAGAGAATCCAGAATAACCAAAATAATGATTTATGTTATCTTCCAAGATAGCTCTAAAGAGAAATTAACCACCATTATCACACAGATGGTGATAAAGAGGGAAATGATGGGTAATGGAAAGTCTGATTTAATATTTTCTGAACTATTCGTTCTTCAACAACCAGGATAATAATAATGATGGCTGGTAATTCTCAAAGGAATTAGACATTTGCATAGTGCTCAGCCTGAAAGACTAGGATGTTTTTAGGCAGGTAAGAAGCTATGCCCAGGAATGCTAATTGTCTCCCATCATGATGACCGTGGTTTCATTTATTACCATGGGGCAATGGCTTTACTTACATTACGTAACTGAACCCTCACCACAATGTACTGAATGAGGTGGGCGCTATTCTCACTGTTTTACTGATGAGGAAACTGGGCAGTCAGAGTTTATGAAACTCCCCTAAAGTCACAGAGCATAAGCAGGAGATAGAAGAGTGCCAACACCTATGCTCCTAGAGATCGTCAGACCCGATTTACTGTATGAAATTAAAGGCATAAAATTTCGGTAGAAGAAATATTTCCTAAAGTGACATGCTGGGTTTTTTTTATCCTCTATAATGTATATTCCCAGTCCGATTTCTTCAAGAACTGTCCCCGTTCTCAGTTTCCGTCATCTAAACTTTTTGGAAACCAACATGCCAGAATGACTGAAGTCTTCACCCAAGAGTTTCCACATTGTATTAAATAATAAATTCTCCAAACTGCTTGAAAGACAATTATTTATGTAGGCAATAATTATACTGTATTTTGGTATGAGAAAATTTCAGTCCTCAAAGTCTATAGGAATAGCCGCCACTTACAGATGAAAACATCAAGTCTTTTCAAAAGACTGCAAAACACTTTCTCAGCACCTTCATTTCAGAAAGTAATATTCCTATTAAAAGTTCCTTTAGATTTCTCCCTGAACCCAAGTCTTCTGTGACCCTGGCTTCCACAGTTGTCACAGTTGTCTGTTCCACAGAGAAACGTCTGCTCTGGCCTAAGGAGCACCTCACCTCCGCTGTCCACAAAGCCCAGCCTCAGGAGTGAGGGGGAGGAAGAGCAAGCCCTGTTGCTGTCACAGTGAAAAATTTCTAGTGAGGCATAAGCCTTCACACAAATGGTTTCAAGAGAGATTTCAGCCAGACCTAGCAGTCCCAGTAGTTGTCAGAGCCTCTGGTTGATTCCCACCTTCAGCAAAAATCCTTTAGGGCAGCAAGCGCAGCAGGAAACCTGTCATTAACAACCACCATAGTGTCACATCAGCGATTCTCAGGAGTGTCGGCTCCACTATTTAACTCAGCTATTTACCTCATCCGGGAGAGCTTTGTTTGGTTGTCAGAAAATAGAACATGTACATTTGTCTGTCATAAACACACCCAAGCTCTCCAGAGCACAAATAAACAAAATGATCGTGTACATTGGTAAATGTGTTTGCATTATTTAACCAAACCAGATGAAGCATGTGAATAACCCTGCATATCAAGTACCATCAAGTAACTCGCTTGTAATCTGTCTTGTACAATACAGCCATTGCCACTCATTCCACTCACCCAATTCAGACCCTGGAAATGTACTATTTTTAGACCGGCTTTGTACACTACTATTTACAAAGCGCACTGTTAAATCCTTTGAATAGCAGCCAAGAAGTTGGGTGAGAACCTAGAAACCTGCCACACAGATCAGCATCCTAATCAACTCTGGGACAGCCAGCGCTAAAGATCTGTCTTTGTTTCCTTTTCTTCTTTCCCTTTGTCTCCACAGGAATATCAATGTAAAAAGGCAAGGGGACAAAGAGGTGGGCCTTATCTGTTCTTGTTGTTCAAATGGGTTGCTTTACTCACTCTCCTAGATAACAGCCCATGTGTTAACATCTTTGGCAGTTTAAGTTGTTCTTTGTCAAAACCACTTTTGGAAACGATTTCACCATTTATTTACTTGGGAGCCAATGTGAACATAGCAGGTGCGTCATGGAAAACTCAGACTTAGGTGCTTCACAGCAGTTTGGATTTGGTCACGTGACAGCCCACTGCTCCTGGCCAATCCACTGCTGGCGAGCTGGCCAAGTGGCCACACGGGAAGGAGGGACAGAAAAGAAAATAGTAGGCAAAGTGTTGGCGTGAGGCAGGTGGTGGATGAGGCAATCGCAAGGAGAAAGGCTTGCAACACCAGGGAGGAGATGAAGAGCCTCATCATTTGGCAGCCAACAAGAAACCTGAAGGAACTAAGTTTGGCTCTGTTTCTACAGCTTGAGAAAAGCTGAGAACGGAAGCAATGACTGGGCTAATTCTGGACAAAATTTTTTAAAAATGATTTTTGAGAGGAATCCAGATCCTTGCTTCAATTCTTAGCTTCTATGTAAATTGCTCATTTTCCAAAATTCTTTATTTTTTTTCAGGTGACTTGAAGTGATTTGTATTTCATGGGATCATTTGAATCATTCCTGGTAGCCTAAAATGTGAAGAGTTTAATCCTTTTCCTTTTGCTAACCTTCTTCATGGTGTCATTTTGTTTCTTCCCTTAGCTTGGACTGGCCAGTGAAAGTGGTGCAGCCAGACTGTAGCCAAACAGTTGTATCCTGTCCTACCCCTGTACCTGTACTTGGATGTCCTCATGTTCCCCACAGTAGTTTATCTTTCCCTTTACAGAACTAATAAGAGAAATAGAAATGGATTTTGAGTACTTTGGATGAAAAGTGGTTCTGAATCTAAGGCATTTTATTATTTTATTTATTATTTCAAGTTAATAGGGCCTCTATATTCTTTATAATATTAGAGATATTTTATGAAAAAGTAGTGTGCCAAGATGGTTAATTACAATGACAACAAAAGTTATCTGCTTTTTCAGCCCATATGTGCCAGGTACTATTCTAGACACTTTATATAGTATGCCTACACCAATAGCTCTGCAAGTTGAGTATCATTTTCCACATTGTGAGAGAGCACTGAGAATTAGAAGGGTACTCAGTAAGGTCACCAGCCAATCAATGGCAGATCTGAAATTCAAACCTAGGTTTGTTGTGTCCTTTCTACCACACAAGGCAACACCATTTGCAAATGTGAACCCGTTCCAAGCCGTCAAAAGGAAACTGACTTTACTCTGATGAATCTCAATTCTATATATTGGGTTCAGGTATTTTAACAGATTCAATATGCTAATCTCAGGATTTCTAGAGAAGAGTAATAGGACTGTTACTGGGTTTTCACTTGTAAAATTATGCTTATCTGCTGCTACTTTTAATTCTTGAGTATCTTCTAAATATTCCATTTCACCTAATTCTTTTCCTGGAATGGTGGTGCGGTGAACATGGTCTATAGTAACAGTGCATAAGAATAGCCTAGCTTTCCTTATAGATGCATGACTAAAGGAGAAAAGAAAATTCCCCCAAACCCGAGCACGTAGGCAGCACCATTACACGGCAGGCCTGCACACATACACAGTGGTTTGACCCAAATAAATCACTGGACAAAGCTTGGGCAAGGATCGGTGCTAACTAGGAAAGGGAACAAAGGTCACGAAGAGGTGCAAAGAAAACAGAAAGCAGGTATTGGTAAATTTAACATGTACAATAGTATTGCTATTATAGTGAATGTCAGCTCAGTAAATTATTCTCACTTTCTTCCTCTGTGTCCATTTATTGGTTGGTCAATATCACCCTATTGGGTCCTAGTACAGGTCCTTTTTCTCTTATTTTTTTTAATTTGAGTATGGTTGACATATAAGGATGTATAGGTCTTAATATAGATTCTAGAAAGTGAAAACTGCCTTTTATAGCTCTAAAACCAAAGCTTTGGGCCTCCATGTGGATTGTAGACATCAATATACTCTTTATTACCTGGGTTTTTTTCATTTGCTTTTATCTCCATGTTCCGTTTCTGTTTTGCCTGAAAAGAAAACGAAATAGAATTACCTCCTACACTCATACTGCTATTGACATTAAATTTCATCTTCTTTTATTATGATCAGCAAAGTTACTCATAACATTGGAATTTGTTTTTTGCTTTTAGAGTTATAGCTACTGCTGTTGTTGGAATAATTAGTATTGCTCTGGCACTGTGTTCCTACTAAACTCGTGGCATTTGTGTACTATTTACCTTTCAGAAAAGCTATTTTCAAAGAAGAAAAATAAAATGGGAGTACAGACTTCCAACAGCACACATTTTTTCTGCTCTCTCCTTGGCTCCAAAAAAGGATGCGTGAAACAGAATTTCAGGCTGTAATTAATGCAGCTCTTCATAAGATAAGAGGTTCTTTTATCTATAGAAAAATTGCTGCATTAATTCTCAATGAGAATCAGAAGGCTCTAGTTAATTCTCTTTCTACAAGAGGAATTCACCATTTCTACTCTCTACATATTTACAATCAAATTTTAATATTTTATTATAGGAAACTGGAGGTGAATAAACATGCAATGATAATAATATTATTTTATAGGGTTGAGTCTATAAACCTTAAATATTAATATTATGTTTAGGAAATGTTGAACAGAGATTACATACAGAATGTCCAAATAATATGAACTCTGTAGTAATGTACTTGCAAGCACAGACCTTAATTGAATGCAACTTAGTTCTGGGTCTTTGGGGAGCGGGTAAACAAATTGGGAAATGCATCCTCATTTGACCTAGTGAGGAAAAAGGGTTATATATAGTTCCTTGTTATGTCCTAAAGTACTGTCCAAACAAGAAAGAAACCTCTGCTGTTTCTATATCGATTTACATATCTCCTTGTAGAACACACTCTGCAATTTAGAAATCATATTTTTTTAATGTATGTTTTATGTGTAGGCTTGGAATGACCGATGATGCATTGGCACTATGTTCTACCCAAATGCATGGTATTTGTATGCCATTTAACATTTTTAAAAACTTATTTTCAAAAAAACAAAAAGAAGAAGAATGGGAGTATGTACAGAAATGACCATAAGTTAGAGACCACAAGATTCTTCCCTGAGGTCCAGTCGAAGAAGACCCCACTGTAAGGTAGACCTGTGTTGCACTGGTAATTCATCGGCCCTTTGTATGGTCCTTGTTTTTCACATCCATGCACAGTCAGATAACGATTCTTTCCCTTCTGTCATGATATCATGTGAGGTAGGGAGGGGTAGACAGGCTTGTCATTGAGTACAAAGGCTAGGATGGTCGACCAAAGCAGGGAATTAGGTAGTTTTACTAAACAATGTGCATGGTTTCTGGTGAGAATACTGCAAACAAAAATGAATGGGAAGTTTCAGCAACAAAGCTTTGTCATTTAAGGTATAGCAGCAGTTTTTATTTAGGTGAAAAGATGTTTGTAATACTTCAAAAAAAGGGAAGACAATAATATAGAGAGTAGCAGTACAGTTCTGTGTCTGTCCACTGCTCACTTCTCCCTCACA
Source organism: Paguma larvata (assembly GCA_030068075.1). NCBI lineage: Eukaryota > Metazoa > Chordata > Mammalia > Carnivora > Viverridae > Paguma > Paguma larvata. The sequence continues at coordinate 91,546,020 of CM057823.1, forward strand.
CGTCCATGCCTGTGTGTGCACACATACATCACTGCAGAAAAGGGTTCTTTCTAACATGTTCACAGAGACAAGACTTTTAAGCTCAGAACCTCTTGAGAGTAAGAAATTTTTCTTGGTAGACCACCAACTGATTCTGAGAGCGCAAACCTGACAGAGCCCTTTTCCTTGGTTCTTTTTGCTCATATTGTTCACGCTCACACAAGGAGGCCTGTTAGGTAGGGCAAGACCCTCAAAGGAGATAAAAGTGAATTATTCGGGACTAGCTGCCAAGCAATCCTAAGCTTCAGTTAACTTGGTATCTCTTTTCCTTGCCTCTGGCCCTCAGTTTTCCTTTTGTATCCTGAAAATACCATTTACATTAAATTGGGTCAGTGGGAAAAAAACCTGTCCCCAACTACTGCTTACAATTTTGGCCCCCAAGAAAACATTTGGTAAACAACCCTTATCTTGAGTGCACACTACACAAGGCTCCTAAGGTGGTATTTGAATCTATTCGTCTTAGGAAAAGATGTTGATTATTTTAGACTTGAATTTCCACAATTAGAACATTTGCTTAATACCATTCTAATGTGCTATGTTTTGCAGAGGGACTTTCATTTTCCATCTTTTTTAAGATTTTATTTTTAAGTAATCTCTACACTCAACATGGGACTTGAACTTACAACCCAGAGATCAAGAGTTGCATGCTCTACCAACTGAGTCGGTCAGGTGCCCCTACAAAAAGACTTTTAAATCAGTATAAGTAGATATATACCCTATAGGAGTCCTTGAAATATATATCAGTGGACATGTACAAATATTTTCATAGTAACACTATTTTAAATAGACTAAACTATTTGGAAATAGCCTAAATAACCACTGACAGGAAAATAAAGTATAGCATAGGCCAATATAGAATTCTGTAAAACAGTAAAAATGGACTACAACTATATACAACAATATGGATGGTTCTTAACATAATACTGTGTGAAAAAGCAAGTTCCAAAGATTACTTACAGCATAAAATCCACTTTAAAGGAAAAAAGTAACTAAAAATTCACTTAGTGGATATGTGTATACATAGAGTGATAACACTATATAAAAGTGCAAAGAATAGTGGTTATATTAGGTATGGGGAGGGACGGATGCGGGATGGAAGAATGGTATATAGGTAAATAATTGTCAATGTTTTGAACATGAAACATTGTGTTTGCTTATAAAAATAAGAAACATTAATAATTGAATAAATAAAAAGACCATGCATGGGGTAAAACTCAACATGAAATAAAGTACTGGCAGATTATATGGTGATATTTACATAAAAATGCAGGACATAGTTTTGTGCAAAATAAAATAAATAACAAATGACTGAAGTCATCACAAGGGTAACATACTACAGGATCTGGATCTGACCACTTCCACTTATCCCTCGCATCTGACCTATCCTTCCCTGACTCCTTTGGGAGCCATCTCCCTTCTAGTTTGAATCCTTAATAAGTGGATATTCCCTGTGACTCTGTCATTATTTCTCTTCTCTTGTCCCTGTATAATCTCTCCTTTGAAGACCACATTCACTCCCCATTTCTCCAACTGCCTCTCAGAGGATCCCCAGATTTATCCACCCAACACTGCTTTCCCTCCAACAGCATAATCCCAGCTGATCACAGATACATTTCTCCTTGTATTTGAGGCATTTTCTCAGTCAACCACCAGGGTGACTATGAACTAGTCACATAAGCTCTCTATCAATTGATTTCCTCATCTCTGAAAAGAGAGATTTGTGCATAGAATTTCTTCTTTTTTTAATTTTTTTAGTGTTTATTCATTTTTGAGAGAGAGACAGACAGACAGACAGAAAGACAGCATGAGCAGGGGAGGGGCAGAGAGAGAGGGAGACAAGAATCTGAAGCAGGCTACAGGCTCTGAGCTGTCAGCACAGAGTCCAATGCGGGGCTCAAACCCATGAACCATGAAAGCATGATCTGAGTCCAAGACAGACACTTAACTGACTGAGCCACCCAGGTGCCCCATTGTCATACAATTCCGAAGGTCCTTGCCATCTCTAAATTTCTACGAATTTATGATTATTGACTCTTTTTGACAAAAAGCTGTTTGTCAAGGATACCACCATTATTCTAGGCTTATCTTTGGCTCATATCTAGTTCTGTTTGCTTATACCCAATCTGATACCAAATTTTGTCATTTCTTCTTTCGAAATGTCCCTTAAATTTACCCCATTTTTCCCCCATTCCTCTAGTTTTACCTTAGTCCTGGGCATAATCAGTTTATACCTGGATTACTTTAAATATATCTTAACAGATTTTCCTGCTGCCCATTCCCTCCTTATTTCACAAACCACTTCTAGATTATTCACGGAAATAGTTTAAAAAAATTATGTCAGACCAATTTAAGAGCCCATGACCCTGTATTACCTACTAAAGCAATTCCAGGACTGCTAACAACTTTAAGATCTTCTGTAATGCAGAAGATCTTTTTTCTGGCTTTCTCTCTCACCATGTCTCTGTACTCACCATGTCTCTAGTCTGAAACTAGAGTCATCGATATCAAAAACTTCTGCCTCTGAACCTTTATGCCAATTCCTCAGGCCAAAATGTTCTCTTCTCACTTTTTTTAAACCAAAGGACCAACTAAAATTTCACCTATTTATAGCTTTCTCCAATATCTCAAATCTCTGGTAGACTTTCTCTTCTCTTTCAAATACCACAGCAATTAACACTTGATTATAGACAACTGATTATTATATATTTTTAAATAATAAATTAAATTATTGGGGTCTTAAAATCTTCCAACTGAGCCTCAATATTCCTGAAGGCAGGAACCATATCTCAAACCTTTCTTATAGTCCCCTTAGTATTCATTCAGTAAATATTCATCTCTAGAGCTAAAAAATGTGTACATCCTTTTTTTTTTTAATTTTTAACGTTTATTTATTTTTGAGAGACATAGAGACAGAGCATGAGCAGGGGAAGGGCAGAGAGAGAGAGGGATACAGAATCTGAAGCAAGCTCCAGGCTCTGATGAACCATCAGCACAGAGCACGATGTGGGGCTCGAACTCACAGACCATGAGATCATGACCTGAGCTGAAGTCGGTCACTTAACGGACTGAGCCACCCAGGCGCCCCATACATCCTTAAAAAAAACAATATCTATGACAGTATGTTCAGTTTATCCCTTACTGAGCATTTATATAATGCCCTGTGATAGGCACAAAGGTCCTTCAAAGATGAGTATATAATTATTCTCCTCAAGAAGCTCAGAATCTATTGAGCTTGGGGTAATGCAGCCTTTTACTTTCTTTTTTCTTTTCTTTTCTTTCTTTCCTTCTTTCTTTCTTTCTTTCTTTCTTTCTTTCTTTCTTTCTTTCTTTCTTTCTCTCTCTCTCTCTCTCTCTTTCTTCCTCCCTTCCTTTTTTTTTTAATGTTTATTTATTTTTGAGAGAGAGAGAGAGAAAGAGAAAGTGTGAGCAAGGAAGGGGCAGAGAGTGAGGGGGGCAGAGGATCTGAAGCAGGCTCTGTGCTGACAGCAGTGAGCCAATATGGGGCTCAAACTTACAAATTGTGAGATCGTGACCTAAACCAAAAATCAAGAACTGGATGCTTAACTAGCCACCCAGGTGCTAATTTTTTTTATGGTTGGAGACAGTTATTTAGATTCTTTAGAGTAGAATTGCAAAATTATTAAATACTAATTTCTGTGGGTACAGATAGATAAGGTTAAACCAGCTGATAAATGGTTAATACCTGGTGCTAAGTGGTACTAAAATGATGCCGCATATTTGATATTTGGGGCTAGTTATGCCTTTTTCTTAGCCAAAGTCCAGAGCTCAAACAACTGAGCCACCTGTGTGCTTCATCTACTTTCACATTTTTAGGTCTAAAACTAGCCTCTCTCTAGAGATCCCACTTATGTCCAAGTGCCTTTAACTTCCCTAACTGTAGGTTGCACAGGAACTCACCTTCAATTCAACTTGTTCACTGTTTGTCTCTACACCTATATTCCCAGTACGACTTTGTTGATTTTTGCTTTATATAATTTAAAGCTATGTTATTAGCCCTATTTAAAAATTGCTTTATTTGGGGGCACCTGGATGGCTCAGTTGGGTAAGCATCTGACTTCAACTCAGATCATGATTTCCCAATTTATGAGTTTGAGCCCCACCTCAGGCTCTACACTGTCATTGCAGAGCCTGCTTGGGATTCTCTCTCTCTGCCCCTCCTCTCTCTCTCTCAAGATAAGCTTTAAAAAATTTTTTAAATTGCTATGTTTTAGGGGTGCCTGGCTGGGTCAGTCAGTAGAGCATGTGACTCTTGATCTCAGGGTTGTAGGTTTGAGCCCCAGGTTGGGTGTAGAGAATACTTTAAAAGTTTAAAAAATTTTTGTTATATTGTCCTGGGAGTTATTCCTCATTTTATTTAATCTCCAATGATATTTCAGTCCTTAAAGAATATTTTGTTTGATATTAATATAGAACCCATAGCTTTCTTTTGTTCAGAATTTGCCTGTTTTATTTTCAATTCTTTTACTTCAAACTATGCTCTTAAATTTTAGGCATTATAAAGAGTGTAAAGATGAGTTCTTTTTTTCTCAGTCCAACTGAGAATCTCTGCCTTTAACTGGAGCATTTAGTCCATTTGTATGTATTATGATTTCTAATACATTCAAAGTTATTTCTCTTATTTTGGGTCTTTTCTTTGCCTGTTTTTTCTTCTTTTAAAAAATTCTTACTACCCCTCTTTGGGATCAACTATAGTTTTTCCCTGTTCCCCGCCCCCCACCCTCACTAATGCCTTGGGCAATATATACCCTATAACTATTCTCTTAGTTATATAAATAACATATTCAGGGGCACCTGGGTGGCTCAGTTGGCTGAGCATCCGACTTTGGCTCAGGTCGTGATCTTGTGGGTCATGAGTTCTAGCCCCACATCAGGCTCACTGCTATCAGCTTGGAGCCCATGTCAGATCCTCTGTCCCATTCTCTCTGCCCCTCTCCCACTTGTGCTCTCTCTCAAAAATAAAATAAACACTAAAAAAAAATTCATATACTTAATCAGTTGCTCTACCAATTTTTTAAACAACATAAGAAACTTATACCCTTTGAACTTTATTTTCCATACAATTATCTGAATTTTAGTTATTTCTCTGTATTAACCCCAAATTACATGTTATTATTTAATTACATATGTATTCGGTTACATATTTAACAATTACTTTGCTTATAATTCTTTATTGTACTTAAATTGGGTATAATTTCTCTTCTTGAAGTACATCCTTCAGAAATTCTGTTATCAAGTTTATTGTATATATGTATATGTATATTTATATAAATAAATCTATGTGTATGTTGGGTGTTGGTATGTCCAGAGATTTTTTTTAATGTTTATTTGTTTTTGAGAGAGAGAGGGAGAGAAAGAAAGAACAGCAGAGGAGCAGAGAAAAAGGGAGACACAGAACCTGAAGCTCAAGGCTCTGAGCTGTCAGCACAGAGCCCAATGTGGGACCTGAACTCACGAATTGTGAGATCATGACCCAGCCAAAGTGGGACACTTTACCCAACTGAGCCACCCAGGCACCCCAGAGATGTGTTTTTTTTTTTAACTCATGCTCTTTCATGATTATCAGAGTACAGATTTATAGGTTGACATTTTTTTCTTAGCATTTTGAAGATATTATTCTTTTGGCTTCTACTCCTATCAGCATAATAATTAAAAAAATTTTTTAATGTTCATTTATTTTGAGGAAAAGTGGGACAGAGCGCAAGCAGGGGGGGAGCAAAGAGAGAGGGAGACACAGAATCCAAAGCAGGTTCTAGGCTCTGAGCTGTCAGCCCAGAGCTCAAGGTGGAACTTGAACCCAGGAGCCATGAGATCAAGCCTGAGCTGAAGCTGGAAGCTCAACCCACTGAGCCACCCAGGTGACCCTTAGCATAATAACTTTTAAAGATAATATGTCTTTTTTCTCTGGTTACTTTTAATCTATTTTCTTTCCTTTTTTTTTTTTTTTCATACTGTTTCTCCACAATATGTCTAAGTGTATATTTTCATTTGGGTCTCATTGTGCTTTCAGAATTTGAGGACTCATGTCTTTAATCTATTTTGGAAAATTCTCAGCTATTATTTCTTTGAATATTGTGTCTCCCTGATTATCTCTATTCTCCTTTCTAGTAATCCAAATAATCCTTCTCATTCCTCCATATCTTTTACTCTTTTAAATATCTTTATCTTCCAATTTACTAATTTTCCTTTTTTGTAAAAAATTTTCTATTTAATGGAGTTTTTAATTAAGCAATTATAGTTTATATTTTTAGAAGCTCTCTTTTCTTCATTTTCCTGATTTTTAATCTTCAAGTAGCTTATTCTTTTCTTATGGTTTAAATTAATTCCTTCAGGTCTTTATTTTTAAAAGCTCTTTTTATAGTTTTTTTTCTATTTTTAATGTTTATTTATTTTTGAGATAGAGAGAGCACAAGTGGGGAAAGGGCAGAGGGAGGGAGAGAATTCTAAGGAGCCTCCACACTGTCAGCACAGAGCCTGATGCAGAATCAGAACTCATGAACTATGAGATCATGACCTGAGCCGAAATGAAGAGTCAGACACCCAACTGATTGAACCACCTAGGTGCTCTTGCTTATTTTATAGTCTTAAGGTAGTAGTTCTTTTATCTGAAGTCACTGGGAATTTAACTCTGCTGTTTGTTGTCTCTGTGGCTTCTTATTCATGGTGGAGTTCCTCTTTCCCCACATGTATCTTACAGTTTTTGATTGAGCTCATCTTTAGCAAAGCTTTATCTGTAGGAATCCCACGTGGATTACATTGAAAGTATGTCCCTCCTAAGCAGTTTTCCATTTGCCTCTAATAGGCAAATCTGTGTTATCACTCACTGGGTGTTTTTATGTGAATTTCTAGGCTGAAAGATTCCTGGACCATTCAAACAGTGTAAACTTAAACCCAGTCTACATGAACCTTTTTTTCCTCCTCCACCCAAAACCCAGGCCAAGACAGGCAAACCTCCTTATCATCTCCCAGTGTCCATAGTTGATTTTTTTTTTCTTTTATTGAGGATATAGCTCTCATCAATCCTGGCTTTATGCAACCATCTCAGTTCTAACTCTAATTCACTGGCACTCAAGGCCTAATTTCCTGTATTTGTGGGGACTTTCTACATCATATCCAAGATCAGAAACCTCCCCTCAAGTTTGCTAAAGTATCAGTTCACACCTAGCTTTTAGGTTTTTTCTTCTTGTTTAATTTTTAGTACTTGGGGATTTACTTTCCATAACTGTAAGCTCTACTATGCATTTAATGCTATTTTTTGGAAGGAACTCCACTGTCAGATCTGATTTATGCTATATTCTGAAATTCAAGCCCACTGTTTTAGTTCTGGGTCTTTCTTCTCCCTCAACCTTTGTGAACTTGACATTTTGTACTATTCTAGAAGCAACCTTATCCAGGTCAGCCTTTGGATCCCTTTCCTCCATTCCTACTCTTGCCCCAACTTCCAGGGATCCTGGCCAGGGCCAGACTCTGTACTCCTGCCAGCCTAGAAGGGAATATTGGCCAACGATAGCCTCCTATTTCATTACCGAATCAATCCTCTCTTACCGCCAGGTCCATCCTTAACATTGCCTCCAGAATGACTTTTTTCTAAAACCCAGATCTGATTATGTCACCCCCTATATAAAATCCTCTGCATCAAAATAAAGCCTATTCCATTAAAAAAAGAAAGAGTATTATATTATTCAAAAATGTCAATGTTCTAAAAGTCAAAGAAAGGTTGTGGAGATGTTCTAGACTAAAAGAGTAAGAGCACACAACTAAATGCAATGCTTTATCTTAGAATGGATCCTATACTGGAAGGGAGAAAATGCCATAGAAGATGTCACTACTTGAGTTGACAAATTTGGCATATGAACTCTGGATTAGATAAAAAGTATTATATTAATGAGGATGAAATTTTATTAATTAGGATTTAAATTATATTAAAAGGATTAAATTTACAATTGACAACTATTCTATGATTATGAAGACAGTATCACTATTGTTAGGAAAAAGGGAAATATTTAGAAGAGGGCCATGATTATTCTTAAATGGCATATAAAAAACTATGTATGTGTACGTGTAAGTATGTGCACATATATGTATGTATGTATGTATGCATAATGAAAAGGAGAGTGAGAAATCAAATGGAAAAGCAAATGGGACAAAATATTAACAATAAGTGAATCTGGGTATAGGATATATATTGGCATTTCTTGTATTGTTTAAACCTGTAATATTTCTATAAATTTGAAATTATTTACACTCAAAATTTTTAAATAAAAAAAACACAAAACCCTCCACTGTTTCTCCACTGCTTGAGGATGTAATTAGACACTTAGCAACCTGGCTCTGACACCTTTCTAGCTGCAACTGCTCCCATTTCCCCTCTCTTGCCCCAATTAGCAGGTCCCTGCTTCCCATTCCCCAAACACACCACAGCTTACTATCTTTGCATATGCAGGTCCCTCTGCCTGGAGTTTATTCTGCTTCTTTCCTGCTCAGAAAATCCTCATTTCCTCAAGGTCCAACTCAAAATGATTTCTTCCATGAAGTTCTCTGAAAACTCTCACAGAAAGTTGGAAACAATATACTGTGTTTAAAATAAGAAACATATAAAATAAAAGATTTGGAAAGAGTTGGCTCATCTCACTGTACAATTTTTTTAAGTGTATGTATGTATGTGTGTGTGTATTTAAGTAAACTCTGTACCCAACATGGGCTCGCGTACTCACTACCCTGAGATCAAGTCGCATGCTCTTCCCACTGAGCCAGCCAGGTGCCCCACAAATATTTTTAACTTTAAAATTTTCTGAATGATTTGGGGTATATAGTTTCAAAGCCTTCACTCAACATGAAACTTGTATTTTAAACTTTCTACTATGTCACAATATGTTAGGCTATATTATAACCTTTGGTACATTCTAGAAGACAGCATGCTATATCATAATTATTTCTTGAAAGCTGCTTTGGCCAATCACAGTGTGGGATGGGAACTATCATCTTTATATTCTCTAACATTTGGCAAGATGCCTAGGATGTAGTGGAGTCTAAATTAATTGAATGGTCATTGTGTAAAATAACCTAATTACCAAATATAATTTTAACATGCGTATACACTCATCTCCCAAGTTTAACATCACTATCATTCTAGCAAATGAATAACAAACATTTAGCAAAAATGTTTTCACTGAACCTACTCCTTCCCAGGGGCAGCCTAATAAATAGAATTCACATTTCTTCTGTTCTCACCAGGCAAAATGGCATGTAATGAGCGGATAAATAAGGGCTATGGGTCTACACAAAGTGAAGACTCTTAAGAGCAAACTTACATAGAACCAAATCTAGTTATGGTCAGAATCTGAAAATCCCACCAGACTCAAAGCAATTTGTAAGTAACAAAATTCCATTTCAAGTCTATTTGTCTCTGGTTTCTTAGAGTGTCTGTAGGTAAATATGTCTGTAGGTAAATCAGTCTTTGAACAAACATCAACATCTGTGTGGCTAGATTTGCCAGGTAAATGTATGCATTCGTCTGTCTCTGTGCTTAGAAAATAACTTTTATACTTTAAATTTATTGGGACAATTATATTAGCGGATATTTAAATAAGCACTGTGGAGGTGGAACCTTTTTCACTTCTTTCCTTATAGGTTCTTTAGCTGGCCTAATAATTAAATTGATTCTAAACAGATTAACAGAAGAAAAACAAACAAAAATTACTTATATAAGGAAGTCCCATAAAGGTATGAGGTTTCAAAAGGCAGCCAGGTAATTCAAAAGGCAGCCTCTGTAATACCTAGAGCTAAAGAAAGGGGTAGGAGTCTGGGGATACCAAAAGAAGGAGAGCCATTCAGAGGGAAACAGAGAAGTTTAGAAAACAAAGATGGTCCTCTTATGCAGGTAAGTTTCTTAGGTAAAAAGGTCCATCTATGGTAATAGCTGTCTTCCTGGTATGGCCCCTCTTCCAATGTAGATTTAGGCCATTAATGTGGAGGTAAAGAGATTCTCCTGAATCTGCTGGGTTTTCATTGCTTTTAGCTCAAAATAATCCTTATGGCCAAAATGGCATATTTTGGGGTGATAACTGCTCCCCTTCAGCAGCATCTATGTGCTATGTTTTCTAGAGAATTAAGAAACACAGTGCCTTCTAGGATTTAAACTAAAGTTAAAAATCAACGTAAATTTCTATTTCTATGGTCTGCAACCTATTGTAAATGAGATATGAACAACTTTCCCCCAAATCTAATTTAAATTTTAGCTAAGAATATCCTAGCATATCAGTTGTTTCCTGGAATTTTAACTAATATTCAAAGAGGTGGGAAGAGACATTTTCCTTCTTTTTTAAAAGAAATCGTTAAATAACCACTAAGGATTTTATTTTTTATTACAAACCTGTAATATTTTGAGTACTTTTGTATTTTAGTGCAACATAAATTCTATAGATCCTGATATCAGGGGTCTCAGACCACAGTCTTTACAAATAAAAAATCATCTTATTTAATTGGATCTCCCTTTCACATTATAATTCACAGCATTTGATTTCTTTTCAGTGTTGTTACTCTTTTCAAAAGTTAAAAATTGAAGATGTGCTGCGGCCAGAGTTCTTGAATTACAAGGCTCACTTATATTTTATATAAGATCCTCTGATCTACAATTAGGGACTAACAAGAACATGCTGTTGACTCAGAAAGGTTGAGGGGCTTGTATGCGATGACCCAGAATAAATTCTAACTCCTTAAGTTCTAACAATAAGCTCCAGCACATTTATTTCTCTCTCTTTTCTTAACTTCACCTTTGCCCCACATATGACATTATAACTCAGATAACTAGAGATGTCTTTCCCAGAAAAGAAGAGAACTGGATCAAACAAAATTGCTATCGGCGAAAACTTGGAGTGCTTGGCTCCAGAGAGTAGAACCCATGGGCGGAAATCATAGACCTACCAATACCAACTCAGTGTAAAGACTTTCCAACATTAAAAGCTACCTCATAACAGAATGGACTGTTCTGAGAGAAACCAACTTCCCATTAGGGGAAGTGTTCAAGGAGCAGCCGGTGACCATCTGCAAGGCTTTTGTCAAGGGGATTCCAACACTGGACCAGACACTGCCATAGTAGTCCAAAGTCTAAGACTCTATAATCCTGCTATATTGGAGACTTAACACTTACAATATTATTATCATTCCATCTAGTTCCTGTTACTATCAAAAGTCTTGCCTGACATTTGCATTATAGGTTAAAGTCATTGGAAATGGTCCCTGCACCAGACCTAAGAGTCAGTTTCCTGATCTAGAAAGTGAGAGGATTAATAAGATGCTTTCTAGAATTCTGTCTACTTCTAGCCAGATTCCGAACCCATAAGGACGGGGCCACTGTGTATTTACTTCACTAACCGTTTCTGGTTAAATGTAAAAAATTTAATAAATGCATATTTTTTAACAACACTTATAACCTTTGGGAATCTGTTCATTTTCATTGATTCAATTTTGGTCATTTTGATTGCTTTTGTCAGTGGGGAAAGATAATGTCGCATAATTAAAATAATAAATAACTTCCCCAATAATTTATGTTTGTTAATCTTGTGACAAGACCTCCAGCTATATTTTGTTAGAACTAACTAAAAATAGCACATAACTTGCAGCTCATGCAAGTTTTCACAATTTAAAAACTGAAGATATGCTGCAACCAGAGTTCTTAAATTACAAAACTCAATGATTATATTTGATTTAAGATCTTCTGATCTGTAATTAGGGACTAATAAGGACATGCTGTTGACTCAAAAAGGTTGAGAAGCTTGTATATGATGACCCAGAGTAAATTCTAAATACTTGAGTTGTAGTAATAAGTCATAGCACTATGTATATAAAATATAGTATCTATTTATCTATGTATATATAATATATAATAATATATTTATAGTTATATATATATTTAGATAGATAGATAGATATGGCATATATAACTTTCAGATCACAGATTTGTGGGACCAGCATATCCTAGGACTTTCAAGTACAGAGATGCATCTTCTAGGATTGCCTATACCTCATTCTCTGGGATGGGATAACACCCAAACTCTGAGGTCCTTAATACCTCATGTAGGATCCTTCAACCCCACCTCACCCGTGCAATAGCCAATAACCAGCAGCTGTTAAAAATTGAAGTCTCTGGGACCAAAGCTACACTAAGATGAACAGGGGCTGAAATGCAACTTCTGACTCAAGAATATCCAGAATGGTGGCATGTGCAGAAATCCCTGCAGAAACACCCCAACCTCAGGCCAATTGAGCCAAACCCATGTACTGTTAGGCCCAGTGATCACTCCTGAGCCTGTCAACTTATTTTTTATCAATCAGTTCCCAAAGAGAATCCATTTTAGTCATTAATTCTCTAGTATGATTGTTCTACTGTTCTACGAATGAGTCCTCCATTCCTCCTCACTTGCCCAAACCTGCCACTATGACCTCCACAGGCTCCTTATTTGGCAAACCCTCCTGTATTATCAACTTCTCTGAAGAGTTTCTTCATTTTCTTGCTCCAACTAAACCTGGCTTTTGCCTGCAGACAACACTTCTCCTGTGGACCTCTCAAATAGTGGTTGTTTATTCTCTCACACACCAGGTGGAGGGGGAGTTGGTATTTCATTGTCCTCATTGTCATTTCCACACCCTTACTCCATTACACTCTTATAGCCCTCTCCTTGGAGTCAGTGTCACACTAATACTACCTCCCCCTGTCACTGTAGCTTTCATCTCTGAGCCTCCCATTCACTCCTTGGTCTCCTAGCAGGTGCTCCTCTCAACCCCAGTCATTTCAAAATTCAGAGTTGCCATAGGATAGTCTAGCCTTCAGGTCTCAATCTCCCATCTCTAATGGCCTCAACTTCTGTCCATCTCAGCTGCCCACTCTTGGGGTCATACCCTGGATCTTGTCATCATCTGCCATTGCTCCACGACAAAGTTGCTGCTTCAAACATCTTGCTTTCTGACCACACCTGCCTGTCCTTCAGCCTTTCCCTCCCACTATGATTATTCTGTATCTGAATTTGGGTTTTCAGTTCACTGACCTCCTTTACTTTCTACCAATCCATCAACCCTCTTCTTTCATGCCTTGTTTTCTTATCCAGCCAAAATCCCATGGCCTGGATTTCAGTAACACCTTTGCCAGTACCCTGAATTCCTTAGCCCACACCCTTCTGGTAGAATCTGAGCTCCGCATTTACCCTTCCCCCTCCCTCTCTATTTCTACACCCAAGCTGCCTTTTCAGAGAAAGTTAGAAAAAAAGAAAGAATGGTGTCATTATGAATTCATGATCACCAAACTGAGAGAGTTTCTCAACACTGCCTACTTCACAAGCTTTCCACAGTTCCCTGGTCTCTGAAACTCTTCTCTCTTCAACCTGTAAATACTAATCTCCCATCTCCCATCCAAATCTCTTTTCTTTCAGGGAAGAGACCAAAGTCTTTAACAAGGCCTACAAGTCCTTGCAAGCTTTTGATCTTACTTATCTTTCCAGCTTCATTTTATAGTGTTCTCATCTTTTCTTTCCAGCCACAGTGGCCTTCTTCCAGTTTGTAAACTGTCTCCCTCACTAATATAGCCTTTGCACATGGTCTTCTCTCAACCTATAAAGGTTTTGTTCACCACTTTGCTGGTCGATTTCTGTTCATCATTTAGACCAGTGTTGTCCTATGGAACTTTTTGCAATGATACAAATGTTCTATACCTACACTGTCCAATATAGTGTGGCTTTTGAGCACTTGAATGTGGCTGGTGTGACTGAAAAGATGATTTTTATATTTTATTTAATTTTTTTAAATGTTTATTTATGAAAGACAGAGCGTGAGTGGGGGAGGGGCAGAGAGAGAGGGAGACACAGAATCAGAAGTAGGATCCAGGCTCTGAGCTATCAGCACAGAGCCGATGTGGGGCTCAAACTCACAAACCGTGAGATCATGACCTGAGCCAAAGTCGGATGCTTAACCCACTGAGCCACTCAGGCACCCCTATTTTATTTAATTTTAATTAACTTAAAATTAGATTGCACAGTTATTGGTTACCAGTTCTGTTGATATGGCTTTAGATCTTACTCAAGCCAAGCTTCCTTAGGCAGCCTCCCCATCTGGATTCAGATCTTTTCCCTGACGGCCCTTATCCCTTCCTACAGTGCCTATCTTAGTTTTTAATTACATATTAATTGTGTGTTTATTTGATTGTGCCTGCATTTGCTCATAATTGTATGCCCAGCATCTTGCATAGCTTCTGGCACATCGCAAATACTTTCCAGTGTATGAATGAACAAATGAACATTGTTAGGGGAAGAAGAAATGGTGTAGATTAAAATTGTTGCCAATAATCTTTAGTGCATCAACTTCAGGGTCCAAAGAAAGATGAGTACACTCCTGGAGTTGAGGTGCCACTAAGGAGTCAACCGGACAACCCCTCTCCTGGGTCAACGGACTACCACTGGAGCCAGTGGATGAACAGACAGATAATACTGACTCCTACAGGTATCATCTCATTATCAACATCCTATCAAGTTACCAGTTGCCAAAACAATATCTTCCTCCAGCAGAGCTATGGACCTGATAATGTATTCTGATGTATACTGACTGCCACTGATTTGTCGTAGTTAAAAAAATACTGGTATAGGGGTGTCTGGGTGGCACAGTTGGTTAAGTGTGGGCTGTGTTCTGAGCTTGGGGCCTACTTGAGACTCTCTCTCTCTCTCTCTCTCTCCCTCTGCCCTTTTCTCCCCACTTGCACTTTCTGTCTCTAAAATAAATAAATATTTTTTTTAAATTAAAAAATACTGGCATAATATATTTGAAAGTAAAGCACATTATTTTAACACCTGATTTACTCAGTTTAACATATGGCTTATATCTAAATATGTTTTTAAAAGATTATACACTCTCAAATGGATAGAATTATAATTTCCCCTATTTTTAAGGGTTACATAATTAAATGTAGGCATGTAATTTTTGTGGAAACAGATATATCATCTAGAACACCCTAAAATATTCTGGCTGTATCTCCTACTGATATTCCCCTCAGGAAAAAATAGGGAAAAAAAATTAACCTCAAGGAGCCCCTTCCACATCTAACTCCTGAATTCTTCCAGTAAAAAATTTGAGAATTCCTTTCCAAGTAAAAAACTTTTGAAGACTTTCCATTTTATTGTAATTATATTTTTAGTGTTCAGTTGAGTGAGAAAATGTATAACGATAAAAGCTTTCATAAACCCAGTAATGTTCTGAAGTTAATAACTGCCACAATATTTCTTATTTAAAAATAGGAGTTTAAACATATGCATATTATTTACTTACAGTGTAAAACAACGTGTGTTCTGGAAACACACACTTACTTTCCTCTTCCCATATCTCTACCATAGTCCATAACCCTTAGGTGGGGAACCATTAGAAAGAGTTTTAAGCATATTTTGTTTTTGTTATATATTTGGTCCTTCAATATCTCAGACACTGATCCAATATTTAAAGCAGAAAATGGAATCACTGAACAGAGATAGTCTTAGGCAAAATACAAAGGTTTCTTTTTTTTGTTTGTTTGTTTGTTTGGCTTGTTATATGTACTTTGACAAGAGAATCATAGAAATTGGAGATATTCCAAGAGTTTATCTGAGCTGCTTCTTACAATGCAATAGAATTATATCTAATCATTCATAATAGAAATCACTGGATGATGTAGGTGCATTCACCAATGAAACAATGCTACTATTTTACACTGGCTTTAGTATATTCAGAAAAAGAAGTGTCATCTCTCCAGTTATGACTATTGCCATTGAAAATTCTCAACTTCCAAGTTCTTTTGGTTTTAGCTCTACTGTTTATATACATTTAGTTGACAAGTAAAAAAATCAGTGTCTATTTCACAATAGACCAGCTATCAGATCATTTCCTAGATAGTAGCCCTGCCTTTTACTGATTTAAATCATACTTTAGCCACCAGGTATTCACCCATGACCTCTCTTCCACTCATTTTTATGATAATAGTTTACATCAATAGTTTTATGATAATGTTTACATGTAAATGCCATCATTCTTAGAAGAACTTAATCCTCACCCTACTACTTATGATAAGCATTAACATCAGTGATTCTAAAGAACAATACCATGAGAGCTGGCCCATTTCAAGAGCTTTTGTTTTGTTTTGTATTGTTTTGTTTTTATTTTTCGCTTTTTTGGTTTTGTAGAATGTGGTACATTCTATTCACATTTCAATTGTAACATACCTAGACAACCAAAAAGTAAGCTTCATTTGGACAATACTTATTAGGAAGCAGCTATTAAAAGCTGCTCGATTTGTAGTTAGTTTTCCCATCCTCAAGCTCTAGTTCTGGAGCTTCTGGTTTTGCAAGGCATCTTAAATGAGTCATAGAGAAACAGCTGTTCCTTTAAGACCAGATTTATTTAGGTTGTGCTGACTGTGAACTTCTGAATCATAAGCTCACCTCCTCTTGACCTAGTAAACACTCTGGTCCCAACTTTGGAGCCCTTTCCTGATTTAAACCTTTGCCCTCTACAAATAAATAATTTTTGCCTATATCCTGAAATGAATGCCCCATCCTAG
Organism: Paguma larvata; assembly: GCA_030068075.1. Lineage (NCBI taxonomy): Eukaryota > Metazoa > Chordata > Mammalia > Carnivora > Viverridae > Paguma > Paguma larvata. The sequence continues at coordinate 91,562,644 of CM057823.1, forward strand.
TTTTGAAAACTTATACTTTGCTAGTGGACTTCTTCGCCTGTTCAACCTCCAAGATGCATAGTGGCAATTTGACTACTAGCAACCTTCCCAGATAGCAAAATGCATATTCACTTTAATTTCTATATAGCCAGGTTATATGGCATGCCTCAGGGAGAATTCTAAGCTACTCCTGACTTATTTATATTGATTGGTAGTTCAGAATCCTCTGTTAATTCAATAATTAATACTATCTGTCACATATCATAAATCATAAAAGACTATTTCCCAGACTATTTTAGTATAATAGGTTTTCAATAAATATTTGCTGAATGAGTAAATCAATTTATAGTGTTGGGTGGGAAAAACAAAGAATCGGATCTTTCTGAAACCACAGCATAAACAAGTGTGAGGAATGCTGACTCATGTGACCGTGGTACTCTCCTTTCCCAGCATCCCAGTGTGAAGTCAACATGGCCCAGGTAAAGTGTTAAGTGCTTTGCACACACTATATTGTAAAGTGTAAGCTGTCAATCTATTTGTCTGAAACAGTGTAACATTTTCTTTAAGATATAAACTAAAATCAAAGACAACCTCTGAGTGTCATCCTACAAAGGTGGTAACTTCTACCACCATGACCATTTAGTCTTCCCACAATTCTCCACTCTTCTTCTGCCTCCTCTGACCAAAATGTGAGACAACTCAGGAAATTTCTAGTCCTGTTTATTTCTTAAAAATTTTAGCTTTAATAAAAACACAAGGAATATACCAAGTAATTCCTTCTCACTCTATGAATAGCAACCCAAGCAATCCAAAGAATGATTTCTTTTTTTTTTAATTTATTTTTGAGAGACATAGAGACAGAGTGTGAGCAGGGGAAGGGCAGAGAGAGAGGGAGACACAGAATCCAAAGCAGGCTCCAGGCTCTGATGAGCCATCAGCACAGAGCCCGATGTGGGGCTCAAACTCATAGACCGTAAGATCAGACCTGAGCTGAAGTCGGCCGCTTAACCAACTGAGCCACCCAGGAACCCCATCAAAATTCTGGTTTAGCCAAAGAACTTAGTCCTTTGGACTGTTCTGCTACCTAAGGTGTAAATGAATGTAAAATTTTCTATCTGGAATTTCAGGGGCAATTAAAACTCTGAATAAATCTTTTCCCCTTGGCTGTGTCTTTATTGGTTGGCAAGTAATGACTTGGCTTTTGACCAACATAAGAAAAAAAATACTTTTTTCTCTTGTGATGACAGATGTCATTTTTCAGCTCTCAGGTGCCAATGGGAATTGACCCTGACAGTCATAAGCAATAAAGTTTTGTACAGATAATATCCTATTTAGTGGAGGAGCATTTTCCATTAGGAAATTCCTTCTAATAAGAAATAATTAGAAACAACTTACTGTTCTTTTTTCCAGGGAAACAGTCCTATGACCAGCACTCATCCTAGGCCCTACCACGTTGACATCTCTATTTACTACCAACTCACCAATGTGGTGATGGGAGCCATGGGACTGAGCTGTGGTGGTGACTAAGCATGCCCCAAATGTCTCTGAGTCTCCAAGGCCACCCTAGAGTTGTGTGAAGCTTAGTCAGCCTAAGGGGAGGTCTGTCTGACATCATCACCACAAAGTAGGAAAGGGTTTTGTAGAATATTATTTTTGAGTATCTTTAAAAAGCACAAGCAAGGATACATGAAACTAAGAAACTGGTTTCTAGGAAATTTAACCTCTTAAAATATGAGCATCATCAAATGATACAGTTATTCACAAGCTGCTGCTGAATAAATATAATAATACATATAAAAGATGGAGGACAACTTTGAATAATTAGAACAGTACCTAGAACTAATGATAAGATTATTAAAGTTACACATCAGCCTACCCAAAGCAACAATTTTTATTCCAAAAAGAGATGATAAGTGTTACTGTCCAATGAGGCATTTATTTTCAAACTACACCTAATTAAGAAGATGGGCTGCCAGCCATAGCTTTTACAGAAACCAACATACGCTTCTTCCTTGCCTCTGACAGCCCAGTCCAGTGATGAGTGCGTTGGACTAGTTGAACTGCATTTCCTACTGTTTCTACCAACATGGCATCCAGCTTCAGAACTATCCACAGGTCTGCAGACTGGAGGTCAGGCCCATTTTCCCTGTGTGGCTTGGTCTGCCCTTCTTGTCAGGACCTACCCAAGGTTTCACCAGCATCACCTCTGACTCACACTTAGCATTGAATAGCAAGATGGAGTCACCAACAATGAGGGTCTGGCCGAGGGCCAGCCTTTTGGTAGTAAAGCAATTCCTGACACAACACAGTCCACTGGGCCAGACATTTATGGGAAATGGCTGACAGCTGGAAAAACAAGCAGCTCCTTTTGGTGAGCTGCAGAGGAAACAGAACATAGTCTTTAAGTATATGCTTCAAATGACTCTGTGTTGCTGTGAGCTGCTAAAAATCGCATTAGACAGAGATGCCAGCATGACATCTTTGGAAATGGGGTGGCTCTTCTTCAGCAAAGGCACCGGCAGAAAGAAAGAGGCAGAATGGCAAACTGTGTAGGCCCACAGAGAAAGCCAGAGGAAAGACTCCATGTAGACACGTCAGGTACAAGAGGCAGCTGGCCACGTGCCTTTGGTTGCCAGCAGGTCCACTCAGAAAAGATGTTAGGAGTGCTGTGTGTCCTATCCCCACCATCAAAACTACTCCACACTGAATTCTGAACCCCACTAAACAAGTAGAGCCTTGTGTTGGTAAGAAACCAAAAGACTCAAGATAGAAGCTGAAAGTAGAAGTCACTGGTAAAGCAACATCGACAAAAGCTGTGTAGTTAGGTGATCAGGGTATGTGTGTGTGTGTGTGTGTGTGTCCCGCCCCTGCATGCCCAAAAGTGAGTCATTTGTTCAGTTTAGTTTAGGTTTTAAGGCAGTTTGGGTGTTTGAGACATATTTAGTACAGATAAGTTTAATGTAGCATCAGAAGAATTACCAACTCTTTCCTTTATGTGGCTTTTCAGAACAACAAAATGAGCTGGGTGCCGGCAAATAGCAGTCAGCTGAGGTAAGCAGCCATTCTAGGAGCAAATGCCCTTGTGCCAGGAAAACAAGAATGAGCATGAGCGAGAAGCAGGAAAACGAAATCCGCAAACACAATTCTTGATTTATAGCTGTGAGACAATGCTTCCTTTTCTTGGACCCCAGGATCTGCCAACTCACAGGACTCACAGCACGGTGGGTATGCAGTGGCCCCCCAGAGGAGGCAGTCAGTGACAGGAATAGAATTACACCCCACTTTGCCTGCCTCCTTGTGCCCCTGGGTCATTGCCAGGCAATCCTAATCCCGCAAAAAGTTGGAAGCCAATGTGTGTGAACTAAAGAGGTTACTAGTAGAAAAATTTCTGGAAGAAGAAAAATTATTTTTCAAGCATGGGCAAGAAAGGAGTTTGTTTCTAGTTGGAAAGCTTTGCAACTATTGATTTATTAAGGAAAATCAGGACAGTCTGGCACACAACTTTGAGTTCATGGATTCATCTCTATCCCTTTCCAGAAAGGCCTATAACTCTAAATTGGAGGTCTGAGGGCCGGTTCCTTAATGAAAGCTTTTGTGTTTTGGGGTCTTGTCTGAGCTAGACCCACACAGGATGAAAATAGTGAAAAACATTGAAAGGGGTGAAAAACGTTGGTGTAGTTTCAATGGTCAGATTATGGTCAAGATTATTTTCTTAGAGATACTGAGTCCACGGAAATCCTTTGGGTAAAAGCAAATGAAAGGCTTGGATCTACAAACAGGCTTTTAAAAGTATAAATAGATATAGGTAGTAGAGAGTTAAAAAAAATACTAGCCAGAAGAGAAGGAATAGAAAGATAAGTAGAGGGGTGCCTGGGTGGCTCAGTTGGTTAAGAGGTTGACTTTGGCTCGGGTTATGATCTCACGGTCTGTGAGTTCGAGCCCCTCATCGGGCTCTGTGCTGATGGCTCATCAGAGCCTGGAGCCTGCTTCAGATTCTGTGTCTCCCTCTCTCTCTGCCCTTCCCCTGCTTACACTCTGTCTCTATGTCTCTCAAAAATAAATAAAAATGTAAAAAAAAAAAAAGATAAGTAGAAAGACTCTGGGGGAGAAACTCTCTAAAGAGAGCTAGGAGAGAATAGGATTGTGGCTTCTTGGCTTCATTTTCAGTTCGTGCCTTATAGAATTCATTTAGTACAAGGTAAGACCAGGATTCCCATGTTTTCTGGTCTGCTTGGCAAGTATGGGGAGGAGAGTGAACTATACCCAGTCTTCTCTCACCTCAATACCAGATCTATGTGAGATGGAGGCAGAGGTGGGAGGATTTATATAGGGGCTCTGTAATTACTGGGAACTTCAGCTAATGGAACAGACTGGCCATGAGGGACTATATAGTTGAGTTCAGTAATACTTATTGACTGTGCCAGACCCTGAACTAGGCACTGGGGAGGCTCAGATGAATAAGAGGTGGCTCTTGCAACTGAGAAGTTCACCATCAAAGGAGGAGACAGATGAAAACACTGAAAATTATGGTTTAATACATATCAGGATACAAGTGGGAACCTGGGCTGAAGGGCTGAGGAAAAGGGGAACCTCACCCAAGTGAGAAGGTCCTGACCTCGGTCCCCACAGAACAGAACAGCTCACAATAATCCTGTACAGCTTGGGACCTGGGCTGCTTCCAAGGATATCACCACCTCCAGTTGTCTCATATCTTCTCTCTCTCTTTTCTCACTGGCTTCTACTTTAGGTCTCTCCAGTACTATGCTCATTCTGTTCCAGCTCTGCTATGCCCTCAAGCTGCTGGCCAAGCTTTTTTCTTTTACTGCCAAAGCATAACCTTCATTTTTCTACATTTCCTTTCCATCCTTTCATTCTTTACCTACCCTTGATATTGAGTGCTCTCTCATACCATTTTACGTTAGTTTCCCTCTTTTTTTTTAACTTTTTAATTAAGTACTCTATACCCAACAACCCCAAGATCAAAAGTTGCATGCTCTACCAACTGAGCCAGCCAGGCATCCCAACAAATATATATATACATATATATGTATGTATATATATATATATGTGTGTGTGTGTGTGTGTGTGTGTGTGTGTGTATTTTTAAAGTTTATTCATTTTTGAGAGAGAGATAGAATGTGAGTGGGGGAGAGACAGGGAGGGAGAAAGAGACATATAATCTGAAGCAGGCTCTAGGCTCTGGGCTGTCAGCACAGAGCCTGATGCAGGATTCAAATGCATGGACCATGAGATCATGACCTGAGCTGAAGTCGAACGCTTAACCGACAGAGCCACCCAGGTGCTCCCCCACAAATATATTTTTAATTTTTAAATTTTTATTTTTAAAAATGTTTATTTATTTATTTTGAGAGAGAGCAAGTGTGAGTGGGGGAGGGGCAGAGAGAGGAGGAGAGAGAATCCCAAGCAGGCTCTGTGCTGATAGCTCAATCTCAAGAACCATGAGATCATGACCTGAGTCAAAACCAAGAATCAAACACTTAACTGACTAAGCCACCCAGGTACCCACATATTTTTTATTTTTTAAGTAAGCTCCACACCCAATGAAAGGCTTGAACTCATGATCCTGAGATCAAGAGTTGCATGAACTCAGTCAGCCAGGTACCTCTACAGTAGCTTCCTCTTAAACAAGAGTCACCAGTCACCTCCTGGTGACTCCAAATCCAATGGCCCTCACTGATCTTACACAGAGCTGACTCTGGTAAATACCACCCTATCTACTAAAACTCTTCCCTCCTTCAGCCTCCCAGGCTACTCTGCCCTTTTTCTTCCCAGACTTCTCCTTCTCTGCTTTCTTCATTGGCACCATCAACTTCATCACTGGACTGTGAATGTCTTCCAAGAAGCAGACAATTTAGGGTCACTGAGGAGTCTCATACATAAAGCCTGGTACTGAATCTGATAATGGGAGATTCCATCCCCTAAGTGGGAGTGTTCCCCAATGAATAGCCACAAGGACCTCACCTATGTCCGGAGTTCCAACTCTTCTCCATGCAGATGTCATCCATATCTTTTTTTTTTAATTTTTTTAAAAATAGTTTATTTTCAAATTGGTTTACATAAACACCCAGTGTTCATCCCAACACGTGCCCTCTTTAATGCCCGTCACCCCCTCTCCCCCTCCCTCATCCCCTTCACCCTCAGTTTGTTCTTAGTCTTTGAGAGTCTCTTATGTTTTATCTCCCTCCCTCTCTGTGTCTTTTTTTCCTTTCCCCTCTTCCCCTCCCCTTTGTTTTTGCTTAGTCTCACAAAGTCCACCTATGCGCGGAAACGTATGGTATCTGTCTTTTTCTCAGATGTCATCAATATCTTTAACTCTAGTTCTGATCCTTCACTTTATTTCTAGTTCAGAATTTCCAATTGTGTATCAGTCAGGTCCACATCTATAATCATCCGTGTCTCCGAGTTCCTAGCATAGTGCATTGCAGAAGTATAGATAGGCACAATAATATTAATGAATGAATTAATGAAGAAAATATCTCAGCCCTATCCTCTCACTTCTGCCTTCCCTTCCTTATTCTGGTTCCTTACACACTGTTGTCTTCCAAGAAGCAGACAATTTACGGTCAACAGAGGAGTGTCATGTACAAAGTCTGATAATAGAGTCTTATATCAACCACTAAAAGAGTGGTCTTGTCTTATGCCCCTCCATTCTCTTTTTAGGGATTCATGTGACCTTGTGGCAAGTACTGTTACTCATGGTAACATCAATCCATCTTGTAGTTGACTGGCATTAGAACTGACATACAAAGTGATTTATACCTCCAGCTTCCACATGGGAAAAGCTACAAAAACAGAAACAAAAACCTTAAAGCTTCATTTTCCCACGATCTTTAATCCCAAAACAGCAGTAACAACAATAATAGCACTTGTATTACACCAGGCACTGTGTTGTGCTAAGTACTATATATGTATTCTCTTTCTGAACCTTCTCAAAAACCTTAGAAGACAGAAAACATCTTATAGAGGAAGAAATGGAGGCTTAGGGAAATTGAAGTAACTGGCTCAAGCTACCTGACTCCAGGACATAAAAGTGAACATCCATCCACTTCGCTACACGTCACTACAGCCTCTTGCATCTACTAGATTTAATTAGAGAGGGCTTGAGTTGGTTCACACCTCCAACAACTGAGTGTCTACTACATACTAAGCATTGTGGGATACAAAGATTTAAAAAGATCAAGCCCAGGATATCAAGAAGCTTGCAGTCTAGAGGAAAAGCACCAAGATAGGATTGATGCCTGGAAGGTGAAATGACACTTTCAGATGAAAGGGTTGTATTTACACAAATCACACACTGTTCCATATTACAGGTCTCTGTCCTTGAAGAAGATTCCAGCTGCTGGAGTTTTGCCTATGTGATGTTTCAGATTTAGCTTCCCCTCCTCCTTGATCAGGCTCCTCTGTCTTTCTAAAGCTCATACTATACATATAATTTCCATTCAAATTCAAAATCTTTCTGATTATTATAGTGAATGCAATGTTATTCAAGGATTTTTTTCTGAAAGAGCACCTATCTGACATGCATTTTTAATTTTATGTGCAATATGCAAATGTCATCACTGTAGTTGTTAACCGCAGTGCAGGATTGCAATTAACTATGGAGCTGTGCATTTTAGTTATATGCTAATGCTAATGAGATTTTCATAAAGCAAGTCCAATTACCAGCCCTATTTTTTAACTGCAAGAGCTAGTGCAAAGCAAAGGTGTTGACTTCCTTTGGAATAAATTACCCTTTGTCCTTGGCTCCTTCATCATATTCAATCATCCTAAAAAGTAACTCTTGCTACTTTGAATATTTTATCCTGCCTTGTTCTACAGTATAATATTAATGGAGATTGTTTAGATTGTTTAGAAACCAATTTACACTGCACAGGCAGAGAGAAAACTTCCTCCCAATGTAAACTGCTCCAACAGAGGAGCAGGGCTTTCGAATAGTCAAAGTAAACAGGACCTAGAGGAGACTGAAGACTCAGACAGTGAATTAGCAAAAATAAACCACAAGAGAGCACATACAGTGTTACCTTGGAGTGAGGAAGCCGCACGCTGTGAATGGTTATTTAAACTCAGATTTATGATCAGCTGCGTCACTAGTTGAGAAGAACAACCTTGGAAGGATAGTCATTCATTCATTCATTATTCAAAACACAGTTGTGGGGGCTTCTGGGTGCCAGATGCTGAATGAGGCATGGAGAGTTCAAATACAAATAAGATGGGGAGGGGACGGTTACTTAGGGGTTAGAAGTGAAAAGGAATTTTCATGTTATATTTCTGTGTTAATCGATTCGTTTACAAAATGAAAGTGTTCATGAGTGCCTACCTTTTGGTGAGCTTACAGTCAAACAGAAGAATACAAACATGTCAAATAATTTTGTGATAAAGTGTGATACATGTTTTGAGGGGGACAGAATGAAGGGAAAGTTCAGTTGGAAGATGGGAGGTGAAATGGGACAAGTGGCTTCACAAAAGACAAGGAGATAATCTTGAGTTGAGCTTTGAAGGTGAATGGATATTTGCTAGAAGGATGAGGTAGGAGGTCAGCCAGAAAAGAGCAACAGAAAGAAAGCCCAGAGATGTGAAACAGCCCAGGCTGCTGCAAGCGATCAGGGTAACTGGTGTCACAGGGTATGAGGAGGACTAGAGGTGAAAGGTGAAGTTGGAAAGGAACCACTGAGGGGTCGTAAGCAGGAGAATAAACAAATCACACCTGCCTCTCAGAGTTACCACTCAGGCAGCAAAGTGAAAGACGTGTGTGGGGGTTGGTGGAGGTAAGTCACCTACTCATACTTTGGTTTTGGCCACCCTTTGCAAGAACCTTTTCTCTTTTCAGATCAGACTCTGAGACAAATCGTCAGACTGTAATTTCCTTCAAGAGGATGTTTTCTCTCTTCCTTGTCGAAGGCTATCAAACGATAAGTCCTTTTTTTACCTTTAATATTTTCACTAAACCAGAAAGCATAAAGAAAATACAGAAGATAGGAATGAAAGCTTGATGACGTTGATGTATAGTTTGAGTATCTTTCCTGTTTCTGAGTCAACTTCTAAACAAGGTAAAAGGAGCATAGAAACAAAAGCAACAAGAGAAGAACAAGAGGGAGAAAAATAAGGGAAGAGAGGAGGATATAAATATTACCAAAAACTGACTAGAATTATGTATGGGTAATGGGGCTACCTTTCCTTCTTACATCCCCAACCCTACCCCTGCCCCCAGTCCACTTCACCTCTATCATTGAAAGGAAAGCCAGACATTGGGAAAGGACAGTGGGACATGGAATCTACCAGAATTAAGTCAGCAGAAGCAGACTTTGTGATATTTATCAAGGTTGGGAAAGAGAAGTTCTTTTAAAATAAAAATGAAGTAATTTTAGAATAACAAAATTTTAAGAACATCCTAAGAGTGTGGGTTTAAGAATCTGAAAGAAGAGTTGCACCTGTTTGAGTCTGAAATTGGAGTGCTTTAAAGAAGTAAACATAGTTCTATTTCACTCCTCTGCCATCCCATGGGCATCATTCTTATAACACAGCTGCAAGAACTCCAGTGATCACATCCACATTCCAGGTATCTGGATGGAGGAAGGGACAAGAAGAAGAGGGGAAAGGGACATGTGCCCATTAATGTATTAACGATGTATTCTAAGTTAAAATATTTTTAAGTTTATTTAGTCATTTTGAGAGAGACAGAAACAACATGAGTGAGGGAGGTACAGATAGAGAGAGGGAGAGACAGAATCCCACGTAGACTCTGTGCTGCCAGCACAGAACCCAACGTGAGGCTTGAACTCACGAAACTGTGAGATCATGACCTGAGTTGAAATTAAGAGTCCAAAACTTAACTGACTGAACCTCCCAGGTGCCCCAATGATGCTTTCTAAATGCTTCTATACTACAATTCCACTTACATCTCATTGACTAGAACTTGTTTCCATGGAACAAGCAGATGGAACAAGCCGATTTCCTCTACTAGAAGAATTACTCCACTCTAAGGCTGGAAGATTAAGCATCTCAGGACATAGACAAGTAAATGTAGTGGTGGGAAGTCGAGGAGTTTTTATCAGGTGTCTTCTAATTGTGAAGTTTTTATCAGGTGTCTTTTAATTGTGAAGTATGGAGTAAATTATTTGATGAGAGTGAAGGGGTGGGAATTAAAGACAATAAAAATATTTGAGCAAGCAGAGAGTAGGATTGATCCAGGATCAGGGTTTTGCTTGGTAACTTCAGTGGAAAAACCAGAGGTCACAGTAACTGAAGAAATATAGGCAATATATTCTGGATAGGAGGAACTTCAAGACAAGAATGGCTGCTAGATAGGCAGAAAGGAGAGAAGAGGAGTGAAATGAGTAAGCTGGAGGGATGGGAAGATGCGGTCAGAGAGACAGTTTAGTGTAGGTGTTATTTTGGAGGAGCAGTTGCAGGTGATATCCAGGCCCAGGGTAAAGCGATGGGAACAGAACACAGGGATGGAATGGGGATAGTTACTGGAATATGAGGAAGTCAAAGAACTGAATCGTCAGTGGTTAAATGGGACACGGAGAAAGACAATAAGATAGACACTGAAGTCTTCAATGCCTGAGGGGGAGTGAGCAGAAAACCAAAAGGGAATAGCATCATGGAAGGGCATAGAGTGTTCCAAAGACATGAACCTCTTCTAAATCCTGAGACAGATACTGACGGTTTCTAACCAAGAGCCTTCCCTCACCCTATTTTATTTTATTTTATTTATTATTTTATTTTGCTGCTAGAGTCTTCCTCTCCCATAGAGGTCATGAGCCAACACCCAGCCAATAGAAGTAGGAGGCAATATGTTGGTGTGGAGGGTGTTATGGACTAAATGATTATGTCCCCTGAAAATTCAGATGTGGAAATCCTACCCTCACACACAATGTGATGATATTAGGAAGTGAAGGCTTTGGGAAATAGTTATGTTATAAAGTGGGAACCCTCATGAATGGGATTTGTGCCCTTATAAAAGAAGTCCAAGAGAGAGAAATTTTCTCTTGGCCATGTGAGGATACAACAGATTCAGCAGTCTGAAAACCAAGAAGAGTGCCGTCACCAGACATCAGGTCTACAGGGCGTTGACTTTGGACTTTATAGACCCCAGAACTGTGAGAAATAAATCTCTGTTGTTTAAGTCACCCAGTATGTAGTATATAAAATGGCATATAGTATATAGTATACAGAGTATATAGTATTCTGTTAAAGTAGCCCAAAGGACTAAGACAGGTAACTCTTGGGAAACATTGTCTCTTGTCAAGAAATTATAAATGATGAGAATTATTCTTTCTACCTTTGGACATAGACATAAGCTGGATAATGGCCCTCAGAAAAATCTAGATTGCTAATCCCTAGAATTTATGTTACCTTTTATGGGAAAAGAGTCTTTGCAGTTGTGATTAATTTTAGGATCATGAGATAGGGAGGTTACTCTGGATTATCCGAGTGGGTCCCAAATGCAATGACAAGTATCCTAAATGTCTCTCACAAGAGACAGGTAGAAGGAAATTTAATACAGACAGAAGAAAGACACAGAGAGGGGAAGGCAATGTAGATGGGGCAGAGACTGAAGTGATGTAGCCACATGCCAAGGAATATTGGCAGCCACCAAAAGCTGGGAGAGGCAAGGAACAGATTCTCTACTAGAGCCTGTGGAGGAAGTATGGCCCCAGTTTAGTGATACTGATTTTAGACTTCTGGTCTCTAGCCATGAGAGAATGCATTTCCATTGTTTTAAGCCACCAAGTTTATGATAATTTGTTACAGCAGCTCTAGTACACTAATACTGACATAGCTATGAGGGATGTGATGTCTGGAGTTGCAGTAGCTATCTCATGATTGTGAGGGAACGAGTCTGAGAATAAAACTCAACATGCTGGAGAAGACAGAGTGGAAATATGAAAAGAGCTGCTGAATTAGCCAGTTATCACTCAAGCCTTTGACTTTGTATAATGTGAGATCATAAATGTCCTTATTGTTTTATCGCTCTTCTAGTTGGATATTTTCTTACTTGCAACCAAAGGCATACTAATTCATACAGTCCTATCCAAAAGAGTGAGGCAGTCGTGGTTGGGAAGCGGCAGTGAGTACTGAGGAGGAGACTCGCCCCACTTGCCGATCCTCAGGATAGTCTATAAAACATGGGAAATAAATAGCTTCCACTGAGGAGCAAAACAGATACTCGGGAAAGTCAGAAGAAAATGTTCAGGAAAAAAGTTTTAGGGATAAATGTATTTGTCAAGTACACAATAAGCTTCTTAAAGGACAGTTAAAGTGCTTAGGAAGAAGGAGAGGAGTGGGAGATGTTCTTAGAAAAGGATTATGTGAGGAAGCACCTGGGTGGCTCAGTCAGTTAAGTGTCCTACTTTGGTTCAGGTCACAATCTCACAGTTTGCGAGTTCAAGCCCCACATCAGGCTCTGTGTCAACAGCTTGGAGCCTGCTTCGGATTCTGTGTCTCCCTCTCTCTCTGTCCCTCCGCGGTTCCCATTCTGTCTGTCTGTCTCTCTCTTAAAAATAAATAAATATTAAAATTTTTAAAAAGAGGATTATGTGCATTAGTATAGAGCATTATTGTCATAAGATTATATAGAGAGAATAGGGAATAGGGAGAGATTCACACTGTGGATAGTGACCAAAAGAAATAGGTATAAAGCTTGGTGGATTAAACCAGCCCCAGGGTTGCCAAGAAAGTATGTTTCTACTATGCCAGGGCAATAGCTGTTTTTAAACTTTAGTGTTAAGATTCGCCCGTGGTGTTTGTTAAACATGTTAAACATTCCCTGGCCCCAGCACCAAGGTCTTTACTCAGCAGATCTCAGTAGGGTCCAGAAATCCACGTTTATAATAAGCATCCTAAGTGATTCAACTACGGTTGATCCAGGACCATATCTGAAACAGTGTCCAGGGTAGTGGCTTTCAAATGTTCTTTCAAATTATTATTATGTTTTTAATTCAAGTTAGTTAGTATACAGTGTAGTCTTGACCCCAAGAGCAAAACCCAGTGATTCATCTCTTACTTATGACACCCAGTGCTCATCCCAAAGAGTGCTCTCCTTAATGCCCATCACTCATGTAACCCCCCAAATGTTTTTAACTAAAATGTACATTAAAAAATATGTGTTATAGCATAAGCCAAATGCTCTACCCCCCCATGCATACACACACACACACACACACACACACACACACACACAAGCACATGCACAAGGTAGGTAAAACAATCTGGCTTAATATTATAGAAGTTTATTTTTTTACGTTTATTTACTTATTTTTGAGAGAGAAAGAGAGGGGGGTAGGGCAAGGGCAGAGAGAGAATGGGAGAGAGAGGGAGAGAGAGAATCCCGAGCAGGCTCAACAATCAGTGCCAAGCCAGACGTGGGGCTCGAACTCCCCAAACTGAGCTGAGATCAAGAGTTGGAGGCTCAACTGACTGAGTTACCCGGGTGCCCCTAGAGGTTTGTTTTTCATTCACATAAAGCCCAAAGCTGATATCTCTGCTCAGGTGACTCTGGTGAGTGGCACTCCTTCGAATGATGACTCAAGAACCCAGGCTGCTTCCACACTGTAGCTCTGACAGTTTGTGGCTTCAGGGTTCCCTGGTATCATCCAGCTGGCATATGGAAGGAAGGAAGAGTGGAGGAGGCTAGGTGGGAGAGTTTATGTGCTATATCTGGAAGTGTCATTTTCCCTTTGGGCATACTCCTGCAGCCAGATCTCAGTCACACTGCTGGTTCTAAGGGAGACTGGAAAGTGTAGAGGAACCCCCAGGTTTCAAGAAGCACTATCAGAGTCTCCATTTTAGATAGGTAAAGATGTGTGTATTTAACTAAAACCAAATTTTCACAAAATAATACTTATATCTACCATGTGCAATATCCTTTGATATTTTAAAATTTTGTTCCATTCCATTCCATTCTCTTTCTTTTTCTTTTCTAATTTTTTTAACGTTTTTATTTATTTTCGAGAGACATAGAGACAGAGTGTGAGCAAGGGAAGGGCAGAGAGAGAGGGAGACAAAGAATCCGAAGAAGGCTCCAGGCTCTGAGCCATCAGCACAGAGCCCGACGCGGGGCTCGAACTCACAGACCGCGAGATCATGACCTGAGCTGAAGTTGGCCACTTAACCAACTGAGCCACCCAGGCGTCCCGATTCTCTTTATTTTTCAAGACACCAGTCTCCACAACTAAGTTCTGTTCTACCAAACAATCCCCTTTGGAAAGCTCTGTCCTGGAGTCCTTTGATATTTGTCCCAAGGGCTGGATGCTCCCATGATTTGAGGGGCTCTGCTTCCTCTGAATGTACATTCAGTACCCCCACAGTCAGGCACACAACGGGCACTCAGTAAGCAGTCTCCACTGCTGCTCTTAAGATCGTGGTGGTGAGAGGAGCGAATAGAGAAAAGATATAAGGCTCTTTTTCTCCTGAGAGCTGTAAGTCTTTCCAATTAACAAAGCATAAAATAGCTTCCTTTTTGTACTTTGGTTTAAGACTCTGGAACTGAAAACATGCACCTGGGGTAAAATGCAGAAGGAAGAAAATGATGGGGGGAGAGTGTACATGAATTGAGGGCAGGAATAACATACAGAGACCCTCTGCTTGCATGCCGTGCTGTTGGCTTTCTCTCTGCACTTACACAAGCCACAATTCACCAGACTTGCTAACTTCGCCAGGCTGAAAATGCCAGAAACCCAGAATCATAGACGTTTCCATAGAGGCTTCTTACCCTTTCTGATCTAGACTGACTAGATGATTACTTCTTGGACTGGTGATCCCCAACTGTATTTCTGAAGCTCAGGAAGGAAACGGACAGGTAGGAAAGAAGGAACCACCCTGACACCTGCTCCTCCTATCTCCTAAACTCCTCTCGCCCTTCCTGCTGCCTCAGATGGTGATATGGCAAGGGAAGAGAGACAAGGGGAAGAAAGAAGGGGATTTGGAAAAGTGAGATGGCAAAAGGAAGGGCAAAGAGGAGGAGAGCGGATAACGAAAATGGGGCAGGGCGAACGGAAGGGGAAATACTCCAGAGCAGTTTTCACCAGCTGAAAAGAAAAAAAAACTTAAAGTACTCTTAAAAAAATTTTTTTAAAGTTTATTTATTTTTGAGAGAGAGAGAGGAGAGCATGAGTGGAGGAGGGCGAAGAGAGAGGGAGACACAAGAATCCTAAGCAGGTTCTAGGCTCTGAGCTGTCAGCACAGAGTCCGATGTGGGGCTTAAACTCACGAACTGCAAGATGATGACCTGAGCCAAAGTCGGGTGCCCAACCGACTGAGCCACCCAGGTGCCCCCTAAAGTACTCTTTACTTCTCTTCCCACCCCAAGTATGGATTCAGGAGAAACGACTAAAGGACGCAGAAAATTTCCAAGACTGCAGATTCTGAAAGGATTGAGTTTCATGACAAATGAAAAGTACCTGACTGGGGCACCCGGCTGGCTCATTTAGAAGAGCGAGCAACTCTTGATGTCAGGGTCATGAATTTGAGCCCCACTTGGGGTACAGAGATTACTTAAATAAATAATACTTAAAAAAAAGTACCTGATCAAAATGCTAAATGCCATTCAAGGCTCGTAGAATAAGGACTGCTCATTTCAGACATGTTAGTATGAGGTTCTTGGATTGAAAATTAGAAAGGGGCCATTGGGAAAGTCAGTGAGGGGTGCTAAACCAGAGAGAGACCTGGAGTGGCTCTCAGCCCATCCTTCCCCCGGGCTAACTTCAGCCCTCTGAGAGTCTGTGGAGGTAAGACTAACTAGTCCAGATTTCTATTTTTAATTCACAGTGTGGAGATAAGAGTTAAATATAAAGCAGATTAAGACTTCCTTTAAATCTCCTCTACAAAAGAAAAACTGGAATTAATCTACAGGGGCACTCTATGGATAGCTCAATATCATCATTTTCTAAGAATAAAATTAGAAGCAGAAAACTGTGTCCTTATCCTTTTGACATCCAAGAATTATCGCCATCAAAGTACTACAGCCCATGAAATTACTTTCCAGGTTGCACTCATTAGATTGAGCATTTTCATTCTGTAGACCTGTGGTTTTAATGGAAGAGGAAAGGAAAAAAAATCCCCTTACTTCATAAGACAACTGTTCCTATATAGTAGCCAATTAATGGAATGCTAATGCATGTGCAAGTCATTATAAAATCACAAATGCAGAACTGAGAAGCAGATTTCAAACATCGATAGACCTGGGCTTGTGGAAATTTAGACCCTGAGAGCGTTGGGTTTAGGTAGTGCACTGCAGCCATTTTTATTCCCTGCACTCAGTGATGGCGAAAGAGCCACTCAATGACGAGCTGTGATTTGTTTTGTTTTGTTTTGTTTTAAACTTTTCGTCACATCATATAATATTACCTTTATGGATTAGTCATTAAACAGGAAGCTAATCTGGCTGCTAGAGCTTTTACCACTGAATGTGTTAACCAGATAACATGTCAGCAACAGAGCAAAGAGATGAACAGTGCAGGCTGTGGAGAAGTCAGTCTGGGTTCGAACCCTAGTCCCACTGATTACTCACTGTGTGATCCTGGGCAAGTTGCTTAATCTCTCTGTGCCTGAGTTTCCACTTGTGTAAAAGGAAGCTAATGATAGTCCATACCTCAAGTAAGAATTAATTGACAGAATGTATGCAAAGTAGTAAATCGATTCCTGGTATTGTGGTGAGTACTCACCCTCAGCTGGTGGTTATTAGTATTATGGTGTTGGAGATGGGAGGAAAATGAATCTGAAACGGCTGTGGCTCCGGTGGCTTAGTCCAAACTGTCTAAGGTATCTAGTCCTCAGGACATCTCAGGCCTTGTCCTGCAGAGGAAGAGAAATGAGTCAATCTTCTCCGATGGTTCTCTGTGTATCTGAAGTCACTGCAATGTACTGGGCCTTGGATGGCATGTGATGCTTCAGTGTGTGCACTCGGACCATTCTAGCAAGTCACGATTCTCTTCTGAACAATTCTCTGTGTACATGGTGCCTTTAGGGATATAGGAGAATTACAAGACAAAGCTCTGTCCATAGTATATATGAAGACTAGTTGGAGAGAATCCACATACCCAGGAAATTCTGCAGACTCTTTCTAGGGCCTAGGACGAGAAGGAACTGAATGTATGAGCAGCAGCAAGGATACAAAGGTAAGTAAGAACTGATCTCTGCTTTCAAGTTTACAATTAGCAGAGGGATAAAGTTAAGACATAAGGCTGAGCGAGTTATGTCTATCAAAGCAGCACACGCTGATTGTGAGGGAGTCTCCAAAGAGGAATTCTAAAATGCGTTCTAATTATAATTGGAAAGCAGCACTGCACTAATTCATTTTACAAATACTTCTCCAGCATCTATCATTTTCCAGGTAGGGATAAGTCTGTGCCCTTGTGTCACTCACATTCTAGTGGGCAAAAACTCAATAAGCAGACAAAAAAGCCCCACACATACACATAATATGTCAAGGGATGTTAAAGTTTTTTTCTTAAGTTTATTTATTTATTTTGAGGGGGGCGGGTTGGGAGGAGCAGAGGGAGAAAGAGAGAATCCAAGGCAGGCTCCGCACTGTCCATGCACAGCCCCAAATCAAGGCACAAACCCATGAACCATGAGATCATGACCTGAGGCAAAGTTGGATGCTTCACTGACTGAGCCACCCAGGCGCCCCAAGGGATGTTAAATGTTATAAAGAAAAATAAAGCAGGGTAAGAGTTTGAGGAGTGCTGGAAGAGGCACTATGTAACAAGTTGTTAATTATAAGGGAAGGGCAAAAGTTTAAAAGAAGGTAGAGAAGGTGAAAAATGAAATGGACTCAAAGCATCGTGGGAAAATTCTGTGACCTAGGTGGGCAGGAAGGAGGTGGTAGGAGTGGGGGAGCAGGCCCTTCCAGGCATGGAGTAGGGAGAGCAGAGTGTGGCCAGATTGCTGTGAGAGTCAAGCCAGAGGAGAGGCAGGTGCTGTCGGGGAGAGGTGGGCACAAGCAGGCGGGGGTGGGGGTGGGGGTGGGGTGGGCAGATTACCCAGCTATCTGAAGCCAGAGGCGCCGGGCCTGATGTGGGCTATTAGGTGTAAATGTTAAGAGCTACTGAAAACTGCCTGGGGAAAAACATCAGCAATCCCAGTTTTCATTTCAGCTGGTGAACAGGAATGAGAGCCTCGGGACTGCACCTGGGCCTGATGACACCAAAACACCTTTTCTTTCTAACTTGCATGGCTTCTGGTCATAAAGACCTTCCAAACGAGTCTCTCTCCATGGGGCCATCGGCAGCCCTACATCAACATCCTTGTATACTAGGAAGGTTCAGAAGCATCTTTTTCCGGTGCCGGCTCATGCTTCTCTGTGTTTTGAGGGGGGCCTGAGCATCGCTTCCATGCTTACCTCCGCAGCAGTTATGGTTGGGGGACATTACACTTGGAATGATGATACCAGAACCACAGAGAGAAGAGGAAAGGCGCCTCAAAGGAAAGGAAGTTTCATTAGGAAAAATGCCCACTACAAGCAGAGTCACAGTTCCATGTCTAGGCCTTAGTTTTACTTCCTTTTCCTTCAGTGGCCACGTCTCCAGGAGTCAGTGAGCTCCCCTTGGCAGCCTTTCCCATTCCTCTGAGGTTTGCTCCCTCAAATTTCTGCAGGTCAAGCAACCAAATAAGTTGCTTTGAATGAGAGTTTAAGGAGAATCATCCATATCTTGAGCTATACAGGGTTGGGTTCCTCAGAGGCCTTTTCTAAGCATTTTGTCTATACTCCTGTGGGTTGAGTTGGCTGAAATTCTAGGCACCGCAGAATATTCTGTATGAAGTAAATGTAATTCTTTTTTTTTAATGTTTATTTTTTAGATAAAGAATACAAGTGGGGAAGAGGCAAAGAGAGAGGGGGACAGAGGATCCCAAGTGAGCTCTGCGCTAACAGCGGAGAGCCTGATGTGGAGCTTGATCTCACAAACCATGAGATCATGCCCTGAGCCAAATTCAGACGCTTAACCAACTAGCCACCCAAGTGCCCCTCTTTTTTTTCAATAGTGTTTTTTTTTAAAGCAATCTCTATACCCAGTGTGGAGTTTGAACTCATGACGTAGAGATCAAGAGTCACATGCTCTACCAACTGAGCCAGCAAGGTGTCCCACCTTCCTCTTCTTCTTCTTTTTTTTTTTTTAAGTCAGTATCTCTGACATGACATGCAGTCTCTCTGATGAACAGCTCTCTTGGAGGTTCCACTAGCTTTGCTCAAACTGAACCATTTTACTTCAATAACCAGCATATTCTATGTCCTACTGAGATAAAACTGCTGTTTGGAAGTTTGTTAATTGACTTATTCAACAAATATATTGAGTGCCCAATACGTGCAAAATATAATGCTACATTCCAGAGATTAAGAGGAGGACAAGACAGGTAGCCCCTGATCTCCAGCCAGTAGGTAAAGACCGCATCCCTCTGGGCTTCTTAAATGGGTTTCTCTAAACTCCAGCAGAGAAATTCTGCTTCTAGAGCAATGTGCAAGAACATTGCTGTCATAAGTTCTCTCTTAGCACCACACCCTGTTTTAGTAACCAAGTTATTAACCACAGATTCTGTGGCATCACATGTTCAAAATATTATAAAACAGGGTGCCTGGGTGGCTCAGTTGGTTAAGCGGCCGACTTGGCTCAGGTCATGATCTCACAGTCTGTGAGTTCGAGCCCCACGTTGGGCTCTGTGCTGATGGCTCAGAGCCTGTAGCCTGCTTCGGATTCTGTGTCTCCCTCTCTCTCTCTGCCCTTCCCCTGCTCACACTCTGTCTCTATGTCTCTCAAAAATAAATAAACGTTAAAAAAAACCCAAAAAAACAAAATATTACAAAACATTTATAAAATCAGAGTATAAAGTGAAAATCATGAGTCAGCAAAAGTAGCTTTGTAATTCCCTTAGGAGGGCACCATGCTGGAAACCAACACATACCATGTCTAAATAAATCTAATTCAGCCAATGTTTCCTCTGGCTTTGGTTAGGCACTAAATTAAATGGTTGACTTGCACTTAGAGGCAATATTGTTGATGAAAATGTATCTTTAAAACACCAGAATTGCATTCAGCATCTGATAAACTAGGACAGATTGAGAGAACAGTGGATCAATATGTAGGCTATTTTGAAATAGTAACTGATGAGTTACATTTGCTTTTAATAATTCTAATGGCCCTGAAGCTCACAACCATTGAATCAAAGGCATCCTATGCATCAAAGTCTCTGTGGGGATGGGTCTGAAAGTAGCCTCACTCTCACATCCCCAGCTGAGGATTCCTGAGTTCTCCAGGGAGGATGCAGACATGCTTTGAGGGCCGCTGAACCAGAAGAGGCCTGGGTTGGGTCAAGGGCAAGGTGTAGAGAGTGGATTTGGAGGCTGGATTGGCAACCATCAGCATTGGGATGCTGTCACAATACCCAGACTCTAGGAAGGAAAAAGTCACATCTCAGAGGAGGTCAGCAAAGACCAGAGAACACGGCTCAGATAAGACCTATACCTTGAGTCTCTCCTGAGCAGAAGGCCAGAAGGATGGTAAGGAGAAGAATCCTGCAGTTGCCCAAATATATACCCAAAGAGACAAAGTATTAAACTAGAAGGGACTGAATTATTATGATATAACAACATGTTTACATTGTATCAGAAATGAGGGCTTATGAGTTAAATTGTACTTGGTGATAGAAAACAAAGTTACATTTCTGCTCATATGAATAGTCAACACAGTATAAATCAGCTACACACGTCTTCCAGGTCACATTCTCTCAAACATACCCTCAGTAAGTGAAACAGCAGAATCACTAGCACAATTAAAATGGCTCTTTCTATACATTGAGATAAGTATATATTTAATTTTCATAACTTAAATGCATGCAGGACCGCATGTCCCCATATTCTTTGTTCCTCCATTCCTATGGCTCTCATAACAGAAGGCTAAAAGAATGCAACAGTTTGCTTGGATATGCAACATAACACCAAAAGCACAGGAGAAATGAGGAGTTTGGTTTCTTAACTTTATGCTTAACATCTTTCTGGGTTTAAATGAGACTGAATCTTGTCATTTTGGTTTTAAGCATTTATAACTCTACAAGCTACTCAAGAATCATATTATATCATACCTTGTTATCCACTACTAAATAAGGCACAGATGTTCAATAAATATTTGTTGCTTAATAAACTAAAAGATTATACTCATAAACTGGATTGGTCAGCAAGAACTGGGGCAGGTTATATATTCAAACTTTAACATGAACCAATAGAGCATATGGAAATCTAGTTGGATAATGTGACACCGAGACCCCACCTGACCTGAAATCCTATGATTTCTCGTCCAAACCACCCAGTATAATAGCAGTTTCATCTTTAGGGATAAAAGACTATTGATTCTCTTATAGAGAAGCAGCATTATCTTTTACTATTCTCAGTCTAGTTCTCCAAAATGCTATTTTTAAGAAGCTCCAGCTAGAAAGGCAAACAACAAGGTGGGTTGGGCTTGGTATTGAAAAGGTGGAAATAGATTCTTCTTCCACCTTGTTGAGACGAACTACTCAATTAGGTCAGATCGGAGACTAAAAACCCATTTGTGCTGCCCAGGGCAGAGCTCAGTGAGATTATTAAAAGGTAGAAACTGAGAATAAATCTATTACAGAAATGCAATTAGCTTTGGAGAGCAGTGTCTCAGAGCCATCCCCATGGAGTCAAGTGGCTTTTCCCAGTGACCAGGACATGAGTTGCACAGCTGCTCAGGCCTTTAGGGCCTAAGGAGAGAAAGTGAGCAGAAGTGAACATGTTTGTGGAGATCCCAGCACCCAGCGAATGTGTTCCTGTGCTCACGTGCTGGCAGGCTGCCCAGAAGGAGCCAGCCCAGCTGTTGGGTCTGGTGGCAGTCTATTTTTTGTTCCTGATGATACTGGGGGCAAAATCCCAGTTCTCTAGTCAGTGGGGCATTTTCCAGGCAAAAGCTCTGGAAAGCATTTAGTTCAATGGTTATTGCAAATCAGGAAGGCCTAAAAGAATGGCAGGCAGATACATCTACCCTTTCAAAAAAGAAAGCTAATTTGGATGTTTTATGGCTAGTTACACTATGATATTTGCAACTAGAGTCACAGATACCAACCAAGATTCTCTAAATCATATTTATTATAAAACTCCAAAGCTGAAGGGACTTTGGAGATTGTCTAATTTTAAGAAAGTATCTGGAGAGATTGAGGCTTACCAAAATTACAGAGCTCTCTCATGGCAAAGCCAGAAAAAAAACCCAAATAGGCCTGACTGCTAATCTAAGGATCTTTTCATTATACCTAACAGCTTTTGTGACTATGTAAGACATTTCTCCCTTGTCACTGTGCAGTCCTCATAGTTCCCATCCCTCAAGTGTCTGAAAAGGGTGTTTCTGAGAGTAAATATCTGGAAAGATTTTGCAAGTTTTGTTTAGGTTTTCATGTGCTGCCAACATCCTTTCTAACATTTTGTGACATTTTCCTAAACATATTTATTCTTCTAACTGCAAAGATGAAAATAATAATTTAAAAGGTATAGAAATAAAAAATAGAAGTTTTCATAATTCCCAACCTTTAAGATAGCTGCAATAGAGATTTGGCATACATATTTTAGATCTTCTTTATTTAAGTATTATATATATGTATATATATAATTTATTATAATATATAATAGACTTTATGCTTTATATAAATATATCATAAATATATATAATTATATAATGAATGCTCTAATATATGAATTGTCGACAATATAATGCAGCAGGATAGTAAAATTCAATCACATTATTAAGCTTCTGCTGTTTTAGAAGAACCATACTGGTTATTCTTGGTGGATGAGAGATGACCTATTGAATATATAAAGAGTGAGATTTCATTTCCAAAGAATGATTGGCCAGGTCTTTGTTTATAAAGTCTATACTCTTTTTTTAAGTCTATATGCTCTTCACCGCCACCCCATTGCACCCTCACCCCTCACTATCCCCACTGTTAACATTGTTTCTCAAGCCCAAAGATAAGAATTTAAACTGGGATCAAGGCTGCATAAGTGGAAAATAAGAAGGTACAGGGACTCAAGTGTTGGGAGAGGAAAGAGAGAGAGCTGATTTCCAGAAGACAATAGGATGGAGATGTTGCATCTTCCTAAAGCCCTGAAGCTGTTGGGGGCTCTAGTGGTGACGGATGCATATGCCTAGTAGGCCAGCAACTCAGCACCCCAAGTGGGGCTCTCAGTAAAAATATCAGTGCCAAGGCTTGCACAGGAGCGCTAAACATTGCCAGGGGAGTTGCCAGCCCACAAACAGATTATGTGGGCAGGAGGACCAAATGCTCAGATATACCCAACTGCCCAATAATCAGCGACTTAATCCCCATTTATCCTTGATCATAAGCCCTAGAGTTCTTTTATGACCCTAAATGGGTGAAAGGAGTTTGCTGAAAGATGACTGAGGTTAGATTTCCTAACAACCCTGATGGAGAGGATTGAGTCTAACTGAAATGGATTTAGAAAAATAGACATGTGATGATTCTTTTCCCTATGAGCTGTGAAGCAAATCAAACATCTAACATTTATGTGATATGATGTACCATGATATGATTTTATTTACACATCAGGATACCTAGTGATGCAAAAATTATTTCTTTCAATTTGCACATCTACCTTACACTAAATAGGTAAACTTATTCAAGAAAGATTAAATACTCAAAAGCAAACAAAATTTCAGAAGAAATTTTAGGAGACTATACGTATAAGCTATGGATCGAAGAGAGCATTATATAGTTTACAGAAGTTTAGAAGTGAAACTTATGGTTATCAGAGGGAGGTGAGAGGGAGGACAGGTGAAAAAGGTTATGGGGGTTAAGGAAGGGACTTGTCATGATGAGGACTGGGTGATGTATGGAATGCTGAATCACTATATTCTATACCCGAAACTAATAATACACTATATGTCAACTAACTAGAATTTAATTTTTTTAATGTTTATTTATTTTTGAGAGAGAGAGAGAGAGAGAGAGAGAGAGAGAGAGAGAGAGAGAGCATGAGTCGGGGTGGAGCAGAGAGAGACACAGAATCTGAAGCAGTTTCCAGACTCTGAGCTGTCAGCACAGAGCCCGACACGGGGCTCAAACTCACGGTGAGATCATGACCTAAGTCAAAGTTGGACACTTAACTGACTGAGCCACTCAGGTGCCCCAACTAACTGAAATAAAAAAAAAAAGCTTAAAAAAATAAATTTAGAAGCAATAAAAGAAAACATGGATATATTTGATACATAATAATGTCAAAATTTTGGTAAATAGAAAGACATACAATTGATAAAATTAAAACAAATGCTAGATTAGGGGAAATTGGCAAAGATATGTCAGATAAGGGACTAATATCAATAAAATGCAAACAACTCCTACAAATTAACAAGAAATGATAAGCAATGCAACAAACATAATGGCAAATAATATGAATAGAAAATTCCCAGATGAGCCACCCCGTAAAGAGATGCTTTATTTCACTAGTTGTCAGGGAAATGTAAATTAAAATAACAATGATATCTTTTTCTCACTCATTAGTTTTTTGAAAGAGAAACACATACATTAGTACTAGAAATTTAAGTAAAATTTAAACATACACACACACACACACACATACACACATACACATATCCTTTAACCTAGAAATCCCATTTCTGGGAAATCTATACCACTGATATATCATGGCATTAGGGTAAGGAAAGATTTCTGTAATAAAACACAGAAAAAGTATGAAACTTAAAGGAAAATGTTGATAAATTGCCTCTATTAATAATTACTTCTACATGCCAAGGGATGTCCAGAACACACTTGAAAGAAAAGTTTTAAACTGGCATAAGATAGGTGCCATTCATATAATGATCAAAAGATTAATATTCAGGGGCGCCCGTGTGGCTCATTTGGTTGAGCATCTGACTCTTGATTTTCACTCAGGTCACAATCCCAGGTTCATGGGATTAAGTCCCATGTGGGGCTCCATGCTGAATGTGGAGTGTCCTTAAGATTCTCTCTCTCTCTCTCTCTCTCTTCCTCTGACCCTCTCCCTCACTTGTGCATGCATGCTTTCTCTCTAAAAGATTAATATGCAGAAATGTTTGTTTCATCTACACAAAATTACCAATAATCAGTAATTTTTTTACCTACAAAAATGGCAAATTCATATGATTCGAACTACTACAAAGAGGGGCGCCTAGGTGGCTCAGTTGGTTAAGCGTCCAACTTCGGCTCAGGTCACGTTCTCACAGTTCATGGGTTCAAGCCCCGCGTCCGGCTCCGTGCTGACAGCTCAGAGCTTGGAGCCTGCTTCTGATTCTGTCTCCCTCTCTCTCTGCTCCTCCCCCACTCATGCTCTGTCTCTCAAAAATTAAATAAACATTAAAAAAATTTAAAAAACTACTACAAAGAATTTTTCAAAATCAATAAGAAAAAGACAACTAATCCAAGAGGAAAAACAATGACAAAGGATATAAATTAATACATGAGGAAAACCAAATGGCCAATAAATGTTTGGAAATATGCTTACCTCTCTAGAAATCTGTGAAATAAAAGCTATGATAAGATACTATTTCATATTACAAGGCTGACAAAGTTGAAAATATATTGGCAAAAATGCAGGGAAGCAGATATTGTTACACACTATAGGAAAGCAAATTGGTGTAAGAGCGGCAGTACCATGTGAAGTTGATAAAAAGCACAGTAGCTGACCCATCAACTTCATAGCTGGGTATCTACACTAACTAGAAGCTCAAGAAGACATGTACGAGGAGGATAAATGAAGCATG
Source organism: Paguma larvata (assembly GCA_030068075.1). Taxonomy (NCBI): domain Eukaryota; kingdom Metazoa; phylum Chordata; class Mammalia; order Carnivora; family Viverridae; genus Paguma; species Paguma larvata. Next base: position 91,588,407 of record CM057823.1, read on the forward strand.
CTTTGTAACAGTGAACAACTGGAGGGATGCCGGGCTGCTCAGTTGGTCAAGCGTCCGACTTCGGCTCAGGTCATGATCTTGCAGTTCGTGAGTTTGTGCTGACAACTTGGAGCCTGGAGCCTACTTAAGATTCTGTGTCTCCCTCTCTCCCTGTCCCTCCCCTGCTTGTGCTCTCTCTCTCTCTCTCTCTCTCTCTCAAAAGTACATAAACATTAAAATATTTTTTAAAAAGAAATTACATTAAAAAGTAATGAATAACTGGAAACAATATGAATAACATTGTATTAACATTGTATTTTATAAGTAAATATCAAATACATAAAATGTGCTAGAGCCAGTAAGTCAGAATAAAGAATTGGATCTGTATGTGTCAATGTGGATAAGTCTTAAAAGATACAATGTTGAATAAAAAACAAATTGCAAAAGACACCTAAAGGATGAGCCTAATTATACAAATTTTAAATTACACAGGGGTGCCTGGGTGCCTCAGTAAATTAAGCATCCGGCTTCGGCTCAGGTCATGATCTCAGGGCTTGTGAGTTCGAGCCCCGTGTTGGGCTCTATGCTGACAGCACAGAGCCTGGAGCCTGCTTCAGATTCTATGTCTCCCTCTCTCTCTGCCCCTCTCTGACTCACACTCTGTCTCTCAAAAATAAATACATTAAAAAAAATTTTTTTAATTACACAGAACCATATATACATAGAAAAATGTGAGTGAGAACAATATACAGCTGATTTAAGATAGTGGTTAGGGAGGGAAAAAAGTTGAATTGAAGAGGAAAAACGAGGCCTTTAAAAAATCATTAAAAAAAAAAAAACCCTCTGAAATAAATATGACAAAATGTTAACAACTGTTTAAAAAATAATGTTAGGTACTTCAGTGTTTTTGGATTATCAACTGTTTTTTTCTTCTCCTATATGTTTGAAATTTAAAAAAAATTAAAAGGTTTAATATGTAAAGTTCCATGAACAAGGATGTTTGCAAACCTGGGACCAATGCCAGTGTCCACTGACAGGGCAGTAGCTGAGGAAACCATGGTACATTCATACCATGCACTTCACTCATTTGTGGCTTGTGACAAACAGAATTGGGCTTTTGTTTAATTTAACTATTAAAAATAATGTAGCATTTATTTAGTATCTCATATTACCGAAGTAATGAAAAATGGAATCCTATAATATATAGTGTTCTGAAACCAGCTATGTAATATTTCATCATATCGAAGCAGGTGACATCATAGGTGAATGTTTGCCCACTTGCCTCATCCTGTTTATTAATGATACATTTTCTTCCCTCTGCCCCTCCTGTGTCTTTGAAGTTTTCATTTGGAGAGTCATTTACCAACCTCCAATTCCTCTGTGGCTATGGCTAGAACTTCTGCATCACATCATTTTGCAGGAGAATAAATTATGACACCAGGGTCTTTGCTTTGATTTCTAATTAAGCAGAAAGGCCCTTGCTAACTCATCAATTTATGTGGGTGGCAAATGTCAGAAAGCACTTTGGGATTTCAGCTTTCTTCTTCCCTGTCATCAAGGGAAGTGTGCCTCCACCAACCTGTACCTCTACGTCCACAGCACCTTCTTTAAGAGCTTAGTTAACCTCCTGTCACTGTACTACTGTACTTCTAGGTCATGCCAGGCAGGAGATTAAGTTACAGACATTCTTAAAGCATCTCCGCTGAGTATCCAAGGGACTGGAGAAAAAGTAGATAATGGGTGTAGGACAATACTAATAATAGATAAATGGCTAACAGGGGGCCCCACATGTCAGACCCCCTGTGCTATCTCCACGAACTCAATTCTGTATAAATACAGCCCATGAAGATTGTTGCTCAGTCACCAAGGTTACACCATTATTTGAAAGATTCAATAACATTCAATCGTTCCTTAAAGACATTCTGCTTTCTCTAAACTCTTCCTTTGGCTGATATTTTAAGAGCTATCTCTATACTTTGGATGTGTAGTCTACTGATGTTCAACAGCTGTGAAAGGATCACTCATATACCACACCATGGCCTTCCAAAGCCCTTGTCATCCAGAAATAAAATTTCATTTCTTAGGAGTAAAATGAAAGTTGATTTTTTTTTAACGTTGAGAGTTTCTTCTCACCACAGCAAACTGGATCAAAATCTCCCAAAGAGGCACGGAGACAAAGGGAAATGATCTGAAGCTTCCTGGTGAAAGCAGGTCACATTATTTTCCCTTCCTCCTCTTTCCTGTCAACATCTCTGCAGGAGGTGTGCCTTCAGAAAGGCAACCACACACATGGGCTTCTCCTACCTGGGAAACAGGACTCAAATTGATAACTACCATGGGCACATGGGCCACCTGAAAACTGTTCCCGCTTGAGTATTTAAAAGCATTTTTGGTCAATTGAGGACAAAGGAAATGCCCTTTTCTGTGTTGGAAGAAAACAAGTTAACAACTTCAATTGCTTCCCCTGCAGTGGCCAGCTGATTTCCAAGATCTTCTTTACCAGTAATGGTTTGGATGCTAGGGCATTCTTCCTGTGATGCTGACATATCCGGACAGCAGAGCGCTAGTGTCATGCTGGGGTAGCTGGAGGCATGGACTTGGCAGGGGGAATCTGTAAAACTCAGAATCCAGTTCCCAGAGACAGAATAACATTAGATGTCAAATGTGGCATACTAAAGAAAAAGTATTTTGTTTTAGATTATATCTAATTCATAGTACTAATGCCCACTCAAACATTAAAATTACCCCCCCGACAGAATTCATTTGCTGTTCTTTAAGATGTACTTTTAAACCTCCACCTTGTAATAATTTTGGCCTTTTATAGAGCCCATAAGCCTAAGGCCACACATTCTTCTCATCAGGATTCACTTGAAAGAGCCTGTAACCTTTCTGGCAAGGAAGCACTACTTCTTATTTTTCTCATACTTTTAAGTAACTCTCCTAAAAGGTAACAATGATGGGTCTGGTCTGTGTTGCCTCCAATAAATGGGGAAAAGAAGTATTCGGGCACTCCACAGTCCAATTTAAAATGATTCTGTGACAGACACTGAGACTTATCTGCGAATTAAGTTTTGGCTTCCAGATCAGCTCATAGCCTGGGAACTAAGGGTCCTGAAATATTAGCCTGTTTCTCCTTGAAATTCTCTCAAGAGCTTAAAACACAAAAGTGCTTTCTGATAGATTGGTTTTTTTGTTACTTGATTGTATTTGGGGAGGTATGGAAAGCGAAGGGTTAGTGGCTGAAGATGTGGAGGAGGGGTCTCAAGATTCTTTGGAGGGCAGGCTGCTGCAGATTTATCCGTATATCATCTCTTTGGGGGCTACCTCTGTTTCTTACATTCCTTTCCCACTATACATGACATAATCCGTACCACACAGGCATACTGCCATTTTGGCTACCCTTGAAGCGATTAGCTCCAAACTCAACTACCCAGACTGATATAAATGTGTGATTTTCTTTATTTAGCAATTTTTTTTGTGAGGTAGGGGGACAAGGATTCTCTCTAGAAAGTGAGCAGACTAGGGGTGCCTCAGTGGCTCAGTCGGTTAATCCATTTCGTGGGTTCGAGCCCCGCGTCGGGCTCTGTGCTGACAGCTTGGGACCTGGAGCCTGCTTTGGATTCTGTGTCTCCCTCTCTCTCTGCCCCTCCCCTGTTCGCTCTCTCTCTCTCTCTCAAAAATAAATAAAATATTTTAAAAACTTAAAAAAAAAAAAGAAAGAAAGAACATGAGTAACTATTACCATCAATGTCCCTGGCACACTCTGGCATCTCTTGTTTAGAAATAAGTACAAATTGAACTTCCAATAATAAAAAGTATTTAAACAGCTTAGTCTGATTTTGAGTAATGAAAGTTAATTGCACATTCTTGAACTTTTCCCCATTTCCTGTAATTTATTTAAAATTTGTAGAGAAATTCAATACTATGTTGCATTCCACTAAAGAGCTTTAGTGCCCCAGACCTTTAGAAGGACTTTTAACAATTAAACTAAGTCAACACACTTCATTCTATTTTTTCTTAGACTCCTCAAATGGGGAGTTCGGAGTTGGGGAGCCCTTTTATGATGCATAAGAAACCAGTGGGGAATGCCTACTGCCCCCTGTTGGTGAAAATAGTCATGTCAGCACAGAACTAAAACCCATGAACTGTGAGATCGTGACCTGAGTCAAACTCAGGCGCCCAACTGACTAAGTCCCCCGGGGCCCCCAGACCAATATTCTTGAGACCTCTTAAACATTGTGCTGAAACCATAGTATCAGCTTCACACAATTTTAAATAATCTTAAATATTTAGCTTTTTAAACAAATAAAATTGAGCAGTAGAAACCAGCCACTTGGTTTTTCTCGAATTATACTCTTACCCCTCTACTTCTTAGTTTTATTTCCAATCAGGTCGATATGATGTCATTTTAAATTTTAGGGCACTCTACACCAAACCGTGACTTGTCTTAGGTACTAATAATACCTTTTATTTGTGATGATAGATACATCACAAGTGTATCTATACATACAAAAGATATAAAACTTTTCTTTTTTATTTTTTTAATAATTTATTGTCAAATTGGTTTCCATACAACACCCAGTGCTCATCCCAACAAGTGCCCTCCTCTGTGAAAACTGTTCTTAACATGTTCTTTTGAAACTATGTATTGAAAGTAATTACATGGGGGGCAACTCTGGCTGTGGCAAGTGCTGAAGTTGGAGTCATACGGAATACTCGAAGTCTCAGCTCTGACACTTATTTAGTTGTAAGACTTAGATAAATCACCTAATCTCTCAGATCTCATTTGTGAAAATATAATGATAATAATATAAAATATGCAGGATTGTTAAAAGGTTTAAATGAGATTATTTCAGTGAAAGTGTTTCTCAGGAGCTATACAATTGGAAGGCATCATAACTAAAGAAGTAGCTAAGTATGGGTTTGCCCATGTAATTATTATCAGACAGGTATTTGGAGGGAGCACCCTAGAGCACAGTAAGAATTAAACATTAAACTTTAGATACTCTTCGAGATTAGCATTATTACTACTGTTTAATATTTAATTCTTACTGTTCTCTGGGGGACCAGATTCTGTGGAGAATGTAGATTTAGACATTCACCGACTACTTGAATCCCAGACTGAAGTGCCTCCATAAGAAAACCATCTCATAGACATAAAAGAAGAGTCACTCCACGAAGCATTCTCAGAATGTGCTTTCTTCAATAGCATGGCTACCTGTTTTAAATTCTTAAAGAGGGGAGGCTCTCGGTCAATCTCACTCTTCTGGGAATAATGAAAACTTATTACACTGAAGGTTTTTTGTGGGGGTTTTGCATTTTGACCTGGGTTTTTCTGCTATGAAGAGTCTATTGATAAGACAAACACAACCAAATAGTTAGAATCCCTGGAAATTCACCAAAATTATCTGACTGCCACTGCCCAACTATTTTTTTTAGTTCTTTTCAATCAATAGTTTATGATTTTTAATTTGGATTTACTTCTTAGAACTCTTGGTCTTTAATCCAAGTTTTGAGCCTTACACTATCCCTATCTAATGCATAAAGAATATTCTGGGATTTTAAAAGAATCACAATAAGTGAAACTCAAGATACTAATTTTTGTTTCTATTTGTTTTTTGGGTGAAAGGATTGTCATATCTTATTTTGCACTCATTCTGTACCCAGTAAGTTTTTCTTTGCTCACATCTCACACAGAGCATAATTTAGTGAATTCATTTGGTTGTATGGTAAACACTGCAGAGAACCTAAGAGAATCACTATCAGAAAAGACAGACAAAAGCATTTCAAATATTGAAATTTGAAACTGTTTCAAATACTGTGAGCTCTGAATTTCTAGGGAAAAAAATAATGGTTGGAAAACTAACTTAGTACATAGCTATAAGTAATGAAGTATCTTCATAAAAAATTTTTTTGACCATCTTAAGAACAAGCTATAAAATGCAAGTTCTTGAAAACATGCCAAGCAAAAAGTATATCTCTTTTATTAACAGGGGATTAATCAGAACTGGGCCTTTATGAGTCTGCCCCCAGACTGAAGTCATTTGGCTCCTCTGGGAGGAATCCGGACTGACTGCTCTGGGATGTCATGTTCATTTTTATCAGGAGCAAGGAGAACCACTGGAGCCGCAGGCTAGCACAGTGATTCCCAAGAGGCATCAACCCACGAAGGGGCTCATTCTGAAAACAATAAGCTCTGCTGTCTCCCATGTGACTGGATGATACTTGTAGGTAGGAGTGGTAAGGCAACATGGATCCACAAACACCTGGGTTTCTTATGTTGGCCAGGTTGGTGCCAATGGGAAAAACCACAGATAACGATCTCCCCACAAATTCCTGAGTTCACAGGCTCACTGCATCCTCTTTGATCCCCAACCCAACCATTTCAACGTATTCTGTTATTGTTCCAACTGAACCCCATTTCTTTCCTCTCTCTTGTGGTTATAGGAATGAAAAACCTGATCATCTTTCTCCTCACCATGACTATTTTTCCAAGTGTCTTGCCCACCAAGTCTTAAATTTCTGATTCTATTGATTTAATAAAGTCTATTTCTTTTTTTTAATTATTTTTTTAACGTTTATTATTTATTTTTGAGACATAGAGACAGAGCGTGAGCAGGAGAAGGGCAGAGAGAGAGAGGGAGACACAGAATCTGAAGCAGGTTCCAGGCTCTGAGCTGTCAGCACAGAGCCTGACGCGGGGCTCGAACTCACAGACCGCAAGATCATGACCTGAGCCGAAGTCAGCCGATTAACCGACTGAGCCACCCCAGCGCCCCTAAAGTCTATTTCTACCAACAAAATTTAACTATGCATGACCATTATCCCTTTTTATTTGTGGAACTTCTTAATTTCCCATTTGTATTAATTTATTAAGTAAAATTTAGCTTTATTTTAATAAAATATTTTCCTAATCTCAAATACTATCCAGTAGCTGTCAGTCATATAATGCCATAGTTTTAATGTATATGAGAAAATAATAATATCCATTAGTGTGTTCATTTACCTTTCTAATGCTACTGGTATGACCAGAATTCGGGGACCCCAAGAACCACCAGGGAGCCGAGTCCGATGCAAGAACAAAGAGCCTTTAATCGAGCTAGCTCGAGCTCAATCTCCTACCGCACCGAGGCAGCAGTGGGTGGAGAGAGAGGGCCCGTTCCAAAAACACAATAGTTTTAAAGGGGTCTAGGGGCAGTGGGAGGGGTGATGGTCGTGACCCTAGCCGATTGGCTGAGGAAGGGTCAAAGGTCCTGTTCCATAGGTCACTGGGCATGGTTCTTTTGGAACCGGGAAGTTGCAGGTTTTGAGCAGGCACTGGGGACTCAGGGTGGAAGACAGGAAACACAATGGAGTCAGTCCCAGTTTGCCCTTAAGCAAAATGGAATCAGTCCCGTTTTGCCCTTACACTACTGAATTTCTATATATGGGTTTTTGTATAAGTTCATCAATTGTTCTTAACAAATAAATATGATTGGATTCTCAAATATATTTGAATTTCATAGTTTATCATTTTATACAAGAAATATTCAGCTAATGTTTTTGCCTACTCTTCCCATGAGAATTTCACTTATCTTACAAATGATTAGTATAGAGTTACTATAAATAATATGTTTAAATAGTTTATACACTTTCTGTGTAGTTATTTTTTGCTATGGGCTTTAACCTGTTAGACTTTATAATGCCATAAAAGAACCATAAAGATATACTCAGCGTGGGTATCTTTTCCTCATTTTCAGAAGGAATAATTATTCAGAAGTCTTGTAAATTTATTATTTCTTAAGAAGCTAGATCATTTGGTAATGTGTCTTAGCCAACTGTCCAAGGTCAGCAAAATGCTATAACATGTCCTGTTTGATGACTCCAGGCAAAAAACCATAGCATTCTCACTATTAATATCTCTTGACCTTTCAATTTACAAATAGAAGCATCCCTGTGGCCTTTTTTTTCTTTTGTACATCCCTGAAAAACCAAGAATCTAGGGCTTGAGATAATAAATACATTAATTTACTTAGTTTTAAGACATAATCCTATGCTTTTATATAAGATATGGACTGTTTATTCATTTCATAAAATTTTCTTAGGCACCAATTATGAGCAAGTTACCATGTTAAGTGTCATGATAACAAAGGTAAATAAGTCAGATATGCCCTTGGGGAGCTTATGATTTAACTGGGGAGAATACAGGAAGATACTACAGTGTAATATAAAAAGTAGGAACTATCATAAAAGAAGCACAGACAAGATGATTTGGGGGTTTCAGAAAAGAGACATTATTGAATTTTGTGGGCTAGAGGCAAAGAGGAGGGAATTTATGATTAATTTGAAAAGGAAGTAGCATTTGAACTTGCCCTTGATAGAATTTAAACGTGGAAAAAAGATGTAAGTGTGGACACTCTAGATTGAGGAAACAGCATGATTAAGAGCATGGAGTTCAGAAAATATGGAGTAATAAAAAAAAGTTTCAAGTAGTTCAGTTTGGCCAGAGAACAGGGTGTATATATGAAAAATCATGGAAAATAAAATTAGAAAATTACTTTGAGAGCAAATCTACAGGGCTGTTAATGCCAGATGAAGGAATGTAGACTCTATTTTATAGACAGTGGAGTCCCACTGAGGGGGAATGCCACATTCAACACATGTTTCAGGCGTGTGTTGGACTAAACTGGAAAAGGAGGTGCCTGGAAGTGAAAATACCAACACTTGGATATATTCTATAACAATCCAGTAAGAAATAGCCTAGATTCTCTAGGAAACAGAGACTGAAAGAAGTATTAAAGTGCTGATACATTATTTGGGAAGTGCAAACCTAGACCAGTGAAGCTGAGGAAAAGGGAAAGAAGGGAAGGAAGATATGAACAAATGCAAAGAAAAATGCCTCACAGAATTAGCCTCTGCTTTGCGATGAGCCATGATAAAGCAGAGTTGCTCAGCAGGTCTGTTTCTGCTAGCACATGAAACCATGAAACTTCTTGGAATAAGGTACAAGGAGAAACCTTACTTCCAGTATTCCTTGAGAAAGACAGAGGAGAGGGAGTCTACTTCCCAGGTACCTCCACTGCCTGTTTCTTGTTGATCAAAATTTTCCCCGCTGAGAATTAACTACCTCACAAATCAAGTGATCTCCCCAACTATTAGCAATGCCAGATCCCACAACTTAATGTATTGTGTTTCATTTAAGTCTGGAAGTTACAGGAAGAGCTAACGATTAATTCTCAGTGAGTGCTCTTGGTGTGTGCGCGCGCGCGCACGTGTGTGTGTGTGTGTGTGTGTGTGTGTGTTCCCACGCACGCACATGTGTAGTTGAAAGGTGGGAAGTAAAGGGATTGCCAAGACAAGTGATTGGTCAGTCTCAGCCAGTGTTGGATAGGAGACCAAATGGGAGATGGTAACTGAGTATTTGAAGGTCCTAGAAGTGGGCAGTGGCCATGATTTCTTAGGAGGTACATAAGCTTTATGTTGGAAATAATGATTCAAGGAAAAAGAGGAGAATTCATTCCCATACCATAGTTAGGGAATTATTATTTTGGTGGGCAATCATGTTCCTGGGGTTAAACTCTTTTCTCTGCAGCATTATTTAGAAAATCACCTCCCTCTCAAGTATGAAGCCTGAGAACCACTGGCTTAGACATTTCTGTGTATTATCTGAATTAGAACGATTTGAGCATTGTGTTGTTTTTTTTTTTTTTCATTCCAATTCTATGACTTGTCATAAAATTTTGGCATATACAGCCCCAGTCTTTGGAAGAGGGGTTCAGAACTGTGTAATATCAAGTTCAGCATCATGAAGTAACATTTATCATCTGAGGATGGGATTATAAACACCAATCTGGACATAGTGGAACACACTTAGCCCTCTTGTTTGCAACGAAAATAAGGTCACAAAAGAACCCTCTGCCTTTAAGTAAAAGCTCTCAATTGCGGATCACTTTTGAGTACCAGTGCCAAAATGCAATAGTTCACCCTCAAGACTGAAGAGGGGAAGTTGACCTTTTTCCTACTCTTTAACCTACCAAAAGCTGACACTAGCCAATTTACACTTATTTTTTCCTTGGATATTTTGGCTTGGTGCACTGAAAAAGGAAATAGAATTACACTCAGTCAGCCTCAAGTTGCTTCTGCCTCTGTGCAAAGCAAATAGCTGGTAACAAGTCACTTTGAAACTTGGTCTCCTTGACTGTGAAATGAAGATAATAATATCCTGCCCACCTCAGGATTTGTTTGGGTTAGTTTGAAGAACTAAATGAGATAGAGCTCTGCAAATACTAGAGTGCTTATCAAAGTGAAGTTACTGTGCTTTCTGTAGAGTCAAAGGCAGTCCTCTCTAATTAGGCAAAGTCAAAGCATGGACAGAATCTGACAACCAAAGGAGGCTCAAGGCTGGAAAAAAAAGAAACTGTTTGAAATCTCTGCTTCACTCACAGTGTGGAAAATGCCCAAACCACACTGTATCCAATAGGGTTAAACTGATCCTAAATGTTTTAGGAATTGTAAATGCCTTTCTAAGAGAATTAGCCAAATCTTCATTTATTAAAAGTCAGGTTGCTAACCTACTATCTGTAGGTTTCCTCAGTGCTTTGAAGATTTTTCTAGTGGCATTTGACTTATTTTGCCTTTTATTTCAAATTCCTTCTAAACCATTTACTATGTGTATGACGACCTGGAGGCTTTTAAACTCATCTAAGCCTCAGTTTCCTCATCTATATATTGTGAATGAAAAGACCTAATTTGGGGGTGCCCGGGTGGCTCAGTCTGTTAAGAATCTGACTTCAGCTCAGGTCATGATCTCGCAGTTTGTGAGTTTGAGCTCCTCATCAGGCTCTGTGCTATTAGCACAGAGTCTACCTCAGATACTCTGTCCACCCCACTTCTCTGCCCCCCTTCCCCTGCTTGTGCTCTCTCTCAAAAAAAAAATAAATAAATATTTTAAAAAGACCTAATTTGTGGAATTGTTATAAAGTTTAGAAACAATATTTCAGTTAACATTCAATAAATATTAGCTTTAAGTATCTGTTATTGTTATTGTTAGCATGATATAGTAGGAAAAAACAATAGCTTTAAAACCACACAATCTTGCATTTAAATCAGTTCCGTCACTTATAAGGAGCATAATCCTAAGCAACTTGAAACTTTTTGAAGTTGAGTTTTGAGACAATGATGTTTTCAGAGTATAATTGTGAGAATTTCAGAGCTATCTATAATAGATTGAGTGGTAGCCCCCAAGAGAGATATCCACGTTCTAATCCCCAGAACCCATGAATGTGACGTTATTGGGAAAAAAAGGTTTTTGTCAATGTAATTAAGTTAAGGATCCCACAATGAAATCTTTCTGAATTGTCCGGATGGGTCCTAAATTCAATAACTGTCCTTATAAGGGGCAGAAGAGGAGATGACACAGAAGAGGAAAAGGCAACGTGATCACAGAGGTAGAGATTAGAGTGATGGAATCATATTCCAAGGAATAGAAGAGGCAAGGAAGAATTCCCTCCCAGGGCCTATTGAGGAAGCATGGCCCTGCCAACACCTTTGATTCCGGATTTCTAGTCTCCCAAACTTCTGTTGTTTAAAGCCACTAAGTTCATGGTAATTTGCTCTCAGAGCCCTAAGACCCTAATACAGTATTTAATGTCGAGTGCCGGGTATGACACTGTTATGGGACAAGAGCTCAGCAAATGGTGGCTACATAGTGGTTCCTCGCTTGTCTTCATTAGCTCCTTAATGAGTAAATACCTATATAAATCCATAGGTGGCCACCTGAGAGTCTGTTGCCAGGGAGTAAGGGGGCATGGTCAGCCTTAGCCCATGTAAGACAGAGGTCTGACCTGAGTTTTGTTAACACCAGGATCTACCACAAGTAACTGACACTAGGATTCTCCTACTTTATATTAGCACAGATCCAGTCTCATTATACACTGAAGAGTTTGTTCTCCTAAAACTCTCACTGCCTCCAAAGGTTTAGTATTAAAAAAACAAAAACGAAAAACAAAAAACAAATCTCTATTCAAAGAAATGAACAATATGCTTAAAGGTTCTTCTGGTAACAATGGGTTCCTTCATCCTGAAGTGCTATAAAAATTCAGAGAGCAATGTCACCCAGTTGTGGAAGATAAAAGAATAGCAACTAAAGCAGGCAGCCAGACTAAGGCAGGGGAGCAGTCTGTTATCTCTGGGCTGTAAATGGCCCTGATTGCTAAAAGACAGAAATCACTCTACAGAAGGGTGTATGGTGCATATAACAGACTTCTGTAGCCTGTTTCTGAGCTTAGCCTCCAGAACGAAGCAGGACTTTCGACATATTACCCCCAGGGGCTGCTCTCTTAGGTATGATGCTGTTAGAGTCAAGTATCTGTCAGTGGTGGGGTCCAAAATTTACACAGCACATACGAGATAGAGCCAACATGGAGCATTTTTTAAAGTTTCTCTTTTTAACGTCCTCGTGAAGCATCATCCTTTGTAGAGCAATGATCATAGCAAACCCTTAGCAACCTGGTGGTTGCTTTGTATGTCTGGAACTCATCTATGGACTTCACATATAATAATCACTTAAACCTCACACACCCTAGGAGGTGATACTATTAGGATCCCCATTTAGCAGATGAGCAATCAGCGTCAGAGAATTAAGTTATTCGGCCAAGGCCATAGAGTGCTCAAATGGAGCAGATTCATACCCAGGTCAATGGCTCTAGAGTTCATGCCCTTCCTCATTATGAGGAACTGTGAGAAATAAAGTTAAAATTACCAATTAAGATGATCCATTCATGTCAGGATTAAATAGTCTCTTTCAAACAAAATCAATCTCTTTTGGGTAAATGCTCAGCTATGTCCTTGCGTCTGTGAAGAGAGGCCCCTAGGGCCCTGCTGGTGTCTGGGCATGAGGTAGACATTACTATGTAGAATATGGCTGGGAAGTCCTGCAGTCTGTTCTTTGTTGATCTCCTTCCCTGGTTGGTCTCTAGCACTGGCAGTGTCTAGCAGCTGGCTATCTCATGCCATGAGACGCTGGTCATGTGTGGCAGAGGGCACCTCTTCTGTAGCCTGCCGACAATTAGAATCCCATGGAGGTGTGTCTACTCTCCATGTCAACCATCTAGTCCCTCAGCTTTGGGACTGAGGCCCTTCAACCTGCTGAGCCGTCTCTTGGTCTTCTCTAGGCCCACCAAAAACCCAGGAATCTTTGTAATGTCAATGTCAGCTCTGACAAATGGGAATAGTCTACGTTTGTCCTTTCCTGACTCTCCTTATGCTATCAAGCCATTTCCAAACCATCACCAGATGCTGCTCCAAAGGAGCTTACAGTATTCCCAATTTGCATTCAGGGAGGGTGAAATGCAAACATTACAACTCAGATGTGCAAAAAATGTAGTTCTCTCTTATTTTCTATTATGGATTTCAACTTGCTATGGGGCCCTATTCTCACTCAGCAGGAGAGAGAATTTTTAAAAGCTTAAACCGTGGTCTCTTCTGCTTTTAGAAAACTCTCTTTCAATTTAACTTACTCTATTTGAGGTAAAGATTCAGTCAATTCTTAAATTTCCTAATAGTGCTGATTCTCCCAAATCCCTCAAAGGGGCTCTTTTTTCCCTCCTTCCCAAGATGTCCTCTAAAGAGACGGAAGTTGGGAGTGGGAACTCTGCTCTTCCGACTAGATTTTTATTGGTCTGGTCTCTGAGTGCCCTCTGCTGGTGTCCACCAAGGTGTGGTTAATCTTGGTTGGTCTTGCGGGGGTTATGCTGAACCCACTACTGGACTCAGAGATCCCTGCCATTTGCTCCAGGTATGAGGCTTTCACCATTTGTGACCTCCTTATTTTCTCTCTAGTCTTCTGCAGATTCACTAATCAAAACCTCTGTGTACTCCTTTCAGGTACACATGGAACCGCTAATTTGGGGGTGGAGGTAATTTGAGGCAGCGGCTGAAGCTGCACTGACACAGGTTCAGAAGCCTTTGGCTTTTCCTGGGTTTTCTGTAGAAGCATTTCTGCTGTCAGCCCCTAACATCACAGGTGCCTCTAAGAATAATTCCATAATGTAATCGGGCAATTTCTTCTGAATGTGTTGTACTTGGCTGATTTGTTCTTAGTTACATAACCTTCAAGCCTCTTCTGTTCAGAGATTCTTTGAACTACCTAATATGTTTTAATTTATCCTTTTTGTTTGGACTGACTCAAGTGGAGTCTGTTGTCTGCAACTCAGAACTCAGACCAACGCAGCAACCCTCTCTCCATTACCTCTGTTTCTCTTCCTCTTACAACATAAACCAAAGTATAACCATACTTAGAGAATTCACATAAATTACTATAAGAAATACTATAAAACTAGAGGGCATTCTTAGTCAAGGTTGTCTTGGTTTTAAATAGGATACATTAACTTGAGCTATCTTTTGTCTAAAATGAAAACCCACTAGGATACTAAGAGTTGTGTAGAGCTCTGGAAACTGGAAACCATCAGTAGACAAGGAATATTGTTTACGCTTCTTCACGCACAATTCCTGATTTTGTATTAGTTAAGTTTTAGCCACAAGTATAGACTATTTCTTGGCATCACTTCCAAATTCTTGAAAGAAACATCAAAGCTAGAAAGAGTCTTGTCTGAGAGAAGTCCAAGGTCAAGTTAGAAACACTGTAGGATGGACTGCTCTGATTTTTCTTTTCAGGAAATTATGTTAAAGGTTCCAAATATGCCATGGTGGCTATATTCTAAATCCTTACATCTTTCAAGAAGGCACCAAAAACCTCAAGTCAACATATTAACTAGTTTTACCAACCCAAGTTTTCACCAACTTTCACCAAGTTTTCAAACTCTACTCAATCAATGGTAGAGTTCAGGTCTTCAGGAAGGCTGAGATATACTGACTTAGGTGACATTTAGAGTTCCTGAATGAGACTTAGACTTATGGTCTAGAAACTCTAGAGCTCAACCATGCTCTAACTAACAGAACAAGATGGGACATTTCCTGTTGTCTCAGAATTTTCACTAAAGGCCCAAAGCTGAAGACAGTAAGTACTAAGTACTCACAAAAATCATATATATATATATATATATAAAGACTTACTGAAACATGGAAAAAAGTCTAGCAATTACTGTTCCCTCAGGACTATATAAGACTAGAAGTTTTTAAATGGATTTTTAGAAAGGACCATGTAGAAATTGAGAGGTCTCTGACACCATCTCTCTAAGAGACACATTCATAGGGACAGGCAAGCCTGCAATGGGGGGAGATGGTCATCTTCCCATCTGGATATCTGCAAAGCTCCTCATGCTCAAAGGCATAGCATACCTGATACACTGGGGAACCCTACAACAACTTGATCCTGCATGAAACAAAAATTTCATTACATGGGTAGACTCAAATCAAGTAAGGGAAAGCACCTAGGGTAGAAAAACAAAGCCAAACTAAAACAACAAAACTCCTAACCTGAAAGTAAAGCAGCAAGTAGGTGCATGTGCATAAAGAACAAAATTACTCTGAAGGCAGGTACTGACAATAATCCAAGAACTGGTTGTGGCTGAAGCCTAGGCTATATTCCAGGATTGAGCAGGGTACAGGGAGACCCTAGCTGGTTGGTATACTGCAATGGGTAACAGTAAGTCAGTCACAGAGTCAAGGGCTCTGGAAGAACCCAAAGGGTACAGAGATGAGATTATAACAACACTGACAGGTGAAATACATTTATATCTGGTCTCTGATCCCTCTTCCCTGGCTCTACACGGAGAAGGAAGAGAGAACCAGAGGTAACAAATGAGAGGTAAAAGAGAACAGGTAAAAGAAAAGACCACATTCTTTCCCTCCCAGGGTGGGAGAGGCCTGAAACGGAAGTAGGGAGAAGATTTAACTTAAGTACACCTTAACACCACAGCTGAGAGTGGCTGGAAAGCTATGTGTCAGGAAGGAAGCTCCAAGAACATATTTGCATGTTTGCAGGTAATGGCAGGAGATGAGTTAACCTAACTGAGTTCTGGCCATTCAATAAACAAGCTACTCTCACCCAGAAGGCGACCTGACTCTGCTACATAGTTGTCTCAAAGTATTGTGAACACACTTATATATGATTCCATGAAGAAGTATGAAAATTAGCATGGGAGATGGAACTAAGGAAATCTGGCCACCAAACAAATTAAAAACAAATCTCACGGTTCATGTTTTTATAGACTTACAGATACCACAGCCCAAATCATACCCACAGGAAACATACTTTAAAAGATGCCCGACATAACCCTGAGTGCAAAAGGTGCTTAGTGGCTCTGCTACATTGCCTCTATTTCTGCGGGATTTCTGACTTGTTGAGAAAATAATGCATATTTGAACCTCAATCATTTGGATGCACTAGGAGAAGGGATAAAAGGAAAGTGAGAGGTTCAGTAGAACAATGGAGTATGAAAGCCAATCATAGAATTAGGGGAGTGGATCGTTTATTTGGTTATTTTTGTTTGATCACAAAATCAAACAGCCCATATTTAAAGGGAAGGATAAAAGTTAAGATTAATGTGAATAAAAATCATCACATATTAACAGGTCTCAGAATGTTGCATAGTGATGTGTCATAAACACTATATTTGCATTTCTTTGTAGAATTAGATGCTAAACCTAGAGGATGAAGCCATTTTAATGAAATTCTTCATTTTCTAAACTACTAATTTAAAAAAATTCCTTTTACAAGTATTTATCATTTCGAAAACAAATGCTTATTTTGATGTTATTCTATAAGAATTATGTATTTGTATCTAGATTATCACAAATTTTATTTTTTTTTAATTTTTTAGTATTTGTTTATTTTGAGAGACAGAGCTCGAGTTGCGGGGGGGGACAAAAAGAGTGGGAGACGCAGGATCTGAAGCAGGCTCCAAGCTCTGAGCTGTCAGCACAGAGCTCCACATGGGGCTCAAACTCACACACTGTGAGATCATGACCCAAGTCAAAGTCAGATGCTTAACCGACTGAGCTACCCAGGTGCCCCAATTATCAAAAATTTTAAATTCTTAGGGTTTTTTTTTTTAAATAGTAAGGCTGAATGAAATGTTCTTATATTTTCTGTTTTTTTTTTTTTTTTTTTTTTTTTAGGTAATCTCTACACTTAACGTGGGACTTGAATTCACAACACCAATATCAAGAGTTGCATACTCTAGCAACTGGGCCAGCCAGGTACCCCTGTTTTGTATTTTCTCAGCCATTTCAGAAGAGACAGGTGGGGGGGGTGGAGGGCGGTGCCTGGGTGGCTCATTTGGTTAAGCTGCCAACTCTTGATTGCAACTCGGGTCATGATCTCATGGTCATGGGTCAAGCCCTGTGCTGACAGACTGGAGCCTGCTTGAGATTCTCTTTCTCCCTCTCTTTCTTCCCCTCCCTCTCTCTCTCCCTCTTATTTTGTCCCTCCCTCTCTCTCTGCCTCTCCCCTGCTCGCATGCACACTCTCTCTAAAAATAAATAAATAACACTAAAATAATAATAAAAAAATAATAAAAAGCTTTTAAAAAAAGAAGAGACAGGTGGGGGCTGGCTGAAGGAAAGGAGTTCTTTTTCCTCTGAAACCTTCATTAGAAGCAGACAAACTTTTGGTAGATTCTGCACTTTTGATAAAGGACTAAGTACGACAATGATTTCCTTAGCCTTTCATGGTAACTTACATTTGCAGAGCACCAGTGTTCAAAGGGTTTCACCAAAAGTATAGCAATTACAGTTTTGAATCAATTGAGGAGGCCTGCCTCATAGTATATTACGGACTAACCTGGGGCCTCCAACAAGCCAGTCAATGTCTCTAAGCTTCAATCTACCCATGTATAAAATAAGGGCATTTTATGACCCATCTCAATGTCCCTTCCAAGCCTAAGATTCAGTGGTCTTGCCCTCTTAGCGGTCAACTATACAAGGTAGCCACTCTGGCAAATGAGCAGAGGTTGGTGAGGCTTGGCAAGCTGATGAAATGTTTATGGACTCAGAACATAGTTAAAACTGATGTGCGAGTAGTTCAGACAAAGCAAAAAGGAAACCACTTTTCTGAGTACACTTGGTGATGTGTATGCAATTTACTTCCTAAAAAAAGATGTAGTATTTTCATGGACTGGTGTGAGTCCAAACTTGACACAGTTGCATGCAATGCATTCTGGTTATTTTAAATGCTAAGAAGTTTAGTGACAAGTGTTCTTCTGTTTCTTCTTTTTAAAACATTATTAGACTTTCGGGGTGAGAAGAAGATGCAGAGGAGAGCTGGAGTATTCCTTTCAAGAGCTTCTTCTTAACTTTCACACACAGATAATCCTCAAGAGGAAAGAAGAGATTTTTTCAACTATGTAGTTTTCCAGGAACAGGAAATTCACAGCAAAACATTTCCCTTTGTTTTGAAGTAGTCATAACACCACAACACCCAAGGGCCCATACTGAGAAAGGCATCTATAGATTTTCGTATTTTGGCCAGCCTTCCCGGCCATATTGTTCATACAAAAGATACACAAACATCTAAGTTCACATACATGTAGGAAATTTAAATGCAAATATCTTTTCTCATACCTGTCATACGCATACTAAAAGCAAGGTTATATAGCAAGATTAGTCAGAAATACACAGTATAAGGGTGCTGGGTGGCTCAGTTGGTTAAGCATCTGACTTTGGCTCAGGTCATGATCTCATGGTTCATGACTTCGAGCCCTGCATTGGGGTCTGTGCTGACAGCTCAGAGCTTGAAGCCTGCTTTGGATTCTGTGTCTCCCTCTCTCTCTCTAAAAAATAAATAAACATTAAAAAAAAAGAAATACACAGTATAAAAATTGTATGATTGTCAACCAGGGTCCTGTGGCACTTTGATATGTCAGAGAAAGCTTCATCAGTGCGCTAACAAATTTTGAACAGTGTGCAAAATCTATTTTGGCTACATATAAGTATGAAGGATATTATTAAGATGTCCATCAGATGACCTATAGAGCTCAGTGGGAAGACAGACAATTGTTGGGAGTGGGACATAGGTGGTGGTAACATCAAACCAAAACAAAAAAGTATTTACTGGAACAAGGAAGAACTTTGCCTTTAGAGACCTGCAGAGAATAAGTTCGATCAACACACTGTTCAACAGAAGCAAAGTGATAAAATGCAACCAATATGAGCTGTTATATCATAGAAGTGATTGTTTTATAATTATTGTTGATTTTAAGTTTCAATTCCTTCAAGTATACTGACAAAAATCCTAACACTTGCAAGTATGTTGTAAACACAAAAAAGGTGAAGATCATAATAAGAAAGCCTGTGGGTTTTGGTCCTGACTTTCCTACAATCCCCAAACCCACCCCCCAGTTGCTTATTGGTCTTATGGGGATTCTTTTTTTTTTTTATTTTTTTTATTTTTTTTTATTTTATTTCTCTTATGGGGATTCTGGGCCAATCCAGGTACACTCTGATCTTGTGGAGGCCAAAGAATAAAGCCCTGAAGGGGTGGACATCCCCAGTATGTGTCATCCAAGCAAAAAGGGTCTCTGGCTGGAAAAAGATATTGTGAGATAGGTTGGAAGGGAAGAGGCATCTCTTTTTGGGATCTGGCCTGAGGCCACTGCCTGGTGGTAGAAATTGAAGATGTCCTCCAAAGGAGGTAGAAACAGGGCAGAGAGCTGAATTTCACAAACCAGATCATCTGTTTTTATGTAACCCTTAGTATTTATTTCCCTTTTGTTATCCCAAAGATTTTAGAACCCCAATTTTTGTTTAAAACTTCCATTTTGGTCACATAAATGCTGAATGATTTGGAAAATTAATGAGACACTGGGTCTACTTTCGAGCCTGAGCATTTTTGGAGGAGGAGAGTCCCATGGGGATTAATGTGGTAACGACAGCATAAGTAATAAATCCCCAAGGAGAGAGGAATCCTGGGAAAAAATGTTAGCCATAAGACCTGGCTGTTCCTCCCAAGGTGAAGATTCTTCCTTCGCTGCTAAGTCTTGATAGATCAGGCTTTCATTTACCAAGGACTCTTGCACCTTCCTTTACGCACATGTGAAGAAGGATGGGGGAGGGGTGGCTGGTAAGTTTGGTATTATAGGAAAGTCAGGATGAAAGCTAAAATGTAGTTATAACAATGACCGATAAACCCTTAGCATGAGATCCTGACAGGGGTTAAACTGCTGAAGGAACAACAACCCATTTATATTGTACTTGGCAATCATTATAGATATTGAATTTAAAACAAGCACCTGGAAGTGACATTTTATCAATTTTTTAGCTCTTAAATTAAGGAAAGTGTTGAATAGGGACAATGCTCAGCATTTCCTAATTCAGGAGTATTACATTTCTTAGATTTAATTCTTTTATTAAGTGGCTGCAGTGATACCTTTGAAAAAAATTGGCTGTCATTCCTAAAACCAAGCTGAAGTTCAAGCCCAGTAGGATTTTCACTTATGGGGACAGAAAGAGAAGCCAAAGTGAAATAGAGAAATGAGACAAGAATCCGATTAAAAATTCACTTTCTTAAAAACCAAAAAGAGTCACCCAAAAAATCACCACAACCCTTTGTCTATCAAGACCATGGCATTGAATCACTCAGCCATATAAGCCAGGCCAGAACTCAAACTTCTAGAAAACCACAGACTCAAACATATGTATTTATAAATTCTGTTCTTGACAGGCATAAAACAATGCTCCCAACAGCAGACAGCAGTAAATATCACAGTTATCTTAGTTATCTTCACTGACGACCATAAGATTATATGACTAAGAACAGTCTCTATGTAGGGAAAAGGTTGATCAAAAAATTTATAAAATGAATTTCTAGATATTAGCTCTAAATTTATGATTGATACTTAATCTAAAATGTAAGAGGTGGAGGGGCACCTGGGTGGCTCATTCAGTTAAGCATCTGACTCTTGATTTCAGCTCAGGTCATGATTTCATGGTAGTGAGTGAGCCCCTGTTGGGCTCTGTGCTGGGCATGGAGTCGGCTTAGATGCCCCCTCCCCCCGCCAGTTGCACTTGCTCTCTATCTCAAAAAAAAAAAAAACAAAAACAAAACAAAAAAAACATGAAAACATTAAAATGTAAGAGGTAGAAACCTTCCCTCTTCTCTCTCACCCCAAATTAGCCCAAGATATAAAAATTACAATTTGAAAGATCAAACATAAAAAATCACAAGGAAATAATATGTTAATTATAAATACCAATACTCATTTTGGCACAAAATAAAAAACACTGCAAATTCCATTCATAACAGAATGCCACTCCATATCTACTATATGACATTGTTTCACATGTTAATTTTCCCTATTAATAACAATGGATTTGCATTGACCCATCCACATATTTTTTAGGGGCCTTTGATGAGTCACAACACACATTTTAAAGGTGGCTGCCAGGGCAGGACCATAAGACAGATGATCTTAGGGGCGCCTGGGTGGCTCAGTCGGTTAAACATCCAACTTCGGCTTAGGTAATGATCTCATGGTTCATGGTTTTGAGCCCCACATTGGGATCTCTGCTGTCAGCACAGAGCCCACTTTGGATCCTCTGTCTCCCTCTGTCTCTGCCCCTCCCTGACTTGCACTCTCTCAAAAATAAACTTTAAAAAAAATCTTTGAAGAATAACATATAATAAAAAATAAAACATCACAGCAATAACTACTTTAAAAACAAAAAAGACAGATGACCTTAGCCAGGTGGAGGAGTGACCATAGCCTCATTAGCATGGCGCTTAACTAACGAGCACACCACCGGTGGTGACTGAAGTGGTAAGCAGGGGTGGAAAAGCCATCCGCATCCTGTGTCTGTCAACTCTCTCTTTCAGGCCACATTGGAGCACTTGGCATCATTCTTACCTTAACTTGTGTTCAAACATTATTTGTTAACAGATGATATTATTTTTCTTTCTTCTTGAAGTGTAAATGGCATATCCATTGATAGGGTGGGTGAATGGGCTAGTAAATAGAAATTTAAGGACTAAAAATCATTTGTTGTTACAGCTGGAAGAAATTGAGTCCAACATCAATAGTCTACAGATGAGAAAACTGCAGCATGGAGGGGTTAAGTCCCTTGCCCAAGGTCATGGAGTTATTAAGTGTTGGAGCTGGGACTAGAATTACATCTGGTCTCCATGGTGAAGGCTTCTGGACTTCACACTGGTATGTGGAGGAAAAGAGTTGCAAGGGTAGGAAGAAAGAAGCTTTGATCTCCCAAATGGCTCAAAACTTCTTTTAAAAAGTGATTTTTGTTGGCATGACTGGGAACACTGCCCTGGCAAGTCTCTTCGGTCTGACCTCCTCCACACAACCCTAGATTACAGCCAAGGGAGCTCAGCACTCTGGCTGCCTAGAGGGTCTGGACAGGAGAGTTTGTTTCTCTGAGGCTCAGGCTACCGGCGACGGCACATATACCCAGGGCCAGGATTCCTGGTGAGGCTCCAGTACCAGCGTCAGGGCCCCATCACAGCCCTGGAGGCCCCCACTTCATGCTGACAGTGGATCTCAGGCAGTGACTTACCAACTGGTGGAGGTTCCAATATTTAACAATAATATTTAATCAAACAACTGTACCGGCACATACAGCAGTCCTAAAATCAGCCTTGCATATGCCCATTTCAAATTAAATACTCTTAATGAGATACTCAGCTTCTAAGTTTCTGAGAAATAAACTTGATACAATATGCTGCTGCATGAAATGTTTCCTGAAGTATGGGATGTACCCGAAGGACTTGGGGCCCAGGGTAAATCATAGCGCATGGCCCCAAATCCACCTCAGCCTCTCACTTAAGAAGCTCCCCCCACCCCCCGCCACAATCCCTTCAACACAGACACACAGAAAACAAACAAGCATATTAAAAAGGAAGTCACAAAAAATATATGAGTTTAGGGGTGTATGTGTACAAGCTTCCTCTGCTTGCATATAAACCTCTTTGTCCTCTTTCCCCTTAGCTATTTTCCCAAACAGGTTTGGGCCCTAGAAATGGCTGTATCTATCAGATCATCTTTTCATATAGTCAGAACCAAGCAATGAAGTCAAAAGACATTATCTGGTGAAATGTGTTTTGGCCTGGATTTGCTGGAAGAGCTCTTTGGACTTGCCCAGAACTCACCCAATTACTGAATCTTCTTTCGCTTAGCTTTTGTGTTTGCTGGACGCAACCCAAGAGGAGGATATTATTATATTGGGGTTAAACAAGGTCATTTGCTCTGAGTGACAGACTGTAACACCTAGGTCCAAAAAGGCACCTGTTTTTCAGGGTGGCGTGATCAGTATTAGGCAAGAATCTTGCAAACCATCTTTTACCAGGAGGCCAGCAAGATCACAGAAGGCAATACCCAGTTTGCTCAGAGACAAGCTGTTTTCTAATCAAGTTTTCTTATAGTCAGAACTATGGAAACATTTTCAAAGGTATTATTCTCGGCAGGTTTCCAGTAATTCAACATTTCCAGACTTATCCAAATGGCTTCTGAAATATTTGCTGTTTGTTGAGAGCAGCTTTCAGGATGAGGTAATTAAAAGAAACCTATCAATTTGAGATTTTTTTCCATGAGTAAATAATGTTGACATACCGTTCAAATAAACCCACAATTTACTGCAATCTGTTTTTAGACAAACCCTCCACTTTAACCTCCAAATGGGAAAAACGAAGAGACTTTCCTCTTCTCATTTAATCAAGAACATATGTTCAAAGATAATACCGGAGGCTTATTCTGGGAAGCGTTCTGCTCTTCCTCTGACAGCGACGCAGTAAGCTCATGAGGCAGCCTCGACACATAATGAAAGCAAACGCCACCATAAATCTCCCGCCCGGCGGAGGTCACTTCAGAAAAATCGCCTGCTGCTCAAATAAGCACTGGCTATGCTGAGGCACACTGAAGGGGAGAAACGCCAACTGTGATAAACACCGGCAGGTATGCACCAACCGAGGCCAACTCAGGCAACTGGAAGAGAAAGGAGCCCAACGAAGCAGGTGTGTGTGTGCATGTGTTTACACACGACCTCGCTGGCCCCTTGTGTTCTGGCTGAGCGAGGACAAGCAAGTTCACCACAAGAGTAGCTGCCTTCCCTCTTAGGAGAGCTTGGGAGGCACCAATTTTTATTAAACCTAAAAGTACACACAGTGGCAGGAGGCCAAAACAGTCCTCAAAAATGAGGCTTTTAAAAACATCTGTTAGGGGCTTTGAGATCCTGAGGAGAGAGGGAGAGGGAGAGAGGGAGGGAGGGAGGGAGAGAGAGAGAGAGGACTCCAAGTCCAGTGCTTTTCATTTCCAGACTGTGAGTCATAAAAAAGAGTGCGTAAATCCACATCACCAGAATACGCTGACCCGAGTCTGGGTTTACTAACACCTGAAGTACATTTCATGGGAATTAGGTTTAAGTATCAACCTGATCATGAAGCTTGAAAGGCTTTTCTCCCATCTCAGGATGCCAGAAGTCCTCTGGAACCTGGAATGGAGTTTTCTAACAGCAAAGGTTTACTGTAGCGTAAAATAAATTATGAAGATTTCCCCGCTAGGCATAAGGATGTGATCACTATAGGCACCTGTGGGCCCAAGCAGGTTACCCACCAAAATTCCTTTAAACACCAAATTATGGACTATTAGGCCACTGTTTCAAGGCTCCTACAAATGTGAAACCTTGACAGATTCCCAAATAAAAGCCATAAAACCAATCATTTTTTAAACCTGCATGAGTGACACTGGGAAAATTAGAGCTGTGTGGCAGGTCACTGTGAAATAAAGCTGCCATAAAGAAGCTTATGATGCTGTCATGGAAAAGGCAATTAGAAGGTTACTTTCTCTCAGGTTTAAGATTGGTTCTTGTTCTTCCTCCAGCCCCCTGCCTTCTACCTCCCTACTGCAAAATGGATCAGTCTATAATAAGTAGTAGTTATATATCATAAGGCAGCAATTCCTTTTAGTTGTTCCACTATAAAAAAGCATCCAGATTTAGAACTTGACAGGAACCAGTATCGCCTGCCCCCAAAAGCCGGCAGAAAGTCTGTGTGTGTCATTCAGCCAGCATGGAGTCTGGGTGTTTTAAAAGCTTTAATTTGAAGGGGATAAAAAACCTGGGCGTTAAGCAATTTGGCTGTGGATATTTAATGCATCAGCCATGCTACAGAATTGGAGCCCCCTATTTAAAATGAGAAATTGAAAACTTACATGCTCTGTAGGCAAGGTGTAAGTAAATGTAGGCTGGTAAGCAGAAGTCAGCTGAGAACCTGCAGAAACACCATTAGAAGGGCTAATGACTTGTTCAGAAGTGGCCTTAAATAAATGCTAGGGTGTCATCTACAGGTGTGTAAAACAGGTCTGATTAGTCAGAGCCATGCCTCGCAGTGTTTAGGTTAAAGACACCATGAGGAAGCAATGATCCAGGGAGACTGAAATTTGCCCCAAAGCATACAGCTCTTCAACGGCAGCATCAAGATTGAAACCCTGTCTCTTGGTCTCTAATTTCTACCCTAACACACTTACAGTAGGTGGAATAATGCACCCCAAACAAAGAGGTCTATATCCTAATTCCCAGAACCTGTAAATATGGCAACCTAAATGGGGACTTTACAGACATGATTAAGTTAAGGATTTTGAGATGGGGAGATTATCCTGGATTATCCAGGTGGCTCAGCGTAATCACAGGGGTCCTTGTAAGAAAAAGAGGGAGTAGAAGGGTGAGGGTCAGAGTAAGAGTCAGAGAGAGATCAGAAGCCACTGGCTTTCAAGATGGAGGAAGTGTCACAAGGCAGAAAATGCCAATGGTCTCTAAAAGCTGGAAAAGGCAAAGAAATGGGGTTTTCCCTAGAGCTTCCAGACAGAACTGAGTCCTCCTGACACCTTGATTTTAGCCCAGTGAGACCCTTGTAGACAGACTTCTGATCTACAGAACTACAGGAGAATAAATCTGTGTGGTCCGAAGCCACTAAATATGTGGTAATTTTTTTGCAAAAGCAATAAGAAACTGATGCCCTAGATGGGCATTGTATTTACCCCTCATTTTGATCTGCTCAAAATAACACCATTCTCTCAGTGGTGGTCAGCCTTTATAAAAATAAAAAGAACTTCCCACCACCACCTGTTTTGGTTTTTAGCACATTCTACTCTCTTTAGAATTTTAGACCCCCTCTTTCTCTCTGGCCCCTCATTGGCTCCCTTCTCTGTATTCTCTTTCCCATGTGAACTACTGCTAAAGGGAAAGCTTTTTCTAATTACCAACTGATCCATGTTGAGAAATTAGTTGGTAGGAACTTAAAAATATTATTCATCAGCTATTTCCAAAATATCAGAATATTTTATTTGGGTGCGTTTTACCCTCTCACTTCCACTACCCCTCTAAAAGGCCTTGAAAGACTGAGAAAAAAAATCTCTAAATGTGGAATTTTAGGTTCCTGGTTTGGATGGGCCCTTCTCAGACTGTCTCAAGTCATACTATAGTCCTGGGTTTTGGAGTCAGAACTTGGTTCGACTCCCTGATTTACCATTAATTAGTGATGTGGCCCTGGAAAAACTAGTTATTAAAGACTCTCTTTATCTCTAAAATGGAGCACTAATTTTTCTCCATAATGAGAAATTAATGAGATTTTGTATTTACAGTGTTCAGCATGGAGTGTGACCCACATAAGCACTCCAAATTGTAGTGGTGGTGGTAGAAATAATGATGGTACTTAGTACAGTAGTACTTGTAACTCCCAATGCTAAGGCAGTAAAGCCCATTTAAATCCTGTGGGACCAGAAGATTCAGATTCTGAGTGTTGAGAAGAGATACCCACCCAATGTGTAATAGCAGCAAGCATTTACACACTGCCGACTATGTACCTCCTTAAATACGAGGGGTGGGGGGTATAAGGGCCAAGCAAGTCATAAGAGACAATATACAGCTCTGTCCAAAAGAAGCTCGTGGTTCAGTAGGGAGCAGATATAAAAGCATAATTACTAGCATTTATCACTCAGTATTGAAGACTTAGGTGCAACAAAGTGTGACCCAGAAAATCTTTCTAAGGGAATCAAGAATGCAGTCACAGAGAAGATGATTTTTTTTTTAATTTTTTTAATGTTTATTTATTTTTGAGACAGAGAGAGACAGAGCATGAGTGGGGGAGGGGCAGAGAGAGAGGGAGACACAGAATGTGAAGCAGGCTCCAGGCTCTGAGCCGTCAGCACAGAGCCCGACGCAGGGCTTGAACTCACAGACTGCGAGATCATGACCTGAGCCGAAGTCGGACGCTCAACCCACTGAGCCACCCAGGCGCCCCAAGAAGATGATTTTTGAGTTGGGTACTGAAGGATGAGTAGAAGTTTGCTAAGCAGAAGATAGGAGAAGGAATATACAGAGGAGAGTAAAATGTAAGAAATCTGAAGCAAAAAAATATCAAAAGAGAAAATCTCCTAACCATAACTATAACATTGAAACCATTAGAACAAATTAAACCCAGTTAAACAAATTAAATCCATGGCCACTTGCTCTGAGTTATCAACAACTTGACTTTCTCTAGATCTGCTGCAAAGTGATTTCAGGGTCACACTAAACAGTTCATTCTTCCTTGACTAAAAACGATGCCTTGAGAATTCACTGATGGCCACAGTACAATCAATACTAATCAGGTAATATGCACTGGCCCGGAGATAACAAAGCATCCAGAATCCCGATGTATGAATTCATACTTAATCAATACTACCCTATATGAGTGGAGGATTTCTTTTCACATTCCAAAGCATTTTGGTAAGATGCTGAGAAAAATCAATAACTTATTAAATCCCAGTTACCTCATTAAAACAAACTATTAATCACTTTTGTTGTGATTATACTGGGGCCACAGATCTGACTTTACATGTTTTGTAGTGCTGTGGATACTCACGGTTTTACTCTGTTCATCAGAGAAAATGATGCACCAAGTGAGCACACACTGCAGCCAAGATGGGGCTACTATAGGAAATGGACTTCCATGCATTATTGAAGGGAAAAAAATCCCGCAGTTGAAAAAGTAGGAAAGCTATAATTTCAGCTGGAAGTGGTAAAAATTAATTGCTCTAAGTAGGAGAGACTTTATGTTACTGAAATAACAATAGTCATGGAAAATATTTCCTGCAGCTGAAATATTATGACTAGCATGCATGTACCACTGAGGAAACAAAGTTATATCCATTTCCAGTTGTAAGAGGTCCCCTTTCAGCTACATGAGAGTACACAGTAATGTAAGTATGTATTTTGTGAAATCAAAAAGTGAGATCTACTCAACCATAGTGTTAAGTACATTTGTCAGCAAATGAAGACTTTGAGTCTTATTTCATTGAATTGTTAGGGGGCTTATTAATCTTTTTGAATACAAATTTCAAGTTGCCCCTATACTGCCATTCTGCCATCCTTTTCTTAGGAATAGAGAAGTTTAAGCTACATGTTTATGAATTTGTGAATACATTACTATTATCACAAAAATGTACCCTCACTTAAAAAGTAGGGTCATCGGGGCACCTGGGTGGCTCAGTTGGCTAAGTGTCCTACTCTTGTTTTCGGCTTATGGCATGATATTGCAATTCAGGGGTTCAAGCCCCACATGGGGCTTTGCACTGACAGTGTGTGAGCCTGCTTGAGATTCTCTCACTCACTCACTGCCCGTCCCCCACTTGCTCTCTATCTCTCTCTCAAAATAAATCAAAATAAACTTTAAAAAAAGTAGGGTCATCATTCTAAACTTGAGAAATGCTGAGTTAAACAAAATTATCTCACTAAATTACATAAGGTATGAGTATCTCTAATAATCTTTGTATAGCATTTCTTAAGAAATTGTGATCATTAAACCCAAATAAAATAAAGTAACCTTTTTATTTGGAGGTAGTTAGTATTTGTGTAAATATTTTTTTCAAATATTTGGTTTACATGTTGGTTCTCCCTACACACTGCATAATATTCTGGAAAGACACAGATGCTATATTTACCAGCCCTGGATTTGAATCCTGTCTAACCACTCTCCAACTCTGTCCTTAGGCAGTCACTCCACTTCTCTAAATCAATATTCTCAGGGATTAGATGGCGATAGATAATATTTTACTTATCTCATTGGATTATCATTATGATCAAATAAAATCATATGAGTAAAAAAAGTTATAATATGTGGGACCTCAGTTGGTCAGTTTTACTGTGGTTTCACAGTAAAAGAAAAATGACTTAAACAGCCAGAACTCAAGGCTTGTCTATGTCTGTCTCCTCTGTAACTCCTGTGTATACCCATTTTCCTCAAGCTCTTCATCACATACATCATTTTAGTTTCTTTGCCTTCCCACAACCCGGTCATCCCCCAGCCTCTCCACAGCAAAGCCTAGGGGAGAATCCAGCAGCAGAAACCTGCCACACAACACTCCCTTCTACCAGTGGGAGGCATAGGATGAAGAGAAAGGATGGAGAATATTCATACAGTAATAATTTTTATCCTTTTACACATTAATATTATCATTCTATCTTGTGTTCTCAATACATATTAGTTACTGTTTTTCATACCTTAACTTAGGTAATGATGTCTATTTTCAAAATCAGAAAAATAAATTACAAGGAAGTTACCCAGAAATTGATCCAGGGGAGGGTCCCAGAACTGGCCAAGAGTGCAGTAGAAAGTGGACTTCACTTTTTTCCTACTCTACAGAGCAACAATTCCCAAAATATGTACCGAGGCATCCCTGAAGATGCTCCGAAAAATAAAGCCAAGGCTGGAATACAACAGGGAAATGTTGCATTCTGTCTCCCTTCAGGGAGGTCCACAATGCACATTAACAACTGAGAGAAGTCCTCAAGTAAAGAAATCTATTCAGCAAAACAGAGATTAGAGACTTAAATGTGAAAAGCAAAATTTTAGAATATTTAGGACAATATCTTTATAACCCTTGGGTACTGGGTAGAGAAATATTTCTTAAATTGGACCCAAAGCACAACAATAACATAAAAAATGATATATCTATATTAAAATGTACATTTCTTTTCATGAAAGAACACCATTAAGAAAGTAATAACACAAATCAGATATTGGGAGAAGAAATTTACAAACATATAATTTAAGAATTATCCTGAAGAATGCATAAAGAACTACAAATCAATAAGGAAAACATAACACAAACAGAAATTAGGCAAGAAGTGAAACACATTTATAGAAGAGGAAACTCAAATGACCAATAAATATATTAAAAAATGATCCAGCTTACTACTAATAAGAGAAATAAGAGTTAAAACTACAAGACGGGCAAAAAATTTAAGTCTGACATTACCTACTGTTGATGAGGATGTGGCACAGTGAACTCTTAAAACCTGTTGGAGCGAATGAAAATGGCCACCACCATTTTTAACCACAATTTGGTTTATCCTATAAAGTTGACGATGTGCCTACCCTCACATTCAATAATTCTACTCTTAGGTATGTACCCCAGAGAAATTCTTGCACGTGTGCTCCAGGAACCATGTACCAAGAAATTCATAATTCCATTGTTTGTAATCGCAAAACACTGGTAAGCAACATAATATCCATCGGACAAAAGAACAGTAAATAAATTGTGGTATACCCAAAGAATGAATAATAGCAATGAAAAAGAACTACAGTTGTGTATGTCAGTACATAGGGAGGCCAGGAACATAGAATTGAATAAACAGCAAATCTCAGAAGAGTACCTACAGTAGCTATTGATATAAAGCTAATTCAAAAGCATGTAAAATTTAAAGATATATTATCTATGGATATATACATCTACAGCTGAGTCATTATGAAAAATAAAACTCAACACAAAATTCAGAAAACTGGTAAACTGGGGAGAAAGGAGGACAGAATCAGAACGGGCAACCAGGGGGATTGATGGGATTGGAAATGTTGTATTTATTAATGGGTTTTATAGCTCTTTTCCCCTTATATACGTTTTTATACAGATTTTTTTGTATGTATGAATGCTACATGCATACATTCCAAATTTTAATTTAACTTGTTTAACTCAGCTCTCATAAGCATTGTCCACATAATCCCTATATCTCCTCATATATACTCATACCCTGTTGAGTTCAGTTTGGGAAACATTGCTCTAAGCTTTAAAACCTCCCTCTTTTGGCAGAGAGAATCACTCCAGGCGAGATTCATGGCCATTATTCCAGCAGGGCCAGGCTGCAGAGCTTTTCCTGGGCCTAAGAATCCTAGGGTATTTTTGCACATGTCCTCATAAGCAGACATGAACTGTATATATCAGTCTCACCTTGGGTTTAAAAGTGCCAGTCATGGAAGTAGTAGGTGGTCTGTTGGTCTGTAACAAAAGTAACTGACATTCAACTCTCCCATATCCTTGGAGTCCACTTTCCCACCCCATCCTGTCCAGATACACACCACAGGAAGAACACTCTAAGCCAAGATGTAGAATCTCATAAGGATGAAAATTACTCAGGAGAGCTCAGCGTTTTCTAGGATTTACCACCGAAGTACCTAGTCAGGGGTGCCATTTTCAGAGGCAATTCCTCTGTGCAGCTAATGCCTAATAATCTTCAAATATAAATAGCTTCTCCTGGGCTTTTGATGTTCACACCTTGGTGGATCCACTGAGAGATACTTTACAGCTGGTTGCATTGCTGAGAAGCCAATGTATTTCTCCCCCATGCCTTTGCTGATAAAGGACTTTTGAATCAGTGTGATTGTTGCAGTATTAAACTCCCATCCATGACCATTGTACTTAAGCCCCTCATTAGTATCAGGTATAATGAGGTCAGGCTAAGAAGGGATTGTGTGGTCTTAAACAGAGTCAATATTGATTGTTACTAACAGTGGAGCAGGCTACTATACTTTAAACCCCTGGTTCTGAGGGAATATTTCATTCTTGCCGACTTTGTCTTCCATTGTAGAGATTGATTTCAGCATAATGATCCATCACCTGAGAAGATTCACTCTGCTGCTTCTAAACTCATATCTTGCAACGAGACATTTTATATTCTCCAAGTTTCCCAGTCCTCAGCAACCCTGCTCACTGCCGATCAAGCCCACAGAACTCCCTGCTATTTGCTTCAGCACTTGCTTTTTCATCATCCACACCTCTGCATTTTAGATGCTGCTTACTCGGCCCTCTCTCCTTATAGGGGATGCCACAGAGATGTTCGGCTCTTGCTGCTTTTTCTCCATTTCCTTCTTCTAGAAACTTTCTCACTTACAGTTTCTAGCTAAAGAGCAAGTCATCTATCATCATATGAGGTGAAAATGGCACGAAGTAGCACATGCTAAAGCAGAACCAACATGTTAATGGCAAATTTGTTTTCACGAACTGTTAAATTGACTGAGGTATCTTCCCCACAGTAGCTTCACCCATGGGATGGCATTTAGAAGGCAGTCTGCTGAAATTTTCCTGAACACAAGGGCAAGAGTTTAGCTGGGCAGCAAGAAGATACTAAAATCAGGACCAGGAAAGTCACCCAGACTCTCCCCCTGTGTCTCCTATCACATTTTCTTATTTTACATCTACTTGGTCTCATTTTTCTTTCTCTGTTCACCAGCCTTCTCTGATTCCAGATCAGAACTCATGACTGTTCAGGTCTCCTAAGGAGACATGGTATAGTCCAACTATAAGACTTTTAGCCCCAATTCCAAACTTCCAGGATTGTAATTTTGGTTGGCCCAGCTTGAGTCAGCTGTCCAATCCACTGTGGCTAGAGGTCAAGGGCATATTCAAACAAATGGTCATGGGAGCCATTTCCTCTGAATTAGGGAGCTCAGTTAACAGAGTCCTTATAAGCTAGGCAGATACTCCAAATATGTCTAATATATGCAACTGTGCTTAAGAACACCCTACTTTTCAAATCATTATGATTCATTCTTTCATTCCTTTAACAGATATTTAGTAAAACCCTAATTTTTCAGACACTGTACTATGCTCTGAGGATTTAAACAGATGAGGTCCAGGCCTCCAATGGGAGAGATAAGCAAAAGAACAAGCTTGCAAACAAAGTAATAATAGATTGGAATAATTGCTACATAAAAAAATTGAAGGTTGATGTGATAGAATATTTGAGAGGTTTATGTGGAGGTGTGCTTACTTGAGGCCTCTTTGAAGAGATAATGTTAAATATCTAAGGACAGAGGCAGCAGAGGAAAGGCCAGTGCAACGCTGAGATGGGAGAAGACTTAGGGAACACAAAATGAGTTTAGAGAAGTGTACAAAATATAAACCACAGAGACCCTTGGTGACATGTTAAGGGACTGGATTTTATTCTAAGTGTGGTAGGTAAGTGTTGATGAAGATTAAGTAGCAGGGAGAAAGACACTCTGCTTTATGTTTTGAAAGATTACTTTAGGACGGGATTTTAGGCAGGTATAGAAGCAGGAGGCCAGTTAGGAAGCTATTATGGTAGTTTATGAGAGAGAGAGAAGATGGCCTTTGATCTAAGAGAGGTGGCAGTTATTGGGATGGACAGAAGAGTCCAAATTCTAGAAATATATATATATTTTTGAGACAGAGAGAGACAAAGCATGAGTGGGGAAGGGCAGAGAGAGAGGGAGACACAGAATCCGAAGCAGGCTCCAGGCTCTGAGCCATCAGCACAGAGCCCGACGCGGGGCTCGAACTCACAGACCGCGAGATCATGATCTGAGCCGAAGTCGGACGCTCAACCGACTGAGCCAGCCAGGCGCCCCTAGATATATTTTAAGATAGGGAAACCAGAACTTGCAGAAGAGTAGAATTTAAGGAGAAAAAAAGAAAAAAGAAAAATTGCAGATGACTCCAAGTTTACGTTTGAGTGTTAGGTGGATGGTGAGCTGTTTTCTAGAACAGGGCAGACTGGAATGACCAACTAGGTCCTCATCATGGAAGATGCCAAAACAAGAACTCTGCAACCCCAGACGTCAAGGTCCATGCATCAAGGTGTAGTGAGAAACTCTTGGTTCTATCTGTAACCCAAAGATTCGTAACCTTTCAGAACACTATTGTGTTCTGTCTTAGCTGCATTGGCCTTCTCATCCAAGTCACCACGAGCACCAACCCCACCAAAACCCACCTACATTCCAAAGCCTCTCCTCCACCCTGAGGAGCTCAGAGAAAGAAAGGCAAAATACTGTTGAAGCAGTATTAGGAAGCAGTGAATAACCCAAATATCAATTATCCCCCTTCTAGCTTTATACATTATTAGAACATGTTGCTCAAAGTGCTTTACCAGCTTCCCCCTCTATAATAAGGGGAGTGAGGAGATATTTCATAGAGTTTTCTCTCTTTTTCTTCTTTCTTCTTTCTTTCTTTTCTTTCTTTCTTTCTTTCTTTCTTTCTTTCTTTCTTTCTTTCTTTCTTTCTTTCTTTCTTTCTTTTTTTTGTTTATTTATTTATTTGCAGAGGAGGAGCAGAGAGAGAGGGAGAGAGAAAATCCCAAGCAGGCTTTATGCTGTCAGCACAGAGCCTGATGCAGGGCTTGAACTCACGAACCATGAGATCATAACCTGAGCCAAAATCAAGAGTTGGATGCTGAACCAACTGAGCCACCCGGGCACCCCATGTTTTTAGTGCGTTTTCATTTTTAAGACTGAAACAAAACTATATATGGAAAGCACTTAGCACAGTGCCTAAATTATGTTAGGTATTTAATACACATTAGATGTCATTACTCTAAATGTTTTTTTCTCTTATCTGTTTTCAAAGGAAATTTATTACCAAGTACCAATTTGCTACTTATACAGAGAGCCTGGAAATAAGTTTTTTTGTCTCTAGCTCTATGGACTAGGAATGTTTAGTAGCAATGTAATCATTCAGGCAAAAAATTCTACCACCAGGAAAACAGATATTTGACTACCTTTGTCCAAACTAAAAATTAAGATGGACTAAGACAGAGGATCTTTTTCTGATTTGCAAAATTATTTGTATGAAAAGTCTTACCAAGATATAAAATTAAATTGTGTTTAGTTATACATTTAATTAATTCTTTATTGAGATGAATAAAATTATATGAAATGAGTACTATTTCAGAAATTCAGGACATATGGTCACTGTCCAGTGGAGATCAATATAATGAGAGTTTACTTGCATTTCCTGCCAAAGAATAACTTCTTTGGCATGTAGACATAACTTAGAGGCTGAAGACAACAAAAGAATGCCTCACTGAGGAGCATTTTGGTATCTCTTTTCCCATAAATTTCTAAGTGTGGAGAAGGCAGAATAACATTAACTCTTTAAAAGGGCTAAAACTTCTACTATCTAACTTGATTCATTCCATTTCCATATAGAAATGTATTCCTTCTTTGAAGCCATCTCACCAAATAGGAGGATCATAAACATTCAGGGTCAGGAAGTACCTTTTATTTTTTAGTTTATTTACTTATTTGAAAGAGACAAAGACAGTGTAAGTGAGGGAGGGACAAAGAGAGAGAGAGAAAGAGAGAATCCCAAGCGGGCTCCGCACTGTCAGCACAGAGCCTGATGCAGGGCTCAAACTCACAAACTGTGGCATCATGACCTAAGCTGAAACTAAGAGTTGCACACTCAACTGACTCAACACCCACGTGCTGTCTCCCCCCCTTGTTTTTGAGAGAGAGAGAGAGAGAGAGCAGAGAAGGGGCAGAGAGAGGGAGAGAGAGAGAATCCCAAGCAGGTACTATGCTGTCAGCACAGAGCCTGACATGGGGCTCAAACTCACAAACTGTGAGCTCATGACCTGAGCTGAAATCAAGAGTCAGACACTTAACAAACTTAGGCACCCAGATGTCCTGGGGTTAGAAAGTACCTTAAAGGTCAGCGATCCAAATCTCCACCTGGATAGAAGATAAATGAAGAAAAGAAATATTCCCTGCTGTTCTAGTTCTATCCAAGAACCGCTACTGCTATTCCCACCATCCCACATTCAGCTTCCCTTGCAGGACAAACTAGCAATCCTGCCCCATCAATGGGCATAGCTTTACCATGTTTATAGAACCAAAGCAATGAGATTCACATGACCAGCCTTTTCTTAGTCTTAGTGGCTTTTCCATTTGTAGGAAGTCTCTATTAGCCTCAAGTATCTATTAAAATTAATATACCAAAGAAGCAGGGGGTAATAGGAAGAATAATAATCCCCTAAAGGTGTTCCCATCCTAATCCTTGATATCTGTGGATATATTACATTAATGACATGGGGGTAAAGAAGGTTACTAAGGAATGAATTTTGAGATGGGGAGATTATCCTATCCTGGATTATCCAGGTAGGACCAATGTAGTCATAAGGATTCTTCTTCCTTTTTTTTTTTTTTAAGAGACAGAGAAAAGAGAGATAGTATGAGCAGGGGAGAGGGGCAGAGGGAGGGGGAGAGAGAGGATCTTTTTTTCTTTAATTTATTTATTTTGAGAGAGAGAGAGAGCATAAGTGGGAGAGGGACTGAGAGAGAGACACACACAGAGAATCCAAAACAAGCTCCAGGCTCTGAGCTGTCAGCACAGAGCCTGATGCAGGGCTCAAACCAACAACTGAGATCATTACCTGAGCCAAAGTCAGACACTTAACCAACTGAGCCACCCAGGTGCCCCATGAGAGAGAGAGAATCTTAAGCAAGCCCTATGTTCAGCGTGGAGTTCCATCCCACGACCCTGGGATCATGACCTGAGCCAAAATCAAGAGTCAGACACTCAACCGTCTGAGCCACCAGGTGTCCCCCTCCCCTCCACCTATATATATATATTTATATATATATATATATTTTTTAACAAGGATTCTTATCTGTGAAAGTGGGAAGCAAGAGAATGAGGGTCAGAGTCAGAGAGAGAGAAGGGAAGAAGCTATCCTGTTAGCTTTGAAGATGCAGGAAGGGGCCAAAGCTTAGACTGTGGGCAGCCTCTAAAAGCTGGGAAAATGTAAGGAAATGGGTTCTCCCCAAAGCTTCCAGAAAAGAACACAGCACTGCTGGCATATTGATGTTAACCCCAGCAAGACCTATTTTAGACTTCTGATCTCCGGAACTGTAAGAGAATAAATTTATGTTGTCTTAAGTCACTAAGTTTGTGGTAATTTGTTACAGCAGTAATACAAAACTAAAACAGGTGGGTAAACAAGAGGGTAAGGAGACATCGTTTCCTCCCAAGGCCTCTTGGAAACCTCACAGAGAGCAAACACCCCAGGTGCATGGCTACCCGTCTTCTTGGCCTCCAAAGGTTAGCCTACCACTCCACAACTACTGAAGGTTTTTACCACAGCACAGTGATGTGAAATTTTGAGGTTTTAATTATTAGTGTGTGAAAGAGTCTGGAGGAAATAGTGAAAGTGGGGGGCAATAAAGGACGCTATAAAAGGGGCCAGGTATGAGGTGAAGGAGCATAAAAACAGAGTAGTCATGATGAAAGAAGTCATGACCATCAAGATTAGCCCACCAACACCAGTACCAAACCCTAGGCATCCTGGCCTTCATTCTGTTCCTTGAGCTCAACGAGCTCAGCCAGAGGTTGGGCCTGAAAAGCTCTTTCCCTCGTAGTGCACGGATTTTCAGACCGCACCTTAAATGGCACCTCTCAGACAGCTCCTCTATAGGAGCAGCCAGGCAATATTATAACACTCACTTTAATTCTCTTCTTAGCATTTACCAGTATCTGATCATTTTCGTGTTTATATGTTTATTTATTACCTATGTTCCCCAGGCAGAATATAAGCTCCATGAGAGCAAGAACCTTGTCTGTTTTCTTTGCACGTATCTCCTCAGGGCCCGGATCAGTACCTGGCACATAGTAGAAGGTCCTCAATAAATATATGTGGAATGAACAGAAGACAGTCGAAAGGTCTGAGTTACTCATCGGATATAAGGTGGAGACAAAAGATGAGTCACATATGGCTCCAAAGGTTTTAGCCTGAAGTGACTCAGAGATGGTAGAGCCATGGACAGAAATAGAGGAACTGAAGGAAAAAATAAATTTGCGATATAAAGCCAAGGATTTATTTGGTTTTTAGTATGTTGGGCATGAAGTAACAGTAGGAAGCCCTATAGCTCAACAACTTAACTCGACAACTCAAAGTCCCACCCTGTCTTCTTCTTAAACTGCTTCTGTTCTCTCCTCCATCTACCTCACTTGGTGACACCACTATTCAGGCAGTTGTTCAAGCTGGAAAGCTCAGAATTCATTCTGGACTCCTTTCTTTCACTTATGCCAACATCCAATCAGGCCAATGTTCAAATTGCCAAACTTAAATAAGAGCTATATTTTTTTCTTTTATACGAAAAGACAAATAGCCTACATTTGCTGCCCTTTTCTTTGATGGTGTTAGTATGCTAGCTCATGAAAAAAAAAAACAACAACAAATTATTCAGGCTCTTCAGAGTAAAGTTAACATTTTAATAAATGAGAAAATAATCACATTTCAAAAGAAACTCCTACTGAAGAGAAGTTTGAAAATAGGCATTTGGAAATGTTTCCATCATTTTGAAATTTTATTGCCAAAAATGATATATGAGCATCACGTGTACAAACATTTGTACCAGAATGCTTTAAAGACATAGAATACAGAATTTACTAACCTATTTTTAAATTTTTTAAACAGAAGTTCAACAGATATTGAACCTGTTTTGTTAACACTATGAAAAAATATGTACCCTCTCCAATTAGCTTATAAGAACAACTGATTGAT
This sequence comes from Paguma larvata, assembly GCA_030068075.1. Taxonomy (NCBI): domain Eukaryota; kingdom Metazoa; phylum Chordata; class Mammalia; order Carnivora; family Viverridae; genus Paguma; species Paguma larvata. The sequence continues at coordinate 91,626,876 of CM057823.1, forward strand.
ACCAGGGATAAAAGAAACTTACCAACTTGAATTTCAACAAAGACATATGCATAATCATAGTTACAAAACTAGAGCTGAGTCTCGTGATTTAGGAAGCGTACTTCCATTTGGAGCTACATGACTTTATGAGGCTTTTGGCATCTACATCAGTCATTAAACTCCCACACTGAAATAAACGTAGAGCAAGACCTATGAATCATGGTATCACAAGTATAAACCAAGATTTAAAGAAGTAGATGTACTAAATTATGAGCTTTTGTTTATCATAAATAAATAAACTAAAAATTACTCTAAATGTTTTAATCTAATTTTTTCTCATCCTTTTACAATTTCCATTTTGGAGTATGGTTTTAAATGGGTACAATATATTCATGCACCAATAAACATGTAGTTTATCTGAAAAATAACTACACTGGGAGTGTGTGGCTGAGATTTCCTTACCCACAGGATGCCCAATCACTGCTCTATGAAGCCAGAGGAATCGCCATAAAATGCACATGGGCCCACAGCATGGAAACCCTTCCCCGTTTTCCCAGTCTACACAGCCACAGTCCTCTCATGACCAACAGAGGGGTAAAATACATTCATGGAGGTGTCCCATCCCCTGAGCATATGCGGATCCCCAAAATATTGATAAGGAGATAAAGTGCAGAGGCAATTTGTTAATATAATGGCTACTAGCCTGCTGTTTGGATGAGGTGAGCAGACAGTTATTCTCAAGTCCTGGCTCCTAGCCCCAGCTCAGTCTCTTTCTTTTGCTATCCTTTTCTCTCAAGAAAGCATATGGAATGCCAGTGGGGGAGAGTCACCATATTATAGGGATAACCTTGAATTTGCTCTAATTTAAGATTTTTAAGGAGTAAAGGCACCGCAAACCTAATGCTTTATTATTAGTAACACATGATTTGGCTGCTCCCTGGTGAGTGAGAAAGTCTCTCACAGCATCAAGTCTCAACCCTTAGCAGCGTTCTCGACCCTGTGATCCTCTGAGATCTCACTTCCTACCAACATAGGTCTCACACTTTATGCTTTGTTGCCTGTATATACCATGCTGTTTCTTTCCTTGTTCGTATAGTCACTTTTGCCCCAAATGTACTCCACTCTCCATCTTCAACTAGCTAACTTCTATCCTTAACTTAAAACTTATTTCAGGGGCGCCTGGGTGGGTCAGTCGGTTGAGTGGCCGACTTCAGCTCAGGTCATGATCTCTCGGTCTGTGAGTTTGAGCCCCGCGTTAGGCTCTGTGCTGATGGCTCGGAGCCTGGAGCCTGCTTCAGATTCTGTGTCTGCCTCTCTCTCTGCCCTTCCCCTGCTCACACTCTGTCTCTCAAAAATAAATAAACATTAAAAATTAAAAAAAATACTTATTTCAAACCATCTCTTCCAGGAAGCCTTTCCTGACCCACTGCAGGCTATGTTTGCTGGCGCTCCTTTATGTTCCCGTCATATTCTTTTGCATGGCTCTCTCACTGCACCAGAATTATCTATTTATGGATTGGTCATCCTCACCAGACTGTGAGCTTTCTTTTAGTCTGAGCATGGAGTCTCACTGGTAAGCACAGTGCCTGGCATGTAGCAGGCATTCCATAGATGTTTGCTGAGTGAGTGAGAGAGTGAAGCAAGTGAATCAGAGAGCATACGTAAGCCATTGGATATTTAGGACTGACAGAATCAAAGGTTAATCTAGTGATAAAACATCTACATTTAATTACTGGTACTTCATTGCCTAAGAATATGACTTTAATGAGAAATTGCCAAAGAATGAGACATTACAAGGAAAGAAGAATTAAAAGAGGTGAGACAAGTGAAAAGATACAGAAGAGGAGAGACCCTCAGATGGGGTTCCTTATCCTATCCTTCCAAACAAGGCTGCTTCTCCCCTTCACAGCTATTACCACAGAGCAAAGACCTTCGAGGTAATCTGTGGCTGAAGAGGGTTGCAAACCCCGGGACTGACAGATATGAACCCCGTAGTTGCTGTATTGTCCAGAGGTCTGAGGGATCCCAGAGAAGGCAAAAAGTATGCACAGTGGAGAGGGGCTCTCAGGGAACCCTCAACTATGGCTATTTTCCAACAGGTATGAAACTATTTCAATTTCTTAACAATTGTTACAGCCACACCAGTAAATATCGGTTTAATACCAGGTTGCCTACAGGTAAAATAGGTAATATTATCGATACCTCTGCATGTCTGGGGAGAATAATGGCTCCTTTAAAAGCTGAGGGTTTTTATTAGCTAAGAATCCTTTCCCTCTCGACATTTGAGAACACTTTCTCAAGAACTTGGGTGTATAGAAAAAGCTCTAAATGAACAGCGAGTGATTTTTTTTCACTCTTTTTGTTTCCCTTAAAAACTTGCCTGTAATTGTGTTGGGTAGTTCTGATCTTCCCCTTAGCAATGAAATGAAAGCTGATTCAGGCCTTACAGTGTGAGGGGCTTTTAGTCACAATGAGCAAGAGTTTTACATTTATTTGCATTCTATGCTTCTTCCTTTGTGTAATTGGAAGAGATTTTGATTCAGTCTTTAACCTCATTTTTACAGAGCCTCTACCAAATGCCCCAGACCCAGACACACTCCATCACTCTTGGCAAAATAAATGAAATGGGCTTTCATCAGAAATGATCAGTTCTCCTCCCAGAGAGAGTTTCTATGATTCCAGCACTTGATGGGTTTTTTTTTCCGTCACATCTAATGGATTTATTTTTCACTTGATTGTCCTTTCCACATCAAGTGTAAGCTGTGGCCCTTTTCCACATGGAGCTCATTCGGTGTTTTCATTTTCCAGGATTGATTCACTCTCAGAAGGTGAAAGGTGGGGGGCTCTGAAACCATCTTTGAAATGACCCAAAGTAGCTGCAGTGTGCAAAGCATCTGATTAAATTATTTTGAAGAGCTGATGGACGCTTTAAAAATCTCTGCACTGAATGCAATTACCAATGTTTTTCCAAGTGCACTTTGAGGTCACCTGTATTCCAAACCACCCTTGTGTTTGTTAAACATGCAAAGTACCTGGGGAACTTGGGTGGCTCAGTGGTCACAGTACTGTAGTTTGACCACCACATCGGCGTCCACACTGACAGTGTGGAGCCTGTTTGGGATTCTTTCTCTCTCTCTCCCTCTCTCTCTGCCCCACCCTACTCTCTCAAAATAAATCAAAAAACTTAAAAACAATGCATGTAAAATCCCAGGTCCATAACAGTACTAAAGTAGGCCCTCATGGTAAGGGCCTAGAAATCTATATTTAAAAAACTCTTTTATTTATTTATTCATTTATTTAGAGAGAATGAGAGGGAGAAAGCCAGAGAGGGGAAGAGAGAGACACAGAGAGAGAGAGAGAGAGAGAGAGAGAATCTCAAGCAGGCTCCACACTCAGCACAGAGCCAGACACGGGGCTCAATCCCATGACCCTGGGATCAAAACCTGAGCTGAAATCAAGAGTTGGGCACTCAATCCAACTGAGCCACCCAGACGCCCCTCAAAACACCCTCTTTAAAAAAATGTTTATTTATTTACTCTGAGAGAGAGAGAGAGAGTGCACATGCAAGCAGGGGAGAGGCAGAGAGAGAGGGATAGAGAGAATCTCAAGCAGGCTCCATGTTGTCAGCACAGAGCCTGATAGGGGCTCAATCTCATGAATTATGAGATCATGAACTGAGCCAAAATTAAAAGTCGAGTGCTTTACTGACTGAGCTACCCAGGCATCCCCAAAAAACCTTTCAATAAAGTATAATATACATACAAAAAAGTACACATACCATAAGCGGATAACTTGCTGAAGTTTCACAACTAAACCCATCAAGACTTAGATACTCAGATCAAGAACCACAATATCACCTTCCCAGATTTTTCCCTTTCAGTCACAACCTATTCCCCTAACTCAAGGTTAACCATTATCTTAACTTCTAAGCCAGAGAAGAGTTTCATTTGTTTTTGTTTTTGTTTTTGTTTTTTGGTACTGTCTACAAATGTAATCATACAGAATGCATTCTTTTGTGTCTGCCATCTTTCACCAATTATATTGTGACATTCAATCATATTATTGCATGTAGCTGTATATTGCTTATTCTCTTCGACTGAATGGTATTTCACTGTGTGATTGGACCCAAATGTATTTATTCATTCAATTTAAATCTACATTACAATGGATTATTTCTATAGAACCACCAGAATGGTTAAAATTACAACAGAAAATACCCAAGTGTTGGTGAGGATGTGGGACAATGGAAACTCTTACACACTGACAGAGGGACCATTATTGTACAACCACTCTGGAACACTTTTTGGCAGTATCTACTAATGCTGAATACATGGCTAACTGATAATGCAGGAATTCTACTCCAACAAAAATATATATGTTCATCACAAAGACACAAACTAGAATGTCCATTGGTGTTCATAATAGTCAAAAACTTGGTACTACCTAGAAGTCCATCAACAATTGAGCCATATCTGCATTTTTAACAAGTTCACAAGGTGATTCTTTTGCACACAGAAATTTTGAGGATCTTTGAATTTGGTATTCTGAAGATTTACTCTGAGAATAAACCTAGGAATTTCAGCAACTATCAAAATCCATAAGGTCAATATGTTTGAATTTGTCAAGGAAAAAAGATATTTTTTCACCATTAAACTTACAACAGGCTTCAAGTAGAAGTTAATACTTAAGCACAATATACATTTTCCCATTACTTTGAAAACTGAGCACTTCATAAAAGAATGTTTCAGAAAATGTGTTAAAATTTTAATTGTGTTTTCACAGCCATGGACTTAGGGCAGCTGCTGCTACTCTTCAATCACACTATCACTGTTGTGAATGAATATTTCATATACTGCTGTTTTCCCATGAAGTTCCTTTGATTAAATAAAAACTGGGATTTGCGAGCTCAAGAAATAATGGAAAGAACTCAGTTCTTAGAAACTCTGAAAGGAAGCAATTGAGCAGACTCTTACTCTTAAGTCATATGTAAGAGTTTATTGTGTACTGGTGGCAGCTGACAGATTTGGAATAATCACCTACGTAAAGGAGTACCCTTAAGATGAGTAGCCTTAATAACATATAGATAACTCAATAGGCACTTCTGAGGAGGTGAAAAAACATCTAGAAAGTAAAGCACCTTAAAGATAAAGAAACAGCCATTCTTATTCCTCAAGATTTCCACAGACTAAAAATGGTCTAATAAATGCCAAATACAAACTATTTGGAATCAGCAAATGTTTAGAACGAAAAAGACCCTAACAAACATCTACAAAGAGGAAAGACACTCAATATGGGTATAATCAAGTAATCAGAACTATACATGGCTGTGATTTAAAATCTTTTATTGTAACGTTTATTTATGTTTGAGAGAGAGGGACAGGGTGCGAGCGGGGGAGGGCAGAGAGAGAGAAACAGGGTGCAAGCGGGGAAGGAGAAGAGAGAGAGGAAGAACAGAATCCAAAGCATGCTCCAGGCTCTGAGCTGCTAGCACAGAGCCCGACGTGGGGCTCAAACCCACAAGCCGTGAAATCATGACCTGAGCCAAAGTCGGAACCAACTGAATCACCTGGGTGCCCTTCATGGCTGTGATTTTAAAGTAATTCTCTCTAGCCAAATTCTTAGGCACTCAATAAAGTGACTACATGCACAGTTCAGCAGTTACTAAAGAAACACAACAAACTTCAGGAGCATCTCCAGGTATAAGCCATGAACCTGCCCTTCTTCTAAAACTAGAACTATCATAGATATTGTTCTTTTTATTAGATTTATAATGGACTATTTGGAGGTAACCTAAATTACAAGGTTCAAGAGCCTACTAGTAGGCACCAATATCTCAAACCTAAGATACAGAAGGACCCAGTGGCATTTAGAACAACTACACGCTTGAGGGGAATTGTGTGTCAGGTTCAGCAGGTGAAATGAAAGAGTATTGTCCCTGGGCCTTGGGAAGCAAACATTATGTGCAAGTGACTGTGACATGACAAATATGGAGGAAGAACTCTGACTGTATCAGCAGGAAGTTTAAAGGCTAAGAGTAAAGAGAAAAAAAAAAATCATCCCTCCTTCTATCAGTAATCTGCTTGGTCTCAAGAGAGATGGCAAATACGTAAAATATCAAGAGGCTTGTTCACTTACAAGAAGCAGCCCATCTGAGAATATGCATCTAATCTACGCTGAATTCTCGGACGTCACTTCCCTTGGCCCTTAAGATCATGGTTGGAGTTAAAGGAAGGTAGTGGGAGGAGGGCTGGTGGTGATAATAGTTGGCTTGTGCACAAGAGCACTGGTAAGTCTAAATTTTGAAATGTCCTGTCTTTGTGACCTCTGAGGACTCCACAACCATGTCATCATGCTCTCTAGAGTGACAGCCTCAAAGGGTATTTATTGTCAAGTAAAAGGTGCTCTTTGTTTTGGTAGTTTTTTGTTTGTTTGGTTGGTTGGTTGGTTTTTTTTGGAGAGAAAAGAAGTTGAATCTTTTTAGGACAAGGAAATGATTTTAAATATGGTAACTGTCATTTTTTTCAGTTGGAAGCTAACCTGGCAGTTAGCTGTTCTTTGAGACAAAAGCTTTATCCTCATAATTTAGTTTACTTGGACTGCACAGGAGTTTTCTAATTAAAAATGGTCTCCAACAGTGTTACTAGTGAGTTCACTATAATTTCATGTTTAAAATACAGCTTTGCCCACAGACAGCAAAGACAAACCAAGGACAGCAGCTTTGGCCCGCTGAGGCTCTCCTTCTCTGAGCAGGAAGTAGACACTGGGACACTTGGGTTGTTCCATGCTTCTGAGCTATAATTAAGTCCACCTGCACTTCTCAAACAGAGCTGATGTGGCTGCCAGCAGGGTGAGGCCTTGCATCACTGCCAAACAGATCTTGTTGTTCTATTGCTTGCAACCCATTCTTAAGGCCATCCTGGCACTACCCTGGCCTAGGCTCTGCCTCACCTCCTTTTGAGCGAACCAAGCAATCCAGTTGGAAACCGCTATATTTCTGACAAATAGAGGAAACTTGTGGACTGTCTGGACTAATTCCCATCAAGGCCACCCTGGTACAGTGCTGACTCCCTCACATGTTTGCGTGGTATTGGGAAGTGAGCAAAAGTACACATGGGTCAGATATACAAAAAATAAGCTCCAAATCTGTGTGCCTTATTCAGGTCCACCTCTCCAGGACCTAGAATAGTGCCTGACATATACTAAGAGCTGAATTAGTGTTTGCTGGGTGTGGTGCTGATGCAGAGAAGATGAGAGGCATGAATCAGAAGGAACTCAGCAACATGGGCCTGGCTCTTATGCACTGGAAATAAGAGAAAGATAGCTAGTTGCACCAGCAGAACTTAACACCCATTTCAGGCTTTTTAAAAACTAGGCTATCAAGGTAAATCCTCCCTTATTAGTGTTTTGTTTTGTTTTGTCTTGTCATTGTTGTTAATTTGGCAAATATTTATTGAGCACCTACATTGTACTAAGCACTATCTGGGTGCTAGACATACCACAATAAACAAGACAAAATCCATGTTTTCATGAAGTTTACATTCTAGTATAGGAAAGACAGACAAACACATAGGTATTTTGGAGTTTTAAGTGCTAAGAAGAATATAATGATGAAAACAGGCTAGAATAATGGAGGAAGAGCAGTGCTATTGCTTCTGCTAGGATAGTCCAGGAAGGCCTCTCCGAGGACCAGATATTTGATCTGAGACCTGAATATTGAGAAGAAAACAACCAGGGGGTCCTCTGGGAGAAGAACATTCCAACCAGACCAAAGACCCAGAGACACAGGAGGTGGACTGAGAAGGTTGAGCGACAGAATGTGTAGGTAGACAGAGGCTGAGAGGAGGAAAAGGAAAAGGAAGGTTGAGGTGCAGGCCATTGTAGTCTTTGGTGAGGAGCTTACATTCTCATTTAAGTGAAAAGAAACCACAAAATGAACTTAACCATAGGAGTAGGTTGATCTTTATTCATTAAAAAGGTCTCTCCTGCAGTTGTATGAAGAATGGCTATGGGGGGAAGCAGGGAGGCCAGTTAGGAGACTGCTGCAGTGGCTTGACTGGCCTGTGGCAGTGACGTTGTTAGAAGTGGTCTGCTTTAAATACAATGTTCAGCTGCAGGGCCTGCTGATGGATGCAGGTGAGGTAGGAAATAAAGTGAGGGATGAAGTGTGACTTCTAGGATTTTGACTAAGCAAGTGAGTAGATGATGGTGCTATTTGCTGATATGGGTAGTTTGAGAGAGGAGCATGTGTATGGGGTAGGCACAGAATCAAGAGTTTAAAAAAAAAAAGAGTATGTTTTAGCCATGCTGAATTTGAGGCTGTTAGACATTCAAGACTTTCACGATGTCAAGCAATATTTGGATGGATATACAGATCTAAAGGTATGAGCACAAACAGTGCTGAAGGTAGGGACTCAGAAGTCATCAGCATATTCATGGAATGTAAAACTCTGGTTCAAGATGAGACCACCTAGGCAGAGTAGCTTTGCATCAATAGCATCTTCTTCAGTGATGACCAGTTCTGGGGTTACTGGAGAGCTCACCAGTATCCTGGTAGTTCATAGCCAGATTTCTTTCAGACTGATTCTTGTTTCTTTTGTTGATGTAATGTGAACAAATTAGGGAAAATTATAGGGACAAATGTCTGATTTACATGAAACTCAAGGATGATGAAAGCTCCTTTTTAAACTAGATAATCTAGAGGCAAAAGCAGCAAAATATAAAAGCAAATACAAATAATCATTCTTCTGTAACTTGGTTTCAAGTCTGTTTTCTTAGTGAAGCTAATGCCATGTGAAATGCTGGGGGTGGAGGTAAAAAAGAGCCTCCAAACATTCCTTTTCAATGACAAAACTTTCTAGCCAAAGAAGCAAGAGATCTTGGACAGCAGGACTTAAGAGATAAGGAAAAGGGCAAACCACTAACATTTAGGTAACATAAACACAGAACTGTTTTGTTTTTTTTACACTTTAAAAATATTCCATTCTGAAAGGTATGATACTTCGTTCCAAATATATTTGATTTTCATTTTAAAATTGTAAGGTCTCATTGTGTTTACTGCAATAACCTTCAAAGGCACATCTGTAATTTTGAGAAGAAAACTAAAGCTTAAAGGTCTATGACAAATAGATCTAGTTTTCTATTTTGCCACTGGGAAACTAGGCAGACTGCACATTATGTTTCATAACCAAAATCCCCCAGAGTCCTTACACAAAACCTAAGCTGTATACATGACTCTACTTTGAAACAGTGGAATCTTGGGGTGCAGCCAAACTTTACAAAACAAGTCAAGGAATTTCCCATGATCCCAAGGACTCTAGTCAGAGTTTGCAGTATATGGGGGACCATTTTTCCTATTACCCATTTACATAAATATAAACAGAAAAACAAAATAAAGAAGAGGAAGAAAGAAGGATAGAAACAGAGAAAGAAATGGAAGAAAGAAAGGAGGAAGGGAAGGGATGGAAGAAAGGAGGGTCAAAAGGGGAGAGGAAGGAAAGAATGAATTTATTCCTAGAGGTCAGAGAAAAGCTTAGCTTTTTCCTGGAATCATTAAATCTTAATCCAAAGGCAAAGGAAGTATATGTTCCTCTCACTTTATACCAGAAAATTCACTCTAAAACCACTGCAACGTGAAACTGGATCTAAAATCCTAAGTTTCACCTTGAATTGAGAATCAGTCTGTATAGTCTAAGAGTTCTTCCTCATGCCTTCCTTTTACTGCAAAGAAAGGGAGTTGTCTACTGCTTTGTACATATTTACTACAGTGCCATAGTACTGCTAAAGGGTTAAAACAAGCATCTCCATTTTCTCTCACTCTCAAATGGTGTGTCTTTGAACTTGACCTTGCCTACCACATCCATTATGTAACAAAGTTTTATCAAGTCCACTTTAAAATCTGCCTGCTTTTCTACACTCTCTCCTCCAAACATTATAGTCACTAGAATTAGTTTACTAAAGAGAAAGCTCTAAACACACACACACACATACACACACACAGAACACATTCTCACCATCACCAAAATTTAAAAAATAAAAAATAAAGAATAAGCCCTTTCATGCCTCTTGACCTTTGCAACATTTTCTCCTCTCTCATTACACTTATTTGTTTCATATGGCTGTGTTCCTCATTTATGTCTTTCATATTCATTCCCTGGTCTAGCATTACCCCTAAAGGAGGAGGTCCCAAATGAAATATTAAATTTTTTCCCCAATTTAGGTCCTTTGGTAGGTTGGTTATATTAATGGCCCTGGTACTTTACTTTTGCCATGTAACTCGGCATTGCCCTTATGCTCTGGGTAGAGCATTCCATCCTATTCTGACACTGGGTTCAGATAGGTGACTTGCTTTGGGCCAATGTTAGCAAACATAATTCAAGCAGAGACATCTGTAGGCGCTTGCACATTTCTACTTGCACTCATGTGCCTCTGCCATTGCTATGAGAACATGATCTGGCTAACCTGCTGGCTAGTCATAATAACAGAGCCAAGTTGCTACGGTCACCCAAGCTAGGCTATCCCAGAGCAGTCCAATCAATCCCCAGACATGTGAATGACCCCAACCGAAATCAGGAGAGATGCTGAGCCATCTCACAACTGACTGCATATCCAAAGAGGAAGTGCAGCCCAGAACATCCAAGCCCAACCCAGAGCAGAGTCAAGAGCTAAATCAGGGGTTAGCCAACTATGACCCATGGGCCAAATCTAGCTCACCACCTGTTTTTGCACAGCCCATGGGGAAAAATAAAAACTTAGGCCATTCAATTTCTTGGTAGAAAAAAATAAAAATTCATGACATAATAAATAATATTTCATAATGTGAAAATCATATGAAATTCAAAATTAAATGTCCATAAAGTTTTATTAGAATATGAGCACATTCATTTATTTATATGTTGTCTATGGCTGCTTTTGCACTACAAGGGCAGAGTTGAGTAGCTGTAACAAAGATTGCATGTTCTGAGAAGACTAAATCATTTACTATCTCACCCTTTAAAGGAAAATATTGCCAAATCCTGAACTAAATATTTTTTGCCATATGTCCCTGGGGCTTAGTGGTATTTTGTTACACAGCATCAGTGTAGCAAAAGTTCACTGACACATTATCTCCTCTGGAGGCTAATTCCTTTCTCTTGTTCTCCCAGCAGAGAGTACTGGTGGAGCACAGAGGCCCAGGGTCAGAGCAAAACCAGCTCTCTCCTCCTCACCACCACAGGCCTGAATTTCATGACCAGGGGCTTCTAGGACTAATGCCAGTACATCAAAGAATGTCACAGTCTTCAGTGGTTCCCATTCCAGGGAGCAAACAACATCAACCTCTCTGTCACAGTGACCAGTGAGGATCCAAAAGGCTCCTTATCATGCTGACAGTGTCACAAAACCTATGAGCCAGAGATTCCATGTGTTGCCTGCTGAATACCCAGAGGTCAACTTGCATAGGAGCAGAGATAGGGAGAAGAAATCTCAAAGATGAAAGGAAACTGGGTATTTACTTAAATTATTACAATAGATTAAATTTACCAAATTAAACTAAAATGTAATTCCTACCTTTAGATCCAGGAGTGAAAACTTGGTAGTAGCATTATTTTAACTGATAAAGAAAAATTAACAAGTTGCATTTTATCTCTCAGTATAATACAAATGAATTTTGCAAACCCGATAGAATTTTTGTGGAATTAATAAACAGATGGTAAACTCCCCACCATATTGCCATGTACCCTTCCCACTACCTTCTGGCATTTCTATCCAGTTAAGGTATAGTCCAGAAATAACCTATTTCTCCCCTTGAACTGCCTTCCAACTTCAAGGAGCAAGGAGCAACTTCCAGGTGCAGCTCTCTTTACTCAGAAATGCCTATTAACCCTCCTTCTTACTCTGGTCTCCTGGCTCAGGAATCTAATAGGTGGTCTCAAAGTCTTAGATAAGTTTGCATGAAACAGACGGGCATCCTCCAGGTTAGAGAAACTCAGATCTTTCAGTAGACTTTGGCCTTAAACCTGTATTGAATATTTTCTGAGATTATAAAAAGGCAATGTTTTCTCCAAGAAGAGAAAAAGTCAGATTCCCACATCTGGAGTTTGACCTTTGTGCATGTTGTCATTTCACCCACCACAGGAAACCTTTCTGGGCTGGGCTGCAATGTGTAACTTCTCAACAGTGTGGCTGGTAGCAATCCCACCCAGCTGTGTGGAACGGGAAGTGACAGGGCAATTAATATTCTGTTAAAACTTCAGGGGGCTACCCTAAAGCTGGACAGATTTCAGGGCTGACTCATCATGTTAAAACCAAACATGGTATTGTCTGTTGACTACTGCTGACTCACTTGTCAGCCCTAAAAAATGTGCACCTGGGCAGAGCTGCAAAGTCTCAGATCTGCCTTTCCAAGGTTTTACCCTTCAGTACCAGCCATGTCCATTCACTCTGTGGCAAAGCTTCTATAATGAGCCATGGGTGTGTGAGGGTGTTTTATAGAGGGAGATGACCAGCCTCTTTCCTGCCTTGGTTCGTATGAAAACATCAAGGACAGAAGTACAACTGACACTCGAGAAGAATCATAGCATTTCTAAGCTGGCAGGGAAGCTTAGAGATCAAACCAAAAGTACTTTCCTAAGAGAGGGTGGGAAGGTAGTAGAATGGGTAAGAGCTCTGAATCAGGCATCCTGAATTCACATCCCATCTCTGCCACCTGAACTGGAATTCTAAATAGGAAGCTAATGTAACTGTTAAGTAACTTTAAGCAAATTCCTCAGACTCTGTGAGCTTAGATTTCCTTATCTGTAAAATGAGGAATAATTATAGGACCTACCCCCTTGGGCTATTGTGAGGATTAAAAGAGATAAAGTATAAAAAGAATGCAGTGCTTGGCACAAAGTGCTCAATAAATAGTAGCTATTATTAAGGCTATTGAGACAGTCTATGGACACCTCTTTCCTGGACACAAGAAAGATCCTTCAGGTGTTTGGTGTTAGATGGGTAAAGGAAAGAACATCATCACAAGTTGGGTATTGATGGAGGCAGAAAAGGAAGAGGAGGAATAGTTGCCCAGTGCAGGGACGGGACCTACTTATCTTGAGGGGTTGTGCCTTGGAACCCCAGGTAGGGAAGAACCCACCTTTTGTCCTAGTTTCAGGTCTACTGAAGACAGTCATTCATTTTTTTAAAAGACCCCTCTGATTACAAGTCTCTGAAGGGTCTGCTCAGATTTCCCTTTAAGTGCCTTGTTTAATTGCACATACAAGGCAGCACAGACAAGTTTAAAAAAGAAAAAAAAAAGGCCAGCCAGTAATGGCATACAGAAACTGATACTTACATGATACTGTTAAGTGCACTCTTTTTAAACCACTAATTCTTATTCCACAGAAAGTGGTCTTTATGTCAAAGTCCTTAAGAGGTCCAACAGCTTGTATAACCAGCAAACCTCATGGTTAGTTAGCAGCTTTCAGGACTTGGATTCCTGGTGATAAACAAAAGAATTCTGAAGGCCACAATCCATAAAGTCTTCATAGAAACATATGGAACTACTTAAGTAGGTTGGCTCAGGATTGTTGTTTTGAAAACAAGTATCCTCAGCCAGGATCTCCACTGAGTGCTATTTATTGAATGGTTAGAGAAGGGCAAGACCCCATGGGCCCTGTAGGGCTGCTCTTCAGCAATCTCAAACATTTTGCGGATATTGCTGTAAGCCTGCGGATACCTGGGAAAGAATACAAAAAGTCTGTAAGTTTGTATCCATTCCACCAAAAGCATTGAGGACCCTCATTAAGGAGCCTGCACTCCTTAAATATCCTTCTACAAATCTCTTATTGCAAGATTTTATGTCTCTGATTCTCTCATTTCTTACTCTCAGAAATTTTTTGATTATAACCTGCCACCAAGATTCAACTGGCCACTCTGTCCTTTCTACATTAATGATAACCATCCAAACTTCTATTATATGATAGATGATTCCAAAGCTCGTATCCTACTACTGAACTGTGACAGCAATTGTTACTTGCTTCTCTTCTGTATCTCCAGGATTTGGCTTAATAGGTGCTCGACAATTTTTTTATTTTGTTAATAAAATCTAATTAATTAATTAAGATTACAAGTTACTAAATGAACTAATTAGGCCTTTGGCCACCCTGACTTTTCGAGTCAGTAGTAGAGCCATGGTTAGAACTCAAACTTCTGAAACTCACTATGATAAGCTGCTTCACAAGGACTTCCAGTAAACCCATCATGTAATCGCTCTTGCTCATTGATGGCAGATTATGTGGCCACAAAGATGCAGATATAGGATAGCTTTTGGGATCCACTGATCAAATACTTCAAAACATGGACAGCCAACTTTTCTGGCTTGTGCTGTAGGAATAATGGGTCTTGGTCCCCCAAACAACACCAATTGTCTTTCTCTTTTTAAAACTAATAATGAGGGTTTTTTTCCTCATTATTAAAGTATTACTCAAGGTATTCTGTTTTAGAAAAATGTAGACTAAGACAAACCTCAGTATAAAAACCTAGAAATGCTGGGTAAAATATAAATTTTAAAATGTTTTATATTCAAAGCCAAGCTCTCAGGAAAGAAAAAGAAATCCTCAGGCACCAGAAGCAAAGAGGTAATTGAAAACAGAACAAAGTTTCAAAGTGTCAGCTCATAATGTGGCTACCTTATAGTGATAGAGGGTTTATTATTGATCTATTCACCTAAGGACTTGGAATTTCATGCACATGTGGGAATATAAGGCGGGCACTGGGCCCAAGTGAGCAAGGAATTAGAACAAGGAACACTGCATAAAATTTACAACCTTAAAGGCCTGTACCCTATGTGAAGAGTAGTTTAGGTAAAAATCCAGTTATTAGCATAGGGAGGTATTAAGAAAATTAAAAATGTAAATGAATGAGTTAAATAACAATTAGATACAGCAAGAAAATTTGTACACTGGAAAACAGATTTGAGGAAATTATTCAGAAGGCACAAAGACATACAGATATGGAAAATATGAAAGATTAAGAGATACAGAAGATGGAATAAGAAAGTCCCAACATAAAATGGGACAGAGGCAATCTTTAAAAAGATAATGGCTGAAACTTTTCCATAAATGACTAAAACACTTGAATCCTGAAGTTGAAGAATCATGAGTTCAGAGAAAGATACACTAAACCCCAAACAACCATAACATAACAAAACTTTATAAAATCAAAGACAAAGAAGAGATCTCAAAATGCTGTACAAAAATAATCATGAAGCCAGAATTCAAAACAGCTAAACTCTCATTCAAAAGTGAGGGTAAAATAAATATTTAAAAAAAGACCAAGAGCATTTACTGCTCACAGATAATGATGAATTCAGTACCTCCATAATTAACCAAACTTTATGCCATGATTTCTAAAAGTTAAAACTGAACTGACAAAAATATCCTAATGTTCTACTTTCTTGAACAACTATCATGACCGTTTACAGACCTTTAACACCACATTCCTCTATTTCTTTAGAACAAAGAATCTCCTTTTCAAATGTATATTTGAATGTCTTTATTTATTTTTGATTTATTTAAATTCAAATTAGTTAATGTACAGCTTACTATTGGTCTCTGTAGAACCCAGTGACTCATCACTTACATATTACACCCAGTGCTCATCCCAACAAGTGCCCTCCTTAGTGCCTATCACCCATTTAGTCCATCCCCCCACCCGCCACCCCTCCAGCAACCCTCAGCTTGTTCTGTGTCTTTAAGAGTCTCTTACAGTTTGCCTCCCTCTGGTTTTTTTCTTGTTTTTGCTTCCCTTCCCCTATGTTCATCTGTTTTGTTTTGTTTTTTCAATTCTATGTATGAGTGAAATCATGTAATATTTGTCTCTGAATGTTGGGGCGCCGGGGTGGCTCAGTCAGTTTGAGCAACCAATTTTGGCTCAGGTCACCATCTCATGATTTGTGAGTTCGAGCCCTGTGTAGGCCTCTGTGCTGACAGCTCAGAGCCTGGAGCCTGCTCTGGATTCTGTGTCTCCCTCTTTCTCTGCCCCTCCCACACTCACGCTCTCTCTCTCTCTCTCTCTCTCTCTCTCTCTCTCAAAATAAATAAACATTAAAAAATTTTAAAAAAAGAGTCTTTAAATATATATTTGAATGTCTTTATGCAGGTATATTTGAATTCTTTCAGTCTTCCTGTTTTGAAAATGTATAGTTGACTCTTTTAGAAGTTTGTTTATTTGTGAGTACTAGGCCCTCCCCTGTGGATCCTAAAGTAATTATTGTAAGAGGTATGTATGTGGGGAGGGGTTGGGGGGGAAGGAAACCTGCATTCATATATAAGAAAACTTACAAAATGAATGCAGTAATAAGAACTGAGGTGGGGTATGTAGTCCTGGCCTCTGGTTGTTGTTTTCATTTCTTCCTGCATAAAGATCTTAAATAAATGACAAAAGGGGCATATTTTAAAATTATAAATCTGTAGGTTTTCCGAAACGTAGACATTTATAGACAGAAATACTAAGGATATACTCACAAAGAAGAAAATTGTAACCAAAAGTAAAGAAATGGAATGCAAAGAACAAGAGTGCTCAGAGTAATTAATAGACACATGGATAAATTTAAACAAGCAATGTATTAGGGTTCTCCAGAGAAACAGAACCAATAGGAAATTATATATATATATAATACACACACACACATACATACACACACACACATACATAGAATACAGAGAGAGAGAGAGAAGAGGAAATTTATTATGGAAGTCCCATAATCCACTGTCTGCAAGCTGGAGAACCAAGAAAGCTGATGTAACCAGATCAAATTCAGTCCAAGTTCAAAGGCCTAAGAGCAGGTGACTGATGATGAAGGTCCCAGTCTGAGTCCCATGGCCCAAGAACCAGGAGCACTGAGGCCTGAGTGCAGAAGAGAATGGATGTCTTAGCACAGAGAGAAAGAACTTGCCCTTTGCCCATTTTTTGTCCCATTCGGACTCTCAGGGGATTGAATGATGCCCACCTGTATTGGTAAAGGTGATGATCTTTACTCAGTCTATAGTCTTCCAGAGACAGCCTCACAGACACACCTGGAAATAATGTTTTATCAGCTATCTGGGCATCCCCTAACTCAGCTAAGTTGGACACATAAAATAAACCATCACAAGCACCACAGTATTAAATAATAAGAACAAGAGTAATAATAATAGTTATAAAGGTAATAATAAGTCAGCACCCATCCATGGAAGAGGAACCATCCTTAGTCTTTTTTTTTCCTTCAGGATTTATTGAGGTATAATTGACAAATAAAATTATGTATATTTAAAATATACCACATAATGATTTGATATACGTATATTTTGTAAAATGATTACCACAATCTGGTCAATTAACATATCTAGCACTTCGCACACTTATTGTGTATGTATGTTTGGTGAGACTGCTAAAGATCTACTCTCTTAACTTTCAAGCATATAATGCAGTATTATTAACTATAGTCACCATGCTATGCATTGTATTCCCAGAATATCCTTTGACCACCATCTCCCTATTTCTGGCCCCGCTCCCCAGTCGCTGATAACTGGCAACCAGCATCCTACATTCTGTTTCTCTGAGTTTCACTTTTTTTTTAAAGATTTCACACATAAATAAGATCATAATGTATTTGTCTTTCTCTGTCTGACTTATTTCACTTAGCATGATGTCCTCCAGTTTCATCCATTTTGTCACGAATGGCAGGATTTCCTTTTTTCTCATGGCTGAATAATATCTCATTGTATATATGTGTTAGTGAGGCGCCTTGCTCAACTATAGACTCCAACAGAAATAGACAAGAATGCTTAATTCATGCTGTCACTAAGACTCATTGTGCTTATTTTTTATTGCACTTTCTTGAGGCATTAATTAAGGTATTTTGCAATGACCCAGAACATTCCAACTGCCAGTCCAGAAAAGCCGCTGACAGCAACCGAATGTCTATAAGACCACATTCCATACCATCTCTTCTCTGCCCATGATCATGAGGCAAACACATACCAACCTCTACCAATCATGATGCACTTCCTGCCTGCTCTCTTGCATGTATCCCCCTGAATCTCTCCTATAAAACTCTAGGTGTCCATGTCGCCAGTGGGGAGGTCAGTTGTTAAGGCTTGAGCTTGCCACCTTCCCCAAGCTGCTGGCACTCAAAATAAATTTCTCCCTTTCTCTTTTCCAAATCCTCATCTTGAGTTATTGGCTTCTCTTGTGATGAGTTTATCTGAGTTTATTCGGCAACACTGCTGGCAAACCAAGCCAAGAGCTATGCTTTCAATTTGTCCAGGCCCCTCGGGATTCCCTGGGACCAAGCAATTGGTTGTGGCGGTCTGACGGGGCTTACCCATTTGTTTTCAGAGTTATAGGCTATGACAGATCATTCAGTAACACATATACCACATCTTCCTTATCTATTCGTCCCTGATGGACACTTTCGTGTCAGCCAGGCTGAGTGTTGACAGTTTCTGTTTGCTTTCCTTAGGGCAGTGATGATGCTTTCTCCTAATTCCAAAGAGTCAGGATGGCTTTCAGGTGGCTTTCTATGTGTGCTCACTAAGCATCTGCAAAAGCTGGCCCTGGGGAGGGGTTTGGGGAGGGTGAGGTACAAGGAGCAATGGGAGTGCCCATGACCCCTCCGGGAAATACACACACCAGGTGTTCCCAGTAGCTTTCTGGTGGAGTCTCTGAAGCGGTTTGTAGGCTGGCTGTCCCTTTTATATGATCTAACTCCTGCCTGCTGTGCTCCTCGCCTCTTTCTGCCCTGCAGCTGGCAGATCACCTCAGTGTTCTGGATGGGGTGGGAAAGAACTGGGCCTCTTTGGCAGCATCTGCACAACTGGATGAGCTCACTCACATGCTCTCACTTTCCCCCTTGGGGAAATCACAGGTCAAAAGAGTCTCTCTTGGCACTGAGCTGTGCTGTCTTGGTGAAGGGGTGACACAAATCAAGTCAAACTGTTCTTCTTACCTTCTTCAATACATCTAGTCTCAGATTTTTTTCCTCCAATAGTGTGCTGGAACTCCTCCAAGGGACTCCCAGACTCCCACAAGGTACTCTTGCCTGTGGGTGAATGTAAAAACCAGTGTTCTTTGTGGGGAAGACTGTAGAAAACTCCTACACTGCCATTTTGCTGACAACACTCCCCACCTTAAGTCTTTTAATAGAGAGAATTTAATTGCTTACATAGGTGATAGACATATAAAGAAGTCAAACATAGAAAAGAGGCAACCCAAAGATCAGCAACAGCAGGAAGTTGCTACTAATCCCTGGGCTGGAGGAGCAGGGCTGAGAAGCCAGGCATTAAAATAAAGACAAGGCTTCCCGGCTGGAACTGGGACCATGAAGTAAGTGGGAGCTTACTTCCAGTAGGAGCTGCAGTTGTGGAGTATACTCAACAGTCAGAGATGCTACAGGAGGCACCCAATCTTCTGCCAGTGTCTTCCACTGACTAAACTTACCCAGAAAGAAGATGCCATGGGAATCTGGAAATGTAGTTGCCTAGTTCTTAGCAAAAGTACTGAAGGGCAGGAAATGGATCTGAGAGCAAAAGGCAGATGATTAGTACAATAATCATGACTAAGTTAAGGTTTCAAAAAACAATAGGATTAAATAATAAAAGACATAAGGTGGGAAAAGAGTAATCAAGTAAATAAAAAATTAGTAAGAATTTAGAAAATTTGAGCCGCACACCTAAGGAGGAGCTTCGTGTAATTCAGACTTGCTAACAGATGTGCCAGGTATGTTGGAATGCCAAGAATCAGTTACAGATATTGATTCCCTTTACCCCTCTGGGTAGTGTGGCAGGGCCTGGCTTCCTGGAGTCCCCGGGCTGTAAGAAGCCTCATCTAAGGCTCTTTGGAGGGAGGCTGGAGCAGGGAAAGGCTTGGCAGGAAGCCAGAGTTCCTAGAGAAACTGAGCACAATGAGTAATCTGGAGCACTCACTGCTCTGTCACATGTACTTTGCATGGCTAAGATGCTCTCCTACCTGGAGGTTTACTTTCGGCAAACACAGCAGGGTAAACTCCTGCCTATTGGGTATAAGGGGCCGGTAGAGCTATAGGGGAAATAGTGCTCCAGGTGCCCAAGGAGCAAGGAATGTAGCTTAAGCTGGAGCCATGGGATGGGGAAATGGGGGGAAAGGACTCCTGGTAGGTGCTATTTTAGGCAATGGGCTCAAATACTTGTCTTCATAAATGTTGAATCTGTTGTACAGGCAACTTCAAAACATTATGGCTTAAAGGGTGCTTGGCTGGCTTAGTCGGTGGAACAAACAACTCTTGAGCTCAGGGTTGTGGGTTTGAGTCCCATGTGGGGTGTATAGATTACTTAAAAACAAAATCTTTTTTTTTTTCAAGTTTATTTATTTGTTTTGAGACATAGAGCAAGCAGGGGAGGAGCAGAGAGAGAGAATCCCAAGCAGGCGCCACACTGTCAGTGTGGAGACTGACATAGGGCTTGAACCCACAAACCATGAGATCATAACCTGAGCAGAAACCAAGAGTCAGACACCCAACTGACTGAGCCACCTAGGAGCCCCCAAAAATAAAATCTTTAAAACAAAAACCATTACGGCTAAAACAACATTTCATTATATCTCATTATATTCTGAGTCAGGATATTGGGCAGGGCATGGCTAGGCAGTTCTTTCACTCCACATAAGGTAAATTACGGTCACTTGGTGGTATTCAGCTGGTGGCAGGGTTGGGCTGGAGGGTCCAAGACAACTTTACTGACATTTGTTATCCTGACAAGATGGCTGGAGGCCTGGACTAAGCAGGTACCCCTACCTCTCCATTGTGTCAGATCTTTTCTGTGGGGTCCCTCCAGCAGGGTTATCAGATTTCTTATAAGGCAGTTCAGATGCCAGAAGGCCAAAACAGAAACTGCCAAGTCCTTTTATAGAACAGGCCTAGAAATGGTATAGTGATGCTATACCATTTCCCTAGCCATTTGATTAAAGAAGAAAGAGGCCAGCCCAGATTCAAGGAAGGGGAGGAGTGTCAAAGAATTCTCAGCCATGCTTAATCCACCACCAATCCTTTCGTGGTTTGTGACTAAAGCGCACTGGAAGGATCTTCAAGCTAGAGATAAGTAACTGCTCTACCAGCACATTTGCATTGTAACACTTCCACTGGAATTTTAATCACTCTCTATGTGAAACTTTGTTTGAATTTGAAATCTACTTGCCTTGTATAAGTAAGGATTCAATCCCAGAAGCAAAAAGACGAGATCAAATAGCTTGCTTGCTAGCTTGCTACATGGCTGGCTGCCTAGGTAGGTAGGTAAGTAGGTAGATGATAGATAGATGATAGACGGATAGATAGATAGATAGATTTGTTACAGGGATTTGACCTTATACAGTTCTAGGAGCTGGTTAAAAAGCCTCTATAAGACTGTTACTTTTGGGTCTAATGCTGGATTTGAAGCCCACAAAATAGGTAAGACACATGTAAATGGTGGAGAGCAAAGTCAAGTGGGAACCCACCAGTTTGAGCAGGAACCCACAAGGATGGCCTGAAACTGGTATCAGTTCTTGCCGTCTCCAATCGCAATGAAGTGTCTGCAGCATATGCTGTGCCCTTTGTCACAAAGCTAAGCACACACCTGGCTCAGGAATTGGAGAAGCTGAGGGAAGACCCAGAGGAAGGTGTGGCAGTTTCAGGCCCAGATGCTGCCCTAAGAAAATGAGATGAACCAACAGTTAAAGCAACGAGTGTGATCTAAATAAATAAGCATCTGCCCAACCATCCCAGCATGCAAAGCAAAAGTGCTTCTGCTTCATTTTACCCTCCAGATCTCATGTAAACATATCTGTGATAGGCCATCCTAAATGTAAAAGCCACAGATGGACTTCTGGGAAATGTAGTCCACTTAGCCAACGGAGCCTTTATTCCCTATCACAAGAAATTTCCACATTACATTTGTTGGTGAAACAAAAAAAAAGAGCTTTATATGCTTTCAAAATAATTTCAGTGATTGCTTTTTAAATGTTTTAAATATTTGTCATCATTTATTTGGGCAAATTTTTCATTGTTTTGCTTTGTTTTGTTTACCACCCAAACTTTGAAGAGATTAGATCGTTACTGAAAAATCTTGACCAAGAATGATATACAGTCACTCCTTTTTAAAAAATTTTAATTAATTAATTAATTATTTTGAGAGAGAGAGCAAGGGTGTGGATGTGAGGAGAAGGAAAGAGGGAGAGGAGAGAGAGAATCTTAAGCAGGGTCCATGCTCTGTATGAAGTCTGATGTGGGGCTTAATCACATTGATAGTGAGATCTCATCTCATCAGACTTGAGCCAAATCTCTTAGAGTCAGACACTTAACTGACCGAGCCACTCAGGTGCCCCAAGATTTTATTTTTTTAAAGTAACCTCTACACGAACATGGGGCTCAAACATACAACCCTAAGATCAAGAGTCACATGCTCCACCCAGTGAGCAGCCAGGTGCCCTGATATATGGTCACTTGTAAATAGAACCTGATATAAAAAGGTTATGTTTACGGAAGCAAACTTGAGTTTCTCAGGTAAAATCCTGAAAATGTTTTATCTAGATTTTGGAAAAATATTTGTTTAAGTAACCTTTGCACTCAAAATGGGGTTTGAACTCACGACTCCATGATCAAGAGTTGCAAGGGGCACCTGGGTGGCTCAGTCAGTTGAGTGTCTGACTTCCGCTCAAGTCATGATCTCGTGGTTCATGGGTTCGAGCCCTGCATTGCACTCTGTGCTGATAGCTCAGAGCCTAGAGCCTGCTAACGATTCTGTCTCCCTCTCTCTCTGCCTCTCCCCTACCCGCACTCTGTCTCTCTCTCTCAAGAATTAAAAAAAAAGAAAACATTAAAAACAAACAAAAAGAGTTGCATGTTCCTCCACTTGAGCCAGCCAGGTGCCATAGTTTTATAAAAATTTAAGTTAATTAATAGTTAACATCATCCCTAATATTTTGTGTTTTCCTAATAATTATATAAAATAAAGAATGTGGGGATGCCCAGGTGGCTCAGTTGGTTAAGCATCCAACTTCTAAGTATTTCAGAGTTTGTGAGTTCGAGCCCCACATCCGGCTCTGTGTTGACAGCTCAGAGCCTGGAGCCTGCTTCAGATTCTGTGTCTCCCTCTCTCTCTGTCCCTTTCCCCTGCTCATGCTCTGTGTGTGTCTCTCTCTCAAAAATAAAATAAACATTGAAAATTTTTTTAAATAATAAAATAAAATAAAGAATGTGTAATATTTTTATTTTATTATTATTACTTTTAATGTTTTTATTTTTGAGGAGACAGAGTGCAAGTGGGGGAAGGGCGGAGAGAGAGGGAGACACAGAATCCTTAGCAGGCTCCAGACTGAATGGTCAGCATAGAGCCCAATGTGGCATTCAAACTTGTAAACTGTGAGATCATGAGCTGAAGTTGGATGCTTAACTGACTGAGCCACCCAGGCACCCCAAGAATGTGTAATAAATGTTTTGCTAATACTTATAAAACATTTTCAAATTCATTCCAGCTTATGATACTGTGCTTTACAAATATTACAATTTTCTATATGTGCCATGGCATGAAAAAGATAGGAATCACTGATATAAATTCGCATATGTAAATTTCTGTACCTAGCAACAACAAAAAAATTCACATACTGTTCAAGTGCACATTGTACATTTATAGAAATTGACCATATTCTAGGGCACAAAGCACATCTCAACCTACAACAAAGAACTGATATTATGTACCAAGTTCTTTACCACAATGCAATTGAGTTATAAATCAATGCTATAAATTTAAAAAAAGCATAAAGACGCCATATATTTGGAGATTTTACACATGCTTTTTCAAATCTAGTCAAAATCTTAGTCAACTTCTAGCTTTAACATATTCTCTAGAAGAAAAAGTCTGAATATATTGATGACTGTAAGTTTTTGAAAATGCCTTTAAGTAAATGATGGATCAAGAAATAAATTAACAACAATGAGAATTAGAAAATACTAAGTTAAAATTAAAACTCTATTTATAAAAATATGTGAGGTGCAGCAAAAGCTACACTGAGAGGGAAATTTATTGCCTTAAGTGCATATATTTGATATCAAATATTGAAAATCAATGAGCTTAATAAGCAACCCAAAAAATTTTTAAAAATTCCAGCAAAGGCAAATGAATATAGAAAAAAATAATAAGACTGAAAATTAATGAACTAAAAGCAATGAAATAATAGAAACAGAAACCCCAAAACTGTTCTGAAAACAAACTTCTAATAAGATTTTCAATAAAGAGTAAGAATTAAAGATATTATGAACAAAAAGAAACCTAATAATAAATATGCTTATACTTAATAATCATAAAAGAGTGCTTTGAATAACTATATTATAAATTAATTAGAAAACAAACAAAATGGACAATTTTTTTGAAACAAATGCAGAACCAAAACTGACTCAAAAAAAAGTATAGAAAATCAGAAAAGGGGTGATTACATGGCTCAACAGGTTAAGGGTCCAACTCTTATTTTAGCTCAGATCATGATCTCTTGGTCCATGAGTTCGAGCCCCACATTGGCTCCATGATGGCAGTGTAGAGCCTGCTTGGGATTCTCTCTCTCTCTCTCTCTCTCTCTCAGTAAAGAAAAAAAAAAAGAAACTTAAAAAAAAAGAAAAGAAAATCTAAATAAAGCTTTGAACAATGGAGAAATGGAATCAGAGATTAAAATGTACCTGTTAAAGAATACTAGGCCCAAATAGTTTTTTAGGAGGTTTCTACCATACCTTCAAGGAAAACCATCCAGAGAAGAGAAAAAAAGGAAAGGAATCTACACATAAATACACTTATTTCATGAGGCAAATATACTTTGGTCCCAAAAAACAGATACAAAACTGAAAAGTCAATCACACTCCTGAACAGAGACCCCAAAACTCTAAATATTACCAAATGGATTCCAGTAGTATATTTAAATAAATATTACCATATCAATATTTTATTAAGTATTTAAAAATCCTCAAAATTCTGTATTAAAAGAGGAAAATATATATATTTCAATACATGCAGGAAAAATATTTTATAGAATTTAATCTTCTTTTAATGATTAAACCAACACCTAACAAAAAACAAAACTGAACTTCCTTCATCTGATAAAAAGTACTTTCTTCTTTTTAATGCTTATTTATTTTTGAGAGAGAGAGATAGAACAGGAGCGGGGCAGGAGCAGAGAGAGAGAGGAAGACACAGTATCTGAAGCAGGCTCCAGGCTCCAAGCTGTCAGAAGAGAGCCCCACTTGGGGCTCAAACCCACAAACAATGAGATCATGACCTGAGCCAAAATCAGATGCCTAACTGACTGAGCCACTCAAGTGCCCCAAAAAGTATTTTCTACAAAGCAATCTACAGATTCAATGCAATTCTTTTCAAAATACCAACAGCATATTTCACAAACTAGAACAAAGCATACTAAAATTTGTATGAAACCACAAAAGACCCTGAGTTGCCAAAGGAATCTTGAGAAAGAAGAACAAAGATGGAGGTATCACAGTTCCAGATCTCAAGATATACTACAAATTTATAGTAACTCAAAGCAGTATGGTACAGGCACGAGAATAGACACATAAATAAATGGAACGGAATAAAGAGTCCAAAAATAAACCTACACTTACATGGTCAATTAATTTCTGTCAGAGAGGCAAGAATATACAATGGAAAAAAGACCGTCTCTTCAATCAATGGTGTTGGGAAAATTAGACAGTTACATTCAAAAGAATAAAGCTGGACCACTTTCTAACACTGTCCACAAAAATAATCTCAAAATGGATTAAAGACCTAAATATGAGACCTAAAACCATAAAAATCCTAGAAGACAACACAAGCAGTAATTTTTCTGACATCAGCTGTAGAAACATTTTTTCTAGATATGTCTCCTAAGGCAAGGGGGAAGAAAGCAAAAATAAACTATTGGGACTACCTCAAGATAAGAAGCTATTGCATAGTAAAGGAAACCACTGACAATACAAAAAGGCAACCTACTGAATGGGAGAAGATATTTGCAAATGATATATCTGATAAAGGGTTAATATCCAAAATATATAAAGAGCATATACAACTCAACACCAAAAAAATCCAAGCAATCAGACTTAAAAATGGACAGAGGACCTGAATAGACATTTTTCCAAAGAAGTCATTCAGATGCCAACAGACACATGAAAAGATGTGACACATGAAAAGATGTCAAAATCACTAATTATCAGGGAAATGCAAATCAAACTCACAATGAGATATCACCTTACACCAGTCAGAATGGCTAAAATAGAAAGGATAAGAAATAACAAGTGTTGGCAAGAAAGTGAAGAAAAAGCAACCCTCATTCACTGTTGGTGGGAGTGTAAGTTGGTATAGCCACTGTGGAAAACAGTATGAAATTTCCTTAAATAATTAAAAATAGAAATACCATATGGCCCAGTAATTCTACTGCTGGGTATTCTCCCAAAGAAAATGATAACACTAATTAAAAAAGATATATGTAACCTTAGGTTTACTGCAGCATAATTTATAATAGCAAAGATATGGTAACAATCTAAGTGTCTTTTGATAGATGAATAAATAAGGAAGATGTGGTGCATATATACAATTAAATATTATGTAGCCTTAAAAAAGAATGAGAGCTTGGCTTTTGTGACAACACGGATGGACCTGAGGGTATTATGGTAAGTGAAATAAATCTGACTGAGAAAGACAAACAACATATAATTTCACTTAAATGTGAACTTATAAATTTTGGATTTTTAAAATCTAAAAAGCAAAACAAATGAATAAACAAAGAAAGAAAAAGCAGAATCAAACATAATTAAGACAACAAACTGATGGTTGCCAGAAGGAAGAAGAATGGGGCATTGGGCAAAATGGGTGAAGGGGAGTAGGAGACACGGGTTTCCAGATATGGAATAATTAGTCACAAAGATAAAAAATACAGCATAGGGAATATAGTTCATGATATTGTAATAGCATTGTATAGTGAAAGATGGTAGCTACAGTTGTGGTGAACATAGCATAATTTATACAGAAGGTGAATTGCTTTGCTGTATACCTGAAACTAACAGATTTCAGGACACTTGTTAAAGAAAACCTGAAAATAACAATATGTCAGCTATACTCAAAACTTTTTTTTGTAAAGTACTTTCTAAAAATATACAGCAAATATTATACTGAATGATATAATTCAGAAACATTCTTGTTTAAATTCCAAATAAAAGAAGAATGCTCATTATCTTCACTTTGAGCTAATTTTGTTCTGGAGGATATAAACAGTACAATACGACAAGAAATAAAAAGAGTAAAGGATTAGGGAGGAAGAAAGAACTATAATTATTTTTAGGTGATCTAAGGGAGTTCATCAAGGCTGATAGGTTAAAATAGCGTGTATACATAAAGACATTCTTATACATCAGCCACAAACAACTAGAAAATACATTTTATTTTTATTTTTTTATTTTTATTTTGAGAGAGAGTGAGAGAGAAAGTGAACATGAGTAGGGGAGGGGCAGACAGAGAGAGAGAGAGAGAGAATCCCAAGCAGACTCAGTGCTGTTAGTGTGGAGACCCATGAGGAGCTCAATCCCATGAATTGTGAGATCATGACCTGAGGTGAAATCAAGAGCTGGATGCTCAAACTGTTGGTGGGAATGCAAACTGGTGCAGCCACTCTGGAAAACAGCATGGAGTTTCCTCAAAATATTAAAAATAGAGCTACTCTAGGACCCAGCAGTTGCACTACTAGGTATTTATCTAAAAGATACGAAATGCTGATTTGAAGGGGCACATGCACCCCAATGTTTATAGCAATGCTATCAACAATAGCCAAATTATGGAAAGAGCCCAAATATCTATGGACTGATGAATGGATAAAGAAGAGGTGGTATATATATATATATATACACACACACACACACACACACACACACACATATACACATATACATACACATACACACACATACAATTAATGGAATATTACTTGGCAATCAAAATGAATTAAATCTTGCCATTTGCAATAAGTGTGGATGGAGCTAGAGTGTATTATGCTAAGCAAAATAGGTCAGTCAGAGAAAGACAAATATCATATGATTTCACTCATATATGGAACTTAAGAAACGAAACAGATAAACATAGGAGAGGGGAAGAAAAAATAAGATAAAAACAGAGAGGGAGGCAAACCATAAAAGACTCTTAAATACAGAAAACAAACTAAGGGTTGCTGGAGGGGAGATGGCTGGGAGGATGAGTTAAATGAGTGATGGGCATTAAGGAGGGCACTTGTTGGGATAAGCACTGGGTGTTATATGTAAATGATGAATCACTGAGTTTTATTCTTGAAACCAAAACTATACTGTATGTTAACTAACTTGAATTTAAGTAAATAAATTTTAAAAAATGTATATTCTGCTAAAATAAAAGTACAAAAAAAAAGTTGGACACTCAACCAACTGAGTCACCCAGATGCCCCTAGAAAATGAAATTTTAAAATAGATTCCATTTACAGGGGTGTCTGGGTGGTTCAGTTGGTTAAGCACCTGACTTCAGCTCAGGTCATGATCTCATGGTTTGTGAGTTCGAGCCCCACATTGGGCTCTGCGCTGTCAGTGCAGTCTGCTTGGATCCTCTGTCTCCTCTCTCTGCTCCTCTCTCACCCATGCTCTCCCTCTCTCTCTTAAAAATAAATAAACATTAAAAAAATAGGTTCCATTTACAATAGCAGCAACAAAAAGAAAGACAAATAAGGACCTAGGAATAAATTAAATAAGCAATGTGTGAGACTTTATGAAAAGAAATCATAAAAATTTTTTAATGTCTATTTATTTTTGAGAGAGAGACAGAGTGTGAGTAGGGATGGGCAGAGAGAAATGAAGACACAGAATCTGAAGCTGTCAGCACAGAGCCCGATGAGGAGCTCGAACTCACAAACTGTGAGATCATGACCTGAGCTGAAGTCAGATGCTTAACTGACTGAACCACCCAGGTGCTCCTATGAAAAGAAATTACAAAAGATATATTGACAGACTAAAAGAATATCTAAATTTATAAATGGAAATATATATTTATTCATGAATTAGAACATTCAGTTATCTTCCAATTAATCTATAAATTTAATGCAATTCCAATCAACTATGGTTTTTTTTTTAGCTTTTTTTTTAATTTTATTTTTGAGAGACATAGAGTGAGCAGGGGAAGGGCAGAGAGAGAGGGAGACACAGAATCCGAAGCAGGCTCCAGGCTCTGAGCCGTCAGCACAGAGCCCGACGCGGGGCTCCAACTCACAGACCGTGAGATCATGACCTGAGCTGAAGTCGGCCGCTTAACCGACTGAGCCACCCAGGTGCCCCCATGGCTTTTTTTTTTTTTAACATTTATTTATTTTTGAGAGAGATAGAGACAGAGCATGAGCAGGGGAAGGGCAGAGAGAGAGGGAGACACAGAATCCGAAGCAGGCTCCAGGCTCCGAGCCGTCAGCCCAGAGCCCAATGCAGGGCTCGAACTCAACGGACTGAGAAATCATGACCCGAGCTGAAGTTGGCCGCTCAACCGACTGAGCCACCCAGGCGCCCCTCAATCATGTTTTTAATAGAACCTGGTAAGTTAATTCTAATGCATATGAAAGAATAAAGAATAGACAAGAAAACATTTCTGAAAGACACAAGAGTAGACTTCAATAAATGGAAAGATGTGTTTGTTCTTAGATAGGCAATTCAGTGTTCTGAAAATGTCAGTTTTCCCTAAGTTAATTCATATGTTTAGAGCAGTCTCAATGAAAATACCAACAAATATCTTCATAAATTTGGACAAGTTGATATTAAAGTTCATAAGAAAAGAGGCATCTGGGTGGCTCAGTTGGTTGAGCATCCGACTCTTGATTTCAGCTCAGGTCATGACCCAGGATCATGGGATGGAGGCCCGCATCAGGCTCTGTGCTGAGTGTGGAGCCTACCTAAAATTCTCTCTCTCTCCTTATGCCTCTCTCCCCTGCTCTTGTACCCTCAGTAAATAAATAAATAGACAATAAATAAATAAATAAATAAATAAATAAATAAATAAAATCCATTAAAAATAAATAAGTAAAGTTTATGAGAAAAAAATAAACATGAAGCAACACTCAGAAAAACACCAATAAAAGGAAGTCAATGGAGGAGAGAGTAGAGTACCCCTACCACATTAAACATAGTATAAAGCCTATATAATTAAAATAGTGTGATGCTAGTATAAGAACAGACTGGGGTGCCTGGGTGGCTCAGTCGGTTGGACACTCCACTTTGGCTCAGGTCATGATCTCACAGGTTCATGGGTAAAGCCCCACATCAGGCTCTGTGCTGACAGCTTAGAGCCTGGAGCTTGCCTCGGACTCTGTGTCTCCCTCTCTCTCTGCCCCTCCCCTGCTTGGGCTCTCTCTTTCTCTCTCTCTCTAAATGTAAATAAATAAACATTTTAAAAATTATAAAGAAATAAATAGTAAATAAATAAGTAAATAAATAAGTAAATAAATAAAACAGACAAATAGACCAGTGGTCTAAAGACAGTGGGCTAAAACAGACCAGTGGGTCTAAAATAGACGCAAGGTTCTAAGAACAAACTGAGGGGAGGGGGTTGTGGGAGGGGAGAGAATGGGTGATGGGCAGAGAGGAGGGCACTTGCTGGGATGAGCACTGGGTGTTGTATGGAAACCAATTTGACAATAAATTATTTTAAAAAAATAGACACAAGTTGATATGGAATTTTAATATGAGATAAGGATGGCATCTCAAACCACTGGTACAAAACTGAACTTTGTAATAATGGTGTTTGAACAACTGGGCATTCGTTGGGAAAAAGATCAATTAGATCTATAACTTAAACATACACACAAAAAACTCCTAATGGATTAGAAATCTAAATGGAAAAAAATGAAACCATACCAGTACTGGAAGAAAGCATGGGGGAATTCCTTTTCTGCCTTTGTATGGGACAGGCTTTCTAACTATCACTTAAAATCCAGCAAAAAATTTGACAAATCTGACTCTGTAAAAAATGTTTTACATTGCATGACAAAAAATAAATAAATAAATAAAGGCACAAGTCAACTGACAAACTGGGAGGAAATATTTGAAACATATACCACGACATGCTAATAACCCTATACAAGACAAACTCTTAAAAACTGAAGGACAAAGGACCAAAACCCCATAGAAAAAAACTAGAGAAAGACATGAACACAATTCATAAAAATTAGGTATAAAAATCTTCAAACTCACTCATAATTAGAGAAATAATATTAAAATAATACTGTGATATGTGTTGTACCTCTTAATTTAGAAAAAATTCAAAAGCACGAGGACACAATCTGTAGGTGAGTCTATGGGAAAAAGGCACATCATAAATGCTAGTGATAATGCAAACTGGTACAGCTTTCTGGAGAAAAGTCTGGCAATACCTAATAAAAACACATACACACTTACATTTTGACCCAGTAATCTCATTTCTAGGAATCTGCAGGTACACCTCCAACAACACACAGAAAAAAATGTAGGAGTAAGGTTTGTCATTGTGGCATTGTCTGTAATTGCAAAAAGGTGGAAACAACCAGAATTCTCATACATAAAAGAATGGTTGAATAAACTTGGGTACATTCACACAGTGGAACATTATGCAGCAGTAAAAAAAGAATATGGGAGAGATATGTGACCTCCAGGATAAATCAGTATTTTTTTAAAAAAAGCAAAGTGCAAAGAGTATTTATAGTGCTACTCTCTATGTAAAAAAAAAAAGTAAGAAAATACATGTATCTGCTCATTTGTGCAAATGTAAAAGAAATACAGGAAGAAAAAAACAAGAAACTATTGAAATCTGTTACCTAGCAGGGGCGGATGAAGACAGAGTGGAAAGACTGGGACAACAGGTACTAGGATGAATGAGAAAGTCCTACTTCTCTGAGGATACCTTTTTATAAAAAATTTTTAATGTTTATTTCTGCGAGAGAGAGAGAGAGAGAGAGAGAGAGAATGAGCAGGTGAGGAGCAGAGAGAGAGGGAAACACAGAAGTTGCAGCAGGCTCCAGGCAGGCTCTGAGCTGTCAGCACAGAGCCCCACGTGGGGCTCAAACCCAAGAGCCATGAGATCAAGACCTGAGTCAAAGTCAGATGCTTAACTAACTGAGCCACCCAGGCGCTCTCCTGAAGATACCTTTTTGCATAATTCTGATTGTTAAAATGATGAGGAGATGGTTAATTTTATATGTCAACTTGACTGGCCAGGTAGTCCCTAGATAAAACATTACTTTGGGGTGAGGATGTTTCTAGATGACATTAACATTTAAACTGGTGGATTCAGTAAAGTAGATTGCCCTCCCAGTGTGGACGGGCATCATCCAATCTATTCAGGCCCTAAATAGAACAAAAGACAAAGAAAGGAGAAATTCACCCCTTTTGTCCTACTTCACTGCTTCCTTGGGACATTTCTTCTCATCTTCATCTGCCCTCTAAATGAGATGAAAACTATCAGCTCCACTGGTTCTCAGACCTTCAGACATGAGCTAAATTATATGTGTGTGTGTGTGTGTGTGTGTATACATATATATATATATATATATATATATATAATTTTTTTGGTATTTGAAATACTAAATATATATAAATAGACTACAAATACACACACACATACACACATATCTCTAGCGTTCTGTTTCTCTGGAGAACCCTGAATAATACACATTACTATTTCACAGACCAAGGAAATATTAATAATTAGAAATAAACCAGAATGTGATGGGAAACTTGAATGGAATACAAATAGTAACAAATGAACCTAACTGTATTATAAATGACTAATATAACCAAATGCAAGGGGATGGTAAAGAAAAAAAACTGTCTTAGTATCTTTGGAAAAGAGTATTTTGACTGAATACTGTAAGGCTGAAGACCAAACAAAAATGAAAAACCTGTACGCAAATTCTACACCTAGCTTAGTATGCATTGATAATTCCAGAACTACCTTATGTGTTTAATAGGATCAAAAAATTAAATGAATATATTGTGGATAATAAGAGATAGGTTTCTCACTATAAGAACCAAAACTATAAAGGAGAGGAGAAAGGCTATATGGAAATTGTGAAGTTAAGCTAGTAAGAATGCATGGTTTTTAGTATGTATACATATGGACAGACACAGAAATAAATATGAATGTATGTATTTCTTCATTCTCTTTACTGAGAAGGACTAGAAACAATGACATCTTTTTTTTTAATTTTTTTTAATGTTTATTTTTGAGAGAGAGAGGGAGACAGACAGAGCATCAGCAGAGGAGGGGCACAGACAGAGAGGGAGCCACAGAATCTGAAACAGGCTCCAGGCTCTGAGTTGTCAGCACAGAGCCCGATACGGGGCTCGAACTCGGGAACAGTGAGATCATGACCTGAGCCGAAGTCAGACGCTTAACCGACTGAGCCACCCAGGCGCCCCACAATGACTTCTTATAGCAATGAGAATACCCGGTGCCCAGATCTTTATTCAAAATACCATTCTTCAATAAAATGAATCAGGGCTACAGAACCAACCCTAGAAAAAGAGTTGGTTCCAGGGATAAGGAAAATAGAAGATGGTCTGGAACAACCTATGCTGGCAAGTAAGAACAAGCTCAGAAATAATTCAAGCACATTGAAAGGGCAGAGAAACAACTTGAAGCAGTTCCCAAAGACCAAGGTTCATTCTATTTGAACAAAAAAATAATGATGGTATTGAATTATAACCTATGATTCCACACTAATATAAATAGAAAATTGAATAAATGAAGAGACAGAAAGGGACAGCTCTTTTTATTTTGTTTTACAATGGACTTCAACTAATAAATTTCGAGAAAAATATGGGAAATAGAAAAATCACCATTAGGCAAACACTATAGTAGTAAATGTTCCAGGCAAGATGCCAAATGGATGCTAAAATGAGTGGAAAAGTATAGCAAGAAACAGGATGTTTGCAAAGTTTTCAGGTATCTTCCCAAAGGTATTTGTTGACTGCAAAAGGGAAAAGAGTGGCTTTATAGTTGAGGAACATGGCAGACATCACCTTAACCAAGTGATAAAGGTTAACATCACAGTAATAAGTCATATTGACATCATGTGTCCCCTGATGTGATGCACTAAGATTAGCACAACATAACTTCAGTGGTTTCCTTGCCAAAAAGGCATAACCCCAAGGTAGTAATACAAAAACAAAAAACCATTCCAAATTATGGCCCAAAGACCATTACTTCAATGTAAAAATAAAAAAACAAAAGACCATGCCAAATTGCATTCCATAAATAATTGACCAGTACTCTTCAAAGGTGTTGAGGCCATGAAAAACAAAATAGAGATTGAAAATAGGTCACAAATTAGGAAAGACTAAGGAATCAGGACAATTACATGTAATGTAGAATTCCGGATTGGATCCTGGACCAGAAAAAAAAGAAATTAGTGGGAAATCTGGTAAAGCTCGGAGAAGATCTGCAGGGAAGATGACAGTATTCTATCAGTGTTAATTTCCTGGTTTTCATACTCTTACTATGGTTATGTAAGATGTTAACCCTAGGGGAAACTGAGTGAAGGGTACACAAGAACTCTCTGTCCTGTTTTTGCAACTTTTATGTAAGTTTAAAGTTATTTCTAAATAAAAAAAATAGATCTGAAAAAATAAAAAGGAAAGCCATGAAATTTCTCTCTGCACAAAGCCTGCCTTTCAATTATCTGACTAAAGTGGTCAAGAAAGTCAACTCTGATTTGACTCAATCCATTTTTTCTGTTCCAAGTAATTCCCATTTTCTCCTTCCCAGCACATAAATTCTCAAGGCACAGACTAGGAAATGACAAGTGCAAGGAAACATGATTTGTATGGGGAAAAGTGAAAGACATCGGTTTAATATTTGCAAATTTTTTCCCTATTTATAAAAAGAAATGATTATTTTAATATTAATATGTGTTTTTACAATCCTAATCTTAGGTGCAAATGCCACTACATCCAAGAGTCAGAAATTAACATGGAGTGTGATATTAGAAATAAATAAATGTAGTGACAGAAGTGAAAACTGGAGTCTTGAGGAAGCCATTCAAAAAATTTAGCCAGTGGCCATATCATAAGCAGGCAAATGGCATTTTTTGGTCAGAAGCAGCAGCTTAAGTCACTCTCTCACTTCCATTAGCCTAGCAGTATTTTTTAAATGTCAAATATATTGCCATAATTATTTTCATGTTTCTAAAAATATAGCTATTTACTTTGTTTTTTTATCATGTTTCGTCAATATGATGAAGAACATAAAACATTCATACTATTCTTCAGTACACTGCAGACAAAAATAAGAAACACCGTACCCTTTTTTTTCCCCTATCTATGACATCTTAAAACTCATTGCAAGTTTTACTTCTTTTTGTCTAGGGTCACAGTTATTTCTTACTGTGTCTTACTTTCCTATCGCTATATAATTCCCTTGGAGGTAAACACGGTATCTGGTCATGATGGTATCCTTAAGGCACCAATACCTTGTTTGTACACAGTAGACATTAAATAAGAATGATGATGGCTTAAGGGCTGATAAGATGTTACAAATTTTGGGTGATGATTAGGGCTAAGTAACTAGGTACCAATATTCATTTTGTAGCTAATTATTTAATGCATGTGGTAGGTATCAAGTTGTTATGCTAAGTGGTGGCAGAAGTGGTGGTAGTGTGCTAGGTTTGGGAAAACAAAGATGAATACCAGTTATTATTGGTATTATATTATATGCTTATCATTAGATGCTTATATAGTACATATAATGTCTCATGGAATATTTTAGGCACTTTACGTGTATTAACTTACAAGTACTCATAAAAATACCATATGGTTATTTTAAAGATGAGGAAAATGAGAGGTTAAGTAACTTGCCCAAAATTACACAGTTAGTAGGGGGCAGAGCCAGGATTTAAACTGGATGGAGATATCTAGTAGACTATTGGAGAGGTATTTGCCCAGAGAGAGTATGAAGCACAGAGGGTAGAAAGTGGGCCTATAAACAGTAGCCTAATGCTGACTCATAGAGGAATACATTCTTTAGTCCAAGTTTAGTACTTATATATAAGGCAAGAATTGTACAATTATGGCCTAAAAACACAAGAACCCACAGCTTACAATATAATCAAATTTATACCTAAAGAATTTGGTATCTCACTTTATAATAAAGGGAAGGTTTCTGGGTTATAGATAACATTAAGAAGAATAACATTTGGAAGCAGGAAGGAGATTATACCAAACATAGAAAATTAAACTTTCACTAGTGACGAATACTTTCTCTTCAAGAGGCAAATAAATCTTAAAAGTTAAGTCATGAATAGTATAGAAGGTGCAGCTATCCAACACCATGTGATGGGGTTTTAGATGTATGGTATTCCATTTTACAATAAAAACACAGATATTAATTAGGTCCCAAATCCATTTCTAGCTCGTAGTTGATACAAAAACTGCTCACCCCACCGCGGTTTATGCTGAGCTGGGTCCTCTGTGTTTACTACCAACCATAATGAAAGAAAAACAGATATTCAGAGAAACAAACAGAAAGACAATGTTTTCCCACCAAAATTCAGCAGCACAGCAGAAGCTAAAAACAAGCTGCAGTGTTTCCTAGAATTTCTACCATAAAATTGGAATCACTTGGGACCTAATTATTGAGAATTATGTTGGAAGCAGAGGTATTTTGGGAAAAAAGGAATAAGGGCTAAAAGATAACAATAAATATTAGGGCCATATGCCAATTATATCTCAATAAAGGTGGGAAAAGTATTAGGAATTCCCGAAACAAAGCAAAAACACCTTCCATAAGAGATATAATTGACATTGCTATTATTCTCATTTCCTACTTTTCCTATAGCTTCTGCTAAGTGGGCATAACCAGAGGAGGTCATTTGATGCTAAGACAGCCAATCCATAGGCTTATCAGCAGTGACCTGGGATACGAATAGAAGAGATGAGTTTGGCCAATCAGATTCCTCCCTTGGAAATCTGAACCAGGAGACTCTAGGGAAGTTTTCAGTTAGCAGTAAGGGCAAAAGCCAAACAGCTATATAGCAGCAGGTGCCATGATGTAGCAAAGTCTGAGTTCCTATTATGGGCCATGTGCAAGCTACAATGTAAGGGAGCCAAGCAATGGAGAAAAGAGGATAGAGACCACATATAAAAGGAATGTTTTGATCACGTGACCAGAGAGAGGAGGAGGGGGGAAGGCAAGAGTGGCTTTGGTTCATGGCAACTTTCCTTTAGACCCAACTGTAATTCAATTTCTGTCCTTAGATTTTTCTGAAATCTCTCTGAAACCAAGGTTTCTTGTAACTGAAAGAACCCTAAGCAAAACAATGCATTCTAAGGTTAGTACATTTCTGACCAATCCTCTATAACTTCCTTTATCTGTAAGAACTGGTACTCAAAATAAAGACCTTTGATTAATCAAGAAAGCAATTTGCTGTAAAGAAAATTGGTTCAATGCTATTAATGTAATCTTGGGTAATTCACTTATCTCCCAAGCCTCACTTTTCTCATATATATAAAAAAAAAGGAATGTATTTTAGGCTTGTTGTAGAAATAACAATAATATGTATAGAGCACATGGCCCCTAGGCACTATAAACTTCATCAAAATAAAACCTAAGACTTGTTCAAACCACTTCCATTATCTTTATCTAATACACTCTATAGCCCTAATAAGGTGGGTAAAGCGAATATTACTCTCTCCATTTTACAGATGGTTTAGTGAAGATCCATAACTCCCCAGGACCAAAGAGCTGGCAAGTGAAAACATATTGACTTGAACACAGGCCTTATAATTGCCAGTCGATTTGTATTTTTCACCAGATAGCCTCTCATTTCATCAAAGTCTGGAGAGTATAGTCATGGACTAGGAAAAAATTTACAACCAAAAGTTGAAAAGCTGTGAAGATAAGCGTCCTGATTAACCCTCAGGTCAAGAAAAAATCCAGTCCATTAAAATTCCCTTTTCATGGGTATTCCTGATCTGAGATCTGACAGTTCTTTGAAATACCACAAGATCGACAAAATGCACACACTTATAGCTCCATGAGATAATGGAAATAGTGGTACTTTCTAGGATAGAAGAAGAGAAATTCATTATATTAAACATTCCCGGAAGAATGACATGAGAGACCAAGACCAATATAAGTAAAATGTAGAAAAGGAGGGAGAAGAAGGGGGAGGGAGGAAGGAAATTATTTCTGGCACACCTAATTACTACAGAAACTCACCTCCTTATCCCTAGGGTAATTCACACTTTTATAGATCAGTATGTCAAATTACTTTTTCAGATCTTAATAAAATAATTCTGAAAGTTTCAGATTTAGACTGTGAACAAACTTTACATTAGATGGCATGGCAGTTCTAAATAAAAGCTAGTTGCTAAATCTTTTTCAAAATTTCTCTTTCATATAAAATAAGAAATGTTTTCATTGTTGAACACATTTACCTTCTGATGATTTTAATAACAAAAACTATTAACGCCACAGCCATGTCCTATGTAGAAACCCCAGAGGGGCAAAACTTCCACTTCATGAAAATTCTGTTTGGCACCGGGAACATTATGAATACACAATACAAACGAAGCACTGCTCCCTGTTCATCCTTGTTGGCAGCCTTGACAGGACAATCCAGGTCAGATGAGATGAAGCACACGGGACTCTCACTGAACTGCTCCGGGGCCTCAGGTTCCTTGATGACATGACCTCTAAGGTCTCATCTATGGCTAAATTTCTAAGCTATCTGAACTTCCTGAGTCACTCCTTCAAATCAAGTTTAATGAGGCTATCAGAAGACTGAACTGCCTCTCGAGTCTAGTCAATGTTTACTAGACTTGCATGTCTTATTATGACCCGAAAGCCTAGAGTGACCATAGGCTCAGGGTTAAGAGCTTGTGCTTTGACACTTACTAGCTGCGTGGCCCTGGGAAAGTAACCTAATCTCTGTGCTTTCATTTCCCCAACCATAAAATACTACCTCATAGTATTGTTGCAAGGATTAAATGAGTTAATGAGTTTAGTACATATTAAACGAATGTTTAAAAGAATGCCTACGACATTTTAAGTTATCAATAATTATTAGCTGCTTTTATTATCATCTTTCAACTATGTAACATTCCTTAATATATGCAAGCACAAAATTTATGGAAACACCTGCCACCAGGGAGAAAAGATGAAATTCAAATGTGTATAAAGATCAAGGACAGGAATATATGAAACAATACATGGTTGCGACAAGTTTCATCTGTTCAACTGAGCTGAGATTAGCTTCCTGTGTTCCATGGTTGGCCTACACTACCAGCCTCTGCTTGTGAATGGAAGGTGCTCATCATAAGGACACTGAATGGCAGAATGTAGGTGGGCCTGGAAAAATCCACTCCTACTACTGATCAAAGAGCCTAGCCCTGCATTCTTTGCCATCTCTGCATTACAACATGTTGGATGTGATATAATGCTAACAGGTTCTAAGAGTTCTGGGGGTGGACTGAAAAGAGAAAGAACTAAGGGTGTAATGGAGGAACTGGCATTCAGAAAGGGTATCTTTCTGAAGTGGTCTTGAGCAACTTTTTGAAGACCAGTGGGAAGAGGGCTTGGGGAGAAATGAGCAGAACTTTCCAGATGGGAGAAGTGGGATGTGTATGTTGCTGGGCATGAAGTCTGAGAACACCCACGTAAAAGAAGACCAATAGTGTTGCCAGGAAAAGGAAGTATGAAATAAGGTATAGCAGCAGGTACATTCAGTAATGTCCAGGGAAGGGTTTTAACCTATTTTTCCAAGTTTCAGAGAAATAATCTCTGCAACTAATGTGCTTTGTTGTCCAGTTAGCTGTCTTTTAGTATTATATTTAGCTTTCTTTTCTTTTCTCAGAAAACCTCAAATGATGGCAACTTTCACAGAATGCTTAAATAGGTCACAATAACCAAAGAACTCTTTTTTCCTTTCAAACAGACCCCTGAAATTCTAAATCCCAGAGAATTAGATGCTAATTTCCTCATTCTCCTGGAAAGACAGTATGGAAATTTCAGCCTGCCCACTCCCATCTCCCTCCACTCTATTTAAGGACTCTTAAGTCTACCATTCAGCAAAAGGAAGGAGCTTTTTCTGAGGAAGAAAACCAGTTCTTCAGGTTAAAGAAAGCTAGGTAAGGATTTTTAAAGATTAAGGGATTCTCTAGGACAAATTAGGGACAAATGTCTGGGCATTTTGTATCACTCTAGAGAAATTACTAATGAGACTGTAGGGATTTTACAACAAAGAAAGACAGCAAAATTTAAAATGGCAAACACCACTAACTTCCTTATGTGGCAACCAACGGAGATGCTCAATACCTGTTGCCATGGCCCAACAGGTAGATGTGAACCTCAACTCAGTCACAGAACTATTTCATCCACGCTGCTCATACAGAAAAGAGAAAAATAATGAAAAATCTAGGAAGGATGTTTCTCCTTTTTAAAGTTCATCCTGGGATTTAGAAAGAACTTGGAGAAAAGATTCTAATTAGGAAGAAGTTACCCTCATTGGGACAAGCACTTCCTTTTCCCTTTTACAAGCTATGAGCACATGTTTTCCACATTGTGAAGTCATGGCTTTCCAGCATCTTCATCTGATTCTTATTTCCTTTTCCAGTCTAGGGAAATGTTGCCAGAAATTTTCACAGAATGTCACTTTCACCAAAAAGATCCTGATGAAGAATTTTGGCATCTTGGACTAGAAAACTTTCCAGGAGAGTTATTGTAATCCAGGGCTTCAAAGGAGTAGAAATTGAGAGCAAGAGAAAGAATTATAGTAGATGGTCTATAAGATAGCTGCTATTAATTATCCCTCCCCCCAATTCTGGCTTTGCTCTTTTCCTATGAGATTACTATTAAGATTCTGTTAGGCATTCCAGCCAAGGCCATAGGATTCATGACAACATAATACAGAGAATACATGAGAAAAGAAGATGACTCCCAGGCTCCAAGTCCAAGAGAAAAAGAGAATATGGCAGAGAATAGAGGCAAGGTGTTAATTTTTGAAGGGAAGAGGATGAAAGTAGGCTGGAAGTCAGTTAGAAATATGAGACTGGAGAGAAGATGTGAAATTTAGCTTCAAATATAGAGTAATAATTAAAGCCACCAGATAAACTCCCCTAGGGAGAGAATAATGAGCAAGTTAGTGTGTGCATCCATGTACACACACCCATATAGCTACAGGTTCAAGACCTGGGTGTTGATGTCCTCAGGAGTAGGAGAAAACAAAGAAGAAAGAGAAGAAAAGAGTAAAAAAGGCAGGTTGGAAAAGCAGGAGGAAAAACTCTAAGATGTTCCAAAAACAAAGATAGTTTTTTTACTCTAGTGCAAACACTAACCAAGAGAAAACTAATGTCCACTATTAACGTCATACAAAGTAGACTTAGAGGCAAAATTAATTATTCCAGGTAAGAGAGTCACTATAGAATAACCAAAGTCAACTTATAAGGAAGATATAACAATTCTCAAGTTGTATGCAATGAATAACACAGTTTCAAAATAAGTAAAGCAATGATTGAGAGAACATCAAGGTAAATAAACACTCCAATTTCATAGTGGGAGATTTTTATACACTACTCAGTAACTGACAATCCCAAAACACAGTAATATCATAATAATATCTAATTATTTTTGACCATCAGATACTAAATTCTTTAATATTCTTTAATATTAATATTAAATATTCCTTAATATGATTATCTTATCTTACTCCTACTTTAAACTTTTCAACTTGAAACATACCATCTTGTTCTCACTTCTATTCCTCCCCTCAGGCTTTGACCCCAAGCTGAGATGTTCTCTCTCCTTCATAGATTTTTTTTCATTGCAGTTGTGAAGGACCCTGAGTAGAGCTGGCAGAGTTGACTTCTAGATCTCAAGGGTGAAGAAGGCAAAAGGGTAGGTTGGTTCCAACCACAACGCTATTCCCTAACTTCCACTGGAAAATTGTGTTTGTTTCTAGACCTTCCTTCTGGTCAAGGGCCACTGCCCCAAGTCAGGGGATGACAATCTATGTGGAGTATGGAGAACAAAAAGGATCAGAGGCCAATTGTGCCATCACTATCAGGAGAAAGTCAATGGTCCAAGAAAGTGAGTCAGAAGAAGAATGGAGTGTCTGTGATGTCAATTTAAAATGTGACAAACAAGGGAGGAGCCAGAGAATAAACTGAAGTTGCCAGTGATTAAATAAGGAATAGGAGATTAATGAGAAGCCAAGATACAAGTTGAGTCTGATAGGGATCAAGTAGAATCTGTTATACTGTGAAGTTTTAGGGCTGGTCTCTTGATCCCTTTCTGGTATTATCTGGGACTTAAAGGAGCCATGGAATGACTCATTATCTTGAAATGTACCCTTGACATTGCCTTTTCTAACAAGTATTCCTTTATCAGATTTTAGGCATACTTTGAACACAAGGCATAAGGAAAGAGGTATACTGCTTCCCTTTCTCCCTCATGCAGCTGTAATGCACCTGTAAGTAGTCAATACATATAAAAGGACAAGTCATGACAAAGATAATGCTCTGTCTGCAACTTCCCCTAAGGGCAAGAAAAGCAGACAAGTCAATCACCTTCCTGTACCAGCTTGTGGTCCTGGTCCCATTATCACTGTCAACAGTTTATGAAAAAATATAAATAATTCAAAGCTAAGTGTCAGCTGATAGTTTTAATAAACTCATAATTCTACATCATGAAAGCCATTTTGTTTTCTCATGCTATTTGCTGTCTAATAAGAACAACAACAATATTAATATACCCAACATACAAGATACAACCTTATACAGAAATTACAAAACCCACATAATGTTGAAAGAGGCCATTTTCCAGAGTCAGAAAGCAATGGAAATCAAAGAGCCCCAGGGCATCTCCACTCTTGGGACTCTGTCTAAAGAATCAGAAGATGTTTAAAAAATCATGCTGCTTTCTCTACACTAATCATAGACAGTCCTGCCCCTCCCATAGCCTCAGAAAATCTGGAAAGGCTGAAAGACAAATTCACTCAGGTACAAGTTGAGGGTGCTATTGGCACAGGCAACTGAAAGAGGGATATTGAAAAGGGTTTTAACTCCTTGACATTGGTCCTGGCAATGATTTTTTTTTATTTGACACTAAAAGCAAAGGCAATAAAAGCAATAATAAACAAGTGGGATTACATCAAACTAATAAGCTTCTGCACAGCAAAGGGA
This sequence comes from Paguma larvata, assembly GCA_030068075.1. Lineage (NCBI taxonomy): Eukaryota > Metazoa > Chordata > Mammalia > Carnivora > Viverridae > Paguma > Paguma larvata. The sequence goes on from CM057823.1 coordinate 91,670,038, forward strand.
ACCATCACCAAAATGAAAAGGCAACTGATGGAATGGGAGAAAATATTTGCAAATCAGACATCTGATAAAGACTTAATATCCAAAATATATAAAGAACTCCCAATAAAACAATAGCAAACACACAATCTGATTAAAAAATGGCAGAGGAACTAGATATTTTCCCAAAGAAAACATACAAATTGCCAACAGGTACATGAAAAGGTGGTCAACATCACTAATCATCAGGGAAATGCAAATTGAAACTACAATGAGTTAGCACTCACACCTGTTAGAACTGCTGTCATCAAAAAGACAAGAGATAGGGGCACCTGCCTGGCTCAGTCTGTAAAGCATGTGACTCTTGATCTTGGAATTGTAAGTTCAAGCCTCAGTTTGGGTACAGAGATTACTTAAAAATAAAATCTTAAAAAAAAAAAAAGGACAACAGATAACAAGTGTTGGTGAGGATGTAGAAAAAAGAGAACTTTTGTGCACTGTTGGTAGGAATGTAAATTGGTGCGGCCACTATGGAAAACAGTATGGAATCACTGTATGTTAATTACCCTGGAATTAATATTTAAAATAAATAAATAAAGGAACCATAAACAAATATAGTTAATGACATGCCTATGAAGTGTTTAGAGGTGAAGTGAACTAGCGTTTGCACTTACTGTGAAATGCATGGAAAAGGTAAAATGAATTGCTGGCCAGAAATGGGAGGAGAGGTACTGAGATGTGATAAAGTAAGTAGAGTAAAATATAGCCTCAGCAGTGGAAAATAAAACATTATAGAGGTTCTTCAAAATATTTTTTAAAATTTTAAAATAAAACTATCCAGCAATCCCAATTCTTGGTATATAGCTGAAGGAAACAAAATCACTATCTTGAAGAGATACCTGCACTCTCATGTTCACTGCAGCATTATTTACAATAACTAATATATGAAAACAACTGAAGAATGGATTAAAAAAAGGGAGATATAAATATAAATATAAAGCACACACACATGATGGAATATTATTCAGCCATGAGAAGGGAAATTCTGCCCTTTGGGACAATAAGAATGGAACTACAGGGTATTATGCTAAGTGAAATAAGTCAGATAGAGAAAGACAAACACTGCATGGTATCACTTACGTGTGAAATCTAAAACAAAAAAAAGTCAAACTCATAGAAACAGAGTATAAAACTGGCTGTTAGGGGCTGGATGGCGGTGAGGGGAGTAAATGAGGGACATTGGTAAAAGGACACAAACTTTAAATTTATAAGATGAATAAGGTGTGAGGATCTAATGTAAAGCATAGTGACTATAGTTCATAATATACTATATTGTATAACTGATCACTTGCTTAAATGATCTCACTAATAAATAAATAAACAAACAAATAAGTGAGGCGATGGATGTGTTAATTAACTACATGGGGGATTCCTTTCACAATGTATACATATATCAAATCACCACGATGTATACTTTAAATATCTTACAATATGATTTGTCAATTATACCTTAATGACACTGAAAAATACAAAGCTTAAGCTCTCTAATAAACCTTCTAATGCTGAGTCTCTTGTTTTTAGAGTACTGTGAAAACTCTGTCGAAAAGAAACAGACACAACAACAGAAAGGAGTAGCGATATCAAATAATATTGGGGACAATAGGAAATCCTGAAGGAGGGTTTTTCTCACTGGCTAACCAAGAGGGATCTTAATGCTATTTAGGAACGAGGGATAAGGTCCCACAGAGAGTACAGTGATTCTTCACTTGGGTTCTACCTGACAATAAGACTTAGCACCAAACTCCACATTACAAAGGATCCTGGTCTGTCAGGGTTCCTATATAACTCAAAAAACGATTCTGTTGCAACCCTTGGACGGCTCCTGAGGTCTAAGACTATGGTCCAGATTCTTTCTTGGTTTAATGCCAGTTTTCTGTCCTTTTTATGCCAGGATCTGTGTTGTTTTTGTAATTTACACAATCAAATGCTGTCTGTTCAAAGGGGAAGATCATTAGAGGGTTTGCAGGAGCCCCTCAAATACTCCATTCATTTTTAATGGGGTACTTGACATCCTGCAAAGTTCACACACATGAGGAAGAGATTGCACAGCATGAACTGGAAAAAAATTCACTGCCTATTCCTCCAGGAGGATGCTGATAATGTGAGGCAACAAGTACATGACATGTTTTATAGGACAGCTCTGTAAATGGTCATGCCTTTCAGCACAAAACGAATTAAAACATAATCATAACCCCAGTACCACTGTTACCACTGGGTGGCATTCTTTGTGATTAAATATATATCACATTGTTTCCAGGCCTGCTAGGGTAAAAACTGCCAAATTCAGGATGGCAATTTACTTCAAATTTTGAAAATAAAGGTCATGTAAAAAAAGTTGTTCTTAGTTAATACTTTATATTTAGTTACAAGTCATATCATTATGATGAACATTGAGGGGTTGTCCAAATATCCTCCCAACATTGTATTGTCATGGTGGTGAATAGTGTTCAAAATAAATAGGCCATTTAGTAAATATTTTGAGATCTATTCTTTATGCTTTCAATTTACTGTCAAAAATCCTAAGACATTAAAAGTCAGATTTATAGAAATTTTATATTGGAGACAGGATATGTCATATTTACATTTTTTTTCAAGAGTTCACTACAGGAATCTTTCATAGCAAACCCTGTGATGAAATGGAGAACCCATATTTCTCAGGTGAGTTCTTGCTACTATGCACTTTGAGTTATTTTCTTCTGTCATCATTTGGGGGGATCAAAGAGAAGGGTTTTATTTCTCTTTCAAAGACTGAACCTTCCCCAGCCTCCTTTCTCCTCCAAGCTCCACTTTTGAGAGCACATCCAAGAGTCTGATGCAAGTTGGCCACCAATCTTTGCACCCTGTGTGAGAAAAGGCACCTATTGTTAATTCTCCACAACCTTAAGTCTTTTGTTCTCAGCTTTATGTAAAAATTATTCACCAGCATTTCAGGGGCGCTATGGCAAGGCTTTTTTCATGGTCCTGGGTACTCAATTTCTTCTCATTTGAGTCTACATTTGATAGAAAGAAGATGAATGTTCGAGTCTGAATCCCAATCCTAGCTCCACCAGTTAGTAGCCAACTGACTGCAATATTCTGGAGCTTCAGTTTTCCCATCGGTAACAGGAGTAGTGATAACCAATTCATTGAAGAGTGGGAGGATAAGTTAAATGTTAATAAAGCATCTAGCTCTGGGCCTGTCATATAATAGGTGCTTAACAAATGGGAACTTTCATGATGATAGCTATTATCCTGGGTGTTTCCTGTTTTCTTTCTCTTGTCTGTTCTTTTCTTATTTTATGTTTTTAATATTCTTCTAGTAGACTCTTTGTTTATCCAGAGGTCCTGCATTTCCCCCCATAAACTCCTAATCTCTTATTCTCCCTCCTCACCAGCAAGCTCAGTGGATCAGCATTCCCACCCCTTTCAACAGGAGCCATCACGACTTTCTCCTTAACCCCACCTGGAGCCAGACTATTTCCATGGAACAACAGTACATCTGCATGTCATTACAGTTCACCTCCCATGACCCTCATCAGGTTGAATAGGTTGCCAAACTCATAATGACTTTTAAGGGAGAAAAACTCTATCAAAATTCCTCTGTACATTTAAAATAGAACTTTATTTATAAAACCTTCGATGTACGGGTAACTTTTAGGATTGTCTATGGTGCTTGAGAAGTGAGGTTCACAGGTTTAAAAAAAATTCTATGCAATATTTGTCCCTATACTGAGCCTTTTTATGGTTTGGAAAGGAGACAGGTATAAAAGTACCTAAAACCTATTGAGTATCTACTTTGTGTAAGGCACTGTGCTAAATGTTTACAACCATTATGGTTTTTTTTTTAATTTTTTCACATTTTATTTTATTTTATGAGAGATAGAAAGGGACAGAGCATGAGCAGGGGAGGGGCAGAAAGAGAGGGAGACACAAAATCTGAAGCAGGCTCCAGGCTCTGAGCTGTTAGCACAGAGCCCAACTTGGGGCTCGAACCCATGAACCCGAGATTATGACCTGAGCTGAAGTTGGATGCTCAACTAACTGAGTCACCCAGGCACCCCCAACCATTATGTTATTTAATCTTCATAACTATCCTCATAAACTGAGTATTGTTATACTCACTTTGTGATGAAAAAAAACTGAGATTCCAAAGGCCAAGTGACTTGCCTAAGGCATGAAGCTAAGAAGTGGCAAAGCCGATATAAATCTAAGACTGCCTCACTGTTTACGGTACAAAAAGCTTTGCAACATGCACAACACAATAAAATATGTTAATCTTGTTGGCTTAACTATTTTACCTAGTACTTTGGATCATTAGAGGTGAAAGACCCTCACATAGGTGAGAGTGAGAGAACTCTGACACCTTCAACACACTGAAGACATGTGGCTGCAACACTCTCAAGTTGTCAGAAGTCTTTTTTTTTTAACTATATATTTTTGAGAGACAGAGAGTGAGCAGGGGAAGGGCAGAGAGAGAGGCAGGCACAGAATCTGAAGCAGGCTCCAGGCTCTGAGCCGTCAGCACAGAGCCCGACGCGGGGCTCGAACTCACAGACCGTGAGATCGTGACCTGAGCTGAAGTCGACTGCTTAACCAACTGAGCCACCCAGGCGCCCCTTAAGTTGTCAGAAGTCTTAAGGACCGGTCTGATCCCTTCTTCATTTCAGGGTTTCCAGAAAGTCCCTAATCACCTGGTGAGAAGTTCTCTGAGTTCTCAGGATCACAGAGAAAGCATTAACTCTGCTAACTACAAATGAATCCTCTTTTTTGGAACTCCATAAGAGCAAAAGTATGGAAAGGCTATAGCCTCTTCCATTCTTTGATGGATAAGCAACAGGCTAGCCAGGTAAAAGCCCAGGACTCTGGGCTTTTCCAGGCACTATAACAGGACTGGGAGCTCAAATTTTTCTGGAAATATAACCAAAGAATATAAAAAAAATTGTATTTATCAGGTCTCCTGTCAGGGAGTATACTGAATGTGGTAGAAAGAATACCTTAATAAGCTGCCTGGGGTAAGTGAAAGAGACTCACAAGTATGATAAAGTCACGGCTGATGAGCCTTCAATTGTGTTCTAAGGAGATTATAGGCCTTTTTTTTATAGGATGGGGTTTGCATATTTGAATCCAGAGCTGGGTTGCCCAGAAGAGGCTGAGTCCTGCCACCCAGCACTTAATCATTCATTCAATACATACATATTGAGTGATTACTGTATGATCTGTTCTGTTTGACATGCTAGGAATAAACCAGTGAACAAAATGACAAATAAAAATATTTCAATTTTTTTCTAAATAAATATTGAAAATACTTAAAGGCATCTCATTTCAACATGTAGCCAACTAAGCTAATGCGGAACACTCTTCATCTTATAGACTAAAAATTACTGACATCATCAATGTTTTTAACATAGTTGAGGTTAAAAGAAATGATATCCCAGACATCAGAAATAAAAAGGAAACATAAAATTGAAGTAGTAAAAGTGGACCAGGGAGAGGACTGGACTAACTGGAGACCTTAATCTGCTAAGTGTTAGGATTTTAGTAGTGATGGATGTCTGGAGATAGGTACTTGGGCTCATATAAGACAGGAAGCTGAAATAAAACCCCTAAATAAACCTGGTACCCACAAAGTTAGTGAAGGGAACTAAATATATCTGTTCATCAGCCTAGAGAAGTCACAAAGAAGCAAGGGAGAGTGTCTCTTCCCAGAGGACTTGGGTGAAAAATAAAAAACACAGGTCAATCCCATGTCCAGTTTGGGAATTCACATTTACCCTTAGAGGTGCTAGAAATGAACACAAAAACTGGCCCCAGACTGAATGTGACAGCAGCAAATGGAAACCATTCTTTAGGGTACACATACTTTATATAAAAAAACCACTTCCACTGAAGATGAGTTCACAAAGCATGCAAAGAAATAATCTACCTTGAGTGAGAATGGACACAACAATTGTGGAGGATTAGCACCCCAAAACAGTTGAGATAGTAAAATAATCTGGAACAGGCTATTTGAAGCAGAATGTCTAGAAAGATTAAAAAGGTAAATGAATTGAAATTATAAGAAAAGAGCTGGATGTAGGGTGCCTAGGTGGCTTAGTTGGTTAAGCGTCCCACTTCAGCTCAGGTCATGATCTTATGGTTCGTGAGTGTGAGCCCCGCATCAGGCTCTGTGCTGACAGCTCAGGGCCTGGAGCCTGCTTCAGATTCTGCGTCTCCCTCTCTCTCTGCCCCTCCCCCACTCATGCTATGTTTCTCTCTCTCTCTCAAGAATAAATGAACATTAAAAAAAAAAAGAACTGAATGCTATGAAAAAAATTAAGAATATCAGTTCATTGATATTGCTAACCTGTTATGAATACCAATGTATTCACTAAAGTATTAACCTACCTACCTTGAGTACCCATATGGCTGATTCTAACTCTGCTCCCATTTTATAGTTCTACAATTTTTTTATTAATTCATAGAACAAGTATTCACCAACATATAGAACAGAACCGGGGGCTATTATTTTATTAGTGTTTCAACAGCTTCTCAATTCGGTGTATTTATCTTTCCTTTAAATAACTGGGGACACTAAGGAACAAAGACATCAGTTGAGTTTCCCTATTTGTCAGGATGAAGGCTAAGCTTTTATAACAAAATGCTCCCAAATGGCATAGGCTTAAAGAAGATAGATATTTATCTCTCCCAAATAAAAGCCAGGAAAGTTATTCTGAAAGGTGGAGTTGCTCTGCTCCACCAGGTCATTTAAGGACCACGTACCTTTCATCTTACTTTTCTACCATCCTATGGGGCATTTTACTTAATTTACATGGTCAAAGCTGGGCCATGAAGGAACCCTGTTTCACTTCAGGGACATGGGGGCAGAGTAAATGGGAGCATAGGTTTATTGCTTTAAGGCCAAGTTCTGGAAATGGCACATATCACTTCTACTCTCATCACTTGGCCTAACCTCAGTGACATGGCCTCATTCAACAGCAAGGGTACCTAAAAAAATAGTTTCTAGCTAAGTTACCAGCTAAAATTCTATTATTCAGAAAGAAGGAGAAAATATATTTTGGGGGTAATCTAGTAGTGTGCCATAGTTATAATTCTAGCAAATACTGGGGGGTGAGGTAATTAAGTTTTTTTTTTACTTTTAAAATATGCTTCAGCCTACCAGTCAATCACAACTACAGATCTTCCTCAACTTATGATGGGGTTATAAAATGATAAATGCACCATTAAGTTGAAAATATTATAGGTTGAAAATGTGTTTAACATACCCAACCTACCAAACGTCACAGCTTACCTAGCCTTAAATACCCTCAGAACACTTATGTTAGCCTAGAGTTAAGAAAATCATCTAACACAAAGCCTCTTTCATAATAAAGTATTTAATACCTCATGTAATCTATTGGAATGCTGAACTGAAAATAAAAAACAGAATGGTTGCATGGATACAGAAAGGTTGTAAGTATTCCTCTTGTTTATCCTCCTGATCATGTGGCTGACTGGGAGCTGGAGCTTTCTGCCATTTGGCATCATGAGAGAGTATTATACCTCATAACAATAGCCTGGGAAAAGATCAAAAATCAAACTACTGTTTTGACTGAATGCATATGACTTTTGCACCATGATTTTGAAAAATCATAAGACAAGCCAAGTCAGCGACCATCTGTATTTGTCAGAGTCCTGCTATTAGATCTATTCTTGGTAGAAGATACTAAAAAACGAGGTGACAATTGAAGGGTAGCAGAATATGCCACCCCAAAATATGCTCCTTTGGCTTAAGGATTATTTTGAGCTGATTATTTGTTAGAAAAAGCAGACATAGGAAAATCTCTAAATATGGAGCAGAATTTATTCTTTTGTAAGAGAAATTTGCATTTATAGGCATAACGTGGAAATATTGTGGGTTAGGTTCCAGACCACTGCAATAAAGCCAATATCGCGATAAAGCAAGTCAGAGGAATTTTTTGGCTTTCCAGTGCATATAAAAGTTGTTTACACTACATTGTAATCTATTAAGTATATAATAGAATTATATCTAAAAAAATAAGGTATATTCCTTAATTTAAAAATACTGTTTTGCTAAAAGCTGTTAACCATAACCTAAGAATTCAGCAAGTTATAATCTTTTTGTTGGTGGAAGGTTTTGCCTTGATGTTAATGGCTGCTGATTGATCAGGGTGGGGGGTGCTGAAAGTTGGGGTGGGTATAGCAATTTCTCAAAATAACAATAAAATTAGACTCATCAATTGTCTCTTCTTTTCATGAACGATTTCTCTGTAGCATGCAATGCTGTTTGATAGCATTTTACCCACGTACAACTTCTTTCAAAATTAGAGTTAATCCTGTCAAACTCTGCCACTCCTTAATCAACTAAGTTTAAGGAATATTCTAAACCTTTTGTTGTCATTTCAAAAATCTTCATAGCATCTTCACTAGCAGTAGATTCCATCTCAAGAAAGCACTTTCTTTGCAGGGGCGGGGGGTGGGGGGAAGAGAGGGAGAGAGACAAACCAAGAAACAGACTAAACTATAAAGAACAAACTGATAGCTACCAGAGGGGAGGTGGCTGGGGGGATGAGTTAAATAAGTGATAGGAATGAAAAAGTGTACTGGTCGTGATGAGCACAAGGTGATGTATGGAATTGTTGATCACTGTATTATACACCTGAAACTAATATAACACTGTGTTAACTAACTGGAATTAAAATAAAAACTTTAAAAAAGAGAAAAGGAAATGATTTTCTTTGCTCATCTATAAGGAGCAACTTATTTGTTCTACTTTTATCATAAGGTTGCAGTAATTCAGTCATATCTTCATGCTCCATGTCTAATTCTAGTTCTTTTGCTATTTCATCACATCTACAGTTGTTTCCTTCACTGAAGTCTTGAACCCCTCGAAGTCATCCATGAGACTTCTTCCAAACTCCTATGAATGTTGATATTTTGACCTCTTCCCATGAGTGGCTTTTAGAATGGTGAATCCTTTCCAGAAAGTCTTCATTTGGCTTTGCCCAAACCTATCAGAGAAGTTATTATCTATGCTAGCCTTATAAAACATGTTTCTTAAATAATAAGTCTTGAAAGTCAAAATTACTCCTTGATCTATGGACTGCAGAATGGATGTTGTGTTAGCAGGTATGAAAACAACATTAATCTCTTCATGTGTCTCCACTAGAGTCCTTAGGTGACCAGATGCATTGTCAATGAGCAGAAATGTTTTGGAAGAAATCTTTTCTTCTGAGTGATAGGTCTCAGCAGTGGGCTTAAAATAATTCAGGAAGCCATGTTGTCCACATATGTGTTGTCATCCAGGCTTTGTTGTTCCATTGACAGAGCACAGGCAGGGTAAATTTAGCATGATTCTTAAGGGCCCTAGGATGTTCAGAATGGTAAATAAGCTCTGGCTCCAACTTAAAGTTATCAGCAACATTAGCCCCTAATAAGAGAGTTAGCTTGTCCTTTGAAGCTTTGAAGCCAGGCATTGATTTCTCCTCTCTAGCTATGAAAGTCCTAGATGACATCTTTGTCCAACAGAAGACTGTTTTGTCTACACTGAAAATCTGTTATTTAGTGCAACCACCTTCATTAATGATCTTAGCTAGATCTTTTGGATAAGCTGGGCTTTTTCTATGTGGGCACTTGCTGCTTTACCTTGTACTTTTATATTAACACAGACGACTTCTTTCCTTAACCTCACGAACCAACCTTTGCTACCTTCAAACTTTTCTTCTTCACCTTCCTCATCTCTCTCAGCCTTCCCTCCATTGAAGAGTATTAGGGCCTTGCTCTGGATTAGGTTTTGGCCTAAAGGAATGGTGCAACTGGTTTGATCTTCTATCCAGACCACTGAAACCTTCTTCATATTAATAACAGGCTGTTTTGCTTTCTTATCATTTATGCGTTTGCTAGAGTAGCACTTTCCTTCAAGAACTTTCCTTCAAATTTCCTTCAAGAACTTGTCCTTTGCATTCACAACTTGGCTAACTGTTTGACTCAAGTGGCCTAGTTTTTGTCCCACCGTGGCTTTTGACATGCTTTTCTCACTGAGCTTAATCATTTCTAGTTTTTGCTTTAAAGTGAGACAAGTATAACCCTTCCTTTCACTTAAACACTTAGAAGTCATTTTAGAATTATTAACTGGCCTAATTTCAATGTTTTTGTGCTCAGGGAATAGGGTGGCCTAAGGAGAAGGAGAGAAGTGGGGGAATGGCTGTTCAGTGAAGCAGTCAGAATACACACAACATTTATCATTAAGTCTTCTGTCTTATACGGGTGTGGTTCGTGATGTCCCAAATCTAACAGTAACATCAAAGATCACTGGTCACAGATCACTATAACAAATATATTAATGAACAAATTTGAAATTTTGTAAGAATTACCAAAATATGACACAGAGACATAAAGTGAGTAAATGCAATTGGAAAATGGCACCTATAGACTTATTTGACACACCTGTCACAAAGACTCAATTTGTAAAACACTCAGTTTCTGTGAAGTTCAATAAAGTGAAGTGCAATACAAGAAGGTGTGCCTGTATAGGGACACCTCCATTTGTAAAAGTATGAACCTTTTGTACCAGGAAGAGAAGAATGACTCGAAATCACAAGAAACTCTTATCGATGGAGAAGGTCACTTAAATTTTGCCTAACAATCTTACCCTAGTTTACTGTACTTTTCCTAATAAACTCCCATAATGATAACATCTTTCTTTTATCTTTATCTAAAGATGGTATAACATGGTGAGTTGGGCTCATTGGGCCATTTGGGGGAGTTTTATAAGGTTTCCTGGGTATCTCCCATATATATATGAGGTATGCATGTTATTAAACTTGTTTGTTTTTCTCTTAATCTTTCTCTTAATCTGTCTTTTATTATAGGGAGGGTCTCAGCCAGAAGCATGAAAGTTAGAGGGAAAATTATCTAAAAGTCACCACTGATGACTGTATCTCTTTTTTCACACCCCCACCCCATAACAGACTGCCATCCATTTCTGTTGGTTCTACCAACAAATACCTACTCATCTCCCTTTTTGCCTCTTTTCTAGCTCAGGCTCTCATCATGTCTTACAAGGATTATCACACAGATCTTAAGAGTTTCCTTTCTCTTCCCTCCAAATTATCCTTTATATTGTTTCCTGAGTGATCTAAAACACAGATGAATGTATGTGTGCATGTATAACATCTATCTATCTATCTATCTATCTATCTATCTATCTATCTATCTATTCATCCATGGGTCTACTTTGTGACAGCCACTGTCCTAGGTGTTTGGGGTTCAGTAGCAAACAAAATGGATAAAGATGACTTCGAGAAACTTATATTTTAGTAGAGGGAGACAAAGAATAAACAAAATAATGAGTACATTATAAAGTATGTTAGGAGGTGGTAAATACCAAGGAAAAAAGAAAAAGTAGAGTACACTAAGGAGACTGAGAGTGTTAAAAGTGGAAGCAGGATGGCTGGCCAGGACTCAAGCTTATTGAGAAGGATGTTCATGAAATAAGAAGGTAATACTTAATCCAAGACCAAAGATGGTGAGGGGAGTTGGCCATGAAGATCTGAGCAAAGAAAATTTCAAGAAGATAGATGGCTGAATTGTAAAGACCTATGGTGGGAGCCTTACTGGTGTGTTCAAGGAATAGAAAGAACGCTAGTGAAGCTAGAGAAAAATAAGTGAGTATAGAGCGAGATGGGATCAGAGAGGATTGTAAAAACTTTGGTGTTCACTTTGTTTTTTTGTTTTTTGGGTTTTTTTAAATTAATTTTTTTTAAAAAAATTTACATCCAAGTTAGTTAGAATACAGTGCAACAATGATTTCAAGAGTAGATTCCTTAATATCCCTTACCATTTAGCCCATTCCCCCCCTCCCACATGCCCTCCCGTAATCCTCTGTGTTCTCCATATTTAAGAGTCTCTTATGTTTTTGTCTCCCTCCCCGTTTTTATATTATTTTTGCTTCCCTTCCCTTACGTTCATCTGCTTTGTATCTTAAAGCCCTCATATGAGTGAAGTCATATATTTGTTTTCCTCTGACTGACTTAACTTCGCTTAGCATGATACCCTCTAGTTCCATCCACATAGTTGCAAATGGCAAGATTTCATTCTTTTTTATTGTCAAGTAATACTCCATTGTGTATATATATATACACATATATATATATATATATCTCACACCTTCTTTATCCATTCATCCATTGATGGACATTTGGGCTCTTTCCATACTTTAGCTATTGTTAATAGTGCTGCTATAAATATTGGGGTGCATGTGTCCCTTTGTAACAGCATACCTGTATCCCTTGGATAAATTTCGGTGTTCACTTTGAATCACATTAGAAGCCTGTAGTTTTGAGTAGAAGAGTGACATGATCTGACTTAAAATTTTTAAGGACCACTCTGATTAGGGAAGGATGGGAAGAAAAGGGTGGAAATAAGCACACCAGTTAGAAAGCTATTGAAATATTGCAGGTGAGGATGATGGAGGTTTATATAAGACTAATAATGGTGATGAGCTCTGGATATATCCTGAAGGCAGAGCCAATAAGATGTGATGTAAGATATGAAGGCAAGAGAGAAGTCAAGAATGACATCAAGGCACTTGGAGCTAAGCAAATGGAAACATGAAGATGCCATTAACTGAGATAGGGAAGACTGAGGGAGGAGTGTGTGGGGTTTGTGGGGAGATGAGGAATTTTGTTTTAGAATAATAAACTTGTGACATCTATTTGACATCTAAGTGAAAATGCAGATGGATATATAGGCCTAGAGTTCAGGCAAGATGCCTGGCCTGGAGATACAACAATAACCCAACAAGTGGATATGTGCAGGTATTGTTCTAAGCATTTTACATATGCTAACTCATTTAATACTCACAACAACTCCAAAAGGTAGTAAGAAATATTATCCTCTCATATTTCACAGATTGAGGCATACAGAGATTAAGTAAGGTCTGAGGTCACAAAGGTAGTTTATGGAAGAGCCAGGATTTGAATCCAGCATGTAAGTATCAAAATCCATGCCTTGAGCCACAATGTTACAGTGCAGGTAATAATTTTGGGAATCTTCAGCATATGAAATATATTTAAATCAATGAATTCAGGTGAGATCGCCAAGAGAATATAATAGCAAAAAGTATCTGAGGAATTTGTTTAAAAAAAAAATGGAATGGGATGGAGAGAAGTAGGTAAGAGCATAGATGAAATAAGACTGGCCTTAAGTAGATAAATGTTGAAACTGGGTAATGGGTACATGGAAGTTCATTACACTTTGCTGCCTATTTTGTATTTGACTAAATAGAATGAAGGGGAATTGTCAAAGAATACCAAGAAAAAGTGATAGTAAGGCAGGAAGAAAAATAGGAGCATAGTATCCTGGAAATCAAATGTTCCAATTGTCTATTGATACATAACAAACCACCGCAAAACTTCATGGCTTAACCAAGCAACAATAATTTATTTTTCTCAGAAATCTGTGATTTGAGCAGAGCCCAGTGGGGACCTGTCATTTCTGCACCTGTGTTGTCAGCCATCAGACAGAGGAATTCTGCTAGGCGCGAGGACCCATCTCTAAGGTGGCTCACTTATATGGCTGGCAAGTTGCTGGTGTAGGCTGGGAGCTCAGCCAGCACAGTCCTATCTTTATCTAGGGTCAGCCCCCAGATTTACTAAAGATAAGTGGAGCAAATGAGAATTACTTGACAGTTCTTCAAACATGTGTCTTACTCTCAACTGATAAATGACCCTTCAGAGAACATTGAAAAAGATTCCACTGACGCTGGAATTGTTTTCTTTACAAAAATTACAGGAAATGAGAATACATTTGTTATCTGGGTCTTTGTAAATGCCAGAAGAGCCTGTACTTTACAGTAAAAGATATCTCAATTTTGTTCATATCCATTGGTCACAGCTCCCTCTTGGAATTTCTCTTTTGTAAAATACTTTAAATAGCTTCGAGAAGATGGGGACAGGGTGAAAAGATGTGTGCAAATTCTTGTGTCTCTTTCAAATAAGAAGCAAATAGCAAAACCAAGTTTTTCTCTTATCTTCTTACCCATGTCTCAAAATAGTTCTGTTCATGGGTTTTTAGGTTTTCACCATGGATGGACCAGGTGGTTTTTCCTCATCAACATTCTAAGGTACTGACTGCCATGGCAGCCCACCAGAGTTCATTGAGAGTTTTTAACACTAAGACCTGATTTTTAAACACTTTGGCAATTCACATCAGGTCAGAAGTTGGAGTGCCAGTGCTTTTTCTTCCCCCAGGTATACCTGGCAAGTACAGAAGGGCAGCGGACAGCTGATCCTGAGACAAGTGAATCACCCCACATGTTACCGAACCTACACCACTGAGACTGCTAGGCTGTTACAGAGGAGCCAAGAAGGGAACAATTAAAGAAACACAAAGGCAAATTTCATCTTTACTTCCCCATTTCTGCTAACTTGGAAATACATGGAGTAACTGAAACCATCAGATGTGACTTAGTACATTATGATACAGTATTCTGCAAATTGTCTTTGCCAGTGTTTTATTATCTGAGAACAGATTTAAACAAGACAGCTTGTTATAAACAAACAAAAAATAAATAAATAAGCAATAAAATAAAATAAATAATTAATGAACAAGCCAGCTTTTCTCTATGGTGAAGTCTCTAAAGCCATCATCCTCAACAACAGGCACCCATCACTGATGCTAATCATTAGCTAAGAGTTTAAGTATTTCTTAAAAACTCAAAAGAATTGTAATATAGCACAATATTACTTAATACCAGGAACAGGTATTAAGTCTTTCACCATCTGCCTTTCACTAGTGTAACTTAGTCAAATCACAGTTAGTTGTAAGTTGATGAGGCATTTGGAGACCAAACTACTACCAAAACAAATACACTTTGAGTTCTTCTCTTTCTTCACCTCTCCTTATCCCTTGTTAGTGCTCATCACCTCTCCTTGGTTTCTAGGAGATCCCCATCTCCTGATTTTCCTCTACCTCTTGGATTGTCCCTCCTTGCCCTGTTTCTGCACCCAGTTCCAATATGTAGACCTTTTCCCACACACCAAGCAATACCAGCTAAGAGTCCTACAATTCAACTCAATTGTGACACTGTCTACCTCGAGATAGCATCAGATCCTGCAAGACTGCCTCATCTCCAACTTCAGATCCCAATCACAAGTCCAGATTGTCACCTATTTTTCTTACCCACTGGCTATAGTTTATAGATTCCAATGACGTCCTCCTTGGGTTAAATTAATTTGCTAAAACAGCTCATAGAACTCAGATAAATATTTTACTTACTAGATTATTGTTTTATTATAAAAGGATATAACTCAGGCACAGCCAGACAGAAAAGATGCATAGTCCAAGGTATGGGGAAGGGGTACGAAGACTTAATTCTCTCTGAGCACACCACTCTCCCTGAATCTCCAGGTGTTCACTAATCTGGAAGCTCTCAGAACCCCATCCTTTTTGAGTTTTTATGGAAACTTCCTCATAGAGGCACAATTGATTAAATCATTGGCCGTTGGTGACTAAACTCAATCTTCAGCCCTTTTCCCCTCCCTGGACGTTTAAGGGGGTGGGACTAAAAGTTCCAACTCTCTAAGCACAGGGTTGGCTGTCTGGCAACCAGCCTCAATCCTTAGGTTGTTACCCAGCTCTCCAAAAGTAACTCATTAACACAATAAGACACCTTTCTTGCTCTCAGCACTTAGAAAATTCCAAGGGTTTTAGGAGCTCTTTGCCAGAAACCAGGACAAAGACCAAATATATATTTCTTATTATAAATCACAATATTACACTGATTCTTCTCACAGACTCTTCTTGAGCTTCTCACGCCTCTCATCATCATGAGTTCACTTTTTTCCTCTTTGTACATGCTCTCCTATGACCTCATCCTCATTCATACTTTTAAACAATCCTGCTCTCCTTGCTATTGCTGTAGGAATAGTGGTAGTGGTAATAGCATTAGGTAGAACAGCATCAATGGCAGTGATAGTAGCAAGAGCAATAAGTAACAGCACAGCAGTAGTTTTTAACTTCAGTTACTATAGGAACTTTCTAATACTTTTCCCTGGTCTTGATAATCCCCTCATCTCATTCTTAACATTGCTGCCAATCTAATTCTTCCAAAATAGAAATTCAATAATGTGACTCATTTCAATATTCTAATAGTGCCAGTGGTCTTGGGTATAAAGTCTAAATTCTTAGTATAGTATAAAAGGCCTATCACTACCCAGCCCTGTCTATGTCAGCCCCTGCATGTGCCTCTTGCCATAGTCATCCCAAACAACTTGCATTTTGTCACATATGGCATGTTATTTCCCAACTCTTACTGGAATTCCCTTTACCTTATCTCCTGCTGGACTCCCAACACAACTGGCTCCCAGGAATCCTTCCAAAAATAACTGCAGTAGTGTTTCCTGTCTAGGAAGATAGCTTCATGTCTCCAGACCACTTTATGTGTCCTCTCTGTGTGCTTCCATTATCATACAACACATTACAAAAATAATTATTATTTTGCTTTTGTTAATTTCCTTGTGATCCTCTTTCCTGTGTGCTCCATTCTCAATTGTAAGCATAATACTCAAGAAAATGTTGAATGAATGAACAAGTGAATTATAGCTCAAGCATGAATTAATACACACTCTACTTACACCTCCCCCCTCGCAGTTCCAACTTGCTTTACCTCCTGTTAAAGAAAAAAGATAACAGGGGCGCCTGGGTGGCTCAGTCAGTTGAGCGTCCGACTTTGGCTCAGGTCATGATCTCCAGGTCTGTGAGTTCGAGCCCCGCGTTGGGCTCTGTGCTGACAGCTCAGAGCCTGGAGCCTGCTTCGGATTCTGTGTCTCCCTCTCTCTCTACCCCTCCCCCACTCATGTTCTGTCTCTCTCTGTCTCAAAAATAAATAAATATTAAAAAAAAAAAACTTTTTTTAAAGAAAAAAAGACGACAGGCCCAAATTGGAGTCACTTGTGCTAAGCCCCAAGTCATCAAACCAAGATTTAATATCTAACCTAATTATAGTTTCGGCCTTTCCTAGGAATGTGACCTTTAACCATTCAATCTAGAATTACCTGATTAGCACTAGTAAGGTAATCTGCAGGAGAGACCCTGCCCTTCCCCCAAAGGAAGGTGATCTTGTCTGAAACAATCTCCTTTTTATTAGAATCTTGGTTTTCCACACTTCTGACTATAAAAGTCTTCCATTTTGTACAGCTCCTTGAGCTCCTTTCTATTTGCTTGATGGGATGCTGCCTGGTTCATGAATTGTTGAATAAAGCCAATCAGATCTTCAAATTGACTCATTTAATTTTGTTCTTTTTAACACCTCTCAGGTTGCTCATAGTATAGCAAGAGAGACAGAAATAAGTAGATCATCCTAGTATAATAATTTCAGAGGAGTCATTCAGGAACCTCCCCTCAGGTTCATCCAGGAATCCCACATTAACAACCAATTAAAGGAGGAAATGAACACACAGGATAAATGAGAGAACATCATTATTTGATGACATACTGTGTCAGAGCCTTGACAGAACATTTGCTTTATAAAATAAAGGTTGAAGAGTGCAGGCCACACCTGTCCTCCAGACTGACAGTAACCTAGCAGAACAGCAGACAGTAGACCCTTTGGAAAAAGGTCACTCAACCAGGTTTGAGCACACCTGACCAAGAGCAAGGTGAGGGACCTGGTAAAATACTTTATAGTAATCCTTTGATTTTCTTGAACCTACCCACTTCATAAACTTTATTTTACAAAGTTACATAACTAGCTTTTTATTCCTCTGGGCTTTATTCACATAAAGCCTTGAAAGTCTCTTCCTAGGTCCTCTGGGCTCTGGTCATTTTCTAGGAGAAGTTTCCATTCTGTCTCTCTGATCTTGCTTCCCTCAATTGGTTTCTTTTCTACTTCTTTTGGTATTACTTTCAAGAATCTAATTCACAGATTATGGCTCCTCATCTCAGTACCTGACCTCAGCCATGTTTACCACTTTCTTTAATCACAAGACTTTCCTTCCACACCAGGCTTTCTTTCTTTTGCTTCTTCCCTTTTTTAAAAGTAAGCCCAAAGTGGGGCTCAAACTCATAACCCTGAGATCATGAGTTGCATGTTCTACTGACTGAGTCAGCCAGGCACCCCTCATACCAAGCTTTCTTATCTCATCACACCTTCCTTAACCCTTCCACTTTATCAGCTCTCGATTTGGTTTTACCATCCTATGGTCTCATCCAGGCAGTAGCATCTAGTTCACCCTGAAATGTAGTCTCCAAAATCCACATGTATTTCACGTCTATGACTTCCATCTACAGCAAGAAAGAGTATTATAGCATCATTTAGCACTAGCATCCATGTTTATACATTCCATTTCTCTTTGCAGTTGGTAGGACCACTGTGTAATAGAACTGGCTCTATTGTTTAGAGTTGTCATTTCAAGCTTCTGTGAGCTGCAGAACTCCTTATTCAAATAAAATCTTAAGTAATCTTAAGTAATCCTTAAGTAATACTTAAAATGCTGAGGCTAACATGGATATGATGTCCCAAGCCCCTCATTCCCATTCCTCTAGGATTTTTGAAAAGCCTCAAGGTTGGAAAACCACTGGATTGGAGCACATTCTAAGGAAGCCCAAGTGGTAAGCTTCATACCATTGGCCAGGTTTTGTTGTAGAACATGCAATATCCCAGAAAGCATTGTGACAATGGTTATGTGGTTTGACTCTTGAGAAAGACTGCCAGGATTCAGAGCCTTATTCCTCCCACTCACTAGCTGAGGCTCAATGGACAATTTACTTACCTCTCTGTATTTGAGCTTTCTCATCTTTAAGACAAAAATCATAATGGTTCCTGCCTCTTTGTTTGTTAAAAGGATTAAATGAGTTCATAGATAGAGTTTTAAAAAATGGTTGGGTGATCCAGAGAGATGGTAAATAAATATTTGCTACTATTATCTTCTAAAATCACACTCTATCTCCAAGGAAGACCTGGGGGGCAAAGTGTAAGTGACTCAGCACAGTCCTTCTACCCTCACCACACATAGTCCTCAGTACTATCTCCTTGTACTTGAGGTACTACAGACTGTCCCTTTGCAAACTATGTCTTATAGTTCATAAAACGGTAACTTAGTGCCCTAAAAGGGGACACTGGCTTCATCCAACAGAATGACTGGCTCCATGAAGGAGTTTACCTCCCAAGATTTACTACGGATTTATGTCAAGTGAAAGATTATACACAGCGCACAGCTAGTCAATAGAAACGGACTGGACCATTTGATTAGACTTGTAAATCTAAGGTTAATTGGTAGAGTTGAGCATTGCAATTCTAGGAAATAGGGTACTTGGCATGTTTGTATATTTCTGAATCTGTCCCCTGTTTATAGCTATAAACATATGCCATTGATTTATGATTTTCTTTCTATAGGCTTCACCAGGGTAACACAAATAGAGGTTAGTTATTAAACCCAGAGGGAATTTGAGAGCAGGACAAAAAATTTAAAGAAGGTTATATACTGAGGGGGGAAAAAATGATGTAAGAAGTAAAGACAACAGAAAATTAGCTGCTAAATCTTTGGGATAATGCATTTTTACAGGTTATTTTTAATAATACTTGCTATACTGTACTTTAAACTGTGGTCCTCCAAGCTAAGCTAAGTAACTCCCAAGGAAAGAGGGGAGAGGCATTTCTAAGTAATATAAATAGTTCTTTCAAATGAAAAAAAAAAATCCGAATCCTTTATTTCCTTAGTTTGTATTTTCTTTATCACTTTTTGCTTAGCAAACCTGCAGGGAATGTAGAGAGTGTAGATACCAACTCTACTTCCCAAGTACCTGAGGTTCTTCAGGCTCCGCCTGAGTCAGATCCTTTCCTGGCCAGTGCAGGAAATGCAGGAATAGCTTTGTCAGCATCTTCATGCCCATGCTTCTGATTAGAATGTAAAGAATAGATCATGATACTGTCCACATTCCTTTATCCTAAAATCCAAAATACAAAAAGTCCTGCAATCAAAAATTTTTTTCCATAATCTGGCACAAAATTTGTTTGGTGGCAAAATATGATTTCCTTGACACATAGCTGAGTGTAGTCATTATTTGTGTCATTTATGGTGAAGATGCATAAATTCTGTCATGGAGATATGATCGTATTTGCTTACAGGGTGCTGACCCAGAATGCACTAGAAAAATTATATACAGGATACATATAATTTTACCTTTCTAAAAATCTGAAAAACTTGGAATTCCAAAATACAACGTTTCCCATGGGTTTAAATAAAATAATATTTAAATAAAGGATGGTGGTCTTGTCCTAAGTGTTCTGAGTGGGAAGAGGTCTAAAAAGAAGGAACACATTCTGGCTTTGCAGAAGGAAACATGAACTGCAAATCAAAAAGTTTGGTGTGCTTCACGTGGAAGGGAAACCCAAGGGAGCTGTCAGCGTTATCCATTACAGCATGAAAAGGAGGAAACCAGTGCAGCAAGTGACAAAAATCAGTCACTAGTCATACTCCTAGATCAAGCGCCCATCATTGTCCATCAGTGAGGCCGAGGTCCAGGTGAGCACAGAGCAGAGGCTATAGACAGCCTACCCTTCTAGAACCTTATCTCTTCACCCTAGTGCTTTTACTAGTGTCTCTTCATTTACACTCCCTCTCCCCATCTATTTACTCTAAATAATTCCTCTTCTATTTTTACAAATTCCATACTAGTCACTACTCAGAATTCACTGATGGTGATAGTATGTTTAAGGAATCTAAAAAGAGGGGTGCCTGGGTGGCTCAGGCCTCTGGCTCTTGGTTAAGCCTCTGGCTCTTGATTTTGGCTCAGGTCATGAACTTGTGGTTTGTGAGTTCAAGCCCCATGTTGGGCTCTGTGCTGACAGTGCAAAGCCTGCTTGGGATTCTCTCTCTCCCTTTCTCTCTGCCCCTCCCTTGCTTGTGCTCTCTCTCCCTCCAAAAATAAATAAATAAACTTTTTTAAAAAGCTAAATATAAAAAAAAGAAATTTAAAGTGAGCAAAATTAGTTTAATTCTGGTTATCCTTTAAAAAAATTTTTAATTCTGGATTCAGATTGTCTAAGTTCAAATTATGGCTCCACCACTTCTACATATGTGGCTATACTGAATTATATAATCTCCTTGTACCTCAGTTTTCTCATTCATAAAACAGGGGAAGTAGGACCTATCTCATACAGTTGTTGAAGAATTAAATGAACTAATACAATGTGAAGCACTTAGAACAATGCTCAGCATATTGTGAGTGCTCCTTAAATGTAAGCTACTATTCTGAAGGTGTCTACAACTGTCTTCTATGAGCTCCATACAATGATAATATAGTTTTTTCCCTTATAGGATTCCTTATGTACAGTTTCCTAAGATGGTACTTACTATAAGGACATTTGATGGCCAATAATTATTTGCTAGATATAAGATGAAGAAGACTATAAAAAAAAACAGATGCACAATCAAAACTCAGTATGAAGTTACAATCTGCTTTCATATACATTGCAGACTATAACATTCTGATGGTGAGTACAATTTCTCCCCCTCCTCTTTCCTCTTCTTACCAATTTATTTTGAAATCTAAGAAATAAAATAAAAAGAGAATAATAAAACATGGTATAAAAATTTCAAAATAAAACCATCAGGCAGGAACAAATCTTTGAGGAAGTCCTTTAAACTATATTAACATTTTGTTTTCAGACTACTCATCTCTTAAACATTAATGCAAATAACATTAACCACATGGCCCAGCTAAGAAGGTACTAAAAACAACTAATTCTACATTAAATTGACCCCCAATTACTTACACATTGTGACTAGAAATCTTTTGGAAGACATATCCTTTCCCAGTATCCCACAAACCTATTCCATTCAGAGTCAGACCTTGGAGTCCATACTCCTTGACCTTCCCCAAGACATCAAAAATAATACCTGTCCAAACTGGCATTTGGGTCATCTCCACCAGTGCATTCATAATTCAGGGGTGCATTTTTAGTGCCCCCTACTGAGTCAATGGTTGTAGAGAAGAGGCTGGGAACCCCACATACTTATCTATTTCTCTCTCACCTACTGCTCTGACTGTGTAATTAATGTT
The DNA here is from genome assembly GCA_030068075.1 of Paguma larvata. NCBI lineage: Eukaryota > Metazoa > Chordata > Mammalia > Carnivora > Viverridae > Paguma > Paguma larvata. Next base: position 91,692,115 of record CM057823.1, read on the forward strand.
GGGGCTATTATGATTTTTTTTCTAGAGTCATCTCTAACTGGACTGACCTATGTTCATCTCAGATATTTTCTCTCCACCCTACTTTATTTATCAAAGGAGTATTCTCCAAAAAAAAAAAATGCCCAACTTAAGGAGAAAAAAAAATTATCACAGCTAAATGTGGGTTTAAAACTGAAGAGACTTGAGATTGAAAAACTGCCAGTTCTTGCTGCTCACTTACTCACATGAGGGTTTACAGCTCCTGAAATCATGCCAGGACTTTGAAAATGAAAGCTTGCAGTTAGGAAACGATGGCTCATGACAGCAAAGATCAGTCATGTGATAGGCCAAGCGTTTTCCGTCATTGCCTTCCTCAATCAGACAGGGCTCAGAAACAGAGGTTAATCGGTCAGATAGCATCCACAGAGGCTGAGGGCAGCAGAATCAGACTGCAGCAATTAATCATTTAACTGCTTTCTGATTCACTTTAAATGTCTTTTAAAAAGATATTAAAGAAAAACATTATTGAAAGGACATTTTAGACTATTTAATAAAGATCCAATATACCCTTTGTGAACCAGAAAATAAATGGATCTCTGGCCCAACTCTGCTCAATGTTTTCTTGGGCAAGATTTACTTATATAGAAGAAGGAGTGACAGAGTCTCTGCTCCAGGCAGGAGAAAAAGCATGTATAAATGGACTTAGGAAAGAAAGCATGGGTGTAAATAAAAATAGGTTTTTTTGTGTGTTTGGCTGCTTTTTTTCTCTTTTTCTTTTTCTTTTCTTTTTTTTTTTTTTTGGCTAAAATGTAGGAAGTGTGACTGAGGTTGATAGAAAAGCCTACATTTTAGAGGGCCTTGAATGTCAAAATAAAAGGGCCTAGACTTAATATATTAAGCAATGGAAGCCACTGAAGATTTTTGAGGAGAGAAACAGTATGAGTAGGGAACAGCATGAACTATGCGGTCCATCAGCCCGAGGTTATAATTCTAGCTTTGGCCCTCATTTCCTGGTATAAAACACATTATTATCCTTTTGGAGCTTCTCAAGTTATACAGTGATAGTGGTAATACCATTTCCAGGGTTACTGCAACATTAGAAATAATATATGTAACATACTCACCCCAGGGCTGGGCACAGAAAAAAGTACGTATTAAACAGTGTTGTTCACTGTTACTACTGTTGTGCTCTGAGTAGGAAGGTAAAAGAGGAAGAGATGAGAGGAAGGAGACCAGAGAGGTTCAGGTAAGAGACAGAGAGGCTAGACTAGATAGAGTGCAGGTAAGGAGAGTGAAAGAGAAAATGAGATAGAAAACAAGGGATACTACAAAGGTAGAATCCAAGGAAACGACTAGGAAAGACTAACTTACCCAAAGTCATTTGACAATGACTGGATATGACCAAGGGAGAAGGAGCAGCCACAGAGGCTCCAAGAAGCAGTCCGAGATAAGTATCACGCAAGTCAGAGAGATGCAAACTGCTATGGAGATCCAAAATAAATAATAAACACAAGTAAATGCCTAACACTGAAATTGGATTTCTAGAATGACTGCAGAAATAACCAAAACCATATTCCTTGCTGCAATGATCCCTTCTTTATTCTTAATAATAAGAACTTCCCTGAGAACAATTTCAAATCCACAGGGCCAGACGGTTGGGACCATGACGTTACTCAGCACTCTGCACCAGGCAGGGTCCTCTTTCTGTATACCATCACGATGCCTCATCTCTTCACGTCCACTACAGAGGTCCCCACCATTTCCTTAGGCACTTCCTACTAGCTTCATTGTTGTCACTCAGTACAGATAACTACTGATGCTCTCAGGCTAGAAATGGGTTCCCCATAAGACTCACCTACTTGGAAAACAGGTAGAGAAATACCTGGCACTTCAGAATAGCAGAGCAGTATATAATATCTTACTGCACCTGACATTTTCACTACTCATTGTGTTAGAAGTTTCTTCAGGAAGCAGTCTTAATAATTTTTCACCACTTTGCTCTGTGGGGATTAATATTACTTTCTTATACATATGGGCCCCTTGTCCAGCACAAGCTTCTGTCCCCATCTGGGTCATTGTGGATTTCAGCCGTGTCAGCTCCATATAATTCACAAAGGAATCAACCCACAAACATTTCCCAGCCATGTTTGTGCCTGCCAGAACACACAAGGGAAACCTTACAGCTTATATAAATGGACTTTAATTTTGCAGTATACCTTTTGGGATGTATTTTTAATTTGTTAGAACACGTAGAAAAGCTGACAAGCCATTTTGCACCTTCCAGGAAGCTTCTCCTTTGCACAGGCTGCCCTAAAGGACAGGACAGGGCAGGGCAGCACAGGCTGCCCACAGGACTGCGCTGTCTCCCAACTCACCACCTGATCGCTCTCCCTGCAGGATCCCTTCCACCTGAACTCACTCCTGAGCAAATAGAAGCTCTAGTTAAAAGACTATGTGAAATTTTTGTTCCCACATCACTTTCCTCTTCCTCACTAATGCTGGTTTCTTTTGAACATCTCTGAGAAAATACTGAATATGATTTAACTTCATTTTATCATTAACTTCAGGACAAATGTCAAGCTAACTTATTTCTGTTTAATGACATAGTACTTCCTATGTAACCTGATGGGCTCCAGAATAATACAATTCAAAATATGGCATTCTGTAGGTAACAATGTTTTATGCTTTACAACGAGGAGTAGAACTTGGGGAGGGAGGTGATGACAATAGGAGGTCAAAAGATTTTCGAAGTTGACTCATCATAAATAGGAAATGTTTTTCTTAGATTTCACAATATTCTTAATTTCAGGGACATTTGGCACAAGGTGCTAAATAGGCTCTATGAAGAGCTGATTCTGCAATGGTATGCAAAATATTTCTCATTATCCAAATTACTCCTCATTCAGAGTAGAGATTGATACTTACGGTTAAAGTTTGTACTTTTTAATCTCTCTATACCAGAGCAATATTAATGGTAAACACCTACTATTTATCTAGTGCTACTACCTCTATTTTACTCCTTTGTCGCTCTTTGTGAAATAAGGTATTATCTTACAGATGGAAAAACTGAGCCTTAGAGAGGCTAACTTATCCAAGGCCAGACAGTCAGTAACTGGGAAAGTCAGAACTCGAATTCAGGTCTCTTTTATACCAGAGTTAGTTAGAGTTACAAGTCATTGTAACTCACTGGAACCATGGTCCCCACAAATGACACTCCAGGAGCGCATAATGGAGAATTCCAGCTTGTATCTGTGATTAAGAAAAAAAAAGCCTCAGTACTTACTGAGTATATTACTTACTAAGTAATATTCTATATTATTTACTGGCTCCACACACATTTATGAGCATGTAATGACCTTAACCATTTCAAGAAAGTACATCAGTTCTGTGATATTTATTGACTTCTTACTCTACAAAAGGAACACAGCTAATTAATCACTAAATGAGGGGAATCGTTGAGAAAAGTAAGATGTGGTCCATTTCTCAGGGTACCCACCATCTAGCTGGGTGGACAAGCCCTAAATACATGCTACGTATATATTTAGATAATACCAAAAAAGGCATTGCAAAGCTTGATAAGATTCAATACCAAATTTACAATACAGAGCAAAAGTGCTACGGTGAGTCAGGTGAGTGAGAATTCTCTCCAACCAGTAGGAGTCAAGGAAGACTAGATCAGAGAAATGGGACTTGTGGTAAGAACTGATGGATGGGGTAAGACTTAATGAGGTTGGAGATTGCTGAAAAGTGGAAGGGGCACCGAGGAGAAATGAGAAAGAATCCCTGGAGTAGACGAGAGGTCTCGGCTCCACAGTCTTGCATCATTCACTACAAGGTGTTTGATTGGAATACAGTGTGAGCCCAGATAGTTAAAACACAATGACACATTGTTATAGGCTGAACTGTGTCCCCCTTAAAGTTCATGTGCTGAAACTCTAATCCCTAAAGTGACTATATTTGGAAATAAGGCCTTTGAAGAGGTAAGTCAAGTTAAATAAGGTCATAAGGGTAGGCCCCTAATCCAATAGGGTGGGTGGGTGGGTGGGTGGGTTGGTTTATTGGTGTGTGCATGTATGTATGTACGTACGTATGACTGGTATCCTTATAAGAGGAGATGCTCAAGTGTACAGAAAAGACCACATGAGGACATAGCAAGAAGGCAGCCATCTACAAGCTAAGGAGAGAGGCCTCAGGAAAAAGTAACCTTTCTAACACTTTGATCTTGGACTTCCAGCCTCCAGAACTGTAAGAGAATATATTTCTGTTGTTTAAGTCACCCAGTCCATGTTTTTTTTTTGTTATGGCAGCCCTAGTAGACTAATGCACACACCTTCAGCTATTTCACATATAACTTCCCTACCCTGGCTGGGCCTGCCACTCCTCTCTTATGCTATCCTTGATCCTAACTGTCGGAGAGTTTAAGCCTGTAGTAGCAGATCTCTGAAAAGGGAGCTATTCCATTTGGTTATCATGACGACCTCTGTTGTAATACTTGGACCTCTGAAATCAGCTGAAGGTGATCTACGGCAGTGCACTTCAAATTCCCTATGGCGAAGGACCAATTATCCCCCATTCCTTTGCTGACAGATATAGGATCCTACTATACATGTCAGATAGGTAGCAGCAGCTGCAAGCAACTTGTCACACAAATTTAATAACACCCTGTTCAATAATGTCCCCTGATCAGGTGCGTGGATATTGCAGCCAAGCAGTAATGTGCTGGTAAATGTTCAGTACCCGGTTGTTAGGGGTGGGAGGAGTCCTGATTTGTAGCATTTGCCCATTTTTGTGATGAAAATACCTTCTGCCATGGCTGATTTCCAGTTACGAACATGAAGTCGTAGGAGGAAATGTCCACATCAACTCTCTCCAGCCGGTACCACCCACCTCTTGCATATCACTGAGCAATGTCCAATTACTACAAAATTTCAAAATACTGACATTCTGTACATTTTCAGAAGGCAAATCACATTTGTATGATACTGATCTAAATTCCTTAAGTGTAAAAGTCCCCCAAGAGGTGCCCAAAAGTTTGTTAGCTCACTATTTTATCAGAATAAATTCTGGACCCACAAAAGTCCCAAGAAAACATTTTCAGAAAGGACCTATTTATCCACAATAGCTATGAAAAAATGGCAGGAGTTCAGCTCTTGTCTTCTTTTTCTCTTTTCTTCTTCTCTCCATCTAGAAATATCCCAAAGACCTTCTCCCTATCTCCTCATTGGTTTTTTCCCTTCTCTTGATTTCCTTTGCCTAAAGGATGTTCTTCCCTGTCCTTTGCCTCTCTTCAACATCACAGTCAAGTCACAACATTTCCAATGTCCACTTTCTTTCTCCTAACTTGGCTTTATTGGGAGGATGGGATCCTAGCCTTTGTTACAAGGAGCGATGAGAGGATAAACCCACTCAGACAACTCAAGGGTAAAATCCAAAGCAATCAGCAGATTTAAAGGGCTCACAGGAATAAAGGCAGATAATACAAAGTTACATTAGCCCTCTTTATTCTTGCATTCGCAGAACTAATTCAGCTTTGTTCTTTTCCTTTGTTTCAAACACAGAGCTAGCCATTAGTAAAATATTCAAAGACTGTGGAATACAGAAAGGGATAAACAGTGATTGGAGTGGGAGTGATCAGCCCAGAAGTCCAGACAAGAGGTAATTAGGGCTGACTTTGGGAGGTGGCCATGAGAATAGAGACAAAAACACAGATACAAGCCATAAAGCCATATTTTGAAGTAAAATCAACAAGATTGGACTACTGATTAGAGATGGAACAGCAAGGGCAAGGAGGAAGATGGCACAAGTTTTCAAACACGGACTGTAGCCAGATGAGTCATCCTGTAGCTCAGCTTCAATTGAGTTACTCAAATGAGGAAAAAGTCTTTGATGGCTCCAAGCCCACTGCACACAGAATAAAGTCCACATTCCTATATAAGGACTGCCACAATTTTGCACCAAGTTATCAGCAAGTTCAGACTCATTTATTCAACACTTATTGAACAGCTACTATGTATTATGCTGGATCAGGGAATTAAAAATGGGAAAAAGGCACAGTTCCTGACCTTGAAGAGCTCAGAACGTGAAGGGGGTAATCTTCAAATAAATTAATACACATACGTATGTTCAAGCTCTGTTCACAACGTCCTGTTCATCTGAACTCCCTTTTGTTCATTGACTTCGTGCTATATACCAGAGACTTCTTTCAGCTCTGGAGAGCCTGTCAAGTTATTTTGATTCATTTCTTAATCAGATATACAGATTTATTGATTTGGGATTGTCTGCATAGAGAGTTGAAGCCACAGGGAACCTCAAAACAGAAAGACTGAAGAACAAGAAGAGAACCAACATCAGACTTTCAGAGTAATGCTTATATTTCAAGGACTGGGAAAAGGGAGAGCCAGAGTGGCCAAAGGAGTAACCAGAGAGGGAGAAGAAAAACAAGTGAGTCACAGAAGCTGGGATTGGAGAGTTTCAAGAATAAAGAAGAATCTGAACTGTATTCAACACAGCAAAGGGTAAGAGAGTGAAGACTGAGAAAGACGCCACATAGCTAGGCACTCATTTCAGGTGATAGATGGCAACGATTAATGAACTGGCTGAGGGAAAGAAGTTTGTGAAGGACAGATTAAAGATACATAATAGAGCAGGAGAGTACTTTACAAAGTCTCTGGAGCAGGAATTAGGGGGGTACAGAATTCATGGGCACAAGTGGAAGGGTTGGCTTTGGAGAGAAGAGAGACATTTCTTTATCAAAAAGAAGGAATGACAGACACATATGCAGAGACACAGGGTAAAGAAAGGTTACAGAGGCCCTGGGGAGGGAGTGGTGGTTAGAGTCAGATAATCCCACGTTTGAATCCCAGTTCTGCTATTTACTTTCTGTATCATATCTGCTAAGTTGCTCAAGCTCTTTGATCCTTAGTTTCTTCATATTTAAAATGAATATAGTAGGGGCACCTGGGTGGCTCAGTCAGTTAAGCGTACGACTTCAGCTCAGGTCATGATCTCACGGTTCGTGGGTTCGAGCCCCACGTCGGGCTCTGCGCAGTCAGCTCAGAGCCTGGAGCCTGCTTCCGATTCTGTCTCCCTCTCTCTCTGCTCCTCCTCCACTCATGCTCTGTCTCTCAAAAATTAAATAAACATTTAAAAATTAAAAAAAATGGATATAGTAATGGCTTTCTCATTGCGGTTGTGAGCTTACTTTGAGAAAATATATGTGCCACCATATATTTTCCTTACTAGTATAAGGTACATACAGGATCACATAAATTCTAGTGGCCCTTCCCCTATCTGCTCACACGGGACTGTGGCCCTTTGCAAAGTAGTCTTGGAAAAGGTGCTCACAAGCAAGCCCATGTCACTGAACTTCAGTGGGTCAGCCAAGCCTCTGTTGCTCTCAAACTGCTACAGCTGAGGTCCTGGAACAACTAGGATGCCAAATCCAAATACACTGCCTTGTACAACAGCGTTTTGCTGAAGCAGCATTTTTAGGTTTTACTTACAGTCTTTCTCTGACCCATCCTTCACCTGTTTCAGTCAGGGCCTGGATCAAAACCTGAGTGACAAGTGCTATACAAACCTAGCATTATCCCTCCTCTCCCATAACCAGCACTGAGTCAGGTTCAGGAGGCTCTCTATTCTTCATATGAACACATTTTTGGTAGGTCCACCCCATTAATTTGCTATACACCTCCTGATATGTATTAGTCCCAGTCTAAGTTAGGATAGAATCTGGCATGCAGTAGGTCTCACTAAAAGTTAGGTCCTTTCTCCCTTAATCCAGCACCGTGGTTTTATTTATACTTCTGACTTGGAATATTCCTCCTCAGTCACATTTGAATGTGACACAGGTGCATCGTATCGGGTAAGCTGCTATGTTTAGTAATCAGCTCTCTGGTAGAAAAAGCAAGATTTTGTTGTGTTTGCCAGTTTCCATGGTGTAAACACTCCCACCATGGCCAATTTCAATCAACCAACATGACATCGACCACCTCGCAAAATTCCTGAAAATCTAACAATCAGTTCTCCCAAGCTGGTATGAGTTATCTCCAGCACATCACTTGATAGGTTGTCTGGAAGCCTTGGCTAGCAGCATATTGAATCAACTCTGAAGTTTGTGTCCATTTAATAAAGCTTTACACATATCCAGTTACTTCTCTGTAAAGACAACATCCCACCCCAGCTGCACTGCAATCCATGGGGATGAATTGCAAAGGCATCAAGTCTCATTTAGAGATCTTCACTATTTTCATGTGGTTTGGGAAAGGATTGTACTGAAATGGCATTTTGGCATTTTGAGGGAAACAGACACACCCTGACGGGTGAAATCTCAGGGATGATCAGTGAACAAAAACACTGTCACCAAGTAAGTAAACAGTGACAAGTTTATAAGATGCTGTTGGCAGTAGCTGGATTTCTCAGTGCTGAACACTTGAGTTGGGCATGGTGGGAGCGGCTGGTTAGCCATTTGTCAGGCAAAGTCAAAACAGCCCTCCAGCTACAGCACAGACGGCAGACTGCAGCTCGTCAGCATTTTATTTATGACTCCTAATTAGCAAGCAAAAAAGGAGGGAAGAAGTTCCCAGCTTGGGATATACATACTTATACACATATATTTTACTCAGAAATGATCTTTGTCAAAATAATTTAAATCCCCACAACCCCGAGAGGGAAATACTGTAATTTACATTTTATAGACAAGAAACTCCAACCTAAAAGGTAAGAGTAAATACCCCAATTTTACCACAAGTGATTCAGAGAAGTCAAGTGATTTTTCCATGGTAACACAGCTAGAATGTGGTAGCGCTGGCACTAACATAATCTTCAGACACTACAGCTCTTTCAATCATATCTTGGTTGGTTCTTATCTGGCATGTTAGTAATAGTTCTCCGACCTGGGTTAAAAATGAGCTGACTACCAAAACCATTACTTTTGTGAATAAACTTCTTGTTATGATAATTAGAATTAATGCTCTAGAGGGAGGGGAGTAAGGAACCCGCGATGACTAAGTGAGTGAGGTCAACTCTCTGCCTGCTTTTGAAGAACCTGGGGTCTTGTTTTATGACTGACAGAGTCTAAGCAGACACAGGGTAGGAAAAACAGAGCAGATGCCCAGAGCTCATGAGTCTGAAGTTATTCTGCTCTATAGAGAAGTAGTCTTCGAGCTACTAGGCCTTTGAGTATTTGTGAGGTAAAGGAAGCATCAGAAGCATGAGCAGGTCTAGTGACCATAAACACAGCAGATCGCTTACATCAACCATATATTTACAGATAGCATTAGAAATGGTTGCCACTAATACTTCTGATCACTGATTTGACAAAAATAAATAAATAAACCACCTCCCCAAATCAATATTTACATAATATAGGAAAAAAGTTTTGATTGACTGAAGTAATCTTTATTACAGGTTTATTTTGTTTTTAATTCCTGTGAAATCCAAAGGATAAAGTGTGTCTATTTATTCTCAGGGGGTCCATGCCTCACTAAAGAACCAACTGTAAGGCAGGAACTTGCAAGCTTTCTGAGGAAGCTTTACGGATGTCGCCGGTATTTCTGGTTCTCCACTCTTGCAGGGACACAGAAGGATGGCATTTCTCCATTCCTTTGAAGTTAAGCATAGTCATGTAACTTACTTTGGCCAATGATACATGATCAGATGTAATGTGTGTCACTTCTGCACTTCTGAGTGGAAGAGTTAGTTAAGAGTTAGTGCACAACTATCCATGCTCACTTTCTCTGCTACAGCTATTGTAATGACAGACTACCTGCCGACTGGGTTCCAGAGTCACCCTGTCAGGCAGAATCTCCACTGAGTTTTGGAAGCTGTTGTTATCACAGCATAACTTTACCTATCCTGATACAAGGGAAAAATAGTTTGGGGGATGAGTAAGTTAACTAAGAGGAAGAAGTTTTTAAAAAGCCTGAGGCTAAAGATCCCTGGATATTTTGAATTCCATTGGAAACTGGGGACTGGGAGTGCTGGAAAACTCAGTGTCTAAGGTGCTGTCCTTCCTGAAGTGGGCAAAAGAAGGTAGAAGTTGAAAAATTGAATGAATCTGTACCCTCAGTTTTCTAAACAGATGACTGGAAAGGATCAAGACTCCTGAGAACCTAGTATGAAATCTCCTGAGCTGAACATGGAATTGAGATCGAGTCAAATCAACTTAACGAATATCCAATGAATGCCTACTCCTTGTAAACACTGTGTTCAACATTACTAGAGATGCTTAGGAGTACAGAAACTCCTTCCTTCTTGCAGGGAACTTGCAGTCTAATTAGTGACAAACTTAACATCATAAGTGTCAAACTTAACATCAGTTAACATCAAATGATAAAAGTTTTAAATAAAAGCTTCACATAATGATAAATGTGTTTCCACAAAGTAGTGAAATTAATGACTAAATTCACCATACTGATGAGCTGAAGGGATTCAGTCACCATTGAAACCTTTACCCTAGGTTGTATACAGCTTCATCCTCAAAACCACAGTTAATATATCTCTGTCAGTGTCTTGTGGTTGAGACTGGTTATAAGTGGAAGAGATGGAGAGGATGTTCAGCCTTTCAAAGCAAATAGTAAAAGAAGAAAGAGTTCCTCAAGTTCTTGGTGGCTCAACTGGAAATATCCAAAAGCAAAAGACCTGCCTTGTTTTGCCACATGCTCTCAGTGTAATAGTGAAAGAACTAGACGAAGGCCAAGGCCAAGAAATGCAGCAGCTATCTGGCTGTCATATTCCTGTGCCCCACCTGGCCCCCACCCTTGCACCAGATGGCTTGGCTATGACTCGCAGGAATGCTGCCAACTCATTGGGCAACAGGTAAGGAGCCTATTGCTGCATATGTCATGGCACCTAGCGGCAGCACTTGAGAATCTGCCTTTGAATTAAAATATAAGTTTGAGGGGCACCTGGGTGGCTCAGTTGGTTAAGCATCTGACCCTTGATTTCGGCTCAGGTCATGATCTCACCATTCGTGGGTTTGAGCCCCTTGTCGGGCTAGTGCTGACAGTGCGGAATCTGCTTAGGTTTCTCTCTCTCTCTGCCCCTCCCCCACTTGTGCGTGTGCTTGAGCTCTCTCTCTCTCAAAATAAACATATATATTCACATATATATATATACATCTATACATATACATATGTATACACATACATACATATATATATACACACATAGTGTGAGATCTTATTAAGGAAAACTTGATACTAAGGAGACTAGTGTCTAATCCAACCATTTCCCTTCCCCAGCCTGGCCCAAACAAAACTGTGCTGTACAAAATTACATGACATCATGGTTCAAATGAAGTTCTGTTCCTCTTTCTCCATGTCTCTAGAATCACTGAAGGTTGAGTGTAAATTACCACCCCTAAGTGGATTCTTCAAGCAACATGACGAAATCTACAAAGAAGTAAAGAGGTGAAGAATTCATTTCTTACTAGAGTTTGAGCAACCCACTAGGTAGCAGCATTTTGACACCTGGACATCCAGCATCATTAAGTCTGAGAGAACACTGCTACTCTTTCCTTCATATGAAGAAAATGGCAAAGTTAGTGCCATCTACATCCACAGACTACCTGAAGGGAATAGCCGTGCCTACTGTCCAGGCTGGGAAGCACCCTGGGCAGGTAACTCAAGAACTACTAATCATAAAATGGGAAGTGGTCTGGCCTCCAAAGCTCTGTCTAGAAAGGGACTATGTGATTATGTCATTAACTGAGCCAACGTGTCTCTCTCACACTCCCTTCTCTTTCTGGAAATTGAATGGGTAATACAGGGAAGATAGTCATTGAATTGTTAGTGAGAATAGAAGCTGAAAAGATGTATACAGAGAGCACATGGCATGTTGGAAAGCTATGGGACAGAGGGTATGAGAGTGTCAAAGTCAAGACTAAGCTGAAGAAATGAGCTAAAGAAAAGGTACGCAGAGCTGAAAGCTAGGCCAAACTGGTGGCAACGGTTGTGGTTGCCAAATCAACTATAACGGATAGGGTGGGGGCAGGAACTCCCATGGCCGAGCTCTGCTGGACCTCCTAGTTTCAGCTTTCTCATGGCCTCCTGAACACTAGCTTCCCATGAGACTCCTATCTCCTGTATCCTGCCAATAAACTCCATTAGCAAAGTTGGCTTGGTGTGTCCCAGCTCTTGTCATTAAACTGCCTAAAACACAGAGGGCCACATTCTACAGACACATGGACACTGGCCAATGTAGAGAAGCCCTGATGCTCCTTCACCATGTCGCCAGATGTTTTTCACCCTAGGCATTTGATGCACAGCATGTCAGGTTATATTGTTACATATTTGTATAGGTTTTTGATGCTGTCTCAACAGCTATTTGTACCGTGGGATATTTTTAGCATGAGATGGGGGACATGCTGGAAGAATGGTTGGAGAAGTAGAGAATTGTCCTGGCTGGGGATGGTGTTACATTCTCCATGCTGTTTTAAGTGCCTTGCACACATACATGCTAAAAACAAAACAAAACACAACAAAAGGTCAATGATGCCATGTCAATCCGCCTCCCTGTGTTTATAAAAGACAAGTAGAGGCAATTGAAAATGAGGTCTCAGGGGACCTCTGGCAATTGAAACTCTTGCTCCCTCAGGGAGTATAGCGGAGAACACATAAGTGTACCCATGTGATCTCCACAGAGAGATATCACATAGGGCAGAAGATTTCAGGAAAAGAAAGAAAAACCCTTTCAAATCCATTTAAAACAATCCATGCAGCTGTTTCCTGAACTCTCCGGAAGAACTGAGATGCAAAATGCCATATCTCCTCTCCATCCTCCCCCCACCCCCGCCCTACAAACTGGCTTTCAGGTGACGCAATGATGAGACCTCTGCGGTGAGCGGTGTGGAGGGATGCAGCCAGCCAACAGAGCATGGGGTGCTGCCACCTCTTGGATATTTGTAGCCAAAGCAAGTCTCTGTCCCAGAAAGGATGTATTTCGGTGATATTATGAAATGTTAACGGGCAATCTGTTCTGAAATAATTGCTCAGTGTGTTGGCCTCCTTTTCCATTTTAGAATTTCAAAGGCATTGCAGGCAGAAAACAGTGCCAGCCTGTTAGTGGTACCTACACTGATTAAATCTAGCCCATCACAACCACAGCTACACAAAAGCTCTTTTTCTCAATTAATAAAATGCAATTAATGGTATCATTGAGAAACTCCTGACACTTCAATTTAGAGCTATTTAGAGCTTCAATTTAGAGCTGTGTGCAAATTCTAGGGCATGCATTTTTTATCTGACATGATAAACAGCACCTAATTTCTGGGATACTCCCAAGTTTCTGTAGGGAAAAAAAGAATGTTTACCAGAAACATACACAATAATGACAGCTTCCTTCTCCTTCTTCCTCCCGCCGCACCACAGACTCACACATGTGCAACCTGGTTCAGTTCCAGTTATTCAGTGGCTACATCATCTTCCTTGCCTCTGGGAAACCTAATACGTCCACACTGGAAATATCTAGGGTACTCTGAAGTAGGATACAAATTCTAAGGCCTTTATTGCATGATGGTCCTTCTGAAACATTTATATTGATCAGCCTAGTTCCTGAGAGGAAATAGGTTGTTTCTCTTATTCTCTCAGGTATAGGTCACTTGAGCAGTTGGGTTGTCATTTTTTTAATCTCCACATTTCCCTAAGGATAGCGAGAGGATGATTTAAACAGCAACATTAGCTGCTTTAAGGTAGATTTTCAAAGCTACACCAGGGGAGTTAAAAGCGCAAATCCTGTTATTGTTACAGGATTAATGCACAGAAGTCCCAGAATACCACTTTGGAAATGTAGCCAAGGAATATTATTTTAATATACTGTATGTTATTTTTAGACTCAGCTATAGCCCAATTATCAGCTGGCGTATCAAAAATGAGACAAGACAGATAGCTGTCTTTAATCCAAAATTCTAATGAGGTTTTTGGTGTTTGTATTTTCTCACCACTTAGAAATCTGGATATTTGGAGAAAAAGTAAAAGACAGAAACTGTAGCAGCTACCTCCTACCTACTTTGTTGCTATAGAGGCTGCTACTTAGAGTACTGATTCTATAGAATATTTTAGCATTGTTTTTTTTTTCCCTAGGCGAGGCAGGTGGTAGGAAAAGGAGGTATTGAATCATGGGGACCTCTTGACCACACTATAAAAAGCTGCAAATCAACCACAGCATACTAATGATTTCAAAGCAGCAAGTGAGGGTTCCTGCCATCGGTCATTTCTATTTCTGTTTTTACACATCTTAGATTATTGTTCAAAAATAACTATCTGCAAAAGGTCTTCCAGTTGGAGTAACTTTGCTTCCAAGTTGCCCTGTGGGGCTCAACCAACATTTATTGATTCTCTAGATGCCTGCTGTTGGGTTTTATTAAACGGAGCTTGTCTTTCCTTTTGGCCTTTGAGTAATTGCACAGATCAGAGATGACTACATCACTGTCTCTAGGCTACATCTAGTCTGTTAGATGATGGCCCCCAGAAAAACTCCTGTCTTTCTTTACTCAAGAAATACTCTACATTAACTTTCAAATCCCAGAGTATCTTCCATTATCTCAAAAGGTATTGCATCTTTCTAAAAAGTTCAAGCATGCTTGCACAGATTTGTTTCTATGTGGGGCAAGGTGATGGGACACATCCCCACTTGAATAAACTCTGGGAGGTCACTATGTCAGTAAGGAGAGTTTCACTTGGAACTCTCCCTGTATTTAGCTGCCAAGGACTTGCAGACCCCAGAGCCATCTCAGCAAACAAAACAGAACCCCTCTGGCACCATCAGTGACCACTAGCACTGACCTCGTTTTTTTGGAGCAGTTGTCAGGAGAATTAAATGAGTAACCTTGCAAGAAGTACAAGTGCTTGGCATGTTGTAGGTTCCCCTAAGTTCAGGAAGCAGCAGCACTAACAATTTATAAAATTTACCTTTTATATTTATAAGCATTTTTCAATTTATAAAATTATTTTTATTTATTATCTACCCAGAAATACACTGATAAGTCTTGCTAATGACTGTGGTGGGTATGCATGTGTTTAATTTACGACTAACTCAAGTTACATGTCAGCTTTCCCCATGTAATTTGTACATAGAAGTAGAGCTATAAATAGGATTGGAATGACATTTTCCATTTTAGTTTCTGGGGCATTGTTCATACCATAACTACCATTCATCTGTGTTTCTTAATCTCTGAAATGGAAGTGATTGGATCCTATACACTCAAAAACCAGAAGAATGCTTCTAGTTATATATTTAAGCATTTGTAAAAATAGATTAATCAATAATTCTTATGAATACCCATTATTTGTATAACACAATAAATTAGACACTAGTTATATATATTTTATGATTAGTTCCTCTTCTCAAAGACATTCATTTAAGAACTACCTAAGATACTTGTATACACCTATATTTTACCAAGAACAAAAATTTACCAGCACTTAGTGTAGAAGCACACCTAATATCTTTTAATTCCATATATTCACGTAATAAATACATAAATGAATGAACACTATGAATCGCTATCGATGAATTTCAACATCAGTAGGTACAATTAGAAGAATCTGAGAACTTGTTGCCCCTTCTACAAAATGGGAGGACTAGAACTGCATTGGAGAATTTTTATAAGGAAAAGTGAGACAATGTATGTGGAGGATTATGGTAGGCAGCCTTTTAAATGGCTCTTAATGATCCTCACCTCCTGGTTTTTATGCCCTATATAATTCCATGCCCTTAAGTGTGAACCAGTGATGTGCTTCTAACTAAGAATATGGCAAAGGTGATTCTGTGATGAGGTTATAAAAGACTGTGACTTCCATCTTGCTGGCACTCTCACCCTCTTGCCTGCAAAAGGCTCACCTGGTGAAGGACTGAGATAGACCTTCAAACAACAGTTTGTGAGGAACTGGGGCTTTAGTCCAATAGCCCACAAGGAAATTAATCCTGCCAACAACCCAAGTGAAAGCAATTTCTCCCTTAGTCCAGGCTTGAGATGATTACCCCCCCTGGGTAACATCTTGACTATAGCCTTGTGAGAGACCCTGAAGCTGAGGACCCAGTCAAGCCCACACCAGGACTCCTGACCCACAGAACCTAGCAGATAATAAATGTTGTTTTAAGGCATGCCATTTTGGGTAATTTGTTATGCTGCAGCAATAAGTAACTAATACAAGGACCTATTGTACCATGGCCATATTAAAGTATGCAATATAGAGAAGCCATATTATTTTGTAGTGGGGTTGTAAATTTAGTGGGCTTATGTATGAGACTAGTTTTTGAAGCTAGCAAATATACTCATAAGATTAACCTTACTAAGGAGAACAGCTAACTAGTTAGTCAATGAAAGGGAATGACTGGGACGCATTCTGCTGACAATCTCCTCAGCAAATACCAGGAAACAGTCCTGTACGGCAAACAGCAAACAGCAGTGATGAAGGACTGTCTCCAATTACATAACTTAGGTAGGCAAAGATGCAGTTAAACTCATCACTGCTGAGCAGGGGTTGAAATGGCAATGATCTCCTGGAATCACTTCTGTGAAACATTGGGAAGTATGGTTGCTTAGCATGAACCCTGGCCTTACAGAAATTAAATGACTACTTCAGCAGTCCTATTTTGAACTGTTCTCATTGCCTGCTGCAGACACTTGGCTCTCAATCCATTTTATAGAAGCACTTTCTGTTCCTTGGATAAAAGGAAGTACATAAATTTCAAGTGCCATATTACCATACATGCATGGTTCTGTTTGGGCACAAGCATGTTGTTCTTGTCATAAATTCTGACTCAGAACGGGAGCTCGGGATTTACCATCTCACTCTTTATAGTTACGAGATCGACTAAACTGATTACAAGAAGAAATATGTAAGCTTTGAAACTGTTCACACCAGTGATGTGGTTCAGTAGCTTGTAAAAGTGGCAAATAACAGCAAGCCAAAAGAAGGGAATTTCAGGAAAGACAAGGCTCTTAAAAACACTGGGTTGGTCCTATTCAGAACTTAGGAGCCATTGGTTCTCTTTGGAGCCTGGGATACTTTCTCCACTGCCTATTGTTGGACTGTGGTCCTTGGGAACATGGGTTTACTGCCCTATAGTCCTCTGTTCTGTGCACCAGAGTTTCTAGAACCTCTCAGAGAGGGAAAGTTCCAGTAAGTGAGGGACAGTCACTCTGGGGAATGGAATTTTCTTAAATCCTCTAAATCTTCAGCTAACGTGTGTGTGTGTGTGTGTGTGTGTGTGTGTGTGTGTGTGTGTGAATATGTTGGTTTGGTTGCTTTAGCGAGTCAAGAGAGATATTTAACCCAATTATAGACCTCTTTTGCCCTTCTCCAGGACCTCAGGCAGATAACACAACCACTAAGATGGAAGGCTGTGTAGGTAGACCACAAGGGTATGAACCCTAGCATCACTGTTTACTAGCTGTGAGGCCTTGAACAAATGCTCTAAATCCTTCAAGCCTCAGTTTCCTCATATGAAAAATAGTATATTACCTCCCTCATAAAGCTGAGGTGAAGATTAAATGTGATTTAGCACTGTGCCTGACACATAGTAAATACAATGTAAATGCTAATGTTTATAGTATTACTGTTTTTATTATTTGGTTAACCCTCTTTTCATGTGTCAAACTGTTAGCTCTTTGAGGACAAAGGATGTTGGGATTTGGATATAGATTTTTACACAGTTGGATATTTTTGAGTAATTTTTCAGTGAGTATACCTAGACTAAAAAAATCCCTGCCAAGTAGTCCTGAGAATGTCCTCTTTTCTATTCAATCTACATCCCTCCCTTGGTGATCTCATCCCCTTGTGACTTTAAATACCATCTGCTTGCTGACAACTCCTAAATTTATATCTCCAGCCTAGATCTCTTCTTGAACTCCAGTCCTGGTATCTAACTGCCTACCTGACATCTTCATTAGAATGTCCAATAAGTGTTTCAAACTCAACACAGAGTTTCAAAGAAGAACTCTTGATCTTCTGAAAAGCCCTGCCCACCTAGAGACTGTATGTCAGTTGGTGCTAATCCCACTAATTCAGATGCTCAAGCCAAAAACCTTGGAGTTTCTGTTTTTATGTTCAACTCATCAGAAAGTCCCATTGAGTCTACCTTCAAAATATATCTAGAATCTGGCCATTTTCCACCAATGTCATTGTTACCTCCCTAGTCTAAATAATCATCTCTCACCTCCAATAGCCTTCTTTTAGAAATAAAATTATTTTGAAAAAAAATTTAACTCTATATTCTGAACTTAAAATTGTTTTTTTTTAATTATTTTTGAGAGAGAAAACGCAAGCAAGGGAGGGGCAGAGAGAGAAGGAGACAGAGAATCTGAAGGAAACCCTGCACTGACAGCAAAGAGCCTGATGCAGGGCTCAAACTCATGAACTGTGAGATCATGATCTGAGTTGAACTTAGATGCTTAACCAACTGAGCCACCCAGATGCCCCTGAACTTTTTTTTTCAATATTTATTTATTTTTGAGAGAAAGAGAGAGAGAGAGAATGGGGCAGGGGCAGAGAGAGGGGGACAGAGGATCTGAGGCAGCTCTGTGCTGATGGCAGCAAGCCCAATATGGGGCTCGGTCTCGTGAACCATGAGATCATGACCTGGGCTTAAGTCGGACACTTAACCAACTCACCTACCCAGGTGCCCATCACTGAGCATTTCATCTTATACTTTCCATGCCCTGACCATGGAATTAGCCATTGGCCATTTCTCCAAGGACCCTGGCTTCTTTTAGTGCAGGATGGTATTTAGGAACCAATATTTGGGTGCTTGTTGTACTCATTGTTCCTAGAGGTCCATTGCCTCTAAGCTCTCTCAGTGGACAGATTGAAGAGATCTGTAGGTGTATATTCAAAGACACAAATGCACACACTTTGACATGTGTGTGTGTGTGGGGGGGGGATATATACACAAAGAAAGAGCGAGAGAGAGAGAAACTGAGAACCATGAGTTCATTCTGACACCTCCAATTCCAATCCAACACTTTGGAGTTCCTGCTAGCTTTTCCCCTTTCTGGGCTCATAAATTCTTCCTCCAACAGTGAGACTTAGTTTCTATTATCCTCATTATATTCACTTATATCGGTAATTAATTTATTAATTTGTTCAATATAATGAACACTCCACCAACCTGTCCATCTCTTTTGCCTACCACCTCTATATCACCCACTCTCTGCAGTATTCTCAGGTGCTGGTCCGCCAGTCTATACCTCCCCAACCCTAGCCCATGCCTCTGTATGGCTTCCCAAGCCCCCTTACTTCCCCACATTTTCAGCTTTCTCCTCCTCCCTTTCTTTCTGGCAAAGACTAGCAAGGAGATGGAGTTGCGATAGCACTCTCCACCCCCAGAGTTTATCCTCACTCAAGAACCAGAGTGACTCTGATAAAATGTAAGTTTAATCATATTCATCCTCTGTGAAAAACCCTCCATGACCCTCCATTTCACTCAGAGTAAAAACCAAAGCTCTGAAAATGGTCTAGAAGATCCAGCATGATCTGAGATTTGTTGCTTACCTTTCTCCCCTCACTCATTCTGTTTCAACTACAGTGTCCTTGCTGTTCCTCAAACATGCCTGACATGCTCGCACCTTTAAGGTCTTTGTCCTTGCTCTCCTTTATACCTAAAATACTCCCCATATAGCTGCACAGCTAACTGCCTTATCTCCTTCAAATCTTTGCTCAAATGCTACCTCAATGAGCCCTACTCTAGCTATCTTTTTAAAACTCCAATCCTTCCAGGCACCTGGGTGGCTCAGTCAGTTAAGCATCTGACTCTTGGTTTCGACTCAGGTCACAAACTCACTTCATGGGTTCAAGCCCCGTATTGGGCTCTATGCTGACAGTGCAGAGCCTGCTTTGGATTCTCTCTCTTCCCCTCCCCTGCTCTCTTCTCTCTCAAATAAATATTTTTTAAAAAGTCCAATCCTTCCAAGCACATTTGATTCTTCTTTTCCTATATTTTCCAACTATATATATTTCTACACATTTATCATCTTCCAACTTGCTATATAGTTTACTTAGGTATTAGGTTTATCAGTTATTATTTGTCCCCTTCAATACCATCCCCACTATAACATAAGGTCCTTTGGGGTAGAGTTTTACTTTTCACTGATGCACCCACGCACTTAGAAGAGTATCTGGTACATAGAAGGAACTCAATAGGTAACTTCTGTGTAAATGAATTAATTAATAAATTAACATAAGCATTATTATCTCTACTTATGAGGAAACTGAGTCTCAAGGAGTCAAAATAATTGTTCTAAAACTGACAGAGGTTAAAATAAACTGTCCAAGCTCACATACTTTAAAGTCATTCCTGAATTATACTCCAAAATGGCTTAATTTCTGAGCAATTTGGCAATTTAATAAGTATTAATTAATTTGAGTAACTCAGAATGGGCACCTCAAAAGTGCCTAACTTATCACCAAAAACATTCTAATAACTATAACAATATGATTTACTGTGTATTAGATATTGGTATTTCCTCAAAAAGAGAAACCTAGTTTGATTTTTTAAGTTTTAATTAAAATGTAGTTAACATACAGTATTATATTAGCTTCAGTGGTACAATATAGAATTCAACAATTTCATACATCACCTAGTGCTCATCACAGGTGCACTCCTTAATTCCCATCATCTATTTCACCCACTCCCTCGCAACCACCTCCCTTCTGGCAACCATCAGTTTGTTCTCCATAGTTAAGAGTCTGTTTCTTGGTTTCTCCCTCTCCCTCATTTTTCCCTTTGCTCGTTTTTTTTCTTAACTCCACATATGAGAAACCATGTGGTATTTGTCTTTCTCTCATTTATTTTGCTTAGCATTATATCCTTTAGCTCCATCCATGTCATTGTAAATAGCAAGATTCTCTCTTTTCATGGCTGAATAATATTCCACTGTGTGTGTGTGTGTGTGTGTGTGTGTATGTCACATCATTTTTTTTTTAATTTAAAATAGTTTATTTTCAAATTGGTTTACATAAAACACCCAGTGTTCATCCCAACATGTGCCCTTTTTTAATGCCCATCACCCCCTCTCCCCCCCCCATCTCCCTCACCCTCAGTTTGTTCTTAGTCTTTGAGAGTCTCTTATGTTTTATCTCCCTCCCTCTCTGTGTCTTTTTTTCCTTTCCCCTCTTCCCCTCCCCCTGGTTTTTGCTTAGTCTCACCAAGTCCACCTATTCGTGGAAACATATGGTATCTGTCTTTTTCTGACTGACTTATTTCACTTAACATAATACCCTCCAGTTCCATCCATGTTGCTACGCATGGCCAGATTTCATTTTTTCTCATTGCCACATAGTAGTCCATTGTATATATGTACCACATCTTCTTTATCCACTCGTCAGTTGATGGGCACTTAGTTTCTTTCCATGTTTTGGCTATTGTCGAAAGTGCTGCTATGAACATTGGGGTACACGTGCTCCTGTGCATCAGCAATCCTGTGTCTCTTGGGTAGATTCCTAGCAGGGCTATTGCTGGATCATAGGGTAGCTCTATTTTCATTTTTTTGAGGAACCTCCACACCATTTTCCAGAGTGGCTGCACCAGTTTGCATTCCCACCAACAATGTAGGAGGGTGCCTACTTCTCCACATCCTCGCCAGCATCTATAGTTTCCTGATTTGTTTATTTTAGCCACTCTGACTGGTGTGAGGTGGTATCGCAGTGTGGTTTTGATTTGTATTTCCCTGATGATGAGTGACATTGAACATCGTTTCAAGTGTCTATTTGCCATCTGAATGTCCTCTTTGGAGAAGTGTCTATTCATATCTTCCGCCCATTTCTTCACTGGGTTGTTTGTTTTTCGGGTGTGGAGTTTGGTAAGTTCTTTATAGATTTTAGATATTAGTCCTTTATCCGATATGTCATTTGCGATGATCTTTTCCCATTCCGTTGGTTGCCTATTCGTTTTGTTGGTTGTTTCTTTTGCTGTGCAGAAGCTTTTTATTTTGATGAAGTCCCAATAGTTCATCTTTGCTTTTAATTCCCTTGCCTTTGGAGACGTGTCAAGTAAGAAATTGGTGCGTCTTAGGTCAAAGAGGCTTTTCCCTGCTTTTTCCTCTAGGATTTTGACGGTTTCCTGTCTCACATTCAGATCTTTTATCCATTTAGAATTTATTTTTGTGAGTGGTGTAAGAAAGTGGTCTAGTTTCATTCTTTTGCAAGTTGCTGTCCAATTCTCCCAGCACCATTTATTAAAGAGGCTGTCTTTTTTCCATTGAATAGATTTTCCCGCTTTATCAAAGATTAGTTGGCCATATACTTGCGGGTCCATTTCTGAGTTTTCTATTCTATTCCATTGGTCTATGTGTCTGTTTTTGTGCCAATACCATACAGTCTTGATGACCACCGCTTTGTAGTAGAGGTTAAAGTCTGGGATTGTGATGCCTCCCGCCTTGGTTTTATTCTTCAGTATTATTTTGGCTATTCGAGGTCTTTTGTGGTTCCATACAAATTTTAGGATTGTTTGCTCTAGCTTTGAGAAGAATGCTGGTGCAATTTTGATTGGGATTGCATTGAATGTGTAGATTGCTTTGGGTAGTATTGCCATTTTGACGATATTTATTCTTCCAATCCATGAGCATGGGATGTTTTTCCATTTCCTTGTGTCTTCCTCAATTTCCTTCATAAGTTTTTTATAGTTTTCAGTGTAGAGGTCTTTCACATCTTTGGTTAGGTTTATTCCTAGGTATTTTATGGTTTTTGGTGCAATTGTGAAAGGGATTAGCTTCTTTATTTCTCTTTCTGCTGCTTCATTGTTGGTGTATAGAAATGCCACCGATTTCTGTACATTGATTTTGTATCCTGCAACTTTGCTGAAATCACGGATCAGTTCTAGTAGGCTTTTGGTAGATTCCGTCGGGTTTTCCATGTAAAGTATCATGTCATCTGCAAAAAGTGAAAGTTTGACTTCCTCCTTGCCAATCTTGATGCCTTTTATTTTGTTTTGTTGTCTGATTGCTGATGCTAAGACTTCCAGCACTATGTTAAATAGCAGTGGTGAGAGCGGACACCCCTGTCGTGTTCCTGATCTCAGGGGGAAGGCTTTCAATTTTTCCCCATTGAGGATGATGTTAGCTGTGGGCTTTTCATATATGGCTTTTATGATGTTTAAGTATGTTCCTTCTATCCCGACTTTCTCGAGAGTTTTTATTAAGAAAGGATGCTGTATTTTGTCAAATGCTTTTTCTGCATCTATTGACAGGATCATATGGTTCTTATCTTTTCTTTTGTTGATGTGATGTATCACGTTGATTGATTTGCGAATATTGAACCAGCCCTGCAACCCAGGGATGAATCCTACTTGATCATGGTGGATAATTCTCTTTATGTGTTGTTGGATTCGATTTGCTAGTATCTTATTGAAAATTTTTGCATCCATATTCATCAGGGATATTGGCCTGTAATTCTCCTTCTTTGCTGGATCTCTATCTGGTTTGGGAATCAAAGTGATGCTGGCTTCATAGAATGAGTCCGGCAGTTTTCCTTCCATTTCAATTTTTTGGAACAGCTTGAGGAGGATAGGAATTAACTCTGTTTTAAATGTCTGGTAAAATTCTGCAGGAAAGCCGTCTGGTCCAGGGCTTTTATTTGCTGGGAGATTTTTGATAACTGATTCTATTTCTTCACTAGTTATGGGTCTGTTCAATTTTTCTATTTCTTCCCGTTTGAGTTTTGGTAGCGTGTGGCTATTTAGGAAGCTGTCCATTTCTTCCAGATTGCCAAGTTTGGTGGCATATAATTTTTCATAGTATTCTCTGATGATTGTTTGTATCTCTGAGGGATTGGTTGTAATTTCTCCCTTTTCATTCACGATTTTATCTATTTGAGTTCTCTCTCTTTTCTTTTTGAGAAGCCTGGCTAGAGGTTTGTCTATTTTGTTTATTTTTTCAAAGAACCAGCTTTTGGTTTCATTGATCTGTTCCACTACCTTTTCTGTCTCCATATGGTTAATTTGAGCTCTGATCTTTGTTATTTCTCTCTTTCTGCTGGGCTTGGGTTGTTTTAGTTGATCTGCTTCTAGTTCCTTTAGGCGCGCTGTTAGAATTTGTGTTATTGATTTTTCTTGTTTCTTGAGATGGGCCTGGATTGCAATATATTTCCCTCTCAGGACTGCTTTTGCTGCGTCCCAGAGCGTTTGGATTGTTGTATTTTCATTTTCATTTGTTTCCATGTATTTTTTGATTTCTTCTCTGATGGCTTGGTTGACCCAGTCATCCTTTAGTAGGTTATTTCTTAGCCGCCATGTTCTTGGATATTTTCCAGGCTTTCTCCTGTGGTTGATTTCAAGTTTCAAAGCATTGTGGTCTGACAGTGTACATGGTATGATCTCAATTCTTTTATATTTATTCAGAGCTTCCCTGTGCCCCAGAATGTGATCTATCTTGGAAAATGTACCGTGTGCAGTTGAGAAGAACGTAAATTCCTTTGCTTCTGGATGAAGGACCCTAAAGATGTCTGTGAGGCCCATCTGTTCTAATGTGTCGTTCAGGGCTATTGTTTCTGTGGAGATTTTCTGATTTGTGGATCTATCCAATGCTGAGAGTGGAGTGTTGAGATCCCCTACTATTAGGACATTTTTATCGATGAGGTTGCTAATGTTTGTAATTAGTTGTTTTACAAATTTGGGTGCCCCCAAATTCGGTGCGTAGATATTTACAATTGTTAGCTCTTCCTGCTGGATAGTCCCTGAGACTATTATATAATGTCCTTCTTCATCTCTTATTACATCGTTCATTTTAAAGTCTAATTTGTCTGATATAAGTGTGGCTACTCCGGCTTTCTTCTGCCCTCCAGTAGCATGGTAGATAGTTTTCCATCCCCTCACTTTCAATCTGAAGGTGTCTTCAGGTTTAAGATGAGTTTCTTGAAGACAGCAAATAGATGGGTCTTGTTTTTTAATCCATTCTGTTATCCTGTGTCTTTTGATTGGCGCATTTAGTCCATTTACATTCAGTGTTAATATTGAAAAATATGGGCTTACAGTCACTGTATTATCTGTAAGTTTCATGTTTGTAAGGCTGTCCCTGGCAGTTTGTGTTCTTTGCAGGTTTGCCTTCATAGAATGCCCCTCAGGATCTCTTGCAGTGCTGGCTTATTTGTGATAAATTCTTTCAGTTTTTGTTTGTTGGGAAAAACCTTGATCTCTCCTTCTATTCTGAATGACAGGCTAGCCGGATACAGAATTCTTGGTTGCAGGTCCTTCTTGCTCATCACATTGAAGATATCCTGCCATTCCTTTCTGGCTTGCCAAGTTTCTGTAGATAAGTCTGCTACTACCCTTATAGGTCTCCCTTTGTATGTTAGGGTTCTTTTGTCCCTAGCTGCTTTCAGGATTCTCTCCCTATCTTTGTATTTTGCCAGCTTCACTATGATGTGCGTGCAGAAGGTCTATTCAAGTTACGTCTGAGGGGAGTTCTCTGTGCCTCTTGGATTTCCATGCCCGTTTCCTTTCTCATGTTGAGGAAGTTCTCAGCAATGATTTGTTCCAGAACCCCTTCGACTCCTTTCTCTCTCTCTTCTTCCTCTGGGACTCCTATGATACGGATATTGTTTCTTTTGAGTGCATCGCTCAGCTCTCGAATTCTCCTTTCCTGTTCCTGGATCAGCTTCTCTCTCTTTTTATCTGCTTCCTCTTTTTCAATGATTTTGTCTTCTAAGGCACTAACTCTTTCCTCTACCTCTTCAATCCGTGCTGTGGCTGCTTCCAGTTTCCCCTGTATTTCTTCTAATTTCCTCTTTAATTCTTCCTGCCCGTTTTTATGGTCCTTGAACTCTGCCGCGCGGGACCCCTTGCATTCTTCTAAGCTTTTTTCAAGGCCAGCGATTAGTTTTATGATTGTCATTCTATATTCATGTTCTGTTATGTTGCTTATATCTGTTTTCATTAATTCTTGAGCTGTCACTGCTTCTTGTGGATTCTTTTGAGGAGAATTCTTCCGTCTCGTCATTTTGGCTGGATGTGTTTTGGGTTGTTTCTTGAAGTTGCCCTGGAAAGGAAAACAGACTGACAGACAAACAGAAAACAGAAATACTCAAACGTACTAACAAATGATACAGACAAGCGGTTCACAACAGCAAAAAGAATAACAAATGACACTCTGAGGACAATGTCCTAAAATACCAGCTACACGGTAAGGACAGGGTGTGTACTGTGCTGGTGGCAGAGCGTCTACAGAGAGAATAATGACAGTTCCGGGGGAAAGAAGAAAATGGTCTTTGCCCGGGTAGAGTGGCTAAAGAGCTTAATCCAGACTGAGAGAAATCAGAATAAGGACGGTTACAAGGAAAAAGGAATGAAGACAGAAACTGCTCGGGTGAGAGTATGTGGCCTGGTTATTCCAGAGAGAGAATAAGGGAAGTACAGAAGGAGATGAAAAACATGCCTTTAGAGAGTGGAATAAGATTTTGTTTAAGTCAGCCAGGCCTCTGGATAGTCAGCTCAGGAGTGGGGATCAGTAAGAAGAATAACGGGGAGCATCTATTTTAAAAAGAAATGACCTGGAGTTACTCCAGGCAGCGGTCTGGACTTGGCCTCTGTAGCTCCCGCGGAGAAGTGTCACTCCTGCGCAGGTGGGCGTGGTTTAGTGTAGGCGGGAGTTCTCCACTGAGGCAGGGATGGCTCTGGGAGTGACTTCCTGGGGCTGGTGCTTGTGGGCCCGTAAGACAACAATGGCGTCCCTTCCGTCCTTTGTTCCCAGTCCCAGGGCTTCCACTCGCCCCCTTGTTTGTGTCCTTACTCCGCTATGGGCACCGGCGCAGTGCGGTCCACTGGAAGGTGGGCGCCTGCCTGCTTGCCACCCCCCAACCTTCTGGAAATGTGTCAGGGTTAGAGGTGCTCCACAGGCGACTGAGGGCACCCCCGGCAGCCGGTCGCGCTGAGGGCTCCCCGCTCGCCTGGCCGGGGCGACTTGTGCACACTCCCCACTCAGGCGACCGCGGTAGCAGCAGTCCCAGCGTTTGATCGCACCCCACAGGGCCCTCCGCGGCGACTAGTGCCTGATCCGGCCTCCGGCGGGCAGGGCAATGGTCCCCGGTCACCGGCTCTCCAGGGGATGGTGGCGCGACTGGCGCACAATCCCTGTTGAGGTGGTCCCAGCGATGCAGCGGTCTCAGCAGTTTTTCGCTTTCCACCGGGCGCCCCAGCGGCGACTAGCGCGCACTCCCCGTTCCGCCAGCAGCAGCGTGGCGGTCCAGCTGTTTTTTGCTCCCCACCGAGTGCGGCGGCGACTAGCGCGCACTCCCCGCTCCCGGCAGCAGCCCGCGATCCCGCGGTTGTTCGCTCAGGGGGCCGGAGGCAGCAGCGGTGCCTGGCGCGCACTCCGCGCTCCAGCGATAGCAGCGGCCGAGGTCCCGCTATTGCTCCCTCCTCACGCTGCTGGCGGCTAAGCAACTCTGGGCCAGGCGGGCTGACTGTGCCTCCGTCCGCGGTCCCGCACAAGGAGAGTTCTGCTGGGTTCTGCTGTTAGACACAGAGCTTCTCCTCCTAAGCCCTGTCTTTAGGGGCTGGATGTTGGTGGACTCCCCCTCTCTGTAGCTCTCCTTCGGATGTTGGGGACTTTCCCCGCTGTCCCCGGCTCACCCTCCCCCCAGCTTAGTTTCCCGAGTTCGTTTTGTCCTGTTCTCGGTTAGACTCACGGTCTTAGGGCGTTGTCTATGTTTCTTGCGTTCCTTGTAAGCTGCTACACCTTTTCTGCCAGGTTCTTGGAGTTGAGAATCTCTCTGTTTCAGTCCCTCTCAATTCAAAAAAACAAGGGAAACTTTGGTCCTCCCTACTC
Organism: Paguma larvata; assembly: GCA_030068075.1. Taxonomy (NCBI): domain Eukaryota; kingdom Metazoa; phylum Chordata; class Mammalia; order Carnivora; family Viverridae; genus Paguma; species Paguma larvata. The sequence continues at coordinate 91,719,854 of CM057823.1, forward strand.
CTCCGCCATCTTGGTCCCCCAACCTATGTCACATCATTTTTATCCATTCATCTGTCGACAGATATGGGCTGCTTCCATAATTTTGCTATTGTATATAATGCTGCTATAAACATAGGGGCGAATGTATCCCTTTGAATTCATGTTTTTGTATTTTTTGGGTAATTACTATACCTAGTAATGCAATTACTGGGTCATAGGATAATTCTATTTTTCACTTTTTGAGGAACTTCCATACTGTTTTCCAGCATGCCTTTACCAGTTCTCACCAACGGTGCATGAGAGTACTTTTTCTCCACATCCTCACCACCACTGGTTTCTTGTGTTTTTTATTTTAGCCATTGTGACAGGTGTGAGGTTATATCTCACTATAATTTTGACTTGCATTTCCCCGATAATGAGTGATGTTGAGCATCTTTTCATTTGTCTGTTGGTCATCTGGTTGTCTTCTTTGGAGAAATGTCTGTTCATGTCTGCTGCCTATTTTTAATTGGATTATTTGTTTTTGGAGTTTTGAGTTATATAAGTTTTTTATTTATTTTGGATACTAACCCTTTATCAGATAAGTCATTTGCAAATACCTTCTCTCATTTCATAGGTTGCCTTTTAGTTTTGTTGATCATTTCCTTCACTGCACAGAAGCTTTTTATTTTTATGTAGTCCCAATATTTATTTTTTTACATTTGTTTCCCTCTTCTCTGGAGACATATCTAGAAAAATGTTGCTATAGCCTATGTCAGAGACATTACTGCCTGTGCTCTCTTCTAGGATTTTTATGGTTTCAGGTCTCACATTTAGGTCTTTAATCCATTTTGAGTTTATTTTTGTGTATGGAGTAAGAAAGTGGTCCAGCTTCATGCTTTTGCATGTAGTTGACCAGTTTCCCCAGCATCATTTGTTGAGAGACTGTATTTTTCCTATGGGATATTCGTTTTTCTTTGTTGAAGATTCATTGACCGTATAGGTGTGAGTTTATTTCTGGGTTTTTTATTCTGTTCCTTCAGTTTAGGTGCCTATTTTTGTGCCAGTCCCATACTCTTTTGATTATTAAAACTTTATAATATAATTCAAAGCCTGGAATTGTGATACTTCAAGCTTTGCTTTAAGAAAAACTTACTTTTGTCACAAGTTAAGAGCAGGAACAGAAAGAGGTTCTTGAGAAATTGACAAAAATCTCACAGTCACTGAGATTCTCAAGATGATTTATTGTATACTTCCTAATTCTACTTCTCTTATTGGGTCAGGCCAGAACTCCTGTTAATGAAGCACCTCCCTAAGGATAAATGATTTTCCATCCTTCCCAATAAAGAAGAAAAACAGAGTAAAATCTCTGTTTTATACACAGGAATGCTCATCATGGCATTATTTATTATAGTAAAATAGTAAAAGAAACCAGTGTCTACCATGTGGGAATGGTTAAGTAAATGGTGGTATGTGCTTTTGCTAATAATTGGATTTGTACTTGTGGTCCTCCAACCAAAATCTACGTCAGATCCCCCCGGATTAAACTACAATCACAGATAACATTTACTGAGTACTTATTATGTGTCAAACAATGTTTCAAACAATTTATATATCTCTTTCAACCCTTACAAGAACCCCATGTGACAAATAGTATTGTTAACACTATTTTGCAAATGAGGAATTTAGGGCCCAGAAAGGCTATGAGTAGACTACTGAAGGAAATGGCCTTTCTATCATGCTAGAAATGTAGAGACAGAGATACTTGGTCTCTCACTCTTATCTCTCCCTTTTATCAGCCTGAGTCCAATCAGGAGAAAGATAGTGAGATGAATAAGAATGTTTAATACAAAGAGTTATTAACTCTATCTGGAGATTGGAGTAAAAAGCAATTGGCAACTAAAAAGTAAAGAGAATTCTAAAGAATACGGGAATAAGGAGCATCCATTACCCATTCCCACCCCCCCCCCCCCCAGAGCTGAGAGACAGTGCCCAAGGAAGGACACGAGTCTCTCACCAACCAGGGTTGAAATCCAGACCTCAGTGGAAAAGGCACAGTCAAGGTTCAATGAATAGCAGAGAAATCGTCATGGTTCCATTTTGACCAAACTTGCTGGAAATCTACTCTCTGAAACTTACTAGAAATACATTCTCTAGGGTGTTGGGAAGCTGTTCACAGGTGGTGCCTCACTGAAGGATTTCCACTAGACAACCACTAAGAATAGGTAAAAGGGTAAGCTGCTAGTCATTGGATGCTGCTAGCTACCACGCATGGCAGGAGCCAGATGCTTGAGAAGTCAGACTAGGAAGCAAAATTCTTTCTCCTGCAGTGTCTCTCAAGCACTCTTTACTGACAAAGCTTAACATGGTACCATCTGGCAAAGAAAAAATATTTAAAGGGCCTATATCCATTTTTTCAGAAGTCAACAAAGAGTGAATTTGTAACTGCAAAGCAATAATTTGATAACTGACATAGCCTCCAAGACAAGAACACCACTTATTATTGCTAAGTGTGGTTCCAAGAAAGTTCAGTGTTGTAGTAGTTATCTTCAACAAAGTGCATGGTTTGTTGTAAATTCTACCAAGGATGCAAAGGGTGGTGAAAGGGTTGTGGAACCTTCCATATCCAGAGATCTACTATGGAGAGTGTCAGCTGACAATATGCGCCACATTTGGATCAGTACAGTGCAAGAGAAGCTATGCTGATATGTGCTATATCCACTTCCACCTTCTGAATACAACTTGCTGTCCATAAGATTTTATATTCCTGCTTAATTTGGGAACATAAACAAAGCTGACTCTATGCATATGTTGTAGTATTCTCTAACAAGCTGTGTCCTACCTGAAATGCTACAGGACTCCATGGAATGTTATGCAACCATTTAAACTTGTTATTAAAAAGGGTTGATGGTAAAATGGAAAAATGCTTATGTTATAATTCAAGTGAAAAACGTAGGGTGCAATACTGTAATATTTGAAACAATCAAAACTGCATATGAAAGTAAGGAAGAGAGAAAGATATCACCCAAATCAGTTAATGTCTCTAGGTATAATCAGAGTAATTTTTTCCTTTTCCTATTATTTTCCTATATTTTACCAATGTTGCTATAGGGAGTGTGTACTAGTTATAACTTTGGGGCAAAACAACTTATCTAACAATAACAACCACAAATATTATATGTGTATGTGTCTTGAAGTCTTAAACTGAGACAAGGTTTGGGATCCAGAATTTGACAGAGTATCTGAACCAGTTCCCTATGGTTTACCCAAGGTAAGGTGACTGGATTTAGAACAGTTTGACTAATAGGTTATATAGATTGTCTACCCTGGATGAGTTAGAAAAGGACAATATATTACAAGAGAAAATGATTCCATTTCCTGAATATAAGAGTTACTGAGACCTATACATATATCTGAGTAGGATATGGGAGAAAAACCAAATATAAAGAATTAACCAGCCAAAGATTGAAATTCAGCCATGTCTAAGCAAAACCAGCAGAATTTGAAATGTCAGCAACTTTCTTATTTAAGAACTAGACAGGCTGATAAGAGCAGGGGAAGAAGGATCCTGAGCTTACCTCCTCCCACACACACATCAAGACAACAACTACATATAATGCAACTCACTCTGAAAACGACCTGAAGACTTGGCAGAACAGATCTTCCACAGACAGACATAAAGAAGAAGCCACATTGAGAACAGTAGGAGGGGCAGAAATGTGGTAGGGAACTAAATCTCTAGTGCGGCAACACACAGTGGGTGTGATACCACAGGCAAGGAGGTCCTCCCTGAGGAGCAAGGGAATCGAGCTCCACGTTGGGGCTCCCGGCCTTGGGAACCTGCACTGGGAAGATGATCCCCCCAAAAGATGTTTGGCTTTGAAAATTAGTGGGGCTTAATTCCAGTGGGGCTTATTTAGAACCAGAGGGCTATAGAAAACTAAAACTCCAGGCTTAAAGGACCAGTACCCTATATCACTCGGTCAAAAGACCAACACAAGGGGCAGCAGTTTGAAAAGTGCTTGAGCTATATATGAAAAAAATTTAGTGACTAATTTTAGGGTATGTACGGTATGTACCCAGAGGTGCAGGGATCAGTTTTTCACCTTTCTTCAGCCAGACTTTTGAGAGAGCCAGTTTTGACACACTCTATCTACCTTGCTAGCGCAGCTCACCATGTTCTAGCATTTCCCTGTGGACTACCGCAGCAGACACCCCTCCAAAGCTGCTCCCAATCTACCACACCTGGCAGGCAGCCTCAGCTGGCACCAGTGCTCCCCCAAAGTGACTTCTGCTTTGCCACACCCAGCGGGCAGCCCTAGCCAGGACCGACACTCCCTCCAAAGCAACTTCTGTCCAGGTAGGGGAGGGCACTTTGCCACCAGCGCAACAGCAACACTTGCACTAGGCCTCCCAGCCAGTGGCACCAGGAGCTGACCCCACTCACCAGCACACCTGTGGCAGCTACAGCTAGGCCTCTCAGCCATCCACACCAGGGGCCAGCCCTGCCTACCTGTGTGCCTGTAGTAGTCAAAGCTAGTCATTGCAGACAGCTTTACTAAGGACCAGCACTACCCACCAGTGCATCCACAGCAGTCACAGCCAAGTCATAATGGGAGGGCACACAGCCCACACAGGGGACACCCTGGAGCATTTGGTTCTGGTGACTGGTAGGGATCATGCTACTGAGCCCCACAGGACACCTTCTAAATAAGACTATAACTTTAAAGTCCAGGAGATATAGCTGACCTACCTAATACATAGAAACAAACAGAATAAATAAATAAACTTTAAAAAATGAGGATACATTAAGGAACCCCTAGGATAACATCAAGCGCAGTAGTATCGTCATTATAAAGGTCTCAGAAGGAGAAGAGAGAAAGAGTCAGAAAACTTATTGGAAGAAAGAATAGCTGAAAACTTCCCTAATCTAGGGAAGGAAACAGATATCTAGGTTCTGGAATCACAGAAAGCCCCAAAACAAAATGAACCCAGTAGGTCCACACCAAGACACATAATGATTAAAATGGCAAAAATTAAAAAGAGAATCTTAAAAGCAACAAGAGAAAATCAAATAGTCTTTACAAGGGAAAACCCATAATGATATTAGCTAATTTTTTAGCAATAATTTTGCATGTCAGAAAGGGAATGGTATGATATATTCAAAATACTTAAAAAGAAAAAAATCTACAACCAAGAATACCCTAACTGGCAAAGCTGCCATTAAAAATTGAAGACAAATAAAAGTTTAAAAAGTTCATCACCCACTAAACTGGCCTTACAAAAAGGACTTCTTTAAGCAGAAGAGAAATGGCCATAATGAGAAGAAAATTATGAAAGGGGAAATTTTCACTGGTAAGAGCAAACATATGGTAAATGTAGATCGATCACTTACGAAGCTAGTATGAAGGTTAAATACAAAAGTAGAAAAATCAATTATATCTACAATTAGTTAAAAATACACAAAATAGGGGCACCTGGGTGGCTCAGTCGGTTGAGCGGCCGACTTCAGCTCAGGTCATGATCTTATGGTCTGTGGGTTTGAGCCTCACATCGGGCTCTGTGCTGACAGCTCAGAGTCTGGAGCCTGCTTCGGATTCTGTCTCCCTCTCTCTCAGCCCCTCCCCTGCTTGCACTCTGTCTCTATGTCTCTCAAAATTAAGTGAATAAACTTTAAAAAAAATTTTTTTAATACACAAAATAAAACGATGTAAAATATGACATCACATACATAAGACATGGAGGAGGGGAGTAAAAAAGCAGTGCTTTTAGAATGTGTTCATACTTAAGCGATCACCTACTTAATACAGAACACTATACATTCTACATTGTATGTATATATGAACCTCATAGGAACCACAAACCAAAAACCTATTAATAAATACACACAAAAAAAGAGAAAGGAATCCAAGCATAATGCTAAAGAAAATCATCAAATCACAAGGGAAGAGAGAAAGACTAAAAGAAAGGAGTAGAGAGGAACTAAAAATAATCCAAAAAAAAAAAAAAAAAACAACAATTAACAAAATGGCAATAAATACATACCTTTCAATAATGACTTTAAATGTAAATGGACTAAATGCTCTAATCAAAAGACACGAGTAACTAAATGGATTAAAAAACAAGACCTGAGGGCACCTAGGTGGCTTAGTTGGTTGAGCATCTGACTTCAGCTCAGATCATGGTCTCACACTGGTGAGAGTGAGCCCTGAGTCAGGCTCTGTGCTGACAGCCCAGAACCTGAAGCCTGCTTCGGATTCTGTGTCTCCCTTTCTCTCTTCACCTCCCCCAGCTCACACTCTGTCTGTCTCAAAAATTAACATAAAACACACACACACACACATGAAAAAAAAACAATACCTGTCTATATACACCTACAAGGAAACTCACTTCAGACTTAAAGACATATACAGACTGACAGTGCAGGGATGGAAAAAGATACTCCATGAAAATGGAAGCAAAAATAAAAACAAAAACACCTAGGGTAGCAATAGTTATATCAGATAAAAGAGCCTTTAAAACAAAGACTTTTACAAAAAAACAAAGAAGAGCATTACATAGTGATAAAGAGATCAATCCAACAAAAGGATATAGCAATTATAAATATCTATGCATCTAACATAGGAATATTTAAATATATAAAGCAAATATTAATAGACAAGAAGGGAAAATTGGCAGTAATATGATAACAGTAGGGAACTTTAACAACCCATTTACATCAATGGAGACATCATCCAGACAGAAAATCAACAAAGAAATAGTAGCTTTGAATGATACATTGGACCAGATGGACGAAAAAGATATATATAGAACATTCCACCCCAAAACAGCAGAACACACTGTCATTCCAAGTGCACATGGAACATTCTCCAGGATAGATGACATGGGAGGCCACAAAATCAGCTTCAATAAATTTAAGTAGATTGAAATTATATCAAGCATCTTTTCCAACCATGATGGTATGAAACTAGAACTTCATTTCAAGAAAAAACTAGAAAACATACAAATATGTGAAGGCTAAACAACATGCTACTAAAAAACCAATGGGTCAATGAATAAATCAAAGAGGAAATTTTAAAAAATACTTGGAGACGAAAGAAAATGGAAACACAATGCTTCAAAATCTTTGGGACAGAACAAAAGCAGTTCTAAAAGGGAAGTGTATAGTGATATAGGTCTGTTTCAAGAAATGAGAAAAATCTCAAATAAGTAACCTAACTTATGCCTAGAGATACTAGGAAAAAGGAGAACAAAGCCCAAGATTAGTAAAAGGAAGGAAATAATAAAGAGCAACATGAAAATAAGAGAAACAGAGACAGGAAGGAAGGAAGGAGGGAAGGAAGGAAGGAAGGAAGGAGAGGGAAGAACACAACCAATGAAACTAAGAAATGGTTCCTTAAAAAATAAAACTGATGGGGTGACTGAGTGGCTCAATTGGTTGAGCGTCTGACTTAGGCTCAGGTCATAATCTCGCAGTCCATGAGTTTGAGACCCGTGTCAGCCTCTGTGCTGACAGCTCAGAGCCTGGAGCCTGCTTCAGATTCTGTGTCTCCATCCCTCTCTGGCCCTCCCTCACTTGCGCTCTTTCTCTCTCTCTCAAAGATAAATAAACATTAAAAAAAAAAATGATAAGCCTTTAGCTAAACTCATCGAGAAAAAAAAAAGAGAGATAGAAGACTCAAATAAAGAAAATCAGAAATGAAAGAGGAGAAATAACAATCCAAACACAGAAAAATAAAGGATTATAAGAGACCACTATGAAAAACTATATGCCAATAACCTGGACAACCTGTAAGAAATGAAAAACTTCCTAGAAACATACAATCTTTCAAAACTGAATCAGGAAGACATAGAAAACCTGTACAGATGGATTACTAATTACAAAATTGAATTCATAATAAAAAATTCCCAACGAACAAAAGTTCAGTTACCCTGATGCCAAAAACACACAAAGACACTACAAAAAAACCCCAAAATTCCAGACCAATACCCTTTATGAACATAAATGTAAACATCCCTAACAAAATCTAAGCAAACCAAATTCAATAGTACACTAATCGCTATCAAGTGGGATTCAGTCCAGGAATGCAAGGGTGGCTCAATATCCACAAATCAATCAACATAATATACCGCATTAACAAAATGAAAAATAAAAATCATATGATCTCAATAGATACAGAAAAGACATTTGACAAAATTCAACATCTGTTCATAATAAAAACTTTCAGCGAAGTGGGGTTGGAGGGAACATATCTAAACATAATAGAGACTATAATATGACAGACCCACAGCTAACATGATATTCAATGGTGAAAAGCTAAAAGCTTTTCCTCTAAGATCAGGAACAAGAGAAGCATGTTCACTCTTACCACTTTTATTAAACAAACTATTGGAAGTCCCAGCTGCAGCAATCAGACCAGGAAAAGAAATAAAAGCCATTGAAATTGGTAAGAAAGAAGTAAAACTGTCACTATTTGCAGATGACATGATATTATATAGGGAAAACCCTAAAACTGTTGAACAAATGAATTCAGTAAAGTTACAGAACATAAAATTAATATACAGAAATCTGTTGGTTTTCTATACACTAATACAAACTAACAGAAAGAGAAATTAGGAAAACAATCTTATTTGTAATTGTAGCAAAAAGAACAAAATGTCTAGGAATAATTTAACCATGAAGGTGAAAGGTCTATACTCTGAAAAATATAAGACATTGATGAAAAAAATTAAAGATGACAAAAACAAATGGAAAGACATATCATGCTCATGGATTAATATTGTTAAAATTTTCATACTACATACTACTTCATACAGAGTAATTTACAGAGTCAATGCAATCCCTATCAAAATACCAATAGTGTTTTTCACAGAACTAGAATAAATAATCCTACAATTTGTATTAAACCACGAAAGTCCTCGAATAGGCAAAGCAATTTTCAGAGAGAAAAACAAAACTGAAGGTACATAATTCCAGATTTCAAGCTATAATACAAAATTATAGCTATCAAAAAAGTATGGTAATGGCATAAAAATTGACACACAGATTAACGGAACAAAATGTGAGCCCAGAAATAAATCCACAGTGACATGATCAATTGATCTATGACAAGGGAGACAAGAATATGCAATGGGGAAAAGATGATCTCTTCAATAAAATGTGAGAAAACTGGACAGAAACATGCAATAGAATGAAACTGGACCACTTTCTTACACTAAACACAAAAATAAAGCTCAAAATGGATTAAAGAACCTAAATATAAGATCTGAAATCATAAAAATCCTAAAAGAAAAAAACACAGGCAGTAATCTCTTGGACATTGGCTGTAGCAATATTTTTCTGAATATGTCTCCTCAGGTAAAGGAAAGAAAAACAAAAATAAACTACTGGGACTGCATCAAACTGAAAAGCTTTTGCACAGTAAAAGAAATCATCAACAAAATGAAAAGGCAGCCTACTGAACTGGAGAATATTACCTGTAAATGTTATATACAATAAGGGGTTAATGTTCAAAATGCATAAAAAACTCACAACTTAACACCAAAAAACCCCGCAAAAACAAAACAAACAAACAAAAAAAACCACTCAATTAAATATGGACAGATGATCAGAACAGACATTTTTCCAAAGACATACAGATGACCAACAGACACCTGAAATGACATTCAACATCACAAATCATCAGGCAAATTAAATACTTCCTCATAGCAGTCAGAATAGTGAGTATCAAAAAGACAAGAATAATAAATGCTGGTGAGAATTTGGAGAAATCCCTTATGCATTACATTGGTAGGAATGTAAATTGGTCCAGCTATTGTGGAAAACAATATGGAGTTTCCTCAAAAAATTAAAAATAGAAATACCATATGAGTAATTCCACTTCTGGGTACTTACTTGAAGACAACAAAAAAGCTAATTCGAAAAAGATATACACACTCATATATTTATTGCAGCATTATTAAAATAGCCAGGATATGGTAGCAACTTAAGTGTCCACTGATAGATGAATGGATAAGGAAGATGTTCTCTCTCTCTCTCTCTCTCTCGCTCTCTCTCTCTCTCTCTCTCTCTCTATATATATATAGACACACACACATACACACATATACACATACACACATACACATACATACATATATGGATATACATATACATACATACATATAATAGAATATTACTTAGCCATAAAAAAGAAATCTTTGCCATTCACAGCAACATAGATGAACCCAGAGGATATTACGCTAAGTGAAATAAATCAGAGAGAGACAAATACAGAATCATTTCACTTTTATGTGGAATCTAAAACAAAACAAAACAAAACAAAACAAATGAACAAACAGAAACAGACTCCAATACAGAGAACAAACTGGTGGTTTGGGGGGGATGGGCAAAATAGGTGAAGGGGATTAAGAGGTACAAACTTCTAGCTATAAAATAAATACTACACAAAGATAAAAAGTAGAGCATAGGGTAGTATCCAAAATCTATAAGGAACTCACCAAACTCCACACCCGAAAAACAAAAAATCCAGTGAAGAAGTGGGCAGAAGACATGAGTAGACACTTTCCCAAAGAAGACATCCAGATGGCCAACAGACACATGAAACAATACTCAACATAACTCATCATCAGGGAAATACAAATCAAAACCACACTGAGATACCACCTTACGCCAGTCAGAGTGGCTAAAATGAACAAATCAGGAAACTATAGATGCTGGCGAGGATGTGGAGAAGCAGGCACCCTCCTACACGGTTGGTGGGAATGCAAACTGGTGCAGCCGCTCTGGAAAACAGTGTGGAGTTTCCTCAAAAAAAAAGAAAGTCGAACTACCCTATGACCCAGCAATAGCTCTGCTAGTAATTTACCCAAGGGATACAGGACTGCTAATGCATAGGGGCACGTGTACCCTGATGTCTATAGCAGCACTTTCGACAATAGCCAAATCATGGAAAGAGGCTAAATGTCCATCAACTGAGGAATGGATAAAGAAGATGTGGTTTATATATACAATGGAATACTACATGGCAATGAGAAAGAATGAAATCTAGCCATTTGTAGCAACATGGATGGAACTGGAGGGTATTATGCTAAGTGAAATAAGTCAGTCAGAGAAAGACAGATACCACATGTTTCCACACATAGGTGGATCTTGAGAAACTTAACAGAAGACCATGGGGGAGGGGAAGGGGGGGACAAAAAGAAGGGACAGAGATGGAGGGAGGCAAACCATAAGAGACTCTTAAATACTGAGAACAAACTAAAGGTTGATGGGGGGTGGGGGAGAGGAGAAAGTGGGTGATGGGCATTGAAGAGAGCACTTGCTGGGATGAGCACTGGGTGTTGTATGGAAATCAATTTGATAATAAATTATATTAAATAAATAAATAAATTGATTCAACCATCTAAAAAAAGATCATAGGGGATACAGTCAATATTATGGTCAATAAAGTCAACTTTATATGGTGACAGATGGTAAATATACTTACTATGGTAAGCACTTCATAATGTACATAATTGTTGAATAACTATGTTGTATACTTAATACTAATATAATATTGTATTTCAAATATACTTTAATTAAAAATTTCAAAGAACCAGACAAGCCAATATCCTTATAGTTTGTTTGTTGTTTGTTTGTTTATAAATTTACATCCAATGTAGTTAGCATATAGTATAAAAATGATTTCAGGAGTAGATTCCAGTGATTAATATCATAGTTCTAACACCAATTTGGAGGAATATCCTAAATATTGAACTCTTGGTGTAGGCTCTATTTAACCTGGGAAATTTTTATTTAAATGTCCCAATACAAAGTAGTAATTACGCCCAAACTATGGTTCTTGCTAAATATTAAGCTCTCTCAACTCTAAACTCTAGGAAACCCTCGTAATTATCCTGCAAAAAAACCTGGTAGCCACATCTCCCTTCAATCCCATAATAACTTTTAAGAAGAAAAAAAATGGATAAGAGGGAAGAAATTCAAATAGCAAATAGTAAGGACTATAAAATGACAGAAATGAGCACTAGATTGTTCATTATCTGTAGATGCCCCTGCCCACTACAGGGTCACTGGGAACAGAAGATCTGAGCAGACCATCCAAATGAAATTTGCTGGGAGGTAGTGAATGACTCCATGACACTGAAGGATCCCTTCCAGTTCTGGGACTCTTGTTATTTGGCATTACGCAAAGAACATGTTAGAAAAAAAGCACTCAGCCTACAACAGAATGAAAAGATGAAGAGAAGGCAAGGCTGTGAATGAAGAGAAATATTAACTGGAGTGATCCCAGATTGCCTAGGTCATTCCTAGGCAGTTTTAACACTAGAAGTTTCACATCCCCAGAAACCCCACAATCAGGGCAAGCCAGAATGGATGGTCACCTACTACTTGAATCTGACAAAGATTAGCTTCTCTGGGTTTCCATGCAGACGAAAGCTTTAATTAAGTAAGCTTCATGAATACCCTGCCTGGAAGATAACAAATTACCTCCTTTCAACAAATGACACTGATTTTCTGTCCTTTCCACCCAGCTCTGTTTAAATATATTCCCACTATCACCAACACAAGGGTTTGACTCTATGGGTCCTTCCAACTGGAGATTAGGATAAATCCTGGGTCCTGATGGAAATGTTCTTCCCTTTACTAACTATAAAATGGCAAGCCTTCCAGGAGAGAAGCTCCCTCTTTGGTGGGTTCTCTGACTATATAAGAAATGTATTCCTGAAGTCCTAATAAACTCAGGCCCACATGGTTCAGTTTTTGATTAGTTCTCCCTTCAGAAAGCATAATTCAACATCCCAAAGTATTTAATAATTACTTCTACTATTTATTTGCTTCTTTTTTGAAGGCAATAAAGGATATCCAAACACATGATGTACATAACACCTTCCTCTTTTCCCTGCTTTCTCTCATCTACTTCCTTCTGATGTTTTAATGTCTCTCTCTACCATCCTTTGTGATCTCCAGAAATCCTCCTCCCTCCCCAGTTTCCCTTTTTCCTCTCTATTTCAGTGTATTAGCCTACCTCCTATAAAGGCAGAGCTTTTTCATAAAGAAGTGGGAGGAGGGGAGAGATTGGGTTGGCAATTACAGAATTCTCTTTGGCAGGCTAGGAAAGATAAAAAGTTTGAGAACATTCCCATATCAATTATTTTTGTTCCACAGCACTCCCAACATTGCTAATTGTCTGACACAGATACCAGAGCATGTTGGTGCTGAAAATGACCACAAAATTCATGAGGCAAATTCCCTAATTTTAGAAATGAGAAAACTAACAGAAACATTAAATAATCTGTTCAAGGTTCCCAAGTGTCCCTTCCATTGCTCCGTACTACGTGCATTTAAATCCTGTGACTTGTGGTTATCAAAAGGAATAATAATTGTCAATGCCCTCTAGCCAGAGACCACCAGACACATACTCGTAGTTGAATAAATTGGGACTACTGCATGCTGCAGCAAAGAACAACAGACACAGTAAGGAACTGTGGGATGTCTTCTAAGAAAATATAAAAAGGACTTAGAGATTTTGGGCTTTGCTAGATGATTTGAGGGAAGGTATAAGAAAGTGGGCTTTGAGGTACCTGGGTAACTCAGTTGGTTAAGCATCTGACTCTTGATTTCAGCTCAGGCTAAAATCTCAAGGTTCGTGGGGATCAAATACCACATCACATTCTGGGCTGATGGCGCAAAGCTTCCTTTGGATTCTCTCTTTCCCTCTCTCTCTGCCCTCCTCCCCTATTCCTCCTCTCAAAACTAAATAAACTGGGGCACCTGGGTGGCTCAGTGGGTTAAGCGTCCGACTTCGGCTCAGGTCATGATCTCGCGGTTTGTTGAGGTTGAGCCCCGCATCAGGCCCTGTGCTGACAGCTCTGAGCCTGGAGCCCGCTTTGGATTCTGTGTCTCCGCCTTTCTCTGCCCCTCCCATGCTCAAGCTCTATCTCTGTCTGTCAATAATAAATAAACGTTTAAAAAAAAAAAAAACTAAATAAACTCAAAAAAAAAAAAAAAAGGAAGAAGAAAGCGGGCATTGCTTTGGATTGGATGCTATCAGGAAGTGGGAGCACTTCTATCTCTGAGCATCTTAATAAATCTTATCTAGAAAGAGGGAAGACTAGAGCCAGGCTAAAGCTGTAATTGTTAAAGAATCGGCAGTCACTCCTACCAGCCAAAAAAAAAGAAATGTTTGGTCGTATTTCTGGATTGGATTATGTCCATATTTTGTTTGTGTTCAAACATGGTTACATGTAGTCTTTTTTATTTTTTATTTTTTATCTTAATCCATGGTCATAGAGTAGCCTTGTCTGTGGTTGATGTTTTGTGAAATTGTTTATGTTCAACAGTAGAACACCAAGACGTCTCTTTCTGAGATCAGGCACCAGAAATTGGGGACTGCTTTTCTCTTTTTCATAATAATAAATCTACCATCTAACGAGCACTTTTAATATGCTAGGAAAGTGTTAACCTTCGTCATCAACCTAGGAGGTAGGTACTATTATAATTCCAATTTTCATAGGAAGAAATGAAGGCTACGGGCGCCTCGAGGCTTAGTCAGTTAAGAGTCCAACTTCGGCTCTGGTCATGATCTCGTGGTTCATGAGTTTGAGCCCTGAATCGGGCTCTGTGCTGACAGCTCACAGTCAGGAGCCTGCTTCAGATTCTGGGTCTCCCTCTCTCTGCTCCTCTTCTCTCTCATTCTCTCTCTCTCTCTCTCTCTCTCTCTCTCTCAAAAATAAACATTAAAAAAAAAAAAAAACATTATGGGCGCCTGTGTGGCTCAGTCTGTTAAGCATCAGACTTCAGCTCAGATCATGATCTCACAGTCCGTGAGTTCGAGCCCCACATCAGTCTCAGAGCCTGGAGCCTTCTTTGGATTCTGTGTCTCCCTCTCTCTATGTCCTTCTCCTGCTCGCATTCTGTTTCTTTCTCTCAAAAATAAAAAATTAAAACATCAAAAAAAAATTTAAAAAAAGGAAGAAGCGAAGGCTTAATGTGGTTGTTCATTTGCCTAAGGTCACACAGCTAGTAAATGGCAGACCTGGGGCTCAAAGTCAGGCAGTCTTTCTTCAAGGTCCATACTCTGCACTGCTCTATGGTACTGCCAAGTATAAACTGGAATACTGGAGGAAGAAGGGGCAGTTAATCTGTGGAGATGTGAGACACTTTTGCAGTAAATACAAGCGGAAGAATAAAGTGTCGGGAATTACACGACTAGATCATGAGACACTCAGGATGAAAGAAGAGAAAATGTGGGAAAAACCAGATGTGACATTTTGACCATAAAACCTTCTTTGGAAATAATCTAATAAAAGGAAAGCTGACTTATTGTTCCTTAACTGAAGAATGACTTTTATGGTTTGGAATATTATTTTAAACTTTACTCTCTGTTTTCAGAATTTAAACTGGCTGACGGGAGAAGGAAAATCAGCAGCAAGTCATCTGGCATAGTCAGTCAGAGCATCTCAGTGTAGTCAAATGGAAAAGTGAAATTGTTCAGGGCTTTGTAATGGAAGCTGCAGGCACCTAGCAGTACCAATGACTTAATCATAATGATTAGAGGAGAAATATGGTTATTAATAGCCTTACAAATGCATTCATTTTTCAGAATCACCTTATGGAGTGAAATGACAGAATGAAACTCAAATTAGCAGACAAAGGCCTCCATTCCACTGTTCCCACACACACCCCCAGCTCCTCCTGACTTCAGTGGGTGTTCTGGGCACAGAGAAAGAACAGGAGCAGAATATTGATCTATTTCTAGGATTCGAAAGGATTCTTCTCTCTGTAAATTTCAAGGCAGCCAAGATCCTAACATCACAGCAGCACTACATTCTGTCCTCACCTCAGCAGATCCAAGTAATAGTACCGAAATACAGTATACACTACTTGCTCAATCTGGAAAAAAACAGAGTTCTTGCAGGTGTGAGGTGGGAGGTGCTGGGGAGGTGGTTTGATAAAAAGAAAGAGAAATGGAAATGGAAAAGGCTGCTCTTCAGCTATATCATGGAATAAGTACAGACTGGTTATCACACATGCACTCTTTCAGGGAT
The DNA here is from genome assembly GCA_030068075.1 of Paguma larvata. Taxonomy (NCBI): domain Eukaryota; kingdom Metazoa; phylum Chordata; class Mammalia; order Carnivora; family Viverridae; genus Paguma; species Paguma larvata. Next base: position 91,735,862 of record CM057823.1, read on the forward strand.
TATTCAAAAAACTGTTGTGCCTCTACTATGTGACCAGCACTGTGCCAGTCTCTAGGAATGAGAAGTCAGTTAAGACTTGGCCCCTGTCCTCAACATTTCTCCTTAGATTGTGTCTCCAGTTTTTCTTTGCACCACACCTTGCATAGTGTTTCATAGATATTTCTGCTTGATGACAATTACCATAATGATATTAATGATGATGACAACAAAAAGCACAGTTGTTCACAAATATAAGTGGCAAATATGAAAAGGGCCTGTCCCAAAGAAACTTTTATCTATCCAAAAAGTATGTATTGAGCAACTATTTTTAAAGAATTTTTGTGTTTATTTATTTTGAGAGAGACAGCATATGTGTGTGAATGGGGGAGGGGCAGAGAGAGAGGGAGAGGGAGAAAAAGAGAGAGAGAGAGAGAGAGAGAGAGAATCCCAGGAAGGCTCCACACTGCCAGCGTGGAGCCTGACATGGGGTTCAAACTCATGAATCATGAGATCATCACCTGAGCTGAAATCAAGAGTCAGATGCTTAACCAGCTGAACCACCCAGGCGCCCCTGAGCAATTATCTTGTGATTAAGATGTTGCCCTGGGCTTTGAGAGATGTTCAGAAAATGTTTCCACTCCTAGGAAGGCCTAGAGATCTTACAAGCTCACTCTGAAATGGGTAGAAATTCCTGCGACAGTCTGGTTTCTCCAGACTTCAGAAATGACTGATGGATAATTTGGCCTTACTGCTTCATTTTCCTCACACCTTTAAGCAGGATTGAAAATTGGCCCAGGAAAGTAGCATATGGGACAAATAACAACAAAGTTAAGAAAATTCTACTCATTCTCTAGGCAACAATGATAGGAAAAGCACTGTATGTTTCACATTTTCAAAGCCATGGACTCAAGATAAATTTACTCCTGTGTCCACAGCAGGATAGCAGCATGTGAAAGCCACATGAGCTCATGCCTGCAACTTATCTCCAGCAGCAATTGGCCTTAAGAAAGATGTATCAGTACGGGATATCACCTGACTATACCATCAATTGAAGTGACTGGTTTCATTTCAAAGTGTCAGTGAGCATTGTCTGGGCACAGCGTTGTACGGTTAAGTGACAGGAACATGGATAATTTCCCAGATATTGTCTAGAAGCAAATAGCAGTCACTGGCTGTGGGATAGATTCTTTGCAGATGTATATAGCTACCTCTCCCCCAATAAGAAGGACTATCCTCCTGCTCATCTCCCTGCCCCTGCCCCTCCCCAGCTTCTCACAGCACCCTCTACTACTCCTCACCCCCTGCCCCATCCTTGCAAAGACATCTGATTTTTTGGATTCCCAGATAGTCTACCTCATGATAATTTTCCAACACCATTAGCCAAACCCCAGATTCTACATCTGTTCCACTTTTCTCCATTCCAGATGAGCATTACATCTTCCCATTTGCTATTATGATCCCTACAGAACCATAACAATGTGGATGGTTGAGGACAAAGATTCACTTCTCAGCACAGCATACAGAAGGGATAGTTCTGCATTAAATCAGGGGTGCTTAACCCCAATACTAAAGAAAAGCAAATGGACCTCTGCTGACTGGCATCAAGAATCTCCTTACCAAGCTTCTTCTATCAGTCAAAAACAGCCAGCAAGGTAAGAAATTAACATTTATGAAGTACTTTTGTGTGTGTGTGCCTGATCCTCTGTTAGGTGCTTAATATTATCTATTTGTCTTCATATAATTCTGGCAAGTTTAATATTATTATTCTCAATCAATACTACAAAACATTCCAGAGGCTAAAAGTAGGTAAAAGAACTTGCAGAAGGTTCCCCAAATAGTCTCTCCAACAGGCTTGAAGCCCAATCTGTCTGATACCACAACTTTCACTACATCCCTTGATCGTTCATTCTGAAAATGTACAAAAAGGGGTTCTGGGGGCAAGAGACCCTCTCTCAGGATCACAGTCCATATAGTCAGCAAGTTATGCTTACCTCCCTTATAAACCTGACACAGGAGCAAATGGGTTATAACCCCTTGCATTATCTAAATACATTTGTGATTTTCATTAAAGCAAAACAGCAATTATGTACTTGAAATATTTATAAAATAAGTCAACTACATTTGAGGGAAAATGTAAAAGCAATGCAATTAAACGGATCTGCACACACTGCAGGGTGTTTTTCTAACAAAAGGAGGAAGGAATAATGCTGCTAATAAAAACAATGATGATCTTGTTTAAATGTTCTAATAACTCATTTAGCACTGTTCTGAGCGGAACTGTATATTAGTAATTTCAAATAAAGTCTTTGATGAAAGATTAAATATATCTTCTGCTCATTCTCCTCTACAAAGCTACTGATTCAAGTGGGCTAATTTGTTCCCTTTCTTCTAGTAAAATGTTTTAAGTGATCTATAAATGTTTTTCTCCTTCTATTCACATTGTAAGAGGAACCAAGTGAATAATAATGAATAAGAATAAGGAGTTATACTGATGCATTGGAAAGTAATGGGCGCCCCCAATATCACCAGGCAAACACACACACTCACACACACACACACACACACATACACACACACACTTTGAGTTCTCATTTGGGCTTCTAATAAGAAACAGACAAACATCAAAATAAATATTCATTCAGGAAACTACATTAAATAGGAACTAACCTAAAACAATTTCCTGCTCATCTTTGAAAAAATTATCATGCTAGTTAATACAGTAGGGTTTTGTTTTGTTTCCAGAAAGGAGGGAATCTAAAAGTATACAATGAAATATATATTTAGCTCTTCCAGCAGAAATAAAGATTGACTGATTAAATGCTAAACTGATAATTTTCTCTTTGACACTTAAAACTTAATATACAGTATCTGTAGTGCTTCTAAGCTAGTGTGGGAAACAAATCAATCTATTTTAGTTTCTTTGGGGATGTAGGACACATAGTGATAAATCAAAACAATAGCATGCTATGAAATGTTTCACATAAATGAATAAAGCTATACTGAGCCAACATATCAGATTGGTCACTTAAAACAACTCCTGTTTAGAGGACAATATTGTATATGGAGACCTTTGGCTGCAGAGCTCTGCTGAAATTCTCTAATACAAAGTAAAATGGCCATAGCACTCATCATACTTTCTATAATTCTCTGCCTCTGAAGCTCCTATGGATGAACTGAAGGAAGAGATAACACCTCATTCTTTCTTCTTGTCTCATTTGTTAGTATTAGACATTCATAAATATCTATTGAATGGAATAAAATGAATCCATCTATGAACATTTGGTCCGAAGTAATTTCTACACTGGTATGCCTATTTCTAATGTATTCTTCAGCAAGTATGACCTTAAAAACTTCCGAATTTTGATGTTTATTTATTTTTGAGAGACAAAAAGAGAGACAGAGGCAGAGAAAGGGAGACACAGAATCCAAAGCAGGCTCCAGGGTCTCAGCTGTCAGCACAGAGCCTGACACAGGGCTCAAACTCATGAAGCATGAGAACATGACCTGAGCCAAAGTCGGATGCTTAACCAACTGAGCCACCCAGGTGCCCCTTAAAAACTTCCTAATTTTGAAAAAACAAGTCAGGTCTTGTGTCTGGAACCCACAAAGTCAGTCACAGTCTAAAACATGTTGATTGAGCCCTACCTTCCCAAATAAGTATCAAGGCAAATCACATTTTCTCTGTGGAAAAGATTTAAGCCTGCTAAGACCAAGTCTCAGGATTCTGCCCAAGTCCATTTCAGCCCAGGGACACAAAATTCCCAAGGATGAAAACTACAATGAAGAGAAGCACAATGATACCAGGTATTCTACTTACTCCAAATTGAGGTGAAATTAAAACCTGAACTCCTCAAAGAGATGTAAATCCATTTGAAGGTGCAATGTTACCAGCAGATGAGGTGTTGAGGAAGTCTGCACAGAAGAGCCATCTCTCTTATTGGATAACCAAACCATATAAAGATTCCAGCCCTTTAGAACAAAAAAAAATCCAAATCCAACTGCATATAAAAAGAATTATTCACCATGATCAAGTAGGATTCATCCCTGGGTTGCAGGGCTGGTTCAATATTCACAAATCAATCAATGTGATAAATCACATTAACAAAAGAAAAGATAAGAACCACATGATCCTGTTAATAGATGCAGAGAAAGCATTTGACAAAATACAGCACCCTTTCCTAATAAAAACCCTCGAGAAGGAATAGAAGGAACATACTTAAACATCATAAAAGCCATTTATGAAAAGCCCACAGCTAATATCATCCTCAATGGGGAAAAACTGAGAGACTTCCCCCTGAGATCAGGAACACGACCGGGATGTCCACTCTCACCACTGCTATTTAACATAGTGTTGGAGGTCCTAGAATCAGCAATCAGACAACAAAGCAAAATAAAAGGCATCAGAATAGGCAAGGATGAAGTCAAACTTTCACTTTTCGCAACGACATGATACTTTACATGGAAAACCCAACAGAATTCACCAAAAGCCTGCTAGAACTGATCCATGAATTTGGCAAAGTTTGCAGGATACAAAATCAATGTACAGAAATCAGTTGCATTCCTTTATACCAACAATGAAGCAATAGAAAGAGAAATAAAGAAGCGAATCCCATTCACAATTGCACCAAAAACCATCAAATACCTAGGAATAAACCTAACCAAAGATGTAAAAGATCTCTACGCTGAAAACTATAAAAACTTATGAAGGAAACTGAGGAAGACATAAGGAAATGGAAAAACATTCCATGCTTATGGATTGGAAGAATAAATATCATTAAAATGGAAATACTACCCAAAGCAATCTATACATTCAATGCAATCTCAATCAAAATTGCACCAGCATTCTTCTCAAAGCTAGAGCAAACAATCCTAAAATTTCTATGGAACCACAAAAGACCCTGAATAGCCAAAGTAATACTGAAGAATAAAACCAAAGCGGGAGGCATCACAATCCCAGACTTTAGCCTCTACTACAAAGCTGTAGTCATCAAGACAATATGGTATTGGCACAAGAACAGACACATCGACCAATAGAATAGAATATAGAACCCAGAAATGAACCCACCAGCATATGGCCAACTAATCTTTGACAAGGCGGGAAAGGGTATCCAATGGAAAAAAGACAGCCTCTTTAACAAATAGTGCTGGAAGAACTGACAGCAACATGCAGAAGAATGAAACTAGACCACTTCCTTACACCATTCACAAAAATAAACTCAAAATGGATGAAGGGCCTGAATGTGAGACCGGAAACCATCAAACTCCTAGAGGAGAAAGCAGGAAAAAACCTTTTTGATCTGAGCCGCAGCAATTTCCTATGTGACACATCTCCAAAGGTGAGGGAATTAAAAGCAAAAATGAACTATTGGAACCTCCTCAAGATAAAAAGCTTCTGTGCGGCAAAGGAAACAACCAACAAAACCAATAGAAAACTGACAGAATGGGAAAGGATAATTGCAAATGACATATCAGATAAAGGACTACTATCTAAAATCTATAAAGAACTTACCAAACTCTACACCCAAAAAACAAATAGAACAAAAAAGATCCTTCTTGGGGTGTACCATTCGAGGTATAAATATAGGTTGCTTCCTGATAAAAGGGACGTTTTATTTCAGTCAGTATTTGGAACTATTAGATAAGGAATTTTTTCCTGTCTCCAGTCTGAGGGACTCCTTGCTTCCCAAGTCTACTTGTCCCAGGACTTGCCTTAGCCTCTTTCCACCTGTCAACAATTTCCCTTGTAATCACTTAGCCTGAGTCCTGATCATGACTCTGACACTGACCCCTGCATCTTCAACTAAGTCAGGCCATGGTCTCAGCCCATTCAGATCAACAGACCTGGGCCTTAGAGCTCAGCCCAAGAAAGAACATGTTGCTGAAGACAGGGTTAAGAGAAAGTGCCATGTAGATAATCCATGAGCAGAATAGAGAGTGTTTTGATATTTCCTCCAGAAGCTTATAATACCTGTGAACTCCTAAATTTGCAATTTTATATTCTTCACTGTAGTTTTATACTTTAGATTCAAAAGGCTTTAACATGTTGGATAGAAGTGGAAGAAGGGACAATCAGGGGACTATCATGTCAGTCAAACACACACACTCACACACACACATGCACACATTTTGCTTGGAAATGAGATGTGTGGTCATGTAACATAAGCCTCATTAGAAACCGGTCAGTCTTTTTCAGTGTTTTCTCCCTTAGGCCCCTATGACCTCAATACTGCATGAAATAAACCTATCATTTTGAGAAAATCCTTTAATTTAGGGTGATTAAATATTCTTTTTAAAAAATATCACTGAGGATAGAACAAAAAGAAATCAGTTTATTATAGAAACAAAGTAGAGTATTGGTTACCAGGAAGTGGAAGGTAGAGGAAATGGAGAGACACTGCAAAAGGGCACAAACCTCTAGTTATAAAATTAACAAGCTCTGGGGATCTAATGTACGGCATGGTGATTATAGCTAGTAAAACTGTATTATATACTTGAAAGTTGCTAAGACAATAATTCTTAAATGTTCTTACCACAAAACAAAATGGTAATTATGTGACAGGATGGAAGTATTAGACAACTCAATGGTGGTGATCATTTTGCAATATATAAGTGTATCAAATCAACATATTGTACACTCTAATATTATACTGTAATATATCAATTTTACCTCAATAAACCTGGGTGGCAAGAAACTGGTTTATATTACAACAAGGGGGTTTTAGGTTACTTACAAAAATGTCCCAGTAGTGAGAACGTGTACCAGCAGCATGTTAGAGTGTAAGGGAAGAGACAGGGTCCCTGATCTGACGAGCTGGGTTGGCTTTATCCTGTGTTAGCTGTGACCTTAATCCAGCTACTCATCTTCTTCAAATGTTAGTTGTTGTAAGGTTTGAATGAGACAATATAGGAAAAGTACTTTGTACATCAAGAAGCATTTTTAAAAATAGTGTTATAGGGGCACCTGGCTCAGTTGGTTGAGCATCCGACTCTTGATTTTGGCTCAGGTCATGATCCCAGGGTCTTGGGAAGAGAGGTTTCTTTTCTTTCACATCCTCATGAATACTTGCTATTTCTTATTGTTTTTACTTTAGCATTCTGATAGCTATAAAGTGATACCTCACTGTGGTTTTGATTTGCATTTACCTCATGATAAGTGATGTTGAGAATCTTTTCATTTGTCTGTTGGCCATCTGAATGTCTTCTTTGGAAAAATGTCTATTCAGGTCCTCTGCCCATTTTTTAGTCAGATTGCTATTTTTTTTTTTGGTGTTGGTATAAGTTCCTTATATTTTTTGGATATTAACCCCTTATTAGGTATATCATTTGCAAATATCTCCTCCCATTCAATAGGTTGCCTTTTTGTATTTTTGATAGTTTCCTTTGTTGTACAAAAGCTTTTTATTTTGATATAGTCCCAAGAGTTTATTTTTGCTTTTGTTTCCCTTGCCTTAGGAGACATATATAGAAAAATGTTGCTATGGCTGATTTCAGAGAAATTACTGTTTGTGTTGTCTTCTAGGATTTTTATGGTTTCAGGCCTCACATTTAGGTCTTTAATCCATTTTGAGTTTATTTTTGTGTATGGTGTAGGAAAATGGTTCCGTTTCATTCTTTTGCATGTAGCTGTCCAGTTTTCCCCAACACCATTTATTAAAGACTATTTTTTTCCAGTTTTACTGCCTCTTTTGCCTCCTTTGTCATAGATTAACTAGATTACTTACATAAAAAATGTTTTTAAAATGATACGTAAGCAATTTAGAAAAAGCTATTAATCTCCTATAAGTTCACCAAGAACAACTCATCCCACACTAGACTTGGTAAGATAGAGGAGGTTAGCAGAAATATATATTATTCCTTTCCAACTCTTACAATACCCAGGTTATAATACACATTAACAACCATCCTTTGAAAGGATGAATGAATAAATGAATGAATGACATGTAGGTTTCAGTCAATAAGTTTTTGCATACCATGAAGGAATTCGAGAGAAGGATGATTTGAGTGCATATAGCTGAGTCTTTCCAACCCAAGAGCCCTGAAGTTAGACTTTGGTCATAATTCTAGATCTCCCTCAGTATTCACGAAGAGCCTCTGAATCACAATTACCCAAACCTGCCAGAATTGTGCTCACCACTGGCTGTGGGGACTTCATCTTTCCTTCACACAGATATGACTCTAGCTCCACAGACATGACTCCAAGCACCATTGGAAAATTTTTCCTGTACGCCAGTTTGGTGTATTTAGCAGCCACCCAGTCTCCAAAAGAGGCTTGAAGTGAGTCTTTTCAACAGCATGAAAACATTATTTTGTGTTGAGCTTGCTTTTAAATACTGTGGCTCACTGTTTGTAACTTAGTAATTAATTTGGCTTTGAGTTTCTTTGCTGCCAAAACATCTCCAAGGTAGGTCTCCATAGCTGAAATGGACCACTCAGACAGTTAAAGTGAGAGATAAAACACTGCATACAAATTCAGAGCAGAGTGAATTAATTTTTTCGGTCTAGTTGGCTCTTGAATACATAACTTTACTTAAGAAAGTTCCCCAACATCTGGTTCCTTTTTTTCTGTGTAAGGACAAGCATAGGGAGAGAAAAGTATGCCATCTGTCCTGAAAATAACTAACTCATTTCTCTTAATGTTAGGTGGAAACCACAATTTTACAAGTCACAGAAGAGAGTTTCAGAAATAATAAAATAACCTTATATATACCTTTGTTTGATACAGGACAATATGTTCACTTTCAATGTGAAATTTTTCTTACTCCTAAATATAACACCTTCATTATGAATTTAATATGCCAGTATACAATTGAAAGACAAGATAAGACCTGAGTTTCCAGAGAGGAAGTCAATTTTGAAACGGATTTTGAGAGATGGACAGGATCTCACTAGGTAATGGCTAGAATCCCAAAGATAAGAAATAACAAGTGTTGGCAAGGATGTAGAGAAAAAGGAACCCTAGTTCATTACTTGTACGAATGTAAATTGGTGCAGCCACTGTCAAAAACAGTATGATGTTTCTTCAAAAAATTAAAAATAGAAATACTAGGGGTGCCTGGGTGCCTCAGCTGATTAAGCATCTGACTCCTGAATTCGGTTCATGTCATGAAATCGAACCTGTGTCGGGCTCCGTGCTGAGCATGGAGCCTGCTTAAGATTCTCTCTCTCCCTCTCTCTCTGCCCCTCCCCCAACTCTCTCTCTCTCTCTGTCTCTGTCTCTCTCTCTTTCAAATAAATAAAAATAGAAATATGATATGATCCAGTAATTCCACTACTGGGTATTTATTACCTGAAGAAAATGAAAACACTAATTCAAAAAGACATATGCACCCCTATGTTTACTGCAGTATTATTTACAATAGCTAAGGTATAGAAGCAACCCACATGTCCATCAATAGACAAATGGCTATGGAAGATATTACTCAGACTATAAAAAAGGGTGAAATCTTGCCATTCATGACAACATAGATAGACCTAGGTAGTATTATGCTAAGTCAAATAAGTCAGACAGAGAACAACAAATACCATATGGTGTCACTTATATGTGGAACCTAAAAAACAAAATAAATAAACAAAAAGCAGAATCAGACCTATAAATACGGAGAACAAACTGATGATAGTGAGAGGCTAAAAGGGGTGGGAGGGTGGCAAAATAGGTGAAGGTGAGTGGGAGATAATAGGCCTTCAGTTACGCAGTGAATAAGTCACAGAGAGAAAAGGTATAGCATAGGAATATAATCGATGATACTGAAAATAGTTGTATGATGACTGATGGTAGCTACATTTATGGTGAGCATAGCACAATATGTAGGCTTGTCAAATCACTAAATTGTACACCTGAAACTAATATAACACTATGTATCAACTATACTTCAATTAAAAAAAAAAAAAGGATTTCAACCAGGTAGAATCTGGAATGGAAAATCATTCCAGGAAAAGAATAATGTGGAAGCTTAAAAATAAATAAATAAAAGGTAATTTCTGACAGCTATGTCCAAATATCACTTCTGAGGCAAAATTAAGTCACCGCAAACGACTCAACTCAAATAGCTATTCCCTCTCTCTCCCATTGCCTCCCTTACCATCCTTCCCACTGCGATCCTTTTCCTGCTGCCTCCCCCTGTTCCAAGAAAGAAACACCCCAGATCAAACTGGAAAATTATGATTCCAAGACAAGAAGCTCAGCTTGACAGGAGCAAAGCTGAATAGCTCTCTAAAGCCAGACTCAAAAGCTCTATCGTTTTAGTCTTAATGTCATTTAATGATAAATGATCCTTTCCCCACAATTTGCCACTGTTGTTAAACAGGGGTCTTAACAGGGCCCTCCTACCTGCACTCTACCTTTGTAATTGGTACATCTGGTCCCTGTGCATATATTTCATGGGTGACTCACATATAAACTAAGTGATAGGTAACCAAATTACAAGGCTATAAATACATCAAGCGTTGCTTGGGAAAAAAGCCCAAGTGGTTTATGAAGTCAGCAATATTCTGACAACTGATCCTTACAACAGAGCTTAGTTTTCTTTCCCTCCCTCCTCCTCCCCACTTAGGTAATTTGATATTATACGTGTCTCCAAGTATAAATCACAAGTGAGTTATTGGAAAAAGGTAACTTGGGCCTGAAAGATTTTAATTATAGCAACATTTTTTATTCATAAGAACCCTTAGCTGGACAATCTCCAAATAATCTGCATCTACCCAGAACATTTGGAAATAGGCAAGAATTCTTGGTATGTAAAGCAAACCGGGCCATGTACCAATTGACTCCTCTTGGTATCATCATTTTGTTTTTTCTGTCCAAGTGGTTGTTAGCTACTGAATGTTAGAGAGAAATCAAAAGAGAAGCAGTTCCCAAAGTGTGTATCAAAAGGACCCCAGTACTGATGGGAATCATTATAACAATGAAGACAATCAACAATGAATGGAAACAGTTAACACTTTGTCAGTTTCTTCTCTCTAGTTCATCCTCCTCACCAACAACAGAGCTATTTTAACTTACATTTTAAGATTATCCCTCTCCTGTCTAAAAACTTCTGTTAGCATGAAGCCTAGGCATTTAATCTGAACTCTTCCTATATTATTGTCATGATGTACTTCAGACTCATTGAAAGCAAGAACCATGTTTTTACCTGTCTTTGTACCCTAAGCACCTGTTACAGAGCCTAATATAAAACTGGACATTATCAAATGTTTGTGTTGACTATAAATGAAACTTTATTAGACAAAATGCCTGAATCCATATGTATGTGTGTGTTATCTGTATAAAGCTTCTGTGAACTTCCTGCTGTTTTACAGCTTAAAATCTAACCTCCAGAGTGTGACATGGGGATTTTTCCCAGTCTGACTCCGATCTTTCATTCTGGCATCATCCCCTGCTCTTGCACCTCAGCACCACATCTGGGATCACCTTCTCCAATAACAAGGCAAAGATCTGCTCTTCTCCTAGGCACCCTGCCTAGACATTTAAGGGATGATGATCTCACTTAATGGATGTTGAGTCTTGAGGCATTTCCATAAAGGTCAGAAGCAGAGACAAGAATGAGTAGTGGAATGCAGGGAACAAAAGCCAGAAAACGAAGACATTATAAAAGAATGGGAGAAGACATTTCAGCTTAAATATTCTTTTTCTAAGACTAGAACATGACTGTGAGTACTGTTTACCTATTCATAGGGAAAGGAGGAAAGGGATGGACTCCTCTGGGAAATAAAAACTAGGAAGTTGGTCCCAAGTACATTTTGATATCTAGAACAGAACTAGTTTTGCGAATACATGCATAGTCCCTTAAACTGTATCTCATGAAGTAAGTTATTGTACTGGTGATGATGAGTGAGCTCAAAGTCAACACCATTGCCCCATCTTCCATGCGTGCCATCATCTATCATAAAGAACTCAATTTTAGTTGATTACATCATCACACAGTACAAGAATAGAGAGGAATCTATGTTTCTTGGGTCAACAGCAGCCTTCCCACTAGGAGAAGGCCCCCTATATACCCATATCCCTGTACTGCTAGAATCAGACCACCACATGGAAACAGACCACAGAAAGTACTATTCAACAAGTAGGGGTCAGGGCTCCAGGATCCTGACTTACAGAGAGATGAGATGCCGAGAAACCTCACCTCCTGAGATTATCAGAAATCAATATTTGCAGAGGGTTTTACAGGTGATTCTTCAGGCCTTATCATAACAACCTCACCAAAGAAACAGAAGTCTAAAATGGCCAAATGATTTGCTGAGAACATGTGGCAAATCAGCAGGAAAAAGAGGTTCCCCTCAGTCAATTTAGTGCTTCATGCTTAGAACCCTATCCTCTCTCCTTTTAAACATATTCCTGGAGCGCCTGGGTAGCTCAGTTGGTTAAGTGGCCGACTTTGGCTCAGGTCATGATCTCACGGTCTGTGAGTTCGAGCCCCACGTCGGGCTCTGTGCTGATGGCTCAGAGCCTGGAGCCTGCTTCAGATTTTGTGTCTCCCTCTCTCTCTGCCCTTCCCCTGCTCATACTCTGTCTCTATGTCTCTCAAAAATAAATAAACGTTAAAAAAAATTAAAAAAAAAATAAAATAAACATATTCCTGCTCTATGGACTACAAACCTTCCTTGGAAACATGGGATGGTTATACTTCCTAAATGAAGATGTTTCCACTTCTCTGGATTGCCTTCTCTCAAATCTTTTCTTGTGTAAATTATAACAAACCTCTCTTTGTATAACAAACCTCTCTTTACCACTAAGTAGAATTTGCCCAATGAGATAAGCTGCCCCAAGGTAATTGTCTCTGCTTATAACAGTGAACCTGCCATAGAAGAGCAATTCTATCCTGCAGAAGAAGCAGAATCGAGACCAAAAGAACAGCCAGATGCAAAACCTGGCCTGGATTTCCTTTGAGGCAAATTGTATTTCTTTTCATAGCTACATCCAAGAATTGCAGAGTTGGGGAGAGAATGGCATAAATGTATGTATAGGATCATAGAATGTTTTGGTTAAATGAAGAAACCAAGAGCCAAAGAGGTGATGTGACTTGCCTGAGATAACACAGCAAATAATTAGTAGACCTCTGACTGGAACTCAGAGTTCTATACCCTGATTTCTTAAAAGATGACAATGAGGCCAGACTCTTGGCCTGAATGCTGATTCTGTGGCCTACCAGCTGTGCATTTGAGCAGGGTTCTTAAAGTCTGTACTGTTTCCACACCTGCAAAATAGGGGTGACTGATCCCCCTAAGGTTTAAACAAGTGATCATGTGACCAATGTTTAGGATGGTGATTATTGGAACTTAGAAAGTAATTATTGTTAGCCTCATTCAAGCTTAGGATCTTTTCCAAACCTTCCAAACAGTAAACGAAAATAACTGACTGGAAAAGAGGAAGAAATACCATGGAGCTGGAAAACAAGCTGTTCATATAAAGCCATGCCATTCCAGTCACCTTAATACCTTGTGGTGCTTTAAGGCAGGCTACAGTAACTTTCCCTGAGTCAAGTTCTTTGCCAACTAAAGCTAACCATTTCTTTTTTTAACTTTTTAAAATTATAGTCCTAGGATGTATCCTCTAAGCGATACCACTACTGGCCATGCCAGACTGTACAAATTGTCTTTTACCCTGTATGGTAAGGAATTATCCAATAAAGTTACACAGCTTCTCTCCCTCATCTCACCAAGCCTGTCTACCTCAGGGTATGACAAAACTTGAATTCAGTTGTATGCCCTGACCTTACTTTGGGCTAGCAAAGAAAATAGAGACTCTCTCCAGGAGAGTCTCTCCAGGAGTGACTATGAACAAATGAAGGTGAGTAAAGCTGCCTCCCTTGAGGACTTCTCATGATGGCACAGAAGCCCTGAAAAGGCACACATATGAACAAACAAGGTCTTAGAAGGCGAGAGTGAATTCCTGCAGTGACCTCAGGAAGGAAGTGTCTGGGTATTTCTAACATTGTACATTAGGAAGTTAGGGTGGTACTAGTATAAATTAGAGATATGCTAAAGAGTAGCTGAAAGAAATAGAGGAGGAGATGAGGAGGCAAAATGAACAAAATGCCAGATATGCCCACATGCCAACAAGGAAGACGTGAGGAGGTGAGGTGTGAGGAGAAGTCTGTCACAGTGGCCAATAAACCATGAGGGCCAAATGTTTGGCTTGAATAACTCAGAATCTGCTCCCTGCCTACAGCAGGGCTTGGCAGTGAGTCAGCAAATCCAGCAACAGAATTTCTTTTTCAGGAGCCACAGACAGTCCATTTACACACACACACACACACACACACGCACACACACACACGCACGCACGCACATACCCTCTCCTGCATGCATAAACACTATCTTGTAGATATACCCTTTACCAGCAAAGAGCATTTCTTTTTCAATTTTTAAAACCATGTATATCTTTGAAAATTATCAGGAACCATTTGTCAAGAAATTGAAAGATTTATTTAAGGATCATTTTAAATATTCTTATTAAGATTATGCCACATGTCTCATAGAAATTTCTTCTATTCCCTTTCTTTATAAAAAGCAAAACAAAAACACAAGGATACAACCAAAATGTTAACAGTGGCTATATCTGAGTTGTTAGATTACAAAGTAATTTTTTTCCTTTTCCTTGTTATTTGTATATTCTAATTTGTCTTCAATAAACATCTATTATTTTTCTAATATTTAAACATGTATTATTTTTCTAATTTTGAATATTTCTAATATGTTAAAGATAACCAAGAGTGAGCAAAAGCAAGACATTTCTAATGAGCGACCTTTCTGTATTATGATGTTTCCTGAAATGATACCTCATTGAACCAGCAATATCTTCTAGAAAGGGCAAGACCACCAGGGAAGGACAAAGGGAATTCAGTACACAAGGGAACCACAAGATTTCACAGTCTTACAGGAACACTGAAGCCTGTGTAGTGACTATTAAAAATACATATTAACGATTTGCCCAAGGGATACAGGTGTGCTGTTTTGAAGGGGCACATGCACCCCAATGTTTATGGCAGCACTATCGACAATAGCACAAGTATGGAAGAGCCCAAATGTCCATCGACAGATGAATGAATAAAGAAGATGTGAAGTGTACACACACACACACACACACACACACACACACACACACACACACAATGGAGTATTACTCGGCAATCAAAAAGAATGAAATCTTGCCATCTGCAACTATGCGGATGGAACTAGAGGGTATTATGCTAAGCAAAACTAGTCAGAGAAAGACAAATACCATATGACTTCACTCATATGAGGAATTTAAGATACAAAACAGATGAACATAAGGGAAGGGAAGCAAAAATAATATAAAAACAGGGAGGGGGACAAAACAAAGAAGACTCTTAAATGTAGAGAACAAACAGAGGGTCTCCAGAGGGGTTGTCGTGGGGGTGGTCTAAACAGGTAAGGGGCATTAAGGAATCTACTCCTGAAATCATTGTTGCACCACATGCTAACTAACTTGGATATAAATCAAACAAAAAATAAATTAAAAGAATATATATATATGTATATATATATAAATATTTTAGAAAAATAAATAAAAATAAAAATATACATTAACATACTGAGGAAGCTTGATGGGACATCAGCACCTAGCATGCAACTGAGTAGCAAAAGCACCCAAACTATTGCCAATCCTAGGTTGTACCAAAGCACACTACATCCCTAAAGAAATCTTCTTGTTCAACTTAGTTGGAATTTTCCCTTTTCCAAGGATACTCACAGTTCTCATATTGGGCATGAGTTTAAGTACTAATTAATTGGGTATGGAAAGATAAGTCCCTATAAATGAAGCTGGTGCTATCTGATAGTGTTGTTTTCCATGCAAAGACCATTTGGTTCTAGGTATCAGGCAGACTTCAAAACAACTGTGCACTCCAAGATCTCTTCTGCTGCTCCGTTAATGAGAAAATTTCCTTAAAGGGCCCATTGGAGAGGCTCAATTTGGTATTAAGTGACATTTTCCTCACCTCCACCTGGTGCTCTTGATATTCAGACAACCACAATCTTGGAAACCTGACTCTTCCTTTAAAAAAATACATTTGTTAACAAACAAACTTTCCCAGGCTTGACTCTAACTATTGGCATTCAAGGCAGAATTATTAGTCCTACAAACTACAACTATTTACACACACCATAGATCACAGATCATACCAGTTGCAGTTGTCATATTACAGAGTCTTTAGTGTGCCAGAGGTGACCAGCAACCTCATGTTACCCACTCATCCCAACAGACATCCCCTCAACTCAAGGCAGCTGGGAGTTAAGCAGACAAAGCAGGAAAAAGAAGTCCTGGGCCCTAAGGAGGGAATGGAGGTTAATATAAGGAGCGATAGTCCAATGAACAGTATTTGAAATGAAAAAGACACATTTGGGGTCGTATCAGGTATTATATCTCAGAGATCAGGTATCATGAACAGATAGGAGAACAGTTGGGCACAGGTAGAGGCTTATCTGTGACCAAGCCCCAACCTACATCTCATTCCAAATAACTGGGTCTCTATCTGAATCACTTACCTGGTATTCCAAGTTCATCTAAGTCCTTAATTATCTTCATAGAGTTTATAGCTATACTCCTGAATCCCGGCCTTGAGATAGAGGCTCTGCCTCCTACTGGCAGTCCCCTCAAGCCAGCTTTGCCTGCATCTCAGCTTTTCACCCATTTTATGGAGCCATTACATATGGCAACAGGGTGAGTAAGAGGCATTTATACCTGTACTTGAGCCCCAAATACCAGCTGTGTGACCTTGGGCAAGTTACTTTCATAAACTTTAGTTTTCTTTTCCCTAAAGTGGGAACAATAAGATTCTTCATCCTAGATTGTTGTTTGGATTTATTGAGATGAAAAATACAGTACTGGTCACATGGTAAGTGCTCAATAAATTTGTTGATGATGATGATGGTGATAATGATGAAAAAGGATGAGGAAATCAAGATGGAGAATGGATCTTCTTTTTTAAAAAAAAATATTATTTAGGGGACACCTGGGTGGCTCAGTCGGTTGAGCATCTGACTTCAGTTCAAGTCATGATCTCACGGCTGGTGAGTTTGATCCCCATGTCTAGCATTGTGCTGACAGCACAGAGTTTGGAGCCTGCTTTATATTCTGTGTGTCCCTCTCTCTCTCCCCCTACCCACCTCCTGCCCTGTCTCTCTCCCTTTCTCTCAAAAATAAATAAATGTTTAAAATTTTTTTTAATTTTATAAAATAAAATTTATTTATTTTTGGGAGAGTGCAAGCGGGGGAGGGGTGGAGAGAAGAGGACACAGGATCTGAAGCAGGCTCTGCGCTGACATGCTGACAGCGGCAAGTCCAATGTGGGGCTCAAACTCATGAACCACGAGCTCACGACGTAAGCCCAAGCAGGATGCTCAACTGACTAAGCCATTCAGGTGCCCCAAGAGTGGATCTTCTTAACACTGGCCACATGCCAGCGACTCAACCATACCATAGTGGTTTTCAAATGGGGGTTATTTTTTGCCTCCAAGGGACATTCGGTAATGTCTAGAGAGACTTTGTTGGTTGCTTTAATGGGGGGTGCGAGTGGAAGGGGATAATGAGGAGGCATTGGGGTGTGCTACTGACATCTAACGAATAGTAACCACAGATGCTGCTAATCATCCTAAAATGGACAGCACAGCCACTCCCACCCACAGTAAGGTTATATGGCCCAAAATGTCAATAATGCCAAGGTTAAAAAATCCTGCTTGCCAGAAATCCATCCTTATCAGCATCTCCCGTCAATGTGCTGCTAGCTGGTAGCTGTGGCTGGTATCTAAGAACTGACCCTTCCCAGGACTGGCCCATTGCCCTGTCTCCTGGGCTCCTGAGCCCCTACTCTGTGAGAGTTTTCATAAAATGGCCACTAGGCTTCATTGGCCTGACCTGAGTCCATAACAGCAGGCATGGGGAGAATGACCAGGCCTTCCTTCTGACCAGCAACAGGCGAGAAACTGCTTCCTGCAGGGCCATGGCAGAGAGCCACATGAAAACAAGCACAGCAGCCAGTCAACCGTTCCACCCAAACTGGCTCCACACCAGGCCTAGACCATGAGTCACCACCACATGCTGCCGCCTCTCGCAGTGACCTTTCTTTATCCCTTCGCTAGCTGTAAATCTTCAGGAGCAAAACAGCAGAGAACATACTGGGAAGGCCCTGGCAGAATATTGTATCTGGCAGATGCCCAAATCAAAATTCAGAGTTAAGTACCCAGGCCCTGAATGAATGCCAATCATGGCAGAACCAAGGCTCCCCTGAGCCATCCCTGTGAACCAGAGACGTGGACAAATGGAGCCCTCTCTCTTGACATAATTTAAATCGTGTGGCAGCAGTGGAGCATCCTCTCCAGGAAAAGGAACAGATGTGTTTAGCAATACCCAGATGGCTGGGGACAAATTGAAGGACCTGTGTAATGTTTGCCCATAATTCATGCTTGCACAAAACCACACTGCACCCCTAAAGAAATCTTCCTTGTGTCCCCGATTCCTCATGTGTCAAACGGAATTAATATTGTCTTCCATGCAGTGTTGTGAGAAACAATTAACATAGGTTATTAAATAGTACTTTGGCTCAAAATAAAGCAAAACTGGCTTTTTTGTTTCTGCTTTTTCAGAGGCAAACCATCATGCTGGGAAAAAGGCCAGTGGATGGGGCAGCTGCCTTCTGCAAGGGAATTTACTCTGCCCAGTCTCACTGGAGTTGTCTTTCCTAAGGTGTAGTCTTCTAACCACCTGCATCAGAAGCACACAGAAAGGCCTCAAACAAGCAGATTTCCAGGACACATCGACAACCTACTAAATCAGAGTTTCAGTGGATTTCACTTTGGAAAGTACCCTTTAAACCCCCTTCCCCGCTCAAGTTTTATATCTACTAAAAGTTGAGAATCTTGTAACAATGAATAAACCCTGAGATAGCACAACCACTCTCACTATTTTCAGCAGTAAGAAGAAAGACTAGGTCCTTTGTCTTCTTTTCTCAGCCTATGTTGTCCATCTTATGCAAATGGAATTTCTGGACAAGATGGGACACATACAGAATGACTCATCTGAACTAAACTGTCCACCCTCACACTTATGTTTATAATACAACAGCAACATATTGCCATTTGCCCTTCTTAGTTTTGTAATCTCTCTCAATACTCTTGAAGTTTAAAAGGACTCAGTGTTTCCCCTTTGCTGTTGGATGCCTAATGCCCTCAGCAAATTTCCATCTCCATCACTTGTTACCAGGGTACTAATCATAAATAGAACCAGGCTGCAGTCAGTCAATCCCTCCTCCCATCCCCCTCTACAATTGTTTTGAGTATTTGGTATGTGTTCCAAACATTCATATTCATTGTCCTTATAATGATCTTGTAAGAAATTATCTCCATGTGGGTATTATGCTAAGTGAAATAAGTCAGTCACAGAAAGACAGATACCATGTGTTTCCACGCATAGGTGGATTTTGAGAGACTTAACAGAAAACCATGGGGGAGGGGAAGAAGGGAAAAGAAGACACAGAGAGGGAGGGAGACAAAACATAAGAGACTCTCAAAGACTAAGAACAAACTGTGGGGTGAGGAGGGTGTGGGAGGGGGGAGAGTGGGTGATGGGCACAGAGGAGGGCACTTGTTGGGACGAGCACTGGGTGTTATATGGAAACCAATTTAACAATAAATTAAAAAGAAAAAGAAATTATCTCCATGTTAAAGATGTGGGAACCAAACTACCTAAAGGTTACATAAGTAATAGAATTAGTACTTGACTATACTCTCTGACTCTAAACCCAATGCTATCAGCAGCTCAAATTGAACAAACCCAAAGCTCTAAGCTACTCTGCCCCCTATTGTCTCTAGGAAATTATAGGAAAGTAGCAGCCAATTGAGTATAGTTGTCTAGAGTTTAAAATTCTCTAACCATACTATTAGCAAGCATGTACATGCAAATCAACCCAAGTATAATTATTTGATGACTACTAGACCATTCGGTTTCATCAATTATGCTATATAACTTCCCAAACTTCTGAGTTAATAATAACAGCTAATAAGTGTTAAGCACTTGCCACTGTAAAGAACTGTTCTAAGTTATTCTAACTCATTGAATCCTCCCAAACATGCTTCGAAGTTTGTACCATTGTTCTTCCTTTACAGCTGAGAAAACAGCAGCACAGAAATGTTTATTAAGTTGTTTTAAGTCAAGCAGCTACTAAATGACGAGGCTTGGAAATATACCCAGATAATAAGGCTCCAGAACCAATACCTTAGCTACCCCACTTTACTATGTATTCCAGTATTAACACAGTGAAAGTTATATCAACAGAGACAATGGGTAGGAGGGAGACTGCTTTCCCTAAAGATCTTTCTAGTGACCTAGAGAATTTTTATTGCTTTGAATCATGGTTTCCAAAATGCTATGGAAAATAAGACCCATTAAATGCTGAGCAACAAGGAAGATGAAAGCTCTAAAATAATGTGGGATTCTGTCATAAATAAAGCCCAGAAAGATCCCATGTCTGCAATATGCTTTCAACTAGGGCAGGGAGGAGCTCTGTTATGATTAATACAATCTAATTTAAAGTTGAAGCCAGGCTAGAGAGAAAAAAAAATTGAAAATAAACTCTCTCTTAAAGCTGTCAGCCTGGCTGTGGCCTCCAACTGTTTTAGTCACTAAAACCTTGTATTTAATGGTCACTTTTATAACAAACACTAGGAAAGAAATACAAAGCTCTAAATCAGAGTTTATTTCTAAAGAATGGAAAGAAATGTGTTGAAATGCTAAGGAAGGCCACAGAGAGATGGTGCCACCATGCCACCCTCCTTGGTGTTAATTCTGATGCAAGCATCAACCAAGACCTTCAGTTTCAACAACCTTACTAACCCTGCTTGAAGGGATCCCCACTGCATGTGCAGAGTCCTCATTTCCAATACCCCCAATGACAGCAACTTCTGTCCACTTGGCCTGGACCTAGAGCTTCTACATTCATGCAGCAGAATGATCGTTTTTCTCCATCAGTATATATTTTATGTGGTGTTATTGTCACAAGAAGTAAAAACTTAGTGGGTCAAGTCAAAGTCTCCCATAAGCCTCATTAACAAAGTACCAGTGCATTCATTTGCTAAGCCCCAAGGATGTGGTTTATCTCTGACTGTGTATGACATCTCTTAAATTCTACAGCTCATAAGAACATTCCAGAGATGCTACTATGGACTGTCACTAATTCCAGAACCAAAGGACCAAATGCTAACACCACATTTGGCCAGACTTTTTTCCTAATATTTATGAGATAGTGTGATCAAACTAAAATCTGGTAAATATAATCTCACCAAATAAGCAAATGTCTCTTGATCCTTAAATCCTAGCTTCAGTGTTCCCCCCTCCCTGACTCTTCCAGGTCAAATTAGTTTCTTCTATATTCCCATGACATTCTGTTTATACCTTAATTATGGCATTGAACATGTTGTGTTCTAATTATCATTTTTATATCTGTCTCCCTTATTATCTATACTATAGCTGCTGTAGGGCAGGGGCCAGTGCCTTATCATCTTAATGTTCTCAGCACTTAGCAGAATTGGCAAGTAGGCACTCAATAAATATTCATCGAAGAAAAGAATGTGATCTAAAAGGAGGGGGAAACCCATCAGTTCAATTCAGAATGATCATATTAATTAATTAACCCTGTGGTACTGGGTCAATATTTCTGTGGCTCTGTTTTCTGACTTGGCCTAGCTCTCATTCTGATTCTCTTCAACTCTGATCCTTAATTCAGAGACTGAATCAGGTGCCCTAAAATATCAGATACATAACAGATACATAAGCATATTGGTTTATGATAAATTACATACTGTTTACTGGATTTCTTGGAGCAAGAAAATAACTAGTGTATTGATGCCCCCTTTTCCATTACTAAATTGGGTGTAATGAATCTAAGACTATTCCTTTCTCCTTACCCCACCCGGAGGAAGAACAAGTCTGGGTAGCCATTCTCACACACTCCACAGGAAACCAAGAGTAGCATGGATCGTTTGCTCCCTGTCCCTATACCCTGACTGCACCCAATACCTTCAGCCCCATCCAACATAAGGTATTGTGACTCTACTCCCAGGTTATAGATACCATAAAGTCCCTTATCCTGGGACAAGGGAAGCTTGGGGAGAGGCAGGACTAGAACAATGAAACTCAGACCTGTGCCTCAACATGTCTGAGGGTATTCTTGAGGTAGAACCACATTCCAGAGTTTTCTCCTCTTCTATCCACACAATGCTAATCACCCTTTATTTCCTAGATGACAGAGAATTTATTAACATGTGAGAATTCCTCAACCCACCCACAAGCAGGTGAACTGTCTTTGTCAGCCTAGTCTATAAATCTTTTATGATACGGACTCACAGAATGAGTAGCAGGAAAGAAGTCCAGAGACGTGTGAGAAAACCAGGAAACTAACCAAATAAGCTTGGTCAGTCTACATGATACAAATCTGGGAAATGGGGGGCAGAAAGGGCAAATTCAGCTGTCAGTAGATATGTGGGGAGTTAGTGAATGAAAAAGAATTGGAAAGGAAAAGAAGCAAGATTTTATGATAGGTGGCTGGTAGATAAGAACAAGTTCCCCTTCAATGTGCTTTGAGAGACTCAAGTAAAGACTGCAATCACTTTTAAATTATTTTTGGGCTAGGCTGGCTTATTTATAGGAAACTCCACCACAGAGATTGAACTATTTGGGTTCTCAGCATGTTTTAGAGTTATACCTACTACTACCTAAGTCAGGAACAACTTTCTATTTAGGAAACCCATTTACGGTAAGAACCACTTCATCATATCCTTTCTAATATAATCCATGAGGGACCAACTTGGATCCACAAAGAATAAAGACTTGTTTACAAAGAAGATATAAAACTAACTTTTACGTTATGTACCTACTATTGGCCAGGCACTGTGAAAACTGCTTTAAATGTGTCTGCTCCTTGGGGCACCTGGGTGTCTCAGTCAGTCAAGCGTCCAGCTCTTGATTTCAGCTCACTTCAGTCACGATCTCACAGTTCATGAGATCGAGCCCCACAATGGGCTCTGTGCTGATAGTGTGGAGCCTGCTTGGGATTCTCTCTCTCTCTTCCTCTCTCTCTCTGTCCCTCCCCTGCTCATGCTCTGTCTCTGTCTCTGTCTCTCTCTCTCTCTCAAAATAAATAAATAAACATTTTTTTAAATGTGTCTGCTCTTTTATTTAGTAATGAAATTTTTTAATCCTGTCTCATTTCAGAAAGGCTAAACAGCAACTTATAGGACTACTTAAAACATAATAACAAATGAAAAGTGACAGCAAACAAACAAACAAAAAAGAAAACATTATGGTGAGTGCCTAAATAGAGCTGTGTATGAGGCCAAAAATGCATACAATAATGATGTGTATTTACACACTTGACACTAATGGACCACACATTTGTCTCTAGGCTTTCTAGAAGCTAGTTAAAAAAAAAAAGAGTTAGTTATACCAATCACCAAGTCCATAAGATTAAAGCAGAGCAAGAGAAGTGAAACTGTCCTTGGTATTAAGACCAAATAAAAATTTCTGCAGTGGAGAGAAATGCTACATGATGGACAAAACAACCTCCTCTACAATATCCTTAAAATAGAATTTTAAATACAAATTGTTGTAAGAGAAAGGTCGTCCTCAACTTTGGGGTGGTTTCCAGCATCACTGTGTATTTAAGTATTCCTTTAGATGTAATTGAAGTAGTGGCACCTATCAACAATGTCCCTAAGTGGTAGCCCGCAGAAGAGACTGACCCCTGTGGGTGGTAACCAAGATCCTGTTATAGTGTAGGACCAGGACAAGCAGGTGAAGGTATCTCTGGAAACATTCCTTCTCCCAAAGATGGGATGATAGGAAGCAATGAGAAGAGGAACAGGAAGAGGAAAGTGAGAAGAAGCCTGGGTCATAATGAACAGATCACAATGGCAGGCTCGGGGAGCAGGAATGTGTTACCCAGACCCAAGTAGCTGAGGACCCACAAGCCCAAAGGACCAGAGGAGCAAGATGAAATAGCTATGAGTAGTGCAGGGACAGCTGGACAAATCAGAGTAACACAAGAACTTTTCAGAATTACATTCCCAGCCCTGCCCCAGGCTACTGAATGAGAATCCCACTGCCAGCTGACCCCCAGTGATTCTGATGAGCAGAAAAGTTCTTTAAACTCACAAATATTTATGAAGGGCCTTGTGTGTGCCAGACTTGAAGCCAGTCACAGGAAAGAGGGATGAACGAAAAGACAAAACCTTGTCCACAGAGCTTACATTTCAGTGGAAGACACAGACATTAGAGAAATAAACATACACTTACAAACCTACATTTTTCTCTTCCCTAGAATCAAGTCTCTTGGCCCACACCTGAATACACTGAATTTCCCAGGGTCCAAGGAACTCAGTGCAAAGAGGAGCTGCATTTCAAAACAGTGTAACCTGAAAGGAGGAAAGCACCCTCTTGTGGCCCTCTGAGAGGTGGCACCTGAAAAAAGCCCTAGTTCTGAAAGGTGGGAGGTTGCTCTGGGCCTGCGACCTGTGGTGGGACAGCCCTAAGGCAGCCAGGAGTATGGGGGCCATGTTTTGCTTCAGTCATAAAGCTCTCTTCAGTGTTGAATCAGTCATTTTGTGAGAAGACATTTCCTCTTGTGTTCATTGCTAAGTGGTTTTACTTCTGGACACCTGGGCTCTTTTGGTGTGGACTCAAGTGACATGTTCTACAGGCAAGGCATCAATCTGACTCCATTCCCACTCTCCCTACAACTCTAACATGTAGCAAAGCTTGAAACAGGGAAGTATTCAGTAAATGTGCAGTGAACAAATAAATGAACTGCACTCTGCCGTCCAGCCTGACATTGCCTGCTTTGTGGGATCTTAGTAAGACTGGACAAATAATCGCAGTGGTTGAGTTCCAGAATTCCCTGAAAATAAATGATTTTTTTAATGTAAAATACAATCTATGTCCCTCCTAAGAGTCTCTATGAAAGGATAATATTCACAAGGGATATACTTTGAGCTTGGAGCTAAGCCTGGTATGGCTTAATTTACAGTAGAGTAGCATGTAAATTTATGATAATAAATTATATTATTTAAATGAAATTATAAAAATAAGAGTCGCTCACTCATATTCAACTTTCATGAATGCTGACACTTCTTGAAGAATATGGAGGTCTGATTTGTATTCAGGCCTGAATACCAGCGTGAACCACAAGAGCCCAGGGACTGCTGGCTTCAAGTATGTAGATGAGAAGCCCAAACACCCGCACAGCGTATTTAGCATTTCTAGCACGTCTCCACCCAAGAAGCCATGAGGAAATCAGCTCAATACAGTTATGAGACGATGCTGACAAAATCACTCAACACCATTTCTCAGAGTTCACTGAGAAAGAAGGCTAGAACAGGAAGGAGAAGAAAAGAAGTGCATTAGAAGGTATGATGGAAGAACTAGAGGGTGAAGAGAGAGAAAAGTACGAATCAAAAAAAATCCAAGAACTATTTGCTACAGTACTTAATCCACTGAATCCAAAAGGAAACAAACCAGTCAGTGGACTCTGAAGGCGGGAATTGATTTTGAGACACGTTGATTATGCCTCTAATTCTGCAACTCAAGAAATACTCTACTGAATAAAGAAATATCAAAGACTGAGAAGTACTTCTGGCCAAAGATTTCATCCATCTGAGTTGAAAAGACCACAGCACACAGGAGGAGACATGGTTGCCTAAACAGTCCATCAGAGTACTGCCATAGGCCCTCGCTGGATTCCACTTTGGGGCTGAGAGTCTCCTCTGTCTACCACATCTGGCTGGGCATAAGCATCAGCTTTAATACCTGCATCCATTGTGATGTTTGCGAAGGAGTTAACGCTCATTAGAGAAACAGCTCACCTCCATCTCCAGATAAGTCACATCAAATCCTCATTATTCATAATTTTGGGACCTTATCTCTGAGGTTTGCTGCATGCGGTAATCCTACATCACTCCGAGCCACCATCCTGGTAAAATGTATGGGAGGAGTGATTAAAAGTATTAGCTTTGGGGTCAGAGACGCAAGGCTTTGAACCTTGGGTCTTTCAATTAGTAGCAGTGCAAATTTGGGCAAGTTTATTTACTTCATTGAGCTTTCATTTCCTTAGGGCTCAGATACAGATTATAATAGTACCTACTTTCATTGGATTATAGTGAGAAGCAAATGATATGACATATATAAATCTCTTAGCAAATGCCTGGAAAATAATAAGGTTTCAATGATTTTTTTAAATGTCTTACCTGAGTCCAAAGATATCAAATAACTTGCCTGAGGTGATACAGAAGCAACCCAGCACTCTTTGTTCTTCATTATCATGAATGGGTTTCAATTACTACTTGTATTACATATTATTTACCCCCTCATCTAGTCTATTTGGAAATGTGCTAAATTTAAAAGGAGACTTGTTTCATGCCTCCTAAACATTTCAAAATCTTTGGAGAAACAATTATTTATCACCATTCTCTGTTCATAAACATTCAGTTAGGCTCACATCCAAATGTCAAGTGTTCAGACCTGTAAACATTTAAATAATTTTGCCAGTAAAATTTCATGAGTTTCCTCATAAAGTGTTCAATTAACTCCACTTGCTAGATGTGATCTTATTCCTTAAAACAGCAATTAATCTCAGCTGGTGGTGTTTTGTTTTTCTCTTTAATCAAAATTAAAATAACCTTCAGGACAGGATTGTGGCTTCCACTTCCTTCATATTCTATTTGATATCTGGCAAGATTTTAAGCCTAAGGAGATGTTTAATATTTGCCTGTACCAGATGTACCGGTACATCCTTGGTATCACTGAACCATGATAACTTCTAGTTTGAGAGAAGGAAACAAACTGAGTCTCTTTCTCAAGCCAAAGGTTAAGACTACAGTATCTTAATAAAATTTTAAGAACATTGTTCAATTCAAGGAACTACTTAGAGGCCACTGTGACAACTCCAGACTACACAGATTCAGTGAACCCTGCCTCCTTGAATTTCCAGACCCACCATTTCTCACCAGTCCATATGGTGAGGAGAGAACCTCCATACTGCCAAAAACAATTAGAGTTAGATAACCTAAATTTCATCAACCTGTGGGTTCACATGAGGTATCACTGACAATAGTATCCCCCCTTTCACTCATTATATTTGAATAGTGAAGGACTTCAATAATGCCATCCTTTCCCAGATTTTCTAGTTACGTGGTAGCCACCACTTGTGTGATCATGGACGGTCTTCCTATGACCTTGTCTCTGTCTCTGCCCACCTTTCATACTACACTTAAAGTCACAGAATATAGCCCCTTCTGAGTGTATGGAAATCCTAATTCCTTGCCTAGGATTCTGTGCCTAATGTTCACAAACCTATAAATCCACCAGATACCAGAATGGTACCATGTTCCATTCACTGCCCACTTGACCACAGATCAGAGTAGTCCTTACAAGGTAGGAGGGAATGCCCCACTTCTGGCTGTCCTCACTTATCAAATCCACATATGTCAAACCCACATATGTGCTCCAGGGTCAGGCAACCTAGGAAAGAATCCTAGCTCTAATACTCAGCTAATTCTGTGAACTTGGATTTATTACTGACACTGTCTGAGCTTCAGTCTCCTTATCTGTAAAACAGGGATAATGCTATGATCTCAAAGGTTTATTGTAAAGGGTGAATGAGGTAACATGTATAAAACAGCCAATATAATATGTTACATATAGTAAACACTCAATAAACGTTGACTATAGTTACATGCTAAGAATGAATCACTGGACAATTATTATTTAATGACCAGTTGCCATATCCAGTAAGAAAACTCTAAAAGTGAATCCTATTTTGCCAGGCATTATTCGGGACCATTATCACATGGTTTAATATTCACGACAACCGCTCAAGTAAACATTATTCTCACTGTTTTTATAGGCTCATAGAACTCATTTACCCAATGTTACTTTGTCTAAATAAAAGAAAAGCCAGTAGCTGTTCAAAGCCCCTGTTTTCTCCACTAAGCCATGGTGCCTCTCATGCTGCAGAAGACGAGACCATTTCATTGGTGACATAGTTATAGTAAAATAAGGAACACACTCATAGAGTTAATCTGCGGTCCAGAAAGTTGTCTGACTTCAGTCTATTCCAGTTTCTGCCCACAGTTCATAAGGACACAGCCATCTATACAACTGTTAGATTGTTACCTTTGAAGTTTTATTTATTTTGAAGTCAACAAGGATGTGTCTTTACAAAGTAACTCGAAGAGATCCTCCCTCAGGCACTGATGACTTCCCAGCAGAAGCCCAGCAGTGGTTTATCTCAAAGACTTAGGGCCCACTGGCTCTTCTAAATCTCTTTATAAGTAAAGGTTCTCAAGCAATTAATCATTTCTGAAGCACTCATTTCCTAAAGTGGGAGTCCTCTTGTTTGGAGGAGAGAGGAAAAAGTCAAGGTCTGGGCTGCTACTTTCAGGATCTAGCTTTCAGGATCTAGCATGGGACACTCACTAGGGCTGGGAATGTGGAGAATTCAGGCCCATCACTCAAGTCTCTACCTATTCCCAGTTCTGGGTTCAATTACTAACCTCCTCTATACCACCTTTTGAGTCCTCCTACATCAGGAAGTGCTATCTTCCTGATGGATATGGTTAATACTTCAGTAGACTAAATTCTAACAAAACCCTTCCTAAATCTTCACAGGCCTCTCAATAAAAAGGCACATTGGAAGAACAGTGCTCTGAGACACTCCTTTAAAATCTGTCTTCCAATTTCTGTTTCCTGTAAGGGGAAGATACAAAGGTTTCACCCATTTTCATTTCTGAAGTCAGAATGTGTCAGTCACACAGTAGATGCATACATTTGATGTGGAAGTATCCCTTTTTTTTCCCTAAAATTGTTATTACAACAATGATGCATTGATATTTGCAAACTGCTTAGAATTCAGTAAAAGCCAAATAAAGACAATACCCTCCACTGAGTTCCCTAGGTATTTTGTATTTTCCTCTATTAATTTTTAAACCATTTATTTTCATATCTGTCTCCCTACTAGCCTACAACTGCCTTAAAACCATTTGTTTTTCAAGAGACTCTCAAAGACTAAGAACAAACTGAGGGTAAGGGGGGTGAGGGAGGGAGGAGAGGGGGTGACGGGCATTAAAGAGGGCACGTGTTGGGATGAACACTAGGTGTTATATGTAAACCAATTTGAAAATAAACTATTATAAAAAAAAACATTTGTTTTTGTATCTGCCTCCCCTACTCATCTATAAATGCCTTAAGGGATGGAAAATTATTTTTTTTTCTTTGTAGCCTCAGCAAAATGCTCAGTTTCTGAAATCTAGTAGTAGATCAACAAATGTTTGCATAGATGAGTGGATGGATGGATGGACAGATGGACAGACAGAAGGAATCCTCACAGACTTTTGAAGAAGCAGGTCTTTGAGCTAATCTAACTTGAATTTCTCTCTTTTATGTGTCATTTTTTCATTGGAATATAAATTTAGAGATTATAAAGATGATAATGTCATCAACCAACATCTTCTATTTCTTCTATCTTTGTGGTTCTTCTAGCCATTCAAAGGGCATGAAAAGAGACCCAGGCTCCTCCATCCAGCCATTTTCTTTACAGACAAGGAAGTTTCTTTAAAAGGATATGGTTAGTTAGTTTCAAGTTGTTGTTGTTGTTGTTTAAGAGAGAGAAAGAATGTGAGCCAGGGAGATGGGCAAAAGGAGAGAGAGAGAATCCCAAGCAGGCTCCATGCTCAGTGCAGAGCCTGACAGGGGGCTCAATTCCATGACCCTGGGATCATGACCTGAGCCAAAATCAAGAGTTAGATGCTCAACTGACTGCGCTACCCAGGCGCCCCAAGTTCAGTGGCTTTTTAAAAGTGCCACCTCATTTCCCTCTTGAAGGGGTCAACTTCGCAGACCATTGTAATATCAATATGTACAAAAAAATTTTTTTAAGTTTATTTATTCTGAGAGAGACAGTGACAGCATGAGCAGGGGAGGGGAAGAGAGAAAGGGAGACAGAAAATCCCACGCAGACCTGACGAGGGACTCAAACCCACAAAACCATAAGATCATGACCTGAGCTGAAACCAAGAGTCAGATGCTTAACCGACTGAATCACCCAGATCCCCCATGATACACACAAAAATTTTAAAAGCTGACATTTATTGAGGTTCTCCATGCCAGGCACTGTGTTATGGTTTTACATGTATTATTTAATCTTCATGAACATCCTAAGAGCTTCAGACAAGTTAAGTAGGCTACCCAAGATGGCACAGCTAATAAGTAAAAGAGCCAGAATTTAAACTCAGTCTAAGTTCAGAGCTCTACATTTTTATCTCTCTGATAAAATCACACACTTGTCTCTTATTTAGCTATTTTAAGAGTTTTATTCTTAATGATCAACTGCTGTCATTCTATCACAGATGTGCAATGTTTCAAATATGTTGATGCTAATTATTAAGCAGAACATATTTAGGAAATAATTTTACTCCCAAATTAATCCCATGAAATGGGACAGAGTTCTATTATGAAGAATCTTTGAAATGAGAGCTCAGATGGGAAACAGAACAGGAAAGCACATGGAAACCTAAGGTGCTGATTGTGTCTGCTGGCTGTATTGCCCAGCAGTTGTCCTTCAGAGGGAGCAGTGAAGTCACAGGGGATCATCCACTCTGTGTAATGCAACACGGCTTGATTAAAGTTTAAAAGGAAGAAGAGGAAAGTGTAGCCTCTGTACTGCCTACTTGAAGATTAGGGCATATACAAGAGGCTGATGTTTTCTCTCACTAGCTGTTGGAATGTATCATATTAACTGGAATCAAGTGTGGGAAGGAAATTCCTATCTATGAATTCCCGGTAGCTGTTTTTATTAACATCTTGGGACGTTAATATTGCTTCTAACTTAATTATTCATGCTATTTTCAACCACATATTATATCACCATCAACCCAGTCCAAAGACTAAAATAAAACAATCTTTGGAAAATTCCAGTGGCATACTCATCCAGAGGCATTTGACCTTCAAAAGCCTCGCTCAAATGCCTGCTCAAAGTCCCAGCATTCTCTACTCCTCACATGCACAACCGAGCAGCCCCAACTTAGACTATATTTGCAATCTCAAATTCTTTACTCACTCCCACCTGCTTGGCAAAAGACTTTCCCTCCTGGGACATGCCCCAACTTGTATAAAGGATTACATCAATTAGAAACACTGCATTGACAGTGGTCGAGAATAAGCTGTGCCAGGTGTTCATATGTCGTGAATACCAGCCATGTTTGGTTATTTATAACACGAAGTCAGGGCAATGGAATACTGACTCTTACAGGCTGCTTCTCTGGTCACTATGTGCATTTTAATTCATACCACAGACTAATTGAACACACAAAAAAGTGCAACCTTGAGCTCAAATTTTCAACAGGGAGAAAAAGAAGAAGAAATCTAAAACGTATTGAGGGGCGCCTGGGTGGCTCAATCGGTTAAGCGGCCGACTTTGGCTCAGGTCATGATCTCACCATCTGTGAGTTCGAGCCCCACATCAGGTCTGCGCTGACAGCGCAGAGCCTGGAGCCTGCTTCGGATTCTGTGTCTCCCTCTCTCTCTGCCCTTCTCCTGCTCATGCTCTGTCTCTATGTCTCAAAAATAAATAAACGTTAAAAAAATAAATAAATAAAATAAAACGTATTGAATACCTATTAAAGGCCAGGCCATGTGCTGGGACTTTACTTATGTTACCTCTTTAATTCCCCCCACAATCATATGAAGAAGGTATTGTTGTCTCCATCTTACAGATAAGGAAACATAACCTCCGAAGGATTAAATATCCTACCCAATTAAGTGGTAAAGTCAGGATGAGGACCAAGACTGTGTGATACAAATTCCATGTTTGTTTTCACCAGCAGATCAAATTTCTCCAATACTGCCTAGTCCAGGACTAGAAGCATAAGAATAATGGTTTAAGAGGTACAGATTCTGCAGTCAGGTTTCCTGGGCATTTAATTGGCTTCATCACTTCTTGGGGTGTATGGCCTTATCAAGTTACTTTATCTCTCCAAACCTCAGTTTCTTCATCTTTAAAAAATAGAGATGTAATAATGCTACCTCATAAATTTTAAATATTTGACAATAATTATGATTATGGCCATTTTCCCCCCACAAAGCCTCCTCGCCTATTAAATAGAATAGTAATAGCAAGGGCTAATACTTACTGAATACTTACTATAGGCCAGGCACTATGGTAAGGGTTTTACATGAATTACCTCATTTAATTCTAATAATAATCCAATGAAATAACATTAGCTAACACTTCTCGAGCACTCACTATGTACCAAGATCTGTTCTACACCCTTAATCATATTAACTAGTGAGTATCTAGTAATGGGTCATATAAACTAGTGAATAACTGAGGCAGGTAAAATTGTTCCAAGTTTGCAAATAGGAAAACAAAAGCTCAGAGAAGATAAGTAAATTGCCCATAGTCACATAGCTAAGAAAAGATGAAGCCATGTTAAGAACTCAGGCAGCTAGACTTGGGAGTTTACAGTCTTAAACTTGAATTTCATATTCCTGGACCTGGGCTGGGCCATAAAAGAAATGTCTGACATAGTACCTGTACATAAAATGTATTGAAGCTATAAGACCTACACATTTAACAAATGAGGGTGCTATAATATTCTATAGCCAAATGTCCAAAATATGCAAAATACACACTAGGGGCCTTGGAAGATGAAGGAGGGAGTGAGGGTGGTGGTGGGTTCTGGGGAAGCCTTTCTGGAGAATATGTGGCTTTCACTGAGCTTCATGGGATGAGGTCAGAAGGTGGGGTGGGGGAAAGTATTTCAGACGGGAGACTCAGCACATGTAGAGATGTAGATATGACCCACGTTTGGGGAAGAAGGGCCTGACAAAAGATGGGTTTCATATTGGAAATAGAGATAAAATTAGACATGAGGTAAGTACTAATTACAGAAAACCCTTGACCATAGTCTGAAAAACTGGACATCATTTATAAGAGGCAATATGAAGCATTAGATTCTTGACAAGGAGAGTTACCTGACAAGAGTGCACTATGGAGCATGGCTCAGTGTGGGGAGACTGGAGAAGGACAGGGAGGAGGCTCCAGCAGGCACCCCAGCATGAGACAGTAAGTACCCTCCCTGACTAAAGTGATAGCAGGAGACAGAAAGAAAGAAGTGATACTGTGAGGACAAAATCAATGCTTAGTCAATACAGAGAACACGTCTGTGCTGTAAGGATTTGTACCTTGCCCAATCAATATCATATCCCCACACCGGGCTCTATTAATGACTGATCAACACATCGTAGGTGCTAAAAACATATTTGCCAAATAAATGAATGAGTCATCTAGCTACCAACCCAAGCCCTTACACAGATCCTTAAGGTTATGTGAATTAATCAAAATTATTTTTAAATGTGAGTAGAATCTAAGCAAAACCCCTAAATCCTGACAACTATTCCAGAATTTTTTCTGCTATAACTTATTCTCAATTCAGAAAATCTTGGGGACTATAACATTAATAATATCAATAACAGAAATTGAGACTTGGAGAGAGATTACTGGGGTTCTTAGACAATATTAATTTGGTTTCGGACATGTAAACACTGATGTAATGATAGAATATCTAACTAGAAATGTCCCGTAAGAGGTTGTCAATCTAGGATTTGAGTAAAAGGGAAAATTAACAACTAGAGATAGATATATTTGAGAATCATAAACATAGAACTATTAGTTGAAGGCATGAGAAATATATTTTTGTAATATCATGAATACGAAATGTTTTCAGTTTCCCATTACTTTAAATATTTTTTAGTGTACTCAAGAATTGTTGAACAAGCAGTGCACTTAACTGCAATCAGTATGTTAATGTCGTTGGAATCACTTCACTTGCTCATGTTAATCTTGATCTGCCTGTACACACAGTGATTCAGGGACTGCTGCACTGGCTAGGCTATATTGGTGCCCTCGGAAAGCATTGCCAGGGCTCCAGATCTGTCTCTGTGGGTCCTGTCACCACCATCTCTATTCTGTACTTTAGTTAGATCTTGCCAACTATTATTTTCAAAGGCAAATAAAAAAATCTTAAAACTTTTCTGAAATTCATAGAATATGCCTATGCTATAAATGAAGCAGAGGCCTTGGATATTTTTGATGCCTCATCATTCATGAATCAACCCATATATTCCCTTATCTGAGAAGTCTTGCCTAAACCCCACCTGTGATCCTCATGCCTGCCCCTATTAAGTAGTCAGACATTCCTTTCCCTCCATTTTTCTTTGCTTTCTTCCTTTTTTTTTTTTTTAAGTAGGCTCACACCCATCACAGAGTCCAGCACAGGGCTTGAACTCATGACTCTGAGATTGAGACCTAAGCGAGATCAAGAGTCAGAAGCTTAACCGACTGAACCATACAAGCACCCCTCCCTCCATTCTTTCAGTGCTCTAAACATATTTCAGTTATAGTATATGCCACATTGCTTTGTAACTGTGTCTGTGTATATCTCTTCAACTAATTGATGTGTGTGTCTGTACAAGTAAGTCTTTTAATCTCTCTCATCCTCATGATACCAGTGCTGGCATATGACAAAAATCCAATTCAATATGGCTGAAATCTTCTAATACATGGGAACTGGAAGAGTCTGACAATCAAGGTTCACCTAGAAGTTTATGGGAAGAAGAAACCATGTCCATACAGATTCATTCCAGCAAGAGGGAAAAATTCTTTCCCTCTCATAGAAGCCTGTATAAGGGCAAATAGCTAGGGAGTGAGAATGAGCATAATACATGTGAAGAGAGAAAACCGATCTCACTAGAACAGAAACACAGACGTTGGCTAGAAAAGGGAGATAAAATTGGGTACGGTGGATAGAATCAGAATACGGAGGGGTATAAATGAAAGCTGGTATGTTAGTTGGTATATTTGGTGGCTTAAAATAATATAAATCTATTCTCTTACAAGTCTGAAAGCCAAAAGTCAAATATGGGTCTCAGTAGGCTAAAGCGAAGGCTGTACTTCTTTCTGGATGATTTAGGGGAAAACCCATTTTCTTGCCTTCAAGAGGCTGCTCGCATTCTTGACTCACGACCCTTTTCCAACATCAAAGCCAGCAAAGGTCTTTCTCACATCATTACCCTCTGACACTTTCTTCTGCCTCCCTCTTTCACTTTTAAGGACCCTATGATTACCTTCAGCCCACTCAGACAATCCAGGATAATTTCCCCATTTTAAGGTCAGCTGATAAGCTGATTATTAATTTTAGGTGAACCATAACTCCCCTTTCCCACTTAAACTTATATATTCACAGGTTCCAAGAATTAGGACATGACAACTTTGGGGCCCTTATTCTGCCTACCACACTCAGTGTGGAATGCCAAACCTCCATCTAGCTCTTAAACCAAAAATGCCATGATGGAAAACATAGAGCTGCCTTAAATTGCCCTCTCCAAAATCTTACACAATTGAATTATTTTTTGCCTTTGGGCACACAAATGTTTTTAAAATAGCAGATATACATCAGGAACTTTCTTCACATGCATATAGACAGATAACAAGTACATTTTCACCCTTCTCTGTGCAGAGATGATGCTGGCCCTACGAAATGGCCCAGCAGTCATACTGTGGGATGCCCATGTATTTTTGAATGATTTTAATTCATTTACTGGGCTCTGAATCTTTATTAAACCAGTATGATTCTTTTGCTTTTACATAACACTAATTAATAATAACAACACAACTATCTTGAATGTAGTTATTATCTTTCTTAGAGCTCAAAGAGTTTCATAGAACTTATCCTTTTTCTTTCAAAATTATGCCTACAATATTACCAGCTGCAGTATCACTATTTGAGATTAAAATAAAAAATAATTTTCCAATATTAGTGAAAGGCATAAGGAAGTTTCTAAATACAATGATCTGGTTGAAAGAATAGTCAAACTGTTTGTTGTAATATATGCAAATTGTAAATTAAAAAAATGTTTAAGCGAGCCTTTCTGAAGTTGACTATTTGTATATTCAAAGTACAGATGATAATGTCTGTGTCATTCTGTTAGTGTTTCATGTAAACTCCCAGGTACCAGATACCATTCTAGATATAAGAATCCAACAAAAACAAGACAAAGTCATCATCAAGGAGCTTACTGTTAGTAGGAGACAGACCATATACTTCTAACAAACACATTAACAAACAAATCATCTTTCAGGTAGTAAAAAGCATGCTGAATAAAAAGAAAAAAAAAACAGCACAGGGTAGAAAGAGAGAGAAGGAAGGAATGTTATTTTAGTTAGGGTGGTTAGGAAAGGCTTGGGCAGATATTTGGTGGTTTGGGTTTTTTGTTTGTTTGTTTGTTTTTAGAGAGAGAATCTTAAGCAGGCTCCATCTCACAAACCTGAGATCCTGAGCCAAAATCAAGAGTTGATGCTCGGACCCACAAGCATATGGCCATCTAATCTTTGACAAAGCAGGAAAGAGTATCCAATGGAAAAAAGACAGCCTCTTTAACAAATGGTGCTGGGAGAACTGGACAGCAACATGCAGAAGAATGAAACTAGACCACTTCCTTACACCACTCACAAAAATAAACTCTAAATGGATGAAGGATCTGAATGTGAGACAGGAAACCATCAAAATCCTAGAGGAGAAAGCAGGAAAAAACCTCTTTGACCTGAGCTGCAGCAATTTTCTATGTGACTCATCTCCAAAGGCGAGGGAATTGAAAGCAAAAATGAACTATTGGGACCTCATCAAGATAAAAAGCTTCTGCACGGCAAAGGAAACAACCAACAAAACTAATAGACAACCGACGGAATGGGAAAGGATAATCGTAAATGACATATCAGATAAAGGACTAGTATCTAAAATCTATAAAGAACTTACCAAACTCCACACCCGAAAAACAAATAATCCAGTGAAAAAGTGGGCGGAAGATATGAATAGACACTTCTCCAAAGAGGATATTCAGATGGCCAACAGACACATGAAATGATGCTCAAAGTCACTCATCATCAGGGAAACACAAATCAAAACCACACTGAGATACCACCTTACACCTGTTCGAGTGGCTAAAATGAATAAATCAGGAAACTATAGATGCTGGTGGGGATGTGGAGAAGCAGGCACCCTCCTACACTGTTGGTGGGAATGCAAACTGGAGCAGCCACTCTAGAAAACGGTGTGGAGGTTCCTCAAAAAAATGAAAATAGAGCTACCCTATGACCCAGCAATAGCACTGCTAGGAATCTAACCAAGAGACACAGGAATGCTGATGCATAGGGGCACGTGTACCCCAATGTTCATAGCAGCACTTTTGACAATAGCAAAATTATGGAAGCAGACCAGGTGCCCATCAACTGACGAATGGATAAAGAAGTTGTGGCACATATATACAATGGACTACTACGTGGCAATGAGAAAAAATGAAATCTGGCCATGTGTAGCAACATGGATGGAACTGGAGGGTATTATGTTAAGTGAAATAAGTCGGTCAGAAAAAGACAGATACCATATGTTTCCACGAATAGGTGGACTTTGTGAGACTAAGCAAAAACCAGGGGGAGGGGAAGAGGGGAAAGGAAAAAAAGACACAGAGGGGGAGGGAGATAAAACATAAGAGACTCTCAAAGACTAAGAACAATCTGAGGGTGAGGGAGGTGAGGGAGGTGAGGGAGGGGAGAGAGGGGGTGATGGACATTAAAGAGGGTACGTGTTGGGATGAACACTGGGTGTTATATGTAAACCAATTTGAAAATAAACTATTATAATAAAAAAAAATAAAGAAAAAAAAAAAAAGAGTTGATGCTCAACCAACTGAGCCACCCAGGCAGGCCGCCTGAGCAGATATTTGCATAGGGAGCAAACCATGTGAAAAAAAATGAAAAAAGGGTGAACATTCAATTTGATTCAATGAACAAATATTAATGAAGCATAGACTATGGGCCAGGAATCATTTTTGGTGCTGGGGAGAAAGCAAATATAAAGACTCTGCCTGACTCAGGGCAAGCCAGAAGAGATAAATAAACAACAACTGGAGCACCTGGGCGGCTCAGTCGGTTAAGCATCCAACTTCAGCTCAGGTCATGATCTCACAGCTCTGGAGTTTGAACACCACATAGGGCTCTGTTGCTGATTTAGCCTACCTATAAGACACCTTTGGAAAAGGGCAGTTCCTTTCTGGGTAGACTATTTTGGTTTTTAATCATTCTCAACACCAGGAAATTATTTCTTAGGACTCTTTAAATCCTTCAGGCTCTGGGGTAAACCCACTTTTTTCAAGTTTTGTTATCAATTAAGAGAATTGAGATAATTAAGTTGCCTCTACAAAATAATACTTCATGATATATTTAGAGACCACATAATTCTCCATCAACCTTCTTTCTACAAGTTAACAGCAATGCCTTAATCTTTGCACACAGGTTTTCTTTTTCCACATTTGAATCATTCAGGGGACTCTCCACTTTAAGTTCTTCTTGACCTTCTTAAACTATGGTGTCCACAGCTTACCAATGGACATCCAAAAAAATAAATAAATAGAAATAGAATTAAAAGAGGATCCAGTTACTGTCTTGGGTCAGAGGGGAGTAATATTCAACTTTATATACAATATTCCTATTTGGATATTATTGCTGTAACAACCTTGCTACATTACCATATTTTGTTTTTTCTTACACATTTTTTCCTCACCATTTATGACAGTTGTTAAGCCAAGTGCCCCAGGCATTTGCTCCTAACCAATGAACAGCCAGACTGGGAACTTCAAGTCTTTCAGCAAGTCATAACTGCCAAGAATGCTCTCTCGCCAGGAGACATATTCCCTGAATTATATAAAGTGGAAATTCATTTTGAAATCATTCACCTGATATCATTAAACAATAAGTAAATCAGCTAAGTCTGTGACCCTGTCTGTCGGACCTCTCCATGCTTTATTTCCCTGTATGAAAAACAAGAATGAGTGTTTACCAACTTCACACGAGTGTTGCAAGAGTTGATTAATGCTTATATGGCACCATCTGATGACAGACTCTGTAGCTGTTACCAGTTATCATAGCTTATGGAATGCCCGGGTCCCTCAAGAGCATCCCCCTGAATCTTGGTACTGTGAATTATAGGTGACTTGCTGAAGCCTGTCACTAGTTTGTGACCCAACTGTACTTTCAGACATGCACACTGAGCGCCAGTAAGGCTATCACCCAAAGCTGAAAAGCAGTTTTTCTAATGCTGCAGGCTCATGCACAAGGCACCAAAATAGCACTAGAAATACTATACCCATATTGCTTTATCCTAGACATCTGACACTTGTAAAGCTCATGCCAAATTTCTTGTCACATATGTGTCTGGAAGCCTTCGTGCTGAGAGGCATTTCTTATCTTCTGACATTTCAGAGAGCTGCATGGAGCTAGACAAGCATAGACCCTCCTTCAAACAGGCATGAGGCAAATGTAAGCATTCTTTTCTGGTGACCTCCACAGCCCTCACTGGACAAGATCCAAGACACCCTTCAGCACATCTGTAATCCTTAGCATGGCCCAAATGGTTGAATGTGCTTCTTCCAGCGAGTAAGAGCTGAAGTGCCCTGGCTCTTCAAGGTCATCTGGAAATGATATGCCCATTAGCTAAATGAGGAAATGTTACTGCAACCATAAGATCAAAGGATCCACAGGGGTCCAGGGGTCCAGATACTCTGTCTCTACTGACACCATCCACCTCCATCTATTAAAATCAGGCTTCAGTTCACTCTAATTACTGTGACTGATTCCT
This sequence comes from Paguma larvata, assembly GCA_030068075.1. Lineage (NCBI taxonomy): Eukaryota > Metazoa > Chordata > Mammalia > Carnivora > Viverridae > Paguma > Paguma larvata. The sequence goes on from CM057823.1 coordinate 91,775,591, forward strand.
TCAAATAGAAACAAAAATAGGATTTTTGCACATGATACAATAGTAAATAATTTCTAGTGATTTCCTTCTCTTCTGATCTTACCTACATAACTTGCATAACAAAGTAGGTGCCATGGCAACCCCATCCCTAGCCACCAAGGAGCAGGGGTGTTTAGCAGGAGAGTCCCTAAAGCAACATGTAATGGAATAACCTAGTTTTAAATGCAAATTCCTGGGCCCTATTCCAGACCTTTGACTCAGAACCTCTGGCAAATGAGATCCAAGAAGCTGCATTTAAAAAAAATTATTAATTTATTTTTAAGTAGGCTCCAGTGCAGAGCCTGATACAGGGCTCAAACCTACCACCCTAACATCAAGACCTGAGCCAAGATCAAGAGTCGGATGCTTAACAAACTGAGCCACCCAAGGTGCCCCAAGAAGCTGCATTTTAACTAATTCCCCAGATGATCTTCTTTCATTTTTTATTGTCCCCAGTAATTTTTATACACACTACATTTTTTAAAAGACTGACAGAATTTTCAAGTAAATTAAAACTCACAGAAACCCTTAGCTTGTTGAGTGAGTTTCTGGCCACAGGTATATATTTAGTGGTCATTAAGTCATCTACTCTAAATTCGTCCACAAGCAACAATGACAGCACTCAAGAGGAAGGAACACAATTCATGATTTCTTCCTTCTCTGAGTCTCATTGTTCATACCGCTCTATTGGAATAATAAGCACCATATGATACTTCTGGCATCAATTGCCTTGTATTGTTTCATTTCTTATATTAGTTTTCTGTTGCTACTGTATCAGAGTACTATAAATTTTGCACAAATTTATTATCTTACAGTTCTATTGGTTAGAAGTCCAACACAAGTTTTACTGGGCTAAAATCAAGGTGTCAGCAGGGCAGGTTACTTTCCAGAGGCTCTAGGGGGAGAATCCATTTCCCTATCTTTCCCAGCTTCTAGAGGCTGCCCATAATTCTTGGTTCATGGCCCTCTTCCTCTATCTTCAACACAAGTAACACTGCATCTGACTATCCTTCACATTTTCTTCTGACTCATTTTCTGCCTCCATCTTTCACTTTGAAGGACCCTTGTGATTACACGGGGGCCATTTAGATAATCCGGGATAATTTCCCACCTCAAAGTTCTTCATATGTGATTAAATCTGCAAAGTCCCTTTTGCCACCGAAGATAACATTTTCACAGCTTCCAGGGATTAAGATGTGGACATCTTTGGGAGGGCATTATTCTGCATACCATACTTTTTATCTGTTACATGAAGGATGTCTTCTCTTGGGTTCCCTCCAAAGCAGACTCTGAGACTGAGTTGAGTACAAATCACATGAACCCAAGCAAAGGAGTGGAGAAGTGAAGCAGTAAGGGGGGAAAGCAAGTAAGTGAGTTAATAATAAGCAGAGTACCACTGTAGGCAATGGATTGAATTCCTCTGAACACATCTCAGAATAGTCCCACCAAGAGGCAAAAAAAAAAACAAAAAACAAAAATAAAAACAAAACAAAAACAAAAACAAAACAAAACAAAAAAAACTGGGACATTACTTACTAATTCATGTCATTTATTAGTTAGGGGTCACATTAACTCCTGGCACTTCAGGCACTTCCTGACTCCACAGCTAAAGAATGTCATTGGCAAAGACACACAAGAGGCCATAAGCTTGTTCCATCTGAAGGCCCTCCAGAGTGGGCCAAGGGGATGACAGCATCTGAAACAAGGGGCTTGGTTTTTCAGGGAAGTATGGTATTAGGTAACAAAAATTTAAATGTGCATATCTTTTGACCAAGCAATTCCACACCCAGAGAATTTATGCTAAGGGCATAATTGGACACATATGTAATGAATGTCTGTAATACTTTTAAAAATTGGAAACAATTTAAATTTCCATTAATAGAGGATTAGCTAAATAAATTACGGTGATACAAGCGAACACTCTACTACAGTTAAATATACAGATGTTTGTCTACATTTTGATGATAAAGAAAACAGTTCCTGACAGATGTCTGAGAAAAAAAGCAGGTTACAAATAGTAAGTGTATCATGAATCCATTTATGTAAAATTATGTATGTATAATATGTGTGTATGTGTGCATGCATAGCAAGATGGCTGGAAGAATATCCATCAAAACTCTAACAGTAGTTATTTCTAGGGAGAGAATTTCTCATCCTTTATATTTTCTCCTTCATACTCCTATGTGTTACAAAAAAACTTTACAATAAACAATGCATTACTAATCAATATATTACAAATATATATTTTCCATTTAAAAAAAGGAATTCAAGTTTGCCCTAAAAGATAAACTTCTTTTCAGGTCTAATATGATAATGCTCAATGTGCTTATATGTACTTCTCCATTTTAAAACTGCATGAGGCTAGGGACCATGCATTACACAGAATACTTAGGGCATATTTTGAACACAGCAGGTACTTAATAAATATTTATTCTTTAATTGATTTTCATCAGTATGAAATTCAGGAAAACAGAACACTGAGCAAACTGGGTCACATTGAAGTTTTCACACTGCACGGAGATGACTTTCCAATATGCTGAAAGGCCTGGTATGGCCTTATCAGGCAGAGACCTGCCGCAGCAGGCAAGGACAGGCCTGCACTGCATGGACACACCCGCATCATACCAGAGATGCTATCAAGAGCCTCACTTCCTTCAGGGAGAGGTGAAAAGCAATGTAAGGATAGCCTTACAATTTTATAGCACAAACGAGACAAATGTGTTACTCTTTGTGAAATTAACTCAACAGTTTAACCCCTGAAACTCTAGGCCTTCCAGAAACAGCACTGCGCTTCCATTTATGCAGGACGGCAGAGCTGACTAGAAGCACAGAGGAAGAACAAGTGGGAGAACCAGACGTGGTGTGCCCACAGTGCAATAGGAAGAAGAATATTTAAATATAAACCTTCATAGTCTTCTCTCCAGATCCTATGTCCTTCTTTTACTTTTTAAATTTAATTTATTATTTGTGTGTTTGTGTGAGAGAGAGAGAGAGAGAGAGAGAGAGAGAAGCAGGGAAGGGGCAGAGAGAGAAGGAGACAGAGGATCTGAAATAGGCTCCACACTGTCAGCACTGAGTCCAATGTGGGTCTCGAACTCAAAAACCACAAGATCATGATCTGAACTGAACTCAAACACTTGACTGAGCCACCCAGGCCCCCTGCCTCTGTCTCCCTTTCACGTCTAAATTTTTTTTTTTTTTAGCATTTTTATTTTATTTTTGAGAGACATAGAGACAAAGCATGAGCAAGGGAAGGGCAGAGAGAGAGAGAGACACAGAATCTGAAGCAGGCTCCAGGCTCTGAGCTATCAGCACAGAGCCCGACGCGGGGCTCGAACTCACAGACCGTGAGATCATGACCTGAGCCGAAGTCGGCCGCTTAACTGACTGAGCCACCCAGGCGCCCCTCCCTTTCACGTCTAAAGGGAAAATTTTCTCATCTGTCTGGTTGCTCTTGGACTCTCCTTTGATGCTCAGAATCTAAATAATGAGCAGATTGAGATAAAATAGAAAACAAACAAGTTCCAGTTGATCTATATATTAAAAAGCTAAGAGAGGTGGCAAGAGGAGGAAGGAGAGAGAGAGAGAGAGAGAGACCAGAGAATCTAGTGGAATGGATGTCAGGGAGAGTTTGTGAGATTGGGAGGTGTCAATTAGAGATTCAGAGCTTTGGGGAGTCCCTTATACACATGTAGAAAGGAATGAGGATGACAGTGAGGTAGAGAGATTTTTGAGATACTGTTTTATATTAAGAATGCATACCACATACTAAAATCCAATCGAAGCGGCATATGTTAAATGGGTGAATAGTATGGCATGTGAACCGTATCTTAGTAAAGGTGTTTTTTTTTAAATACCCTCCCAGAAAAATACACACTCCACTTTAGTAGTTAACTGAGAAAGTAAAAAAATATTTTAAGAACTCTAGTTGCTTTCTGGGTACTATACCACTTCTTTGAATTCATTCTTGCACAAAGACTGAGCCATGTGGAACTTCAATTATGTTTGGGTTATGATAGATTAGAGAAAGGATCCTTAAAGATCCCCTAGTCCAAGCTCTCATTTCAAAGGTGAGGAAATGAAGCTGGGAAGGCTAAGTAAGTTTTCATGGTCATATGGTGGTAAAGCTGGGAACTATAGATCTGATCTCAGGTCTCTTGATACCCCCGCCAACACTCTTCCTGCTATTGTTAACAGAAAGAAACGATTTGAGGATAAACATGATTAGAACACAGGGGTATTATGCCCATGGCTCAGTCTAGTTTTTCTGGCCTTTGGCCAGTCAGATTGGCATCGATCCAATCAGTTGCACACCATTGCCCAACTAACAGCCAAAGCCACAGAGATTCAGCCTTTCTGGCCCAAGCCTGGAGAATAATCACCCTCACAATGGCAGTGTTGCCCTTGCTTCCTTTTGAAGAGCAACAGGAAATAACAATAGTTATCATTTACTTGGGCATTTATCCATGCATCACCTTGGACAGGGCGGTGAGACCCCTTTGACATTGGAACTTGGAGAGTGCAATTTTTAAATAAGAATTTAAAAACTACTAAATGTCACTAATGTAAATAACACCCATCTGTGAATCACATCAGAAATTTACAAAGTTAATTATGGGGATGGCATCTCTGATGCTCTCCCAGGATGGCTCTGGCACCTGCTATGTGCTAGGCGCTGGTCTAGACATTTTACATATGGCATCTCTTTTAATCCCCATAATAATTCTATTACATGGGTATTAATCACCCCATTTTAATTTTTTAAAAAAGCTGAGCCATAATGTGAGTATGATAAAATTAGTAAGTGACAAATTCTGATGTCAATACAATATCTTTAGGGCTCAAGGAGAGTAAGCTTCATGATGTGATTTAAGAGTGTTTCAAAGGAGTCCCTTTTCTCCTAAAAAAGCCATCCTGGGCCTGTCATTTCATTATTAGCTTCATACATCTGTGATTTTTTAAAAATTTTTTTTTCTTTAACGTTTTTATTTTACTTTTGAGAGACACAGAGACAGAGCGTGAGCAAGGGAAGGGCAGAGAGAGAGGGAGATACAGAATCTGAAGCAGGCTCCAGGCTGTGAGTTGTCAGCACAGAGCCTGACGTTGGACTCGAACTCACACACCGTGAGATCATAACCTGAGCCGAAGTGGGCCACTTAACTGACCGAGCCACCCAGGCGCCCCGTGTACACCTGTGATTTAAATACCCTTAATAGTCAACAATGAAATTAAAAATAATCTGTGCAATGATCAGAGTAGATGGTGTTATGCTACAGAATAAACCAGAATCTCAGTGGCCTGACATATTAAAAGTATCTCTTACTCATGCCAAGTCTAATGCAGATGTCTGGAGTCCTTTAGGGGAATCAGGGATGAGATAAGGAGAGCATGGAAGATGGAGGTACAGGATGTTTTAGATTCATAGCATGCAAATCATGGAGGCCTGCAAGTGGAGTATATCATTTCCACCCACATTCCCAGGGCCAGAACTCAATCACATGGCCAACCTAATTGCACAGGCGGCTGGGAAATGTAGAGAAGCAGAGGGATGGGTGAATACTATAACCCCTGCCACACTCCTAGGATAATTATAGCTTTGGTTCTTATCTGTCAGTACATTAGTTAATAAGAGTAACAGTAGACACTAGTAATATGTAAGGAATCTTTTCTCCAGGATAGGAAGAGAAAGAAAGAGATAAAAAAGGGACAGTGACATAGACAAATTGTACATACTTGACAATTTTGTTGGTTTTTGCCTGACTTGAAAGAGCAATCTACTAAACTCACTGTGTCCCCAGCTCATTGCCCATGCTCCCAATGGCTTTGGTTATGTGATGAATTAGACCTTATGTTTTACAAGTATAAATTCTCTCAGAAATATCAGAAATAAAGCTGTTTGTTCATTTTATTCATATAAGCAATGGAGTACTCTGGGAGATTAAACTAAATGAATATTTTCCTGACAAGTTGACTCTAACAGATATTAACAAATTGACAATTTCCCCACTTACTTCTACTGTAAAACTCAACAACAAAACAACAAATTGGCCCAAAAGGAAATGATAAGTCAAGTTTAGAGATGCAAAAATGTTTTAAATCATAGAGTTAAAGGAAAAATTATAATTTATTAAAACATTAATAACAACTATTGGTACATGACCCAATTAAGACAGAAATCTGGTTTGAAACCTCCTCTTCACTGAGTCTAATCACCAAATGCCTTTTGATTTTATCTCTAAAATCTTTCGAGTTCGTTATCTTCTCTTCATCCTTCTATCCCTACTCTTGCCACCTCAAACTTTCTCACCTCTTGTATCACGTCACCTCTTGGAAGATCTGTCTGCACTTAGTCTTGCACCCTCTCTCAATCCAACCCTGGAAGGCGGTGAGCTTGAAGTTGCAGGATGCAAGGGAATCTTTTTGGAAGCTAGTTGAACATGCTGATTCCCAGCCTATTACCACCCTGAAAGTCCGATTCAGTGGATTTGGAGTAAAGTTCAGAGCTCTCAATTTTTAACAAGCGCTACAAAAGATTCTAATGTGTGTGGTCCTGGAAGAAATGCTGCTCCACACAAAATCTCAAAAATCCCAAATCTTAATTGTCAATCCCTATTTAAAGCAGTTGAATGGCTGGTCCGTACCTCCTAGATAAATATCAAGCCCCTTGTCATGGACTATAGACTCCATGACCCAGGCCTTGAATATCTTTCCAGACTCATGTTTCACTATTCCTCCTCAAATGTGACTTTCAGAACCGCCAATGCCACACTATTTGTCTTTCCTGAGCATACTGTGTTGTTTTCTTACCTCTACATTAGCCCACCCTGTTCTAGCTACCCAAAATTACCTTGCTGTCTTCCTGATAAACGAGTATTTACCTTCAAAATTCAGTTCAAGTCACTTACTTTCTTAATTCCTCAACCATGCCACCATTGACAGACAATGTCTTCCTCCTCTTTCTTCCTCCTGAATGCTCCTGACCTTTGTGCATACTTCTATGACTGCACATCTTTGTTTACATTCCTCTCATTCCCTGTCCGTTCATCTTCTCACCTTGTTTCATCTCTGTGCCTGGCATATAGAAGGCACTAAATAAACATTGTTAAATGACAGGTAATAGATAAATTAAGCTCCTTTGAGGATAGCAATAGATAAAGATTTCTCTTTGGGTTATTTGTTTCTTTAAGCTAAAAATTTTAGTTCAGTTCAATTTATAACATTTTCTCTTTCCTACATTATTCATAGTAATTCTACAAACCACTTTCTGAAAGCCTACTCTGCAGGTCATTATACAATAGGGTTTCTTAAAATTCAATATTTATATGCCAAAAACTATGAGATATAGGTTTTCTTTGCCTTTTATTCTCTACCAGTCTTTCATTAATTTTCTTATTTAACTAACAGTTTCTGTCCCAGTTAGATAGGCTATTAGCACTTTGAAGATTACCTGATATCTTTTAAGATGCTTTATACTAGTAATAAATGTTTCACTCCTGACAAAGCTAAAATTTCTTTCCAAATAGCATAGTATCAAGTAGTGTTAAAATGATTTCCATACATTTGTGTTTCTACTTAATGGGCTTCTGTGGGGAAGTGCAGGATAAAGTAAATAGCAGTGTAATACTTAACCCACATTCCTAACCCATCAATAAATTGTACTTTTTTTTTTTTAACTACATAACCTAAGCACCTAACTCACATCCTGAGGGAGACTGTTAAGTAACAGAGTGGACGACTGCCTTTCCATATTTATCTCTGGATCTTTGTACTTAATTCAAAGACCTACTCTGGATTCTGAAAGCAGCCTGTGACAGTTGAAAATGTGGCATAAAGGTAGCCTTGATCACCCCTAGGTGAACTAAAACACATCTTTTGTATATTTATTCAAAAGTTCAGGTTAGGATCTCAAGCCTGTATGTAACAATGCACTCAAACATTGCTGCTTCACACAAATCTTTACCTATCTTATTAAGTATTATATAAATTTGTCTCTCAGAGAAAAAATTGTTACCTTAAAACAAACAGTAAAATTCTTTTTTTATAATTATTTTTTTATTTTATTTATTTACTTATTTATAATTTACATCCAACTTACTTAGCATATTGCACAATGATTTCAGTAGATTCCCGTGATTCAGTCCCTATGTATAACACCCAATGCTCATCCCAACAAGTGTCTTACGTCCATTTAGCCCATCCCGCCTTCCACAACCCCTCAGCAGCCCTGTGTTTGTTCTCCATATTTAAGAGTCTCTTATGTTTTGTCCCCCTTCCTATTTTCATTTTTGCTTCACTTCCCTATGTTCATCTGTTTTGTATCTTAAACTCCTCATATGAGTGAAGTCATATGATATTTATCTTTTTCTGTCCAATTTCACTTAGTATAATACACTCTAGTTCCATCCACGTACTTGCAAATGGCAAGATTTCATTCTTTTGGATTGCCAAGTAATACTCCATTGCGTGTGTGTGTGTGTGTGTGTAGCTATATATATATATATATATATATATCACATCTTCTTTATCCATTCACCAGGCAGTAAAACTCTTAAAATTGGCAAAATACTTCAATATAAAACAATTTGCTGACAGTAAAAGACACTACTTCTTTTTAGCAAAACAGTAGAGGTATTAGAAATGTATCCTCTGATATCAAAACAGTATGAACAAATACTTATCCTATGTTTTGTGGCATAGAGTTATTTGGATGTGATAAAAATATGTCCAAGAACAGTCTTCACTCTAGCCTTAAACCTGTAAAACTTCCCTGCAAAGATGACAACTGTGCATAGCAATCAAAAGTAACACTCCAAGTCCAACATACCCAAACAACATAGTGTGGGTGGTTGGAGAGCACGATTATAATTAATCAGAAATGACACAAAGCACCCCACTCCTGTCCAGAGAACAAGTGCCCTTAGTGCAGCAATGGACCAAACTCAAAACTGTCCCAGAAAATACACAATGTAGAATTACAAATATGTCCTGAGGAGGGATAAGAATTTATAATAAAAGTTTAAAATCACTTGTAGAGTGGCTCTAATTATTTTTAAAAAAACATAAAATAACAATTGTTGATGAGGATATGGAAAAATCAAAACTCTCATACCATTATTGGTAGGAATGTAAAATGACACTTTTTAGCATTTCCTCAATAAATGAGACATAGAATTACCATATGACCATAATTCACACCTGGGTATATACCCACCAGATAAAAAATAAGGACTCTGGGGGCCCGTGGATAGCTCAGTTGGTTGTGTGTCCGACTCTTCATTTTGGCAGATCATGATCTCATAGTTCATGGGTTCAAGCCCCGAGTCAGACTCTGCAGTGCCAGCGCAGAGGCTGCTTGGGATTCTCTCTCTCTCCCTCTCTCTCTGACCCTCCTGTGTACGCATGCTCATTCTCTCAAAAATAAATAAATAAACTTAAAAAAACAAAACAAGGACTCAAACAGATACAACAATGTTTAAAGCACATCAAAAGGTAAGAAAAATGTCAATGTCCATCAACAGATAAGTGGATACACAAAATGTAGCGTATACACACAATGGAATATTATTCAGCCTTATAAAAGGAATAAAGTACTGATGCATGCTACAACACTGGTGAACCAAGAAAACATGCCAAGTAAAAGAAGCCAGTCACAGAAGGTCACATGGTATATGATTCCATTTATATGAAATATCCAGAGTAGGCAAATTTATAGAAACAGAAAACAAATTAGTGGTACCTATGGACTGTGAGAAGGGGAGAGAGAATAGGAGTGACTGTTTAGTGTCTCCTGCTGCTTTAGGGGTGATGAAAATGTCTGGAGCAAGATTGTGGTAATAGTTGCATGACATTGTGAATATCCTAAATGCCACTGAACTGCACATTTAAAAATGATTAAACAGTGATTCATATTTTGTTAATTCTACCACGATAAACAAAAAATCATTTGGCAATCAAATAATTCTTAAACATGTGATGCAATTTTAAGACATTCCACAGTAAAAATACTTTTGATTAAAAAGTATGCTTTTTTGTTTTATTTTTTATTTTTCGAGACAGAGAGAAAACATGTGAGTAAGGGAGATGGACAGATGGAGAGAGAGAGAGAGAGAAACAATACCAATCAGGCTCCATGCTCAATGTAGAGCCTGACACGGGGCTCAATCGCATGACCCTGGGATCATGACCTGAGCTAAAATAAAGCCAGATGCCCAACTGACTGAGCCACCCAGGCGTCCCTAAAGTATGCTCATCAATAAACCATTTGTAAATTGCTTAAATTATTAAATGTTAATTTTAATGTAATTGTTTCATTTCTAAATATTCTACTGTGGTAGAATTTCAAAGGATCTAGAAAACAGAAGATGTTTGTTGAATATTTATTGCAATGCATTAGAAAGTAGGAAAGTTATAAGGGTCATAAATGACAAACCCACAGCTAACATAATACTCACTGGTGAAAAACTGAAAGTTTTTCCCCTAAGATAAAGAACAAGACAAGGATGTTCATTCTTGCCACTTTTATTCAATATAGTACTAGAAGTCTCAGGTGTAGCAATAAGACAAGAAAAGAAATAAAAAGCAAAGTTGGAGGCCTCACAATTCCAGACATCAAGTTATATCACAAAGCTGTAGTGATCAAAACAGTATCATACTGGCACAAAAATAGACACACAGATCAATACAAAAGAATAGAAAACCCAGAAATGAACACAGAACTATATGGTTAATTAATCTTTGACAAAGCAAGAAAGAATATCCAATGGGAAAAAGGCAGTTTCTTCAACAAATGGTGTTGGAAAACTGGACAGTAACATGCAAAAGAATGAAATTGGACTACTTTCTTAAAGCATACACAAAAGTAAACTCAAATGGATGACAGACCTAAATGTGAGACTTAAAACCGTAAAAATCCTAGAAGAGAGCACAGGCAGTAATGTCGCTGACATTGGCCATAGCAACATTTACCTAGATAGGTCTCCTGAGGCAAGGAAAATAAAAGCAAAAATAAACGTTTGGGACTTAATCAAAATAAAAAGTTTCTGCTCAGCAAAGGAAATAATCAACAAAACTAAAAGGCAACCTATGGAATGGGAGAAGACATTTGCAAATGACATATCTGATAAAGGGTTAGTATCCAAAATATATAAAAAACTTAAACAGGGGCACCTGGGTGGCTCAGTCGGTTGGGCATCCGACTTCGGCTCAGGTCATGACCTCATAGTTTGTGGGTTCGGGCTCCGTGTTGGGCTCTGTGCGGACAGCTCAGAGCCTGGAGCCTGCTTCAGATTCTGTCTCCCTCTCTCTCTGCTCCTCCCCCGCTCATGCTCTGTCTCTCAAAAATTAAATAAGCATTAAAAAAATTAAAAAAGAAAAAAACTTGAACAACTTAACACCTGAAAAACTAATAATTCAATTTAAGAATGGGCAGAAGACATGAATAGACATTTTTCCAAAAAAGACACCCAGATGGACAACAGGCAAATGAAAAGATGCTCAATATCAGTTATCATCAGGGAAATACAAATCAAAACTACAGTGAGATATCACCACACACCTGTCAGAATGGCTGAAATCAACCATATAAGAAACAACAGGTGCTGGCCAGGATGTGGAAAAAGGGGGAGCCCTCTTGCACTTTTGGTAGGAATGCAAGCTATTCCAGAATTACTCCAGAAAACAGCATGGAGTTTCCTCAAAAAGTTAAAAATAGAACTACCCTACAATCCCACAATTGCATCTAGGTATTTACCCAAAGAAAACAAAAAAACTAATTCAAAGGGGACATGTATTCCAATGTGTACAGCGGCATGATCTATAATGCCAAATTATGGAAACAGCCCAAATGTCCATTTACTAATGAATGATAAAGAAGATGCGGTGAATATATATATACAATAGAATATGACTCAGCCATTAAAAAGAATAAAATCTTACCCTTTGCAACGACATGGATGGAGCTAGAAAGAATTATGATAAGCGAAATAAGTCAGTCAGAGAAAGACAAATAACATATGATTTCACTCATATGTGGAATTTAAGAAAGAAAACAAATGAGCAAAAGGGAAAAAAAGGGAGAGGGAGGCAAACCAAGAAACAGATACTTAACTATAGAGAAGAAACTGATGGTTACCAGAGGGGAGGTGGGTAGAGGACGGGTGAAATAAGTGATGGGGAATAAAGAGTGAACCTGTGATGAGCACCAGGTGTTCCACGGAAGTGTTGAATCACTATATTATATATCTGAAACTAATATTACACTGTATGTTAGTTAACTAACTGGAATTTAAATTAAAACTTTAAAAAAAATTTTTAAAGAAATAAAAGCCATCCAATTTGGTAAAGAAGAATTAAAGCTATCACTATTTGCAGATGACATGATACTATAAATAGAAAACTCCAACAAAAGATTCCAACAAAAAACTATCTGAACTGATAAATGAATTCAATAATTATGGAATACAAAATTAATATACAGAAGTCTGTTGCACTTCTTTTTTTTTTTAGTAATTTATTGTCAAATTGGTTTCTATACAACACCCAGTGCTCAATCCAACGAGTGCCCTCCTCTGTGCCCATCACCCCCTCTCCCCCCTCCCACACCCATCTCTCCCCTCAGTTCTTTCTTACTCTTTGAGAGTCTCTCATGTCATCTCTGCGATACCACCTCACACCAGTCAGAGTGGCTAAAATGAACAAATCAGGAAACTATAGATGCTGGCGAGGATGTGGAGAAACAGGTAGCCTTTTGCACTGTTGGTGGGAATGCAAACTGGTGCAACCACTCTGGAGAACTGTGTGGAGGTTCCTCAAAAAAATGAAGATAGACTTACCGTATGACCCAGCAACAGCACTGTTAGGAATCTACCCAAGAGATCCAGGACTGCTGATGCATAGGGGCACGTGTACCCCAATGTTCATAGCAGCACTTTCGACAATAGCCAAATTATGGAAAGAGACTAAGTGTCCATCAACTGATGAATGGATAAAGAAGAAGATATATGTATATATACAATGGAATACTATGCAGCAATGAGAAAGAATGAAATCTGGCCATGTGTGGCAACATGGATGGAACTGGAGGATATTATGCGCTTCTATACACTAACAGTGAGCTGGCAGAAAGAGAAATTAAGAACAATCCCATTTATAATTGCATCCAAAAGAATAAAATATCTAGGAATGTATTTAATTAAGGAAGTGAAAGACCTATACTCTGAAAACTTAAGACACTGATGAAAGAAATTGAAGACAACACAAATAAATGGAAAGATATGCTATGCTCATGAACTGAAAGAATTAATAATGTTAAGATGTCTATACTTTCCAAAGCGATCCACAGATTCAGTGTAATTCCTATCAAAATACAAACAGTATTTTTCACAGAACTAAAACAAACAATCCTATAATTTGTATGGAATCACAGATAACCTCGAATAGCCAAAACAATCTTCAGAGAGAAAAACAAAACTGTAGGTGTGACAATCCCAGGTATCAAGCTAAACCACAAAGCTATAGTAATTAAAACAGTATCGTACTGGCACAAAACAGACACATAGATAATGAAACAGGAGAGCCTAGAAATAAACCCACAGTTATATGGTCAATTAATCAAAGAAGGCAAGAATATACAATGGGCAAAAGATGGTCTCTTCAATAAATGGTGCTGGGAAAACAGGACAGCTACATGCAAAATAATGAAACTAGACCACCTCCTTACATCATATACAAAAATAAACTCAAAATAGAGTAAAGGCCTAAATATGAAGCCATAAAACTTTCAGAAGATAGCACAAGCAATAATTTCTCTGACATCAGCAGTAGCAACATTTCTCTAGATGTGACTCCTAAGGCAGGGAAACAAAAGCAAAAATAAACTATTGGAACTACATTGAGATAAAAAGCTTTTTCACAGTGAAGAAAACTATAAATAATACAAAAAGGCAACCTACTGAATGGGAGAAGACATTTGCAAATGATATATCCAATAAGGGGTAATATCCAAAATATATAAAGAACTTCTACAACTCAACACCGAAAGGCTCAAATGATCTGACTTAAAAAATGGGTAGAGGACCTAAGTAGAATTTTTCCAAAGGAGACATTCAGATTGCCAACAACACATGGAAAGATGTTCAACATCATTAATCATCAGGGAAATGCAAGTCAAAACCACAATGAGATACCACCCCACAACAGTCAGAATTTCTTGTATCAAAAAGACAAGAAATAACAAGTGTTGTCGAGGATGTGGGAAAAAAGGGAATTTTTGCACACTGATGGTGTGCAATAATAAAACTAATGCTTTGTCATCCGAACGACTGTGAAATTCTCAGTATCCAAAAAAAATTGGCCTATATCATCACTCAGTATTATATATATGAACACGAAGATTAATCAATGAAGCTTATGCTGAGTGTCTATTATGTGTCAGGCACTTTTCTAGGCATTGGAAATACAAAAGTTATTGAAACAAAGTCCTTTCCCTGAAGGATCTTATGAATAAAATGAAAACCATATATTTCCATACAATATGGAAACCATATTATGATTTTTACATATGCCAGTAATGTCATCCAGGACAGTACAAGGATAGATAAATAGGCAACCAGAATCAAGAGTAAATACACATAAATAACTTTTGTTATTATATTCCTAAGTGATATTTTAAGCAAAGCACCAATAAATCAGAATCATCATGTTGTCATCCGAACGACTGCGAAGAAACATTATGCTGGATATTTGAGTTGGTAATCACATTCTCCTAAACTCCTAAGATCTGTTTTATTCATGTTCTGTCTCCTCACTCAATCAGAAGAGTGGGTAAATATCTCATTTCAGGCTATTATCACTAGGAAAGAAATGTTTGCTACACAAAATCCTGTACTGGGCACTATGGATAACTCAGAGTTCTAGAAGATACCCCTACATTTGTGTGTAATTTGCCATCTGACTGGGTAGGCAAAATGCCCATCCGAAGTATTTAAGAGTAATTATAGAGTAACATAAGATTTAAACATGTATGAGTCGGGATGCCTTGGTGGCTCAGTCAGTTGAGCATCTGACTTTGGCTTGGGTCATGATCTCACAGCTCGTGAGTTCGAGCCCCATGTTGTGCTCAATGCTGACAGCTCAGAGCCTGGAGACTGCTTCAAATTCTGTGTCTCCCTTTCTCTGCCCCTACCCTGCTCACGTTGTCTCTCATAACTGGATAAATGTTTAAAAAATACATTAAACATGTATTAGTCAATAGAGTATAAATCAAGCTTCCATGTCCTGTGAGAATCTAAAGTATGAACTACTCACAATCTGAGCACTTATCTAGTACCCATCGTCCTACTGATATAGCATAGGCTATGATTTACATACTCCCCTGAAGGCAAGAAACAATCCTAATCCAGATCTGTTTTCTTAATATCACATGTAGGGGTCAAGGAAACAAAATCTAGGACTTACTATGTTGCCAGGCACTTTGGCAGGCATTTTTCTATTTAACCTCACAAAAATTCAAGATAGTTTTATCATCATCATCATTCCCATTTAATACTTGCCCATGATTACATGACAACAAAATATGATGGTTGGAAAGGAGTCTTTGGACCCAAGTTTAATTTCAAAGAAGATTTTTCCACACTATTTTTCTCCATGATGCCATACTTCTTAAACTACACTCTAAGGGTTGTTGCCCCAAAGTAACGGCTCTTATTGAGAAGTGTTTCTCAAAATTACCCCAAGAGCTTTTTCAAAATATACATATTGAAAGCCATACCCCAAATACACCATTCAGAAACTATAGAGTTGGGTCCTGGCCACATATATCTTAAAAATTCCTCCAAATAATTTTATAC
This sequence comes from Paguma larvata, assembly GCA_030068075.1. NCBI lineage: Eukaryota > Metazoa > Chordata > Mammalia > Carnivora > Viverridae > Paguma > Paguma larvata. Next base: position 91,791,454 of record CM057823.1, read on the forward strand.
ACTCATCTACTTAAGAAGCTCTGCCTTCAGATATGATTCTGGAAGAAAACATCAGTTACATTAATTCAAGAACATTTCACACAGCGTAGAATATGAATTTACAGATTAAAGGGCTCAACAAGTGCCTGGCCTAATTGATGAAAATAGAACCACACAAAGGCACATTATTATGAAATCTCAGAATACCAAGAAAATGACTCTAAAGAGATTCTTTTTTTTAAGTCATACATAAAGAATATGGAATAAGAATGGCTCTAGACCTCTTAAGAACAATATTGGAAACTAGAAGGCAAAGGAACAATGGCTTCAAAATCATAAGGAAATTATCTCCAATCTAGAACTTTACACCCTGCCAAATTATTAGTCAAACACAAAGGTAATATAAAAAGCATCTTCAGACATGCAAGGGCTCAAAATTTGACTTTTCACATACCCTTTTTTGGAAATTGTATTCCATTGAAATGAAAGGGTAACAAGAATATTTTGAGAAAAAAAATAAGACATGAGATTCTTTCTTAACAAAGGATCTGAGGGGCACCTGGGTGGCTCAGTTGGATGAACGTCTAACTCTTGATATCAGCTCAGGTCATGGTCCTAAAGTGGGATCAACACCCCCACCCTGTCAGGCTCTATGCTGTGCGTGCAGCCTGCTCAAGATTCTCTCTCTCTCTCTCTCTCTCTCTCTCTCTCTCTCTCTCTCTCTCTCTCCCTCTCCCCGCCCCTCTCCCCTACTTGTGCTCTCTCTCTAAAAACAAAAAAACAACAAAGTATCTGATACAGAAGAATGCAAAGAGAATCCCTAGTTTTGGAATAAAGGGTACCACCAGACTGACAGCTGTGTACCTGGCCAGGGGCAACCAGTCGAGATCAAAAGGTCAAAAGCCAAATCAGAAAACTCCAGAAAAGACTGCCCCAAAAAATGAAATCAATTGAATGGTTGATGTTTCTGAGTACACTGAAAGTTAATAGTGAAAATGTGCAGAGTTTGAGGTTGAATTAACTTTCCTGTAAAGGGTCATATAGTAAATATTTTACGTTTTTCAGGCCATATAGTCTCTGTTATACTAATTTTGTTATTGTGGGGTGAAGCAGACATAAACAATATGTAAACAAATGGGCAAGGCTATGTTTCAAATAAACTTTATTTACAAAAACAGGAGGTCTATGAGCCAGTTTGCTAATACCTGATATAAGCATAGAAAAAAATGAACAAATTTATAAACATGAAAATTAATTAAATAAAAGTTGTGCAGAAAAGTAAATGTTATCATGACTCAGAAAAATGGGAATAAAATTTACACGACCAAAATCACATAACTATTGGATATTGATGCTACTAAAATAACTATATATCTATAATAGGAGATGGAGGAATGGGAAATATGCAAATATGCAAGAGAGAAGGGTGGAAGAAAGCTAACCTTCAACTTTCATACTAGGGAATAACATCTAAAGTGAAAATATCAAGAAGGAGCCAAGACGACTAAATTCTCAGCCCCAACTGAGGCCAAACTTGGCAGAGAAAATGTAATGGAGAAGTGGGAATGAAGTGAGGAAACACTAATGTGCCAAGCCATTGTTGTCCAAGAGATTTCTTTTTTCCACTTGGACATAATTTTTATTTAGTCTTTTTAAAAAAGTAGGCTAGTCTTTTCTCTATGCAAACCTTCAAATACTGTTTATTTTAAAAACCTATTTACTAGCTCCATTTACTTACTTCATGCAAGTAAACACTGGACATTTTTCAAATTAAAGAAACAGATGTGATAAAAAGCTAGTCAATGTACATATAAAACGTATATACAAACATCAGAATATATTATATTCTCACTTATGTGTAAAAAGATTACCAGCATTTTTCTTAGGTGAAATTCAGCATACCTGATAAAATATATTCACACTGCCACTTAAGCAATGGGCATACATTAATATAAAAAAGGGTAGCTAAGGCAAGCTGCTTCCATTCAAAGATTTTGGCAAAATAGTCACACCTTTTTTTAACATTTTTAAAAATGTTTTATTTATTTTTGAGAGAGCACAAGCAGGGGAGGGCCAGAGAGAGGGGGCCAAAGTATCTGAAGTTGGCTTTGTCCCAACAGCAGTGAGCCCTATGTGGGGCTTGAACTCACGAACTATAAGATCATGGCCTAAGCTGAAGCAGACACTCTACCTACTGAGCCACCCAGGTACCCCTATCTATTTTTTTTAATCCTCAAACATCTTCCTATAAATTAAATGCCCAAGACTGAAACCAATTATATAGGGGACATTGAATACTTAAGGAGCATTTTTTTTTTTGTCCAGGAGATTTTTTTATTTTTATAATCTTGAGAGAGAGAGAGACAGTGCCAGTAGGGGAGGGGAAGAAAGAGAGGGAGAGAGAGAATGCCAAGCAGGCTCTGCGCTGCCAGTACAGAGCCCAACACAGAGCTCGAACCCATGAAACCATGAGATTGTGACCTGAGTCGGAACCAAGAGTCAGAAGCTTAACCAACTGAGTCACCCAGGCATCCCTTGTCCAAGAGATTTTTAAAATTGTTACTCTGAATGTCTTATGGCACTGCCCACATGGAGAACTCCAAGAAGGAACAACTACCACAAAAAAAGCTCTAAAACTTCTCTCATATCAACACAATGAGACAAAAAGACCTGATCCTTAAAAAGAAATTCATTTCCTAAGGAACACACAGATACTGACACCAAGCTCATTAGAAAGAGAAATGTGGATCAGAGAAAGGGGAACACTTTTACACTGTGGGAATGCAAACTGGTGCAGCCAGTCAGGAAACAGTATGGAGGTTAGTCAAAAAATTAAAAATAAAACTATCCTCCAACCCAACAATTGCACTACTAGGTATTATCCAAAGGATACAAAAATACTGATTCAAAGGGGCATATGTACTCCAGGGTTTATAGCAGCACTATCAACAGTAGCCAAATTATGGAAAGAGCCCAAATGTCCATCAACTGATGAATGGATAAAGAAGAGGTGGTATATATATATACAATGGAATATTACTCAATGATCAAAGAGAATGAAATCTTGCCATTTCCAACAGTGAATGGAACTAGAGTGTACTATGGTAAGCTAAATAAGTCAGTCAGAGAAAGACAAATATCATATAATTTCACTCATATGTGGAATTTAAGAAACACAACAGATGAACATAAGAAAAATAAGAATGCTGGTGCAATTTTGATTGGGATTGCATTGAATGTGTAGATTGCTTTGGGTAGTATTGCCATTTTAACAATATTTATTCTTCCAATCCATGAGCATGGGATGTTTTTCGTGGTACATATATACAATGGACTACTATGTGGCAATGAGAAAAAATGAAATCTGGCCATGTGTAGCAACATGGATGGAACTGGAGGGTATTATGTTAAGTGAAATAAGTCAGTCAGAAAAAGACAGATACCATATGTTTCCACGAATAGGTGGACTTTGTGAGACTAAGCAAAAACCAGGGGGAGGGGAAGAGGGGAAAGAAAAAAAAGACACAGAGAGGGAGGGAGATAAAACATAAGAGACTCTCAAAGACTAAGAACAAACTGAGAGTGAGGGGGGTGAGCGAGAGGGGAGAGGGGATGACGGGCATTAAAAAGGGCACATGTTGGGATGAACACTGGGTGTTATATGTAAACCAATTTGAAAATAAACTATTATAAAATTAAAAAAAAAAGAAAAATAAGATTAACACAGAGATGGAGACAAACCATAAGAGACTCTTAACTATAGAAAACAAACTCAGGGTGTCTGGAGGGGAGTTGGGTGGGAGGATGGGCTAAATGGGTGATGGGCATTAAGGAGGGCACTTGGGATAAGCACTGGGTGTTATATGTAAAGTGATGAATCACTGAATTCTACTCCTGAAATCAATACTACATATGTTAATTAAATTTGATTTAAATTAAAAACAAAAGAAAAAGAAAAAGAACTGTGGTATTGGACACCCACTCCCAGTTTTCGTAGAATATAACTAAGAGAGGTAAGACATCCCACAGAAATCAGTTGATGAAGGCTCAGTGCTTAAGACTATAGATTATGAGCAAATGCATAAGACTGGAATCAGTAATAAAAGACTCAGAATCTAGAAGAGATCACCGCAGGCCATATAGACCAAGAGGAATAGGATCCTGACCTAAACTCTTCTCTAAGTCACACAAGTTGTTTTCTCACCAGTTTCTTAGAGATGTCAGGACCCCTGGAGAGCCTCTATAATTTTCTTTCGACAATCTAGCTTCAGTTGGTCCAACAATTATTTTTGACATCTTTTTTTTTTAATTTTTTTAACGTTTATTTATTTTTGAGAGACATAGAGACAGAGCGTGAGCAGGGGAAGGGCAGAGAGAGAGAGAGGGAGACACAGAATCGGAAGCAGGCTCCAGGCTCTGATGAGCCGTCAACACAGAGCCCGATGCGGGGCTCGAACCCACAGACCACAAGATCATGACCTGAGCCGAAGTCGGCTGCCCAACCGACTGAGCCACCCAGGCGCCCCTATTTTTGACATCTTAATAAAACCTCAAGTTAAGGAATCCTTCCAGGCATTGTAATATCAAAGTATGTAGTAAAATAGTATTTTGAAATATTAATCTTTATGGTTTTTTAAGTTTTCTGCATTTCTTGGACCCTATTCGTGTAGAGAATTATAGCAAGAGTGAAGACACCAGAGTACAGATTTCATATCCTAATAATAAATTGGAAAGAGAATAGAGAAAGGCAAATGAGCCTCTCTCCTCTCCCAGGTTAATCTCTCTCTCTCTCCCAGGATCCCTTGGGCTGGGATTGAGAGGGAAATAGTAGTAGGAGTGATTTTTTGAGTAAATAATAAAAATGAACTTGAAAGAACAGCATAGTAACTAATACCAGGGAACCAAGTGGAGGCTGAGCCAATACTCGTCAAACACTAATGCCATTCTAATGCAAACCATATATAACCCAACCTGAGGAGCTATAGAATGAGAGTCTACCACTGACAAAGGCCTACACATCATCCTTGAGGCATCTAATGGATGGACATCCACTCATGTCCAAAGTATGCTTAATTCCATTATGAACTGTCTCCTGAGGACATCCCAATAAACTCATATATCCATGACACCCAGAGGAGCAATGGATCATGAAAGGGGAGCCCTCAGCACCATGTGAACTTGAATGGGACTAAACAGTAGTAAAATCTATTCTAGTCACAGACATTTGGCCTGAGTAGGTCTTATTTGACTATAGTTACCTAAGCAGGCACTCTAAGTAATCCAGTCTTAATAAGACTTACTTTTTTATAGGATTGATTGATTTATTAATTTAGAAAGAAAGAGAGAGAGAGGTGCACATGCACAAGCAGGGGAGAAGGGCTGGGCAGGGGAGAGAGAGAGAGGGAGAGAGAAATGTAGGGGGGGGGGAGAGAGAGAGAGAGAGAGAGAGAGAGAGAGAGAGAGAATCTTAAGCAGGTTCCATACTCAGCACAGAGCTTGACGTGGGACTTGATCCCACAACCCTAAGATCATGACCCAAGCCAAAATCAAGAGTCAGATTCTCAACCACCTAAGGCATCCAGGTGTCTATATAAAAAATTTGTCTATATAAAAAATCATGCTATGTATGAGAAGATATGCATTCTCCAAGTTTCTACTTCCTGACGTGAAATATATCAAGGGGTAAACAAGTTCCCCTAGGAAACAATCTCTGAAATTGAAAGTCTTGGTTAGTCTCTAATTTGAAAGAAGGGTTCATTAACAACAGTGCCCACTGGAACTCCATGAATGTCCAGATGAGATACACACTAATTCCAGACAGTGATACAAGCATCTGCAACAATAACAAAAAGTACCCTTTGAATACTTGGCACCTCTATGCTATTTTGATAAGAAAATGCCTTTAATAAGGCATTTATAAGCATAGGTTAAAAGTTCTACTCAGGTCCTGCATCTCTATTCAGTCTTCACCTATGATTTCTAACCAGTCCCACATGGTCAGCTTAAAGCTATGCCATCCTTTTTAAGCTCCACCCTTCAAATTTAATAAATACACAGGAATCTGAGGTTAACACTCCTACACATATTTATTTAGGAATTTTCTAAAATAGGAAAAATTATGGAAGAGCCTATTAAAAACACAAAAGCTAGTGATCTGATAATAAATCTGTTGAATCAAGCACATGAGAAAGAGCTCAGACCTCTAACAGTAACAGATGCCAAATAACAAGCTATCTACTGATTCTTTAATGCTTATGGTAAGTCTGTGTGTCCATATGGCATTAGGTAAGAAAGATGGTCCCCAGGGATGGACTAGTGTTGAAAGGTCAACCACAGACACAAACTCCTAAGTGAAATATTGTGGCTCGGGGGAAATACAGTGAGAGTATAAATACGCGGGTTATAGACACTAGCTAAGGGCAGACAGGGTGACTGGTGTCTCAGGGAACTTCTAATAAATTTCTGGGTACCTTTTACAATCTTACCAAACTAGCAGTTCCAAACACAACAGCTGTGTTGTCTGGCTTAAATAGACTAAGTTATTAAGTCTCAACAAAATGAGGAGGAGTTTCTGCTATGATAACAAGCTATGGAACACAGTCAAATGTTGGTAAGGGCTTAACACAAATGCTGGAACACAGGGTAAGTATTCAGAAGGAAGCTGAACAGATGCCATGGTGAAGAATAGATGATATTTTCACCAACACGGTTAAGGTCAGGAAAAGAATGATAGACATTAAGGCTTGAAAGAATCTTGGAGGATTATCTAACCCAAGATTCTCTTTTTCAACATCTGAAGAAAATTAGACTGAGGAAAGTTGTTACTTGTCCAATGTCACATGAATTTTCTTAATTTCCTGTTTAGACTCTTTCCACCATATTATTTTGGTTTCCTTTACTTAAGTTTCTCAAGGACAGAGACTTTAGCCTTCCAGACCATCCTTGCATTCCATAATCCTTGTTTAATGAAGGATTTCATGGGTATAAACTCTTGCTCCTTAGGCTTCCTCTGTGCAAGTCAACCCTTTCTTTCTAGTTCCCATACACATGCAAAACAAGCATATATTAATGCTACATATTTCTCCTCATGACTTTGTGGAGGAAGTAAATAGATGGCTAGGTTTATCAGCAAACCATTTTGCTGCTCCAAAGATAAAGGGAGAGTCGTAAGCATCACCCCTTGGGGAGGCTAAAATTCATTCCTAGAGAAGGATAAAGAGGTAATATGACGTACATGCTACAAAACAAATCTACCAAATGAGGTCTGCTGGTGGGAGAAAAAGCCCACACCATATGGTTGGTAAATATTTGTGCTGAATCCCAGGCAGGTAATTCACAAACATCAAGCGAGGAATTAATTTAAGAAAGTCATATGGGTAATTTCATCACATTTTCGGTGATACAAATGCCCTTCATTCCTTCAGCAAATATTTATTGAGCACCTAGTCTGTACACAACACTGATTTAGACACTGAAGATTCAGTGGTAGAAAAGCCAAAGTCTCTGCCCTCGGCAACTCAAATGGAAAGTCCCAGTCCTTCTGACAATTTATTTCCTGACCCTCTATTATCCAGCACCCTGTGTCCTTTCTGATGTCTCTTTTACCTCTTCTTCCCCCTTTACATTTGCTTCTAGAACTAGCCCAGGCCTCATTATCTCAGGCCTAAACCAGTTTTTAAACTCCCAATCTTCTTTCAATCTAAAATGTACACCATGACCAGATAACAGTTTTGAAAATCTTGATTTATTCTGGTTAGTTCAATTCTCAAAAGCTTCAGATGTCTCCATACAGCCTACCTCAAACTCCTGACTGCCAAACCACACCCCCCTCAGAGTTCTGGCTCCACTTCTCCTGTTCAAACTTAATCAACAGGAATACTATTCGGTTCGCAATTTTAAGCTGTATTAATGTGTTTTTTTTAGTTGTTTTTGTTGTTGTTGCTGTTGTTGTTGTTGTTTTACCAAACATCCTGTAAGTTTACACAAAGATAGAAAAGATTGTAAGACAAGCAATTCTTTCATTTACATGGGTTCCTGGAAAAGCTATTTTAAATCAACACAGAGTAAACAGACTTTAATTTTTCCCATAGAAACAATGTTATTATAAATATTTTCAGTCTTGACTAAGAGGCTAATGCCCAACATTTTTATCCCAGGTCAAGAAAATGGAAACAGTGTTGTAAGTCAAAACAATGTCAATAGGATTTTCTTTTCAGTGGAAATAGCTATACTTCTCACTAAGCATCTACCAAGCACCTCTTTGTGGAACCCACAATCACCATCTATTATCAATCATAAGTCAGCTCCCTGTGCACTATAAAATGTAAACATTTCTAAAGCATATGTAAACAATCAAGGTAAAACAATCATATATATGCACTTAATATGATATGCTATCAAACCTTATTATATAATTTTCTTTGCTTACTTGATAACTTCTTTATTTGTACTACAGTAATGCAGAAGGTGAGAGAAGGCTTCACTAAGGACACATAATTTAGGAGGCTTACTTGGGTCAATTCTGACAGCATCTTTGAGAAAGAGATACCTAGGGCTACTTGAAACTTTTTTCAGTGATACTGATACAGACATACCAAATTGTGGGTCCCCATTTTTTCTTTCAAGAAAAAAATTCTTATAGTAAACTTAAAAGCTTAAGTACTAGAGATTAAATTAAAGGTCTTTGTGTGTTTCAAAACTTTCTTGAATGGCAGTATCATTAACACAATCATTCTATAATAACTAAAAGTGAGACTCTCAATTAAATTTTCAACTTTTAATCTCTCACCCACTTCTTATTTCATAGTGTTAAAAAGACCTAAAATGTGGTAAGCAAAGCTCAGCCCAAAGGACTCAGCACTAAGTTTGATTTGGACCAAAGGAAGCAAGTCTCTACCTCGGTCATGACTAAGCTGTCACGTAGTTATGAAAGGCAGCCAGCCTTCAAGATAAAATCAGTCATTTATGTGAATCTTTATTTTTATTTTTATTTTTTTTGGAGAGAAAGAGAAAGTATGAGTGGGGGACGGGCAGAGGGAAAGAGAGAGAGAGAAGAGAGACAATCTCAAGTAGGCTCCATGCTCAGCATGGAGCCCAACATAGGATTCAATCCCACAACCCGGGGATCATGACTAAGCCAAAATCAAGAGTCGGTCATTCAAACTGACTGAGCCATCCAGGCACCCCATGTGAATTTTTATAGATAGATTATGTTGCCAGGTTAGTAGCTACTTTTTTTGACAAACTGAAACTTTTAATTTTTTTTAATGTTTACTTATTTTTGAGGGAGAGAGAGAGACAGAATGCAAGCTGGCGGAGGGGCAGAGATAGAGGGAAACATAGAATCTGAAGCAGGCTCCAGCTTCTGAGCTGTCAGCACAGAGCCCGACACGAGGCTCAAACCCATAAACCGTGAGATCATGACCTGAGCCGAAATCGGACGCTTAACCGACTAAGCCACTCAGGTGCCCCTGAAACTTTTAAATACAAATGTTTTTGCTCCAGGAATACAAATGTGCATTCCTATTGATCAGTAATGGACTCAGCAATTTTACTTATAGTAATTTTTTCCTAAGGAAATAAGCACTAGGTATGCAAAGATTCATTTATAAGAATGTTCATCATGACATTGTTTATAACAAGGAAGGAAGGAAGTGTGCATTAATAAGGAAATACTTATTAAATAAAGATGCAACCAGGCAATGCAAAACTATCTTAGACTGGATTCTTGCCAGAAAGAAGAGGCCAAGGACTTACACTCAGGTAGTTTATTTTGAAAGGTGAACGCAGGGAATAGTAGTGCAGAACCAGGAGGAATGGCACAAAGGATGAGGGAAAATCCAGTATAAAGGTGTATTATCAAACAAGAAATGATGGGAAACTGGAGCTTGATCTGACTGGGGACCTCCAAGGAACTACACAGAACGTGCCCCTCTGAATTGTCAGCCTACACGACTGAGTTGGGAAACATTTTCCACTGGCTCCCATCTTCCACTGGTAAAGATTTTCCCATAAGGATTAATATCTTCATACTGCCAAGTCTGGCCATGCTCAAGTGCTAAATGGGTCCCCACAGGTTTCCCACATGGGGTGTGAGAAACCCCAGGCAGAAACAGAAATATATGGTGCAGCTAGAGCAGGTATATGTAAGGTAACACTTGCGCAATGACTAGAGTAAAACTGGGGCCGAGAGGATATGAGGTCTGAGAGCTAGAGGTTCCAGTAAAGTGATATGATTCTATTATCTGTTGACATGAAAGATCTGTTATTGATAAGGGAATAACCAAGTTACGGTAACAAGTTACAAAATGCTATATATAGTATGATCCGATTTATTTTAGTTAGTTAGCTTTAGTTTCTACTAAAAGTTCCTCAAGGTAGCTTTTAAAGAGAAGGGGTGGTTTGAGTGGAAGAATCAATTAAGCAATAAGAGAAATGGGGATCTCAGAGGAACCGTAGTACAGACAACCCTCAGGAGAATGCAAAGCCACTGAATTTGGATACAGATTGGATACTGAGTACTCTCTCCACTTCACTTGCTCTCTCATTCATGACCTAGTTCTGCTCTCTCTCACTGTCAACTGGCTCCCACACCCTATTCTTTGTCCATTTTAGTCTCTGCTTCCTCCTCTAAGACATAGTTTCTGCTCCTTCACAGCCTTTATGTCCCACTATGATTGTACTGGTTGTTTATAACTGCCATCCACTCTGATTGGTAGATGAATATGCCATATCATCTGTTAAATATTTTCAATACTAACTGTGCATACACACATGCACACAAACACATATAGGCACACAGGAACACACACATGTATTATGCAATTTTGGAGGCAGGGGGAAGAGACATGGAAGGAAGCACAGAAGAAATCATCAGAGAGAAAATAACTATACTAGAGCCAGTGGAGGAAACTATAACTGTCATTGCACACACAAATACACAGTTTATATATACAATAGCAACACAGAGGAATTTCCTTCCCCAGTGCCAGAAATAACTCTTTCTCCTTTCAGTCTCTACATAGGATGTGGTTAGGAAAAGGAAGGGAGAATTTGGAGAAATTTGTTCTCTCCATCTTCAGAGAATGTGTGTTTCCCGGGAGAAAGGTATGGAGAAAATAGCTCATTAATATATCTTTCTACAATATAACAAAGCAGTCAGGTACTCATATGCTCATAACTAAATATATGAGAACTAGGAAACATAAAACTGTCATAGTAGCATTAACTTTAAGAATTAGATGGAGTCCCAGGTTTCCTATAAGTCTAAAGGAAAAAACCTTTCTTATTCATCTTTGCATGTCTTAGCACACAGTAAACATTCAATATTAGTAAATATTTTATTAAATTTTCAAATACTTTAATTAAATATTACTTATAGCTGATATCTATTGTTTTGGTCCTTGTATTCCTCATGAATCTCCTTGAAGGAATTGCCTACCCACCAACTTCAGGCCATGTGGTGTGAATGGCTTGTCCCCACTCTTAAATCAGGCATGAGCCATGTCTGGATTAATCCGCAGATTCAATCCTCTTGCATAGAAGTGATTGGTTCAAGGATGACCACATGACCCATATCAGGCACTGAGAACCAGACCCAGGGCTTTTTTGTATCTGCTGAGAGAGGTCTTTTCCTCACCAATAGGTTTGAAGTCTTGGCATTGGGAAGTCTTGGATGCTGCAGACTTCTTTTAACCATGCGGGGACATTCTGTCTAAGAATGAGGTCTACGTGTGGAAGAGAGAGAATCTGAGGTGAGATTAGCCCTGGAGATGTTTCTGGAGCACCTGTGTCAAGCAACAGTTAAGCTAGTCTCCCCACTGGACTTGCCAGTTATGAAGGCCATTAAACTCTCCTTTGGATTAAATTCATTTAGGTTGAGCTTTCTTTACCTTCAACCAAATGAAACTTAATTGATATACTGCTTCTAACATACAGATGCTGATTTGTTTTTATGATTTCTTCCAAGAATATATATACAGAACTGATCCAGTGAGAAATAAGCCTTGCCAATAAAGTATTCTGTAAGGGGGACTTTACCTGATTTTGAACATTCTGGATCCCTAAATCTTGAGCTTAATTAATTAAATTGTGTCTGTACAGTATAGATATTTATTTATTTAAAAAAATTACATATCATTAATTTCAAAACTTTATTAAGACAGACTTATTAAGCCTACCTTTTGGAATAAGAAATATAAACAAAAATGAGTGCTATTAAAAATTTAACTAAATTCAGCTACCAAAACAGTCTCTTTTGTCCAGATTTCCCTCTACTCTTCATTGTCCAGGCCAATTCTCTGCCTTTTTCATATTAGGTGTGGGGTAGCACATTACTTCTCTGTATTTATATCCATCACAGTTACTTACAGTCTCTATCTATAGTGCCTCCAAATTCACTTTAAAATACCAAGTCCTTATTAATAACACTCCCAAAGAGGTCTCACCAGGCCTTCCTAGTACTTCAGACAATTTTTAGCTCTATGGTTCTTCCCAATTTAAAAACAAAATGAATTTCACAAACAGAATTGAAATGTCAAATTTTACTACCATCTGGATTTAAAAACTGCAAGAAAAACTAGGTTTGGGTTGTTTTATTTTTGTAGCCAAAGTGAATGTATTACAGTACATTTGTTTTCAGACCATTTACCTCTCTATCCTGCATTTCACTCCAGGGGATTAAGGTATTCAAATGAAAAAGAGGAGACCATCCAGAAAACTCTAAGAGAGAGTCTATAAAATTCAGTAGTTTCATTCGATATAATGGAAGAAAAATCTTCCAACTCCTCTTCATCATCATCATGAGAATAAACCCGATCTGCTCACTGCACTGAATTTAGAACCGTGAATGTGAGTTAACAACTTGGCTCTGCTCCTCTGGGGGCTTACAATCTGATATATGTACAGACATAAAGGATATACGGGCAACTTAACAAAGGCTTTATAGTCCATCCATTTAAAGCACCATGCAGCATCAATGCTTCCAGGATAAGAGAATAAATGGCAGCAGCTAAGATACATCAAGATATATCTGACAATGGAGGAGACGTGCAACGAGGGAGGTACATTTAAGTCTCTCCTGGCATGAGCAGCAAAGGTGTCACCTCAAGGAGGAGCCCAGGACACACACAAAAGGGAGCTGAGTAATTCTCTACACTGGAAAAGTCCCTACCGAGTGCCTCAGTTGATTCTCTCAAGAACTCCAATGAGAAGCAGGTCAAGAACTACCTACCAAATTTTAGAGATGTGGAAACTATGACCTTGAGAGATTATGACTTGCTTTAGACAACTTGTAAAGAGCAAGGCCAGAACCTGCACCATAAAATGGGACACTGACTTTTGGCCACTAGTCCTGAATGGAAACCTGACTCCAAATGACTTGGTTTCTCCTCCACTCCAGCACTCCTCATAGGCTCATTCATTCAGTCCCAACAAATGATACCGCTATGCTATAGGCACTGTGCTAGATGCTAGGAATACAACAGTGAACAAGACAGACAAAATCCCTACCCCACTGACCTCACATCTTACAGGGAATACAGATTGTTTTGCTTACAATTGTTTATTGAGGTAAAATATACGAAATATAAAACTTACCATCTTAGCCATTTTACATGTATAGTTCAGTTCCCCTAATGTTTCATTATATTCACATTATATATTGTGCAACCATTACCAGTATTCATTTCCAGAATTTTTCATCTTTCTAAACTGAAACTCTCTACCATTAAATAATAACTCCCCATTCCTTCTCCCACCAGCCCTGGTAACCACCATTCTATTTTCCATCTCTGCTAATTTGACTATTTTAGGCCCTTCATTTAAATAGACTCATATAATATTTGTCCTTTTGTGTATGGCTTATTTCACTTATTTCACTTAGTCTTCAAGGTTCATCCGTGTTGTAGCATGTGTCAAAATTTCCTTCCTTCTTAAGGCTATTTTGAACAATATTCCACTGTATGTATACACCATATTTTGTTTATCCATTCATTAATGGACATTAGCGTTATTTACACCTTTAGGCTATTGCAAATAATGCTGCTATGAACATTGGTATAACAATATCTGTTTGAGTTGTTGCTTTCAATTCTTTTCGGTAAATACCAGCAGTGGAATTGCTGGCTTAGATGGTAAGTCTCTTTTTAATTTTTTGAGAAATGACTATATTGTTTTTCACAAAAGCTGCACAATTTTACATTCCCAATAGTAGTGCATAAGAGTTCCAGTTTCTCTACATCCTCCCCAACACTTATTTTCTGTGGTTTTTAAACAGTCATCCTAGTGGGTATGAAGTAGTATCTACCTTATTATGGTTTTGATTTGCATTTCTGTAATGGCTAGTGAAACTGAGCATTTTTCCATGTGTTTATTGGCTGTCTGTATATCTTCTTTGGAGAAACGTCTATTCATATCCTTTGCCCATTTTCAAATTGGGTTGTTTCTTTTGTTTGTTATTGAGTTGCAGGAGTTTCTTATACATTCTGAATATTAACCCCTTACAGATTCATGATTTGCAAATACTTTCTCCCATTCCATGAATTGTCCTTTCACTCTGTTGATGTGAACGTAGACTTAAACAAATAATTACAAGAGTTATGAATATTGTTAAAGTAAAGACATAGGGATAGATAATAAGAAACCTCACCTAGACTGAGAAGTTGAAGGTCTTCCTTCCTCATTCACTCACTCAATGCTCACTGCTCTAAGACCTGGGGATACAAGAGTAAACAAAAGAGACAAATTCCTGGGTCCCAAGAAGCTCCCATTCTAATGAAATTCATGAAGCAACATCTTAGCTGAAAGACAAAAAATAAAGAGCAGTTTGTTAGAGGTAAGTAGAAGGAGGATGAGGGAGAAGAAATGAGAGAGAGGAAGGAGCTCTCCGGGGACAAGAAACAGCCTCTCTGAAGGCACGGATAAAAGTACGAAGTTGATATGTTTAGAGAACAGAATGAAGCCTACCAAGACCTGAGCAGCAAGAGCAGCAAAATGATAAACTTGACAATATGAGCAGAACTCAGATTACAGACATCCATACTCTGTGCTAGGACTATGGTTATTATCTTAAAGCAATAAAAAGCCGTTAAAGGTTTTAACCAGAAGAGGCAGTGACATAAACAGACCTTATATTTATATATGGAATGTTACATAATATTCCAAGTATGGAATATTACCTGACTCCAGAGAAGTAAATGGATGGAAGGGAGGGCAGGCCTACAGTGAGAAACCAATTAAAAGCATAAGGCACTAGTAGAGCTTGGATCAGAAAAGGAAAAAGCCAGGGGCACATGGTGGCTCAGTCAGTTAAGCATCCTACTTCGGCTCAGGTCATGATCTCATGGCTCATAAATTCCAGCCCCGCGTCAGGCTCTGTGCTGACAGCTCAGAGCCTGGAGCCTGCTTTGGATTCTGTGTCTCCCTCTCTCTCTTCCCCTCCTCAGCTCACGCTCTGTCTCTCTGTCTCTCAAAAATAAATAATTGTTAAAATATATATATTAAAACAAAAGAAAAGGAGAACACTAAAGAGAAGTTTAGTTTAGCTTAACTAAAAGAAGAAACTTACCTTCTTATAAAACAGGAAAGTCTAAGGGGTAGTCTTAGGTAAGTTGGATCTGGGGATTCACATGAGGTCAACAGGTTCCCCACTCCATTTATGGTCGCCCAAAATCATCCTTATAATTTAAGAGTTTTCCACATTGTGAAACCTGCCTTTCAAAAGTAGAATATAAAAAATCATATTTACCAGGGAGTTGGGGAAGATGGCAGTGTAGAAGGATCCTGAGCTCACCTCTCCCAAGGACACACCAAGATAACAGCTACATCTATATGATTAACTCTAAAAATGACCTGAAGACTACCAAAACAGACTTTCCACAGTTAATCGTAGAGAGGAGGCCACATCAAAAAGGGTAGGAATGGTGAAGATATGGTTCTAAACTAAACCCCTGGCAGGAATAGCCACAAACAAGAGGGATACCATGAGCATGGAGAAGCAAGAGGATTAGATCCCATACCAGGTACCCTGGTCCCTGGCACCTGTACTAGAAAGACAAATCCCCATAACTCCTGGCTTAAAAAACCAGTGGTATTTAACTTCAGGAACTTTAAAAATTCGGTGGACTGAGCACCAGAAGAGCCAAAGGGCAATGGGAAATTGAGTCACCGCCCTTAAAGAGCTAAAATAATAAATAATTTGACCCAAGACTCAGCATAGAAGCAGCCGTTTGAAAAGTGCCTGGTGTATAAGTAAAGGAGATTTAGTAACTAATCTTAGAATATGTGCTAGAACAGCTGGTGGGAATGCAAACTGGTGCAGCCACTCTGGAAAACAGTATGGAGGTTCCTCAAAAACTTAAAAATAGAACTACCTACAACCCAGCAATTGCACTACTAGGTATTTATCCAAGGGACACAGGTGTGCTGTTTCGAAGGAGCACACGCACACCAATGTTTATAGAAGCCCTATCAACAACAACCAAAGTATGGAAAGAGCCTAAATTTCCATTGACAGATGAATGGATAAAGATGGTGTGGTATATATACATACATAATGGAGTATTACACGGCAATCAAAAAGAATGAAATCTTGCCATTTGCAACAACATGGTTGGAATCAGAGGGTATTATGCTAAACGAAATTAGTCATTCAAAGAAAGACAAATATCATATGACTTCATTCATATGTGGAATTTAAGATACAAAACACATGAACATAAGGGAAGCAAAAATAATATAAAAACATGGAGGGGAACAAAACATGAGAGACTTTTAAATACAGAGAACAAACTGAGGGTTGTTGGAGGGACTATGGGTGAGGAGGGGGGCTAAATGGGTAAGGGGCGTTAAGGAAGACACTTGTTGGGATGAGCACTGGGTGTTATACATAGGAGATGAATCACCGGAATCTACTCCTGAAATCATTATTGCACTATGTGCTAACTAACTTAGATGTAAATTAAAAATTTTTTTAAATAAAAAAAATTTTTTTTAATTTTAAAAAAACAACATGTGCTAGAGAAGCAGGGATCTGCAGGATATTTCTCTAGGAAAAAGAGTCCTAGTAGACATAATTTTTCTTCTCCTAACTCCTAGTTCAGATAGCTAGACACTTGCAGTAGTCAGCACTAGCACTCTCCATCTACCTGGCTAGCACTGGGTGCCCAACTCTCATGTTCCCCTGCAGACCCACCCCATCCAACCCACCCATTTCTGCAAGCATTTCTCCAAAGCAACTCCTGACCCACTATATCCCACAAACAGCCCCAGTAGGGACCAGCAACACTCTAAAGAGACTCCTACCCTGGAAAAAGGGGAGGTAACCCCACACACCAGCATGCCTGCAGTTCTAGCAGTCTGGCCTCTTGACTGGCTGTGTAGGGAGCAAGTCCTGTGGTTCAGCGTGCCTGCAACTGTGGTGGAGATGCTGACTACAGACACCTTGGCTGACTGCCAGACCAGTACACCAATGAAATCCTCTCAGTTAGCCACTGCATAGAGAACAAGCCCTGCTCTTCTATGTGCCTGAAGTAGTGAGAAGCTAATTACCAACACAGAGACTGACTGCTGGCCCCTTCCACAAATAAGCCTGTGACAACCTTAGACAGACATCTCAAAAATGCATGGACCAGACACTGCCCAGTGAACTCACGATAGGCAAAGTGGGTCAATGTAGCCAGCTTGGCTGAAATCAACTGATGCTCAGCCACAACACTGGGGTGCATGCAGCTTACACAGGACACTCCTAAAGCTCCCAATTCTGGAGACCAGGAGGCATTGCACTACAAGGCACCATAGGACCTCTTCTACATAAGGCCACTACTTTCAAGACCAGGAGATGTAGCTGATATATCTAACACACAGAAACAAACACAGAGTTAGATAAGATGAGGAGATAGAGGAATATGTTCCAAATGAAACAAGACAAAAATCACAGTAAAAGAGCTAAATAAAAAAGAGCTGAGCAGTATGTCTGATAAAAATTCAAAGTAATGGTCACAAAAGTACTTACTGGACTTGAGAAAAGAGTGGATGAACTAAGTAGGAACTTCAACAAAGTGAGAAAATATAAAAAAAGAACCAGTCAGAGATAAGGAACTCAATAACCGAATAAAAAAAAATATGCTATATGAGATCATCAGCTAATTGGTGGATACACAAGAACGACTAGCAATCTAAACCCTGGAAAGCAGGGTTAACGCAAAGAAACCAAGCTGGGGCACCTAGGTGGCTCAGATGGTTAACCATCCAACTCTTGATCTTGGCTCAGGTCATGAACTCATGGTTCCTGAGTTCAAGCCCCGCATCAGGCTCTGCACTGACAGCACAGAGCCTGTTTGGGATTCAGTCCATCCTTTCTCTCTGCCCCTTCCCCACCTGTGCTCTCTCTCTCTCTCTCTCTCTCTCAAAATAAATAAAGAAACTTAAAAAAAATAAAGCAACCAAGCTGAGCAGCAAAAAGAAAAAAGAATAATAAAAAATGAGAAGAGGCTAAGGGAACTCAGCAACATCACAATTGTAATAACATGTGCATTACAGTAATTTCAGAATAAGAAGAAAGATAAGGGGGCAGAAATTTTACTTAAAGAAATAATGGCTGAATAGTTTCCCAATCTGGAGAAGGAAACAGATATCCAGGTCCAGGAAGCACATAAAGTCCCAAACAAGGAGAACCCAAGGAGATACACACCCAGACACATAACTAAAAAGGAAAAATATAGTGATAAAGAGAGAATTTTAAAAGCAGCAAAAGAAAACAGTTTCATTTGAGGGAAACCCCATAAGGCTATCAGCTGATTTTTCAGCAGAAATTTTACAAGCCAGAAGAGAGTGGCATGATATATTCAAAGTGCTGAAAGGAAAAAACTTACAACCAAGAATACTCTATCCAGCAAGGTTATCATTCAGAACAGAAAGAAAGTTTCCCAGACAAGCAAAGGTTAAAGGCATTCATCACCACTAAACCAGTCTTATAAGAACTGTTAAAGAGAATTCCTTAAGTGGAAAGAAAGATCATAAATATAAGTAAGAAAACATGAAAGAAAAAGATTTCGCAGGTAAAAGCAAATATATATTAAAGTACTATATTAGTCACTTACAAGGCCAGTATGGAGGTAAAAACACAAAAGTAGTAAAATTAATTATTTCTACAAATATGAGTCAGGAGATACACAAAGCAAAAAGATGTAAAGTGTGACATCATACACATAATATGTGGAAGAAGTAAAAATTTAGTGCTGTTAGAATGTGTTCAAACTGAATCACTGGATTCTACTCCTGAAATCATTATTGTACTACATATTAACTAACTTTGATGTAAATTAAAAAAAAATTTTTTAAAGAGAATGTGTTCAAACTTAACTGACCATCAATAAAGACTATAATACACATAAGATGTTATATATGAACCCAATGGTAACCACAAACCAAAAACTTGTAAGCGATACACAAAAACTACAGAGAAATTTAACAAGTACAACACAAAGGAAAACTACAAAACCACAAGGGAAGAGAGCACGAAAAGAAGAAAGGAACAGAGAACTACAAAAACAACCAGAAAACAAGTAAAATGGCAATAAGTACATACCTATCAATAATTACTTTAAATATAAATGGACTACATGCTCTAATCAAAAGACAAACAGTGACTGAATGGATAAAAATACAAGACCCATCTATATGCTGTCTACAAGAGGCTTACTTCAGACTTAAAGACACATACAGACTGAAAATGAAGGGATGGAAAACATACACCATGTAAATGGAAAAAAAAGCTGGGGTAACAATACTTACATCAAACAAAATAGTCTTTAAAACAAAGACTGTAGCAAGAGACAAATAAAAGGGAAGGGGCAACATATAACAATAAAGGGATCAATACATAAAGGGGATATAACAACTGTCAATATTAGTGCACTCAAAATAGAAGTACCTAAAGACATAAAGCAAATATTAACTGACACAAAGGGAGAAATTGATAGAATATGTTAATAGTAGGGGGGACTTTAACACATCACTTACATCAATGGAGACATTATCCAGATAAAAAATTAACAAAGAAACAGAGGCTTTGAACAATACATTAGACCAGATGGACCTAACATATATACATGGTAACATATATACCAAACATTTCATCCTTCTCAAGTGCAAACATTCTCCAGAATGGATATGTTAGGCAACAAAACGAGTCTCAATAAATTTAAAAATATATATATCATACCAAGCATCTTTTCTGACCACAACAGTATGAAACTAGATATGAATTACAAGAAAAAAAATCTGGAAAGAATACAAATACAAAAACTAAACAACATGCTACTAAACAAAAATAGGTCAATCAAGTAATCAAAGAGAAAATTAAAAATACACGGAGACAAATGAAAATTAAAACACAATAGTCCAAAATCTTTGGGATACAGCAAAAACAGTTCTAAGGGGAAATTTATAGTGATACAGGCCTATCTCGATGAACAAGAAAATCTCAAATAAACTCCCTAACTTTACACCTAAAGGAACTTGGAAAAGAAGAAAAAAGCTAAGTAGAAGGAAGGAAATAATAAAGATTAGAGCAGAAATAAATGAAATAGAGACTACAAGAACAACAAAACAGATCAATGAAACCAGAAGCTGGTTCTTTGAAAAGATAAACAAAATTTATACACCTTCAGCCAGATTTATTAAGAAAAAATAAGAGGGAACTCTAATAAAATCATAAATGAAGAAGGGAGAAGAACAAATGACACCACAGAAATAAAAAGAATTATTAGAGAATATTATGAAAAATTATATGCCAACAAATTAGACAATCTAGAAGAAATGGATAAATTCCTAGGAACATACGAATCTCCCAAAACTGAATCAGAATGTAATAAAAAATTTGAATAGACAGATTACTAATAATGAAATTGAACTGATAATCAAAAAACTCCCAACAAACAAAAGTCCAGGACCAGATGGCTTCAAAGGTGAATTCTACGAAACATTTAAAAAAAGAGTTAAT
The DNA here is from genome assembly GCA_030068075.1 of Paguma larvata. Taxonomy (NCBI): domain Eukaryota; kingdom Metazoa; phylum Chordata; class Mammalia; order Carnivora; family Viverridae; genus Paguma; species Paguma larvata. The sequence continues at coordinate 91,812,434 of CM057823.1, forward strand.
ACCTACTCTTTTTTTTTTAATAGTTTATTTTCAAATTGGTTTACATATAACACCCAGTGGTTAATACCTAGTCTTATCAAACTACTCCAAAAAAATAGAAAAGGAAGCAAAACTTCCAAGTTCATTCTATGAGGCCAGTATTACCCTGATACCAAAACCAAAGACATTACCAAAAAAGTAACCAAAGTGGGAGTGGGGGACTACAGGCCAATATCTCTGATGAACAAAGAGGCAAAAATCTCTAACAAAGTATTAGCAAACCAAATTCAACAATACAGTTAAAAAAAATCATTCACCAAGTGGGATTTATTCCAGGGATGTGAGGGTGGTTCAATATTCACAAACCAATCAATGTGAAACATCCCATTTATAAGAAAAAGGATAAAATCTATATGATCCTCTCAATAGATGCAGAAAAATCATTTGAAAAGCTACAGCATCTGTTCATGATTAAATTCTTAACAGAGTGAGTTTAGAAGGAACATATCTCAACATAATAAAGGCCAGATATACCAAGCCCAGAGCTAATAGCATACTCAATGGTGAAAAACTGAAAGCTTTTCCTCTAAGAAAAGGAACAAGACAATGATGTCTACTCTCACCACTTTTATTCAAAATGGTACTAGGAGTCTTAACTGTAGCAGTTAGACAATAAAAAAAAATAATAAAAGACATCCTAATTGGTAAGGAAGAAATAAAACTGTAATTTTTTGCAGATGACATGGTTCTATATATAGAAAATGCTAAACTTCACCAAAAAAAATATTAGAACTGATAAGCGAATACGATAAAGTTGCAGGATACAAAATTAACATACAGAAATCTGTTGCTATCATATACACTAATAACAAAGTGGCAGAAAGAGAAATTAAGAAAGCAATCATGGGGCGCCTGGTGACTCAGTTGGTTAAGCTTCCGACTTCGGCTCAGGTCATGATCTCACCGTTTCCGATTTCGAGTCCTGTGTTGGGCTCTGTGCTGACAGCTCAGAGCCTGGAGCCTGTTTCAGATTCTGTGTCTCCCTCTCTGTCTGTGCCCCTTCCCCACTCATGCTCTGTCTGCTTGTCTCTCTCTCTCTCTCTCAAAAATAAATAAACACTAAAAAAAAGCAATCCCATTTACAACGCACCATAAAGAATAAAATACCTAGGAATACATGTAACCAAGGTAAAAGAACTATACTCTGAAACCTATAGGACACTGTTGAAAGAAACTGAAGACGACACAAACAAATGGAAAGATATACCATGCTCATGGATTGAATGAATTAGTATCATTTAAATGTCCATACTACCCAAAGCAATCTACAGATTCACTTCAATCCCTAACAAAAGGCAAATAGTATTTTTTACATAACTAGAACAAATAATGCTAAAATTTGTATGGAACTGCAAATGACCTCAAATAGCCAAGGCACTCTTAAGAAAGAACAAAGATGAAGGTAGCACAATCCCCAATATCAAGCTATACTACAAAGCTCTAGTAATCAAAACAGTATGTACTGGCACAAAACAGACACATAGATCAATGGAACGGGATAGAGAGCCTAAAAACAAACCCACATCTATATGGAGAATTGATCTATGACAAAGGCGACAACAGTATACAATGGGAAAAGACAGTTTTTCCAATAAATGGTGTTTGGAAAGCTGGACAGCTACATGCAAAAGAGTGAAACTGGACCACTTTATTACATCATACACAAAAATAAACTCAAAATGGATTAAATACCTAAATTTAAGACCTGAAACCATAAAATTCCTAAACAAAAACATAGGCAGTAACTTTTTGGATATCATCCCTAAAAATAAATTAATGGACATATCTTCTCAGGCAAGGGAAACAAAAGCAAAAATTAACTATCGGAACTATACCACACTAAAAAACTTTTGCACATCAAAGGAAACCATCAATAATACAAAAAGCCAACCTAATGAATGGGAGAAGACATTTGCAAATGACACACTGGATAGTCAATATCCAAAATATATAAGGAACTCATACAACTCAACTCCAAAAACAAATCTGATTAAAAAATGAGCAGAGAATCTGAATAGACAGTTTTCAAAAGAAGACATATAAATGGCCAATAGAAGCATGAGATAGTGCTCAGCATCACTAATCATCAGGGAAATGCAAATTAAAACCACAAGATATCACCTCACACCAGTCAGAATACTAGTATCAAAAAGACAGGAAACAAGTGTTGGTGAGGATATGGAGAAAAGAGAACTCTTGTGTACTATTGGAGGGAATGTAAATTGGTATGCCCACTATGGAAAACAGTATGGAGTATCTGGGCCTAAAGAATAAAAAAGGGTCTCCTTGGGGAACATCTCATCTCAGACAGTACGCTGTTCAATAAGCAGTGCTTGCTGGGAGGAGCTGTCTCACTGAGAACACTAGTTGCTGTTGAGACCTCCAAACTCTGGTCTCTCCCTTCATCACGTTGTCACAGCCTGAGCACCAGTGGGTCACACTGCTTGCTCCTCCAATTGGGAGATGCAGACCAAAGGGTCATAGCTATCACAGGGCAGAAAGTTTTATGGCAATTGTAAATGAGTCCAGGTGAGGACTTAGAGCCACTAGTCTCTCTTCCAGAGAAGTAAAAGAGATTACAATTGTTTTCTTACCCCTGGAATTCTAGCTTTTAACCAACAAGTTTCCTTTGCTCTATTTTGTTCCAATACCCTGAATTACGTTTCACTAGACTCCAGAAAAGTTTTCTTTTCTCTTGACCATTATCTCAACAAACAATACAATATAGATATAACTGAACTGCCTTCATGCAACATTTCAAACAAATTCCAATGATATTTGAGAGTTCAGACAACAATTACTGCTCCCTATCACCCTTTGTTCCCATTTCCATTGAAACAAAACAAAACAAAATAGGTAGACAAAGACATTTGACAGAGATGGATAGACAAAAAGAAACAATAGGATACACTGACAGATGGGTAGATAGATGGATGATGGATAAATTAGAATAGGGAAGGGAAGGAAGGAAAAAGGAAGGCAAGAGAAGACCACAGAGGAGAGAAAAAGAAAGGAGTGGAGGGGAAGGTAAGAGAGGGGAGAAGAGATGGGTAAGATTTGGGCAACCTTTTGATGGCTAAAAAAAAAAATGTCTAAGTATTCTTTGAACTAATCCTATATGAAAAGAATCTTGTTTAGAAATCTAATTGGCAAAATTAAAGCTCATTTCCTAATTTGACTTCTACATCCAAAAAACGATGATGCCTGCCAGGCAAAGGTGCATTTGATGTAGGAAAGGCCTAAAAAACAGTTAGAAGGTCACTCTGGAAATGTCTTTATAACCTCTGAATCAGAACTCATCTTAAAATCCCTGGGGTAAAAGAATCAGCTCAGAGGCAAAGCCAGAGAGCTCTAGTCCAAAGAACTGTCTACCTGTGCTTCCCAGGTAAACAACGTTCTTAAATCAAGATTAATCTCACTATAATGATGAAGAACTGGCATTGTCTCTCAATAAGAACCAGCCAGTGGATTGTGGCAGTTCAACAAGGGAGTCAGGAGCAGAGTTTCAAGAGCCACTGCTTGTATAGTCCTCACTTAAAATCCCTGTAGTGAGTTTATTTCCTCAAGGGCCCATAAGATTTCTATCTTCCCTTCGAATAAGCACTATAGTTTTATTCTTGGCTGTAGAACCTATATGACATTCCAGAGACTCAGATGGGAAGACAGACATATCCTGGACCATAAGTTCTTAAACTCTGATGTACAGACGAATTCTCCAATGAGGAGTATCATTATAACGGTAAGCTCCTAGCACCCAACCCTCAGAGCCCTACAATATATGACCAAAATTGTTACTACACATTTTTTGTTTGTTTGTTTGTTGTTTGTTTGTTTGTTCAGAGAGAGAGTATGTGTGAGCAGGGGAGAGGCATAGAGGGAGAGAGAGAGAGAATCCCGAGCAGACTCCACCAACATGGGGCTCAATCCCACAACACTCAGATCGTGATCTGAGCCAAAATCAAGAGCTGGATGCTCAACTGACTAGGCCACCCAGGTGCCCCTATTATACGTTTGGTTTTTTTTTTAACACTTCCTGTGTCTCACCTTTATTTACATCTTTACTCGTGTGCTTTCTTTTGTCTGTAAAAGCTTTCATCCTGCAACTGACCAGGCTTAAAAGTCCAGCTTAAATCTTTTGGAAAGTCTTCTTTGATCTTCTGAGTTGGATTTTATTGTTCTTTTTCTAGTATTTCCTCAATAGTTTTATTTTTGGGACTCTTATTCTGTTGTAATTAAGGGCTTATATATCTGCCTTCTCTACTATGAAATAAGCTCCTTGAATATAAGGATAATGCCTTATTAATTTTTATACCAGGACCCAGCAAAATTCTTCGCACCTAAAAGGCCATCTATAAATATCTGCTAAATTCACATGTGTATATATTTAAGAAATCGCACACTAGAATTTAGCGTTTTTGAAACTGACCATTATGATCATTTATCTATGTAGACAAAATATAGCTTTCAAAGCTTTGGCAACATATCTCTTAGGAATTGACATAAAGATCTTAAAAATATATTTAACATGGCCGTGAAGTATCTTTACCACCCAACTTTGGCCTCCCCCTCAAATTACAGTGATGGTTAAGCTTATGGATGAAATGATCAACTTAGAGAAAAATAATTGTTGTAATCTTCTTTCCTGGTTAAAAAGATAAGAAAATATTTCCTCCCCGAAGAGCCTAGTATAAGAGAGACAAAAAATGTTTCAATTCAGAAACAAGAAGGGCAGGGATAATTTGTCAAGTCTTTGGAATACTTCGTAAAACCCACTGTGGACTTTCAATCCTTGCAGTTAGCAAGTCCCAGAAGCTACGTGGTGCAGCAAAATGGCTTGGACTTACCCCAGCTCAGCCACTGACAGACTATGAGACCTTACTGATGTCACTCCTTGATTTTGGTCTCAATTTCCCTATCATTAAAATAAGTAAGCCAACATACTGGCTAATCTCTAAGGTTCCTTTTATCACTGATCTCTGACTCTGAGATATTAAGATGTCTCTACTCTGTAGCCATTTAAAGCAATACAGCAAAGGGGCAAACAATCTGAGCACTAGAGTCAGATCCCTGCAGAAGTCTAAATCTTACCTTGGCTCCTCAGCTGTGTGGCATCAAGGAAGATAGATAACCTCTCTGTTCTCAGCTTCTTCATCTGCAGGGAAGTTATAATAATAATAGTAATTTGTTATTGTAAAGACCAAAAGAGATGTGTAAATTGCTTGCCACAATGCCTGGCACATAATAAGCACTTGATAAATTTTTTGACTATTAACATAAATGGGATTTATTTTTCCCCAAGCAGTTAAGCACTAATTTATGCTTCTAAATATTAGTTTAAAACCACATATATGTTAATGAAAGAAGATGGTACTTGAAGGATGCATTATACACTGTGTAGTTTCTAGCAGTTTAGCACTTGGCTATCCCAGTGTGTTTCCACACGTGAGATTATAAACACTGCATGTTACTTGAAGGGAACCATTATACATATTGTAGTTAAAAATACTATAGTTTTAGGCAGTTAAGTGAAAGGTTATTCCCATATGCTTCTACACATAACTTTACAAATCCATATATTTTAATGAAAGATGCTACTTGAAGGATAGTTTATACACAGTGAACTTTCAAGCAGATAAGCACTAGGCCATTCATTTTTTAAAATACAATTTATCGTCAAATTGGCTAACATACAGTGTGTACAGGGTGCTCTTGGTTTTGGGGGAAGATTCCCATGATTCATCGCTTCCATATAACACCCAGTGCTCATCCCAGCAAGTGCCCTCCTCAATGCCCATCACCCATTTTCCCCTCTCCCTCACCCCCTCATAAACGTTCAGTTTGTTCTCTGTATTTAAGAGTCTCTTATGGTTTGCCTCCCTCCCTCTCTGTTTGTATCTTTTTTTCCCCATGGTCTTCCGTTAAGTTTCTCAAGTTCTACCTATGCAAGAAAACATATGATACCTGTCTTTCCCTGACTGATTTGTTTCACTTAGCATAATACCCTCCAGTTCTATCCATGTTGCTGCAAATGGCATGATTTCATTCTTTCTCATTGCCAAGTAGTATATAAAAACTGTATATAAAAACCACATCTTCTTTATCCATTCATCAGCTGATGGACACTTAGTCTCTTTCCATAATTTGGCTATTGTTGAAAGTGCTGCTATAAACATTGGGGTACATGTGCCCCTATGAATCAGCACTCCTGTATCCTTTGGATAAATTCCTAGTAGCACTAGGCTATTCAAATGGAATTTATTTTCAAAAATAGTAAATGTATCCTGAGACCACTAAGGGAACCACCTTTTGCAGGTATGTGCCCAACTATGCCCTGAGGCAGTCAGGAAATGGCCATGGACTCATGAAAGTGAGGTTACAAACTGGTAAGTCAGAGCCATATATTCCCTGAGTGTATTTTCTTGGTATGAATAATTTTGTTTTTATTTAATTGAATTATTTACCAACATTTAAAAACCAGGGTTTCATATTTCTGGCTTATTTTGAAAAATTGGGAGTATCTGGCCATAGTGAGCTTGCATTCTTGCATAGCATCAATAACTAAAGCTTCCCTCTTAAAGTTCCCATCACTCTCTAATATCCTCCACCCAGCCTGTTCTCCTCATTTACACTACATGCCTCGCCCTTCTAGATATTTCAGTTTTGATCCCTGTCCTAGGGGATGAGGACAGCTGTTCTTCTCCCTTAAAGAAAGCCCACAAGCAGAGTCTAAGAAAAAAACAACACACAGAGGGAAGTGGAGCTGAAACATGGAGTCAGAGGGAGCCCTAATTATATCATTTGATCTGTGGATCCAGCTCTGCCTGAAACCCATACAATACATCCTTGGCTTTCCCAGTTAAATGAGTCATTAAATTCCCTTTTTAAACTGAGGTACTTTTATTTGGGTTTTTGTCCCTTGCAACCATGAGACATAAGCAATTTCGTTGACTAAGGTGTCCATTTCATCCTTTTTACATCACAGAGAGTTCCACATCCCTGGAAACGTCTCACTTCCACACAAACTGGGAATGTTGATCAGCCTACTCATGACAGTAATGATTTCAAGTCAGAGGATATCATCAAAGCCTATGCCCCCTACCGCTTCTCATTTCTCACCTTCATTTCTTTTTTTTTTTTTTAATGTTAATTTATTTTGAGACAGAGAGAGACAGAGCATAAGTTGGGGAGGGGTAGAGAGAGAGGGAGACACAGAATCCAAAGCAGGCTCCAGGCTCTGAGCTGCCAGCACAGAGCCTGACGCAGGGCTCAAACCCACAGACTGCGAGATCATGACCTGAGCCAAAGTCGGACGCTCAACCAACTGAGCCACCCAGGTGCCCCTCACTTTTATTTCTAATATTCGTTATTATATTATCAAAATATAGGCCAGAACTTTGTCTCTAATACCATCTTCCTATAAAATGAATCAAGGCTCTTTGGAGAAATGGCTGATTCTAGGGCTGAAGCAGAGAATATACAAGATAGCCTGGAGCATCTTATAGTAATAGAAAGTAAGGTAGTGTTCAAAAAACAAAATCATGGGGCATAAGATACAGGAACGAGCTGAAAAAACTCCCAATGGCCAAAGTTGGAGCAATTTGAGCAACTAATAAATAATAAAATATTGTATTATACCCAAAGTATAAAATAAATATCCATAGATCCGTACTGATGTAAATAAATGGCTGAAAGAAAGAGAAATTTTAAAAAAGAAGAGACAAATCTCTCTTACAAAAGAATTCCAAATAATTTATGTTGATACTCTCCCCTTTAAGAGGTAGAATTCAACTTCCTACCTCCTTCCACCTTTAGAGTAGGCTGGGCACAGTGACTGGCTTTCAAGAGAAGAGTAAGGAAAAGGAGGAAAAAGTAACTTTACAGTGGAGAAACCTTGACTACCTTGGCCAGATGATCAAAAGTAATGGTGTAATGATAATGGCACCATGTGTTCATGGTCTTCTGCCTAAAAACCATGACCTCTGTCTAATCATGACAAAAACACTGATGCAATCCAAATTTGAGGGGCGTTCTGCAAACAAACCTGAACAGTAGTTTTAAAACTGTACGGTCATTAAGGCAAGGAAAGTCTGAGAAACTGTCACAGACCAGAAGAGGCTAGGGAGGCATAGTGACTAAATGTAATGTCTTGGGTGGGATCCCAGAACAACAACAACAAAGCACATTAGAGAAAAACTGGTGAATCTAAATAGAGTATTATGTTAATAATAATGTACCAATGTTTATTTTTAACTTGTGGCAAACGTACATAGTGATATAGATTGTTAGCAATAGGGGAAATTGGATGAGGAGTATACAGGAGTTCTCCGTACTTCCTCGAAACTTTTCTGAAAATCTAAAACTAGGATAAAATTTTTAAATTATTTAAAAAATAATATACCAGTTCATATTCTAAAGAAAAGCCCCACTATGTAGAATGATGTGGCTTCATCCATTTCAAAAACTTTAAAAAGTGCACTTTAGAAAAGATGGATTTCTATGTAATTTATATATTTTCTATATTAAATAACAAACAGCTCAGTGTCATCTGTCTGGACAACTTTTCCACATATAATTAATTGCAAGTTAGTTGTACCACAAGATTTGATTGACCTACTCAGAATTTTGATTCTTCCAATAATTCATTAAACTTACAAACTAATGCTTGTTCTTACATGTCTTGGCAGAATAAATTAATACTATCTGAACAAACTAATAACCTAGGCCCATAACTCCTGTGATTTTGGCAGGATGTATGTTCACTTTCTAAAATCTGTACATAAGGGAATTGTTAGGTAGGGATCTGTTCTCCTATCAATATGGAGTTATCCTTAATGAGTGTTAGAAGAATGCCCCAGAGGAAGAGCAGATCTCATCATACCTTTTTATCAAAGCAATGAGAAGCTGGCCCAGTGCCCTAGTAAAAGACTTAGATGGAAACATCAAACACAAATCCTAACGATAAAGAAGCAATTCATTTACTCAACAACACTCTTCTTAACACCTGAGCTAAGAATACAGCAATGACACTAAAGTTTTCCATTTTTCAAGGGCAAAATAGCAACATGTTAAACAGAAGATAGAGATGTTAAATAGATGAAATTGAATTCTTTAAATATGCAATTGGGTATTCAAGTAGGACATCAGAAGCAGTGTGTAGTAGGAGTAAATATGCATTTAATGAATAAACACTGATCACATACTTCCCATTGATTGCCTCTTCTGGGTTCTACAGAGGATGTAGAAATGATTAAGACACAGTCTATGCCATCAAGACACTTGTTGTCTGGTAAGTATAACCATTAGTTACAAGCACAAAGGACAAATTAATATGTGCCCCAAGAAAAGCAGAAAGTGCTCCTGGATGTCAAAGTAGAAGACATTAAATCTAGTTATAGACAGGGAAGTAGACAGCATTTTGAGATAGGTTTAAACTGTGATACAAACTAGACAGCTTTGGATGGGGGTATTACAGGCAAATGGACAGTCTCAGCAAAATCATTCAAGTTTTTCTGTTTACCTAGGGTATATGTAAATAAGTTTGGGAAATGTGACTTTGTAAGAGGAACTGAGATAGATGCTAAGTTTAGGGGAAAAGGTGAGATGAGGAGCATGATGTTTATGTTCTCTTAACACATCTCCCCTCAGACTGCTTTATCAGTTGTAAAAGAGAAAACAGTAACTGTACTGTGGAGAGATCAGACAACACTTTAATCAATGATCAATATTAACATGATGCCATACCCCAAGAAAAATACCACATTTCTTCTGCAGTTGTCTTTCCACTCCTGAGGAAATCTGAATCTAAACGTGAAGAAACATCACACAAATCCAAATTAAGGAATATAGTATAATTGGTCCATATTATTCAAATATGTCAGTGCCATAGAAGACAAAGAAAGGTGAGGAGTTCTTACCAATTGAGGGAAACTAAAGAGACAAGACTAAATGCAATACATGATCTTGGACTGGATCCTGAACTAAAGGGAAGAAATGCCAGAAAAAAACCAATATTGAAACAACTGACAAACTGAAATATAAACTGTGCATTCTTTTGTTTATTTATTTTTGAGAGAGACAGAGAGATGCGCACACACATGTGTATGTGCAGGGGAGGGGCAGAGAGAGAGAGACAGACAGACGGACACACAGAGAGTCCCAGGCAGGCTCCCGACTTCGAGCAAGAAGCCCAATGCGGGGCTTGAATCTCACAAGCCTCGTGAGATTATGACCTGAGCTAAAATCAAGTGTTGGACACTTAACCACCTGAGCCATCCAGGCACCCCTTAACTGTACATTTTTAAAGTTTAGATCCACAGTCACCAGGGTGGGTCAGTCGTTTGAGCATCTGACTCTTGGTTTCAACTCAGGTCATGATCTCAGGGTCATGGGATTGAGCCCCACATTGGGCTCTGCGCTTAGCCTGGAGCCTGCTTAAAATATTCTCTCTCTCTCCTTCTATCCCTCTCCCCCACATGAGTTCTCTCTCTAAAAAAATTAAAAAATAAAAAATTTTACAATAAAGTTTATATCCATATAAAATTTCCTGAACTTAATAACTTTTAAAATTACATAAGAAAAATACCCCTGTTTTTAGGAAAAATGCACTGAAGAATTAGGGAATAAATGGTCATGGTGTATGCCATCTACTCTTAAATGATTCCAAAATATATATACATATTTTATATATATATTTCATATATATATATGAAGACTAAGGAAATGAGTGATAAATTAGTAAAATGTTAAAAGTCAATGATTACAAGTAAAGGGTAAATAGGGTAAGGGGGAGATCTTGGAATGATTCTTGCACTTTTTCTGCAGTTTAAAATTATTTCAATTCAGTTATCCTGTCTTTCGATTAGAGCATTTAGTCTATTTACATTCAAAGTAATTGTGATAGGCATGTACTTATTGCCATTTTGTCATTTGCTTTACAGTTGTTTTTTTTTTTAATTTTTATTTATTTTTTTAACGTTTTTATTTTATTTTTGAGAGACACAGAGATAGAGTGTGAGCAAGGGAAGGGCAGAGAGAGAGGGAGACACAGAATCCGAGGCAGGCTCCAGGCTCTGAGCTGTCAGCACAGAGCCTGACGCAGAGCTCGAACTCACAGACCATGAGATCATGACCTGAACTGAAGTCAGCTGCTTAACCGACTGAGCCACCCAGGAGCCCCTACAGTTGTTTTTGTAGTTTTTCTTTTGCTCTCTTCTCTTGTGGTTCGATGACTTTCTTTAGTGATATGCTTGGATTCCTTCTCTTTATTTTTTGCATATCTATTACCAGTTTTTGATTTGTGGTTACCATTAGGTTTATATATACCATCTTATGCATACAGCAGTCTATATTAAGTTGATGGCTGCTTAAATCTGAACTCATTCTAAAAGCACTAAATTTTTACTCCCTTCCCCTCAATGCTTTAGGTATATGGTGTCATACTTTACATCCTTTTATTTTGTAAGTCCCTTGACTGATTTTTATAGATATACTTGATTTTACTGCTTGTGTGCTTTCACCTCCAAACTGGTCTTATAAGTGATTAATCGACTACTTTTATTTTGTTTATATGTACCTATAAAATTTTTTCCTTTCTCACTTTTTTTTTTTTTACTTCTGCTTATAGTCTTTCCTTTCCACTCAAAGAATCCCCTTAACATTCTTTTAAGATTGATTTAGTGGTGATGGATTCCTTTAACTTTTGTTTTCATGCCATTTGCAACAGTGTGGATTGATCAAGAGGGTACAATGCTAAGTGAAATAGGTCAGTCAGAAGAAGACTATATGATTTCACATACATGTGGAATTTAAGAAACAAAACAAATGAACAAAGAAAAAAAGAGACAAACAAAAAAACAAACTCTTACACATAGAGAACAAACTCGTGGTTGCCAGAGGAGTGGCACATGGGGGGATGGATGAGATAGGTGAAGGGGATTAACAGTACACTTATGATGAGCACTGAGTAATGTATACAATTGATGAATCATTACATTGTACACCTGAAACTAATATAACACTGTATGTCAATTATACTGGAATTAAAATAAGTAAATATTTTTCATCAGCAAAAAAAATAATTTCAAAATGAAAACAGTTTTACAGTAAAGACCTTATAAAATGTTAAAACCAAAAGTATTTTCATGCACAAAAGTTTCATAATCTATTTCTATTTAAGTATACATATTTTCACATAGGTGTAAATTACAATTTTATATAGTACTTAAAACTTTAGGCTCTTCCTTTTCACTTAATATTGTCGTATTTAAACATCTGTATGTATCAACTTGGTCACATGTCAATCATTTTTAATACTACATAGTTATTTATCATGTAATCATTCCTCTATTGGACATTCTTTTGTTTCCAATTTACTTCATTTCCTTTGGGAAAATTTCCTAGTGGTTTTAGAATAGTTCTGTAGAACAAGATCTAAAAAGAAAACTATACTGTTTTACTTAATTTTTTTTAACATTTATTTATTTTTGAGAGACAGTGAGACAGAGCGTGAGCAGGAGAGAGGCAGAAAGAGGGGGTTGGACACAGAATCTGAAGCAGGATCCAGGCTCCGAGCTGTCAGCACCGAGCCCAACACAGAGCTAGGATGCTTAACCGACTAACCCACCCAGGTGTCTCAAAACCATACTGTTTTAGATGTCAAACTTATACGGATTGAGATCCACTCATGCCAGAGGTCATTTTCCATATTTGTTAATATGGAATCATATTTGAAAATTGCTCATTAGCACATTGGTACAATTGCCAGATAACAGCTCTCAGACAGACAGACAGACACCCCCCCCACCCCCCCACACATACACACACCATTCACCAAGTCCGAAGAGCAAAGTAAATGGAGAAAGAGAATGATAAGCTTTTCTAGTTAACACAAAGCACTGAAGATCAAACTTGTTTATGTTCAAATGCATGGGTTTTAGTAAATATGTTTTATTCTTATAAAACTTCTAAGATATTAATATAAGAACTGCTTAGTTCAAAAATAAACAAACAAAAAAAAATGTACTTTCACTATAAATGTATTGGGGGAGCTTGAGCACCAAATGAAGAATAATTGTGTATATAATGATAATTATTTCAGGCTAAAGACCAACTTGTATGAATGACCGTAAACAATGAACGCCAGTTAGCAATTTCAGCAATTAGGAACTAGTTTGTAAAGTATAAGAAGAGCATGGGACTTTGTGAAAACATAGAAAGGAAATATCTAACATATATACATGCTAAGGTGTGTCTATGCTGAGAACTATAAAATATGTGGATACATATGAAAAGTAAGCACTTGGATTCCTATAATACAAATGAACAAGAGTAAAGTTTTCAAAGAGGTCTCTAGCACAAATGAAAGTTTAGGGGTAATGGAAATGCTGCATATCTCAGCTCTGAAATCAGTTACATGAGTGCATGCATCTGTTGAAACTCAAGCTATTCACTTAAGATCTGTATATTTTATTCTACATAAGCTATGTCCCAAAAAATGCAGTAGTACGCACACAAAATTCACTGTCAGGATACCTGTCCTGTCACAAACTAGTTCTGTGAGCTTAAGCAAGTCATGTAAACTCAGGTTCCTCATCTGAAAAGCAAGGGCACTGTGTTAAATGATCTCTTTAACACAATTCCTAACTTCCCTACCAGAAAGTATAATTGACAATTTTTTTTAAAGTAGCGATTAATTTATGGAAATTAACAACGTGACTGTTGGGAGCCATCATGGGCTCACAGGTTGAGACGCCTCCCTGTGTGGATAAGGCAGATGTTGCAAGGTCTCCTGCCCACCAACTGGCACCCAATACTATCTCCTTCTAATAACCTTTCAGGCCTGGACTTCTTGAACTGCTCTGGTTGACCTCAAGAGATGTAATGCTCTTTTGTTTTATGGCACATAGAAAAAGGGACCTGGAGTGTGGTGCCTTGATGGATAACATCTGAATGAGAGTAACATGGCTAGAAGTAACCTCAAAGTTGCCTCTTACGGATAGGTTACACAAATTGATAGCAGTTATGAGCTGGCTAAAAATTGGTGTAACTTATGTAGACGTTAGGCCCCTATTGTGTAAATTCACTCACTCATAAGCAAAGGAACTTAGGCAGGCATTAGACAACTATGTCTCTACCAAGTAAGCTACCCTTCCCCCATTAACAATTAACATAGGTCTTAAGGCAGCAATGTTTGCGCCACCTGCTTGCTCAAGGTTACAATAACAACCCTGCTTTCTTCTTGGCAAAAACAGTATATGTTCATTAGCTTAGAAATAGAGTCAAAAAACAGCTAAGATAAGACTCTCGTTCAAGGTCTGGGAAATTGACATATGCACTATCTCCTTTCTTTAACTATCTTCTACAAAAGTAATATTCTTTGATGTAATGTAACTCATTGCCTATTAATAAAGATACTGAGACCAGCTGGGCAGAATTGTCTGCTGGCTCCAGAAACCAAGCAGCTCTCTCAAGTCATTCATTGCGCCAACACTGTTCATCCTTCGGGGATTCCTGGACTCGCCAGAGCTGGACTCTGGCACCTGACTTAGGACTTTAACAATTTTTTATAAAATTTTTTTAATATTTATTTATTTTTGAGAGAGAGAGAGAGACAGAGACAGAGTGCAAGCAGGGGAGGGGCAGAGAGAGAGAGAGGGAGACGCAGAATCTGAAGCAGGCTCCAGGCTCCAAGTTGTCAGCACAAAGCTCAACAACAGGCTCAAACTCACAAACCATGAGATCATGATCTGAACAAAAGTCAGACACTTAACCGACTGAGCCACCCAGGCATCCCAGGATTTTAACAATTTTAACTTAAAAAGTTTCAATTATAAAAAAAACTTTTTTTCAATTATAGGGGTGCCTGAGTGGCTCAGTCGGTTAAGCATCCAACAGCTCAGGTCATGATTCTCATGGTTTGTGGGATCGAGTCCCACAAGGAGCCTGCTTGGAATTCTCTCTCTTCTTTCTCTGCCCCTTTGCTCAGGCACATGTGTGCACATGTGTGCACATGTGCTATCTCTCTCTCAAAATAAAGAAATAAACTTTTAAAAAGTTTCAATTATATTAAGTAATACATGAATACACTGTCATCATAAATAGAAATTCAAATGATACAGACAAAGCAAATATTCCTTCTAGCCCCCTTCTCATAATCCTAGAGAGAACCTGTCCTACCAGGTTGTAGTGTATTCTTCTAGGCTTTATTGTAGTTGTTACTAAAGAGGCAGTATGGCTCTGTGGCCAAGTACAAATACTGTGAAGTAATGCCGCCCACATCCACTTATAGAACCATAAGCCCAGTGTAGAACCTTGTTGAAGTCACCCAAACTCCCCATGCTTCTGTTTCCCTATCCATAAACAGCAACAAAAACAGCAACCATACACAAGGTTGTTGTGAGAACTAGATATGACACACATTAAACAGAACAGAGCCTGGCACCCAGGAGTATCAGTTATTACTGATAAACTCTTTGTTGTTTCATAATAAAATGTCTACACTTGCTTCTTTCAATACAGTTAAAGAATGAATAACTTAAACACCCGAACTCAAAAGAAGTCACTCAGAGCATCAAATTAAATACAAAGGCACTCGGAAAAAACGCTGCTTTTGAGCCAAAAAGGTTTCTTCGGTATTATTCAGTACATCTTGCAGATAGACACCAGGCCCATTCAAGTTCTGCTACCAACATTTCAGATTTTTGCTTAGTATAGGAAGTACTAAATGGATGAGGGAGGAGGGAAAACTAAAATTCAAGAGAGCCATGTCCAGCCTTGTTTCTGTAGGTCTGTCCCATCACTGAAAATCACCAAGCAGTCGTGACACTTAAGGACCCAAAGACAGCAGGATATCTCATAAAACACAGGCTTATGGGCAGAAGTATAGTATGCTTGCTCTATCACTCATTCTGCATTTACTCTGTCAAATATTTTCATTTCCTAATGCAGAATTCTTTAATGAAAAAAAGCCTGCCTGGTTGTTTATTATTTCAGTGACACAAAAAGATATAGAAACTAAACTTTCGACTGACATGGGGAGAATAAGGTACCACATTTTCTTCCAATCAATTTTTAACCTTTATACACAGTGATAACAGGCTATGTCAAAGGTTCTTGATTCTGTCTACGTGAAAGGGCGGTAACTGACACCCAGTAGTCCACAAGTGAACATACTTAAATAATGAAATATGAGGACCTTGACTGCAGATTTATGTGGTTCCTAGCTCCTTCTGCTGGGGTGGACCCTGCACTAGCAGGTGACCTGTTTGTTCCTGTGACAACCCACAATGCACCCATGTAGTGTCCTGCTGGAGATGAGAGAGAGACCAAGAGGTTGGCGATAAAGGCCTGGAATTGCCCTTTGTCCCAACCCAAGCATGGCCTTCCTGGCTGAATACCATATCAACGTGTTTCCAAGAGCAACGGCTGAACTTGAGTAGCAGAGTGAACTACGGCCCTTGTGGTGTGATTTAAAGATCCCTCTGCCCCTACATTATTTGTCTTCTTAAAACTGCTTAATAGCCTGTATTTGGAACTTATTCCTTTAGCTTAATAAGCACTGTCTTAAAATGTAAATGTCCTTGGGATAGTTTGTTAATAAGTCATCTAATCAGTCATTCTCACCATGGCATGAATTCATTTCATCCATTCCTTTCTTTCTACCAGCTGTCTGAGATCGCTAAATCTAGGGAATGAGAGTTACTGGGTTATGCTTTACCGTTGTTATTCTATTTTTATCTTTTGACTCAGAAGAACTTAAAAGGGAGGGAAAGATAATTTTGGAGCATGGGGCACTGCCAGAGAAGGGGGTGGGGAGTGTAGATAGGATGGGCAGCTAGAGGACAACAGGAGGGCCCTGATCCCCCAGGGCAAGGAAAGGGACTCAGGAAATAAGTGCAAACTCAAAAAGTCCCATTATTTCACAACGTTGGGACCAGCCTACTTCAGGGAATACTACTCCAGATGTGGGCAATGACCTAGAGTTGCATAAACTCTGTTTAACTTTCAAATTAATAGCACTGGGATTAATAAGGGAGCAATTTTTCAGTGCATAAACTGAATTTAAAATAAGCCAATAATTGGGGCATCCGGGTGACTCAGTTGGTTAAGCTTCTGACTTCGGCTCAATTCATGAGCTCATCGTCTGTGAGTTCAAGCACCATGTCAGGCTGTTTGTTGACATCTCAGAGACTGGAGCCTGCTTCAGATCTGTGTCTCCTCTCTCTGCCCCTCCACTGTTCACACTCTATCTCCCTCTCAAAAATAAATAAACATTAAAATAACCCAATAACCACATGAAAAAAGCATAAAGAAAAATTCTAAACACACACACACGTATAAACCCCATCATGTACATAATTATAATTTCTGTGAGGAACACAATTCCAAAGTTGTAAGTGATACAGAGAAAATAACCCCATCTATATATTTCTCCCTCTTAACTGGCAAAACCGAAGGCTGTGGTAGACTTCTATATGATGACATTGGGTGTGTAGGGGGGGAGCGGGTCATCTTCCCACACTGGCCTGCTCTCCTGTGCTACATTTCATATAGCCATGGCCACAGCCATATATGGAGTGGAATAAGGACAAGGCCTACACAGCTGTTGGTCTCCTGAGGATGGAATTGCTGAGCAAATGTGTGAGCCAGCAGCTATGAACTGGCTTCAAATAAATGACTGCTTTCCAGATCTGCCCGGATTGTAAAAATCACCAGGGTGCCTATTTAAAACAAGCCATCCCTCAGAATTCTGATTCAAAAGTTCTGAAAAGGGCCCAGGAAATTGTGTTTTCCCTCTGCCCTGTACTTCAGATGGTTTTTGTAATCAGGCAAGCTTCGTAAACATCAAGATAAAAAATCTGCAATTTCAGAAAGAAAACCAGGAAGAGGGAGAGGCCAGAGTTGTTTCTCCCGTAAGTTTGGGAATATGCATTAGAAATATGACAAGGTAGATTATTACTTCAGACCCAATCCACTGCCTATCTTGAGCAGAAAATTTTCCGTGATGTTCACAGGACACAGGAACCCAAGATAAAGAGGGATTTTAACTCTTACATGTAAAGGTCTATTAATACCTACAAACTCACTACATAAAGTGAAACATACAACGAAAATCTTAGTGTCACACAGCTATTCTTCCATATGCTGGTGGTAATAAAGTCATTGCTCCACCACTACCAAAAAAAAAAAAAAATGCATCTCAATACTACAATAGTACAGCCAAAGTTATGAGATAGTAGACTAAAGCTGAATAATGCAGCTAATTAAACAGGTGGATACTACTAAAAGCTAATTTGAATATAACTCCCAAATGGAACACAACTTTTCACGAGAATTCCTCTACCACAGGAGTGCAGTTAGGAACTGCATCCAGCAGCTTCACAAATACATTGTGTGGGCCTAGAAGGGAACATAGGAAGATAAAAACAGAAATGAAGTGGAGTAGTAGGATTATAAGTAAAGTTTTCTATATTTTTCCTTTATTTTTATTTTAATACAGATGCAATAAATAAGAAACTATTGTTAATGTATTACTTGCTATTTATCCTCACTATTTTGTCATAAAACAAATTAAAATATTCCTTAGTGACAACTAAGTCATTTTACTAAAATTTCTTCTATTAATGAAGATATTTTAGTACATCAACATATTTCTTTGTAATAAGCTCATTTTTATTTATTTTTTAAAGTTTACTTATTTATCAAGAGAAAGGGAGAGAGAGAGAACAGGGGAGGGACAGAGAGAGAGGGACAGAGAGAATACAAACCAGGCTCTACACTGTCAACACAGAGCCCTACGTGGAGTGGAGCTCGATCTCCCGACCATGAGATCACAATCTGAGCCAAAATCAAGAGTAGGTTGCTTAACCAACTCAGCCACCCAGGTGCCCCTAAACTTCATTTTTAGACATGGAAATAATATAAGAAGCATTGACAATCTTATCCCAATTTCTGAAAAAGTATTTTATACAGTATGAAAACAGAATTAAATGTCTATTAAAATAGCACTGGATATTCTTAAAACATAAAATAGCCAACAGAAGTCTCTAAGACAGAGGGAAGGTGAGGATAACGTCAAGGGAATGAGGACACAAGAGACAGGAGTGGGCAGGCCCTGCTGCGTGGGAATTCACTGTATACAGGTGACCTGGGTCTTTGCTGCCATCTTCACTGCCTGAGGATGAGGCACCTTGGCCTCCAGAAAGTACACCGTGGTTAGTTCTACACAACTTCATTGGCAGTAGTATACAGCTGGAACCATCCTATCGGAGCCTCATGAACCTTTCATGTTTTGATAGAGGGAGGAGGAGAGTGCGCCTAAAGGTGGAACAGGAAGAATATCACAAAGAGGACTCCAGGCTCCAGAAAGGAGAGTCTGGGGGCCTGACAATGCATGAAAACAACTGATATCAGAAGGAAGGGCTAGAGCCCAGCCCTGTGATGGTGGGGAGAATCATGGTCAAGAGAAGGAAATGGCAGAGAAAGGGAAAAATAGAGACCCGAAAGAGAAACTGTGAGGACTTGCAGCCTTGCTGCTCTGCAGCAGAGTGTAGACAGACAGACAGATGCTGCTGCTGAGGGTGCTTAATGATGCTGTTCTCAGGCAGGCCTGGCTGAGTGCATGCTTTCCTGTCTGGAATACCTCATGAGGATTTTCCTGTTTGACCACCGCTGACTGAAGGATTTTACTTCCAGATCATTTGTTAATGGAGACGTCACTGCACAAAAGAAAGGCAAGTGCTCAAGTCCAGGCCAATGGGAAAAACTGAACTTAGGTGTCTCTCCCCAAGTTTAAAAATAAGATATTTGAAATCTGTACTGAAATCAAAGATGGCTTTCCTATATGACAATTTTTCTGCTTAATATTTTCACTAAGAAGATTTAAGCTGGAATCAATAAGAAATTTCCCTTTTTATATTCTGGTGTGAGGTTTGATGCTCTCCTTATTTTGAGGATAATAATTGGGTTTTACCATTACATCTAATGAAAATAAGAAAAGTACAAAATTATTTTTAAAAGGCCTTGAGCAGTATATGACAATGTACAAGAATTCATAGTTTTCCTATAAAAGTCTGGTTCTCCTGCCCCTAAGTTTCAGAAAGAGAGAGAAGTCTGTCTCAGAAAAACTATTTTGTCAAGTAAAAATGGCTCATAAAGGGTTTAGAATTCTCTTTTGATTATTCTTACTGTAGAAAAATAGCAAAAATGGTTATGGGGACTTTTTAAAAATAAAACTTTCATTATATGCAAAGGAAATGGTACAAGCTACACACTAAGCTGTTTGTAGTTTTGAATTAAGTCAAGTAAAGTAAGGAAGCATCCAAGATAAGGCTGAATACACCCTTCCCACTGGGGATCTGCTATCCCTGATTAAGAAAACTGAAACGAAGCCAATCCTGGCAAAAGCAAGGTGCTAGCAAAAGGAACCTTCTACATTTCCTCCTACAAATACCCACAGCAGGACTTTCATACTCACTAGGTAGTTACCTCTCTGTTTCTCTCTCCCTTTGTCTCTCTGTCTCTCACTGTGTCTTTGCGTGTCTTTCTCTGCCTCTGTCTCTGTTTCTCTGCGTGTGTGTCTCTCTAATCCTGGCCCCCTTCAAAACACTGTGTGGGGGGCACCTGGGTGGCTCAGTTAGTTAGGCGTCCAACCTCGATTCAGGTCATGATCTCACAGTTCATGGGTTTGAGGCCGCATTGGGCTCCATGCTGATGGTGCGGAGCCTGCTTGGGATTCTCTCTCCCTCTCTCTGTCCCTTCCATGTGTGCTTTCTCTCTCTCAAAATAAACAAAGTTAAAAAAAAAAAAAAAAAGACTCTGTGGAAGATAAGCCACAATGCATTCCAGAATTCCTCAAAGTAGTATTTAAACGGATCCTAGAAATTATAAACTACTGCAATTCTCCCAGTACTGCTATGCAGAAGCATGGCTGCTCTATTTTAAGCTAGACTGTGGAGAATACTTGAAGAATTCTAAATTCTCACCCCTGGTAATGTACATTATCATCCAGATTTGCCACATGTCAGAAAGCCACTGCTATGGCAGCTATTCAGCAGCTTATGCAAAATGAGTCAGGGTGCTCAGCTCAGTTCCAGACAACCCATATTCATGTAACCTATCACCTGTACTAGAAACAGCTCTGGACTCAGAGCATCCCCATGAGGCTTAGTGGGTAGCAAGACAGACCAGAAGAAGAAAACCGGGAACTCCAAATAGACAGAGTCCAGGTACAGAGCTGGTGATGGTCAAGGGTTCCGAGAGGGGTGACTGGTATTTGGGTTTCACAGGAGGCAAAAGGAAAAAGATCTGGGGCCCCAGGCAGCACACCAAGCCAGGCAGGAGATTGGCTGGGGTTTGGTCATAATACATGGTAAAAGTCAGTCAACAGTCATAATAAAGTAAGCCACATCAGATACTTTTAAGAATTGCTGATGGTAGGGATAAACAAATGTACATAAATACATAAAACTACGTATGGGAGAAAAACTCTAGAAATTATAAGATTAGGTATCTAGTCTCATGTTTACTCCTTACAAACTGGGTGACCTCAGGCAAATCACTTAACCTCACTCGGCCTATTTGGGCAGCTCTAAAGGAGACAATACCTGTCATACCTGTTGCACAGGTTTAATAGACAGATGTGATGAAAGGACAGGTGTGGAAGCAGTTTGAGAACCACAGTGTTCTAGAACTGTGCAACAGACTTCTTCTCTTCTTTATTGCACACCTGAAGGACACTCTGGACTGAGGAGAGGAACAGTGGTTCGAAATGCTGCATGTTTCATCACAGAGGGAAGTGAGGAAGCATCTGGGCTGGGGAGAATTTGTGCAGCTTTGAAAGCCCCCTCTGGGGGCGCCTGGGTAGCTTAGTTGGTTAAGCATCCGACTTCGGCTCAGGTCATAAACTCACAGTGCCCTGAGTTCAAGCCCTGCATCGGGCTCTGTGCTGATGACTCAGAGCCTGGAGCCTGCTTCAGATTCTGTGTCTCCCTCTCTCTCTGCCCCTCCCTGGCTTGCTCTCTCTCTCTCTCAAAAATGAATAAACATTAAAAAAAAATTTTTTTAAAGCCACCTCTGCCAGACCCTAATGCCCCACTATCTCCCCCCAACATGTGAACACTCACTGAGAGTCATTCCTCCAGTCCAACAATATTTTCAGTCATCCATTGTCAACATGATACTTGATTTATAAGTTGAAACTGGAGGCCTGGAGACCACAAGGCCCACAGATGTACTCTCTTTGGTTACAGCATGGCCTATACAAGTAGCTTTCTGCTGCCTCTCCCCAAATTACATACACTGTCTATAGTTTTTAATATTTAAAAATCTGTAGAGTTCCATAAAAATTTAGTTTTCTAGAATCTTTTTGAAAAATCAAAAAATCTGGGGCACCTGGGTGGCTCAGTTGGTTAAGTGGCCGACTTCGGCTCAGGTCATGATCTCACGGTCTGTGAGTTCGAGCCGCGTGTCGGGCTCTGTGCTGATGGCTCAGAGCCTGGAGCCTGCTTCAGATTCTGTGTCTGCCTCTCTCTCTGCTCCTCCCCCACTCATGCTCTGTCTCTATGTCTCTCAAAAATAAAAAAAAAAAATCAAAAAAATCAAAAAATCAAAAAATCTGGCAACACTGGGTCCAAATTCTCACAAGGTAACACTCAAATTTTAGGGACCATCAGAATCACAGAGAGATTGTTAAAACATAGAATGCAGGACCCCACCCTCAGAATTTCTAATTCAGTAGGTCTGGGAGAGCCTGAAAACCAGCATTTCTAACAAGTTTCCAGGCAAGTCTGATGCTACTGGTCCAGGAACTCTACTTTGAGAACTACTCTGCTAGATCATTGCATGGGCTGCTCTTGGTAGACAGAGATGCATACTCCAGTTTGCCTTAGCCCATACCATCTCCTTTGTCAGCGACACAAGTATCTGTTGTCATTCATCATGCTCACTCTGTTGTTTTTCTTACATGTGCAAAACCACTTGACTACCTCATGTGCTTGGCCTCTTAGGCATTTGAGTTAACTTCTGCTACTTGAGGCAAGAACTCTGCCTTAATTCTACACCCACTATTCCCTCTGCCTTACTCCTTCTCTTTCTTCCTCTCCCTTACGTACACACTCACCATCTCACATGTCTTAACATGGCATTCAAATATGTTAGTTGCTTTGATTTCCTGCATAAAGTCTGAACTTCAAGGCCTGAGCTTGAAGAACAGCAAGACTTTTAAACTAGGAGCTGGTTTCATCAGTCCTCTTCCCTCTTGTCTATTGGATTCAGATATAAAGCACGTCTATGCTGCCTCAAATGTGGATGTGGGAGGCAACGAATAAAGCGGGTCATTACACAGGGTCAGGCATAAGTTCTCCTGAGATCCACTTCTATTTAGCTTCTCAGCTCCCCATACTTAGCCCCGAATTCTCTAAAATTAGTTAACATCCAGAAATACTATCAGTTGAGCAATTTAACAAACTGCCTTCACAAACTGGTTTTGTGATCACCAGCTTGAGGGCAGAGAACAGGCATGGGTGATAACTCTAGGTCCCTTGTAACCTTCTTTTCTTTGAGCCCACTAATGAAGACGTGGAACCAATTCTGTGCACATTTTGAAATCCATCAAAATGCAGGCCAGACTCTTCTCCCTCATCTCTATCCCTTACCTACACATGCCCTATGTTTGGTCCTAAGCCATGGTTTGTGTAAAATGTTCTCAAATTTAATTTCCACTAAGAGTTTAAAAGTTTCTCTTTTCAATAATGAAATATGGGCAGTTCATTCCAGAAACTGTGTAAAGGATTTCAGTCTTTAAGGCCAAGAAATTTTATCCTTCTTTTATGGGCTGACAGCAAATAAAAGAGTTTGTTTTGCCAAAAGGAGTACCAGGTAATTTGTGAAGACCTGATCTCATTAAAATATTTTTAAAATATGACCAAAAAGAAAGAAACATCTAAATTAACTGTTAGAGGCCTTCCTGCACTGTCAGAAGTAGCCTCAGAGCAGTATTATTATCACTTCCATTTTATGGAAAAAAGGCTCTGAGGCTTATAACAACCTCCCAGGATTATACAGCTATAGTCAAAGAATCAAACTCACCATCAAGCCCACAGACTCCACATTACCAATTTATCTTCACCATCCACAGGTCTTATACCAAGGGCATGTCTTCCCCCTACACTGGTTCTAAAAAGCTTAAGAACTCAGAGGCTGAGGACGGCCCAAAACTCAAACCATAAAATAGAAGACCACATGGTGACTGCTTCTTAAAACAAGGAGAAAAAACAGAAAATCTGCACATAGTGAATCAGAAGAAAGATATCCAAGCACACTGTTATAAGTGACAAATGACTCCTAGGTCAGAAAGACTTTCCTTGAATGTAATAACAAATCCTAAAAAAGAACAGATAACTTCAGAAGGAGATTGGGAGGTAGCAGCACAAGTAAAAGAGCCCAAGACAAAAGTTATCAAAGCCCATCAAGCACTCAAGAGTTTTGGCCGGCTGTCCCAATCTTTAATCAAAAGAGATACCTAAAACCTGTCAATTTTAGGAAGCCCAAAAGCCATGAAGAAAAAAATCAACAGATTTAGCCACATAAAAAATTAAACATTTCTATAAGTTAAAAGATGCCTTTTAAAAAATCAAGACACGTGAACGTAAAAGAGGAAAAACTGTGTGAACACATTAGAAAAAAGGTTAATATTACTATACTATAAATACCCCTCCACCAAAAAAATGATCAAGGACAAGCAATCCAACAAAAAAAAAATGCACAGAAGAGTAAATGAACGGACAGATCACAGAAGAGGAAATGCAAATATGTCAAAGCAATGAGAAAAAATTCTCACCCTCATCCGAAATCCGGAAGCATATCAAAATAAAGGTGCACTGTTTTTATCAACCACCATGCCAAAAAAAAAAAAAAGAAAGAAAGAAAGAAAACCCTAAAAAACTCAAAATATCAGTAAGTGTAAGTGGGGGTGTAAGAATGCTACATTCATAACCCTTGAATTATAATAGTTTGAGTGTGTATAATAAAAATAAACATGCCCAAAAATCCGTGTGTAAGTACACCTACGCATTTCAAACCTGTGCTGCTCAAGGGTCAACTGTATTTCTTTGTAAATTTCCACTCAGCTTTCCAAGTGGTATAATACTTTAAACAAATGTATAGGTAAGATAAGGACACTTAAGTTTATTCAGTAAATATAGATGATAGAAGGTAATGGTTTCAATCCTTTAAAGTTACCGTGTTGACTGAAATAATGCTAATCTAATGATGCTATGAACTGGGGGTATTAAGTTTAGATCCATTTTGTCTTTAAACCAAAGAAGAAAACAGCGAGATCTCTCCGTCTCCACTCATTTTTCACCCTGTAGTCAAACAGATTAACAGTCCCCTAATACACCAGAATGTAGATCTTTTTTGATCTTTACTCAAATTTTTAATATTTTTGGCCTTCATTTTTAATCAAAAAATATTATACTAAAATAGGATATACCTTGATTATGGAGCTATTTGGTACCCTCTTAAATTCTGAGTATGAAATAAGTTGTGTCACTGCCCTAGTTCCGGCCCTGTGTCACATCCTTGGTGCATAAGCTCGGATAATGTAAAAAATGTTCAATATAAAAATAAATCTAGTCAATAAAACCTTCTCATAGTTATCTTTCCCTCATGGGAAAGTCTGTTGGTTTAAAAAAATGTAGTATATAAATGTCATTCATGGTGAGGATGTTCAAAGTTTTGGAACAAGTTGATTATAATGATGTTTATTCTTTATTTGTACCATTTCAACTTTATTGTCTGAGATGGGCAGGAAGATACCAACCAAGATGCAGTATTAATTGGTGCCCAATATTTTTGAAAATACTAAGGCAAACCATGACTATGCCAGTTAGCACTTCTATCTGGGCTATTCTTTAAAAAACAAGAAAATAATTCAGATTTGATATTAGATAGCCATTTATGAAAACAACAGAATTTAGTTTTCTTCTTTGAAAATATATGTAAAGCTAAATGGAAAATAAAATCTTCAAGATTGCTCTCTAAAGGGGAAGAACATTCAGCAATGCAAGAAAAACTGTATTTAAAACAATATTAATAATCAACTTAACAAACTGTCATTTAGGAAGCACTTTGTGCCATATGAGATAATGACAAACTAAGATATAAGCTGAAGGTATAGTCATGAGAAAAAAATCCATATAAGAAACAACCTCTGAATAAATTGCCATGCTGTATACTAGTCCCAGGCACTGTTTTTGAAGTGTTGAAATGTATTATACAATTATTGAATTAGATTGGACACATTTGTCTCCAAAACAAAGTAAACTAGCAAATAGTTAGCATATTCACTTTGATAATTGGGTACAAAGATATGCATTTCTGGATACAAATGTAAATGATAAGCTAAGCTATATTTTACAAGTAGCTCAGCTAAATTCAGTTTGTCAAAATTTAAAGTCTTTAACAGTGTACGTAATGATGAAAGCTTGTTTATTTAAAATCTTTATACAGGGGCACATGGGTAGCTCAATTGGTTAAGCATCCAGCTTCAGCTCAGGTCATGATCTCACTGTTCGTGAGTTCAAGCCCCACATCAGGCTCTGTGCTAATAGCTCAGAGCTTGGAGCCTGCTTTGGATTCTCTGTCTCCCTCTCTCTCTGCACCCCCCCAAATAAATAAATAAATAAATAAACATTAAACAAAAATTACTTAATAAAAAATAAAATAAAATCTGTATATAATTAAAAAGTCATTATTTAAAGGCATTCGCGGTTATCCTAATGGTTCATTTTGTTTGAAAATAAATGAATGAATGAATGAATGAATGAGCCTTCTGACCTCAAATCCCACTTTGGAGAATTACATATTGAGTGAGGCATTTTAATTAGTGGCAAAACACACACACACGCAAAACCCTCAACATTTACCAGTAGGGGCATGACTGAATAAATTCTGAATATCCATATAAATACTGTACAGTTATTAAAAAGAACAAAAATAGCCTTATTTGGGAGACAGTAAAAGTCAGTGGCTAGCAGTGTGGACTGGAGAGCCACATTCCCCAAATTCAAATTGGTGTTCCCACAATCACTAGCTGTGCAACCTTGGGCAAACTAATAATCACATCTCAGTTCTTCATCTACCCACTGGGGATAATAGTACCTACCTCATATAGTAGTTGTGGAGGAAGTGAGATAAAGCATAGGGCCTGATATCCAGCAGGGACTGGAATGATGCCCATATTGTTTGGGGGTGGGGGTGAAAGTCGTACAAATTTTACAGCATAGATCTAGTTTAGTTAAAAATATTTCAGAGCATTTATTAAATATAATTGAGCATTCAGAGCATAAAAATATTTTAAGCACACTGTATGTGTATTTAGTGGCAAGAGGAAAGAAGAAAGTTTTAACTTCTTGTTTGCACATTTCTGTATTGTTTGGCTTGTTGCAAAGAATATGTATTGCTTTGGTAGTTTGGAAGGATAATCCAGTAACATTTTTTGGAAGTGGGGTGGGTGAGGGTATTAGCAGGAATGGGAGATACAAAAACATAATTAAAGATCGGAGAGTGAATCTGGACACTGAGAAGTTTGGCAGGTTAGAGCACAGAATGCACAATGGAGAGCAACAGATACACGGCTGAGGGTGGGCAAAGGAAAGGACTTGTGTACAAGGAAAAGGAGTGTGGCCCTTACCAAGATGCTTGTGAAAAATTCTTTGTGAGAAAGGAACGCAAAGTATTGGCTATACTCTGGCAATGTGAAAGAAGAACTCCCTCTCTCCACTGAAACAAAAATTTTCTATGGTTCCCTTCATCTCTTATCAGGATAAAGTCCAAACGGAAGTCCATGGCTCTTATCACCAGCCTTCTCACCATACTCTGCTCCAACCTCAAACTCAATTCCAGCCACATAGATCTACTTGGAGTTTTTAGAAAGCTCTGCTTTCTCCAGGTTCTAGACCTTTGCTCAGGCTGCAGCTTCTGCCAACAGTACCCTTCCCCCATGCCATTCCTTGTTCTGCCTAGCTAACTCCTCACAGGTCAGTTAACATTTCATGGGAAACTCACCTCAGTCCCCCGAAGCTCAGTTTCCCTTCTAGGTCCAACCATATCACCCTGGCAGTAACCTATAAAAAGTATTTTTGACATTCATTTGTAATTGTCAGCTTATCGCCTGCTTCCCCAACTAGACCGCAAATCCATAAGGGCTGGTACTCGATATTATTCCTTGCTGATTCTTTGGTACCTAGCACAAAACACAGTCAGATATCTACAAACATTTGTTAAATGGATATCTTTAACCATACGACCCATCTAATTCCCCTTTCTTGTATTCCATTTTTCCCAAAAAGTTTCTGCTTTAATTCTCAGTCTTATGTTTGTCACCCCCTAGGCAGAGAATCCTCAACAGGTCATATCAGTGCAAGTCTGGGTCCATGTGACAGTTACATTGCTCACTGAAAACTAACATATTGACATAAGGGTTTTATATGTCAACCTTGTATCTTGGCACCTCCATGTGCTGGCAAAAACTGGCAAAAGGACTTGATTCATTCACTCATTCACTCATTCAACAAATATTTAATAACTCCATCAATGGCAACCTTCATTCTAAGCTGTGACAACACAGCAGGAAATAGGACCAACAACTCTACCAACAAGGAATTACATTCTATTGGGGGTGAGCAGAGGGACAGATAATAAACATGTAAAAAAAAAGATAATTTCAGGTAGTGCTAAATGCTGTAAAGAAAATTAAGCAGGGTAGGGAATGGTTAAAGTGAGGGAGACAGAGAGCTCTTTAGACATACAGAGTAAAGCTTCTCTGAGCGGTGAACATTTGAGCTGAGTCTTAAGTGATGAGAATATTCACTCGGGCATTAAAAAGCCTAAGATAGGAATGAGCTTGGAATATTCAAACAAAAATAGAAAAGTCAATGTGGCTGGAACATAATGAGCAAGGAAGGTGATAGGAGAGTGACCATAAAGTAGATGTAGAATAGATCATATAGGCCATGGTAAGGAGTTTGGATTTTATTATAATGCAAAAGAAAGACATTAGTGAAGTAGAGATAGGGAAGTGATAGAGTCTGATTTATATTGTTAAATGGTAAATGATAGAGAAGGCAAGAATGGACAAACAAGAAGCTGTTGCCATTGTCCAAATCAGAGCAACTGATAGCTTGTACTAGGATAGTAGCAGTAGACCTGGTGAGAAGTGGTTGGTCAGGTTTGGGATAATATTTGAGTAACACGGTCAATAGGACTTGATGTCAAGTTAGATGTTGGAGGCAAGAGGAAAAGATCTTTTGGTTCTTCTTGTCAGAAATTCCTACACCTGTTTGCTTTTAAAAAGCAGTGTTCTATTTACTTTCAATAACCACAACAAAGTCAAAGCCAGTAAAAATTTCTATTAGGGTATGACAATACTTGAATTATCTAAAAAATCCATTGTATAAAATTCAAGAACAGTTTATTTTGGGTTAAATTAAGCTTTTATTAAACTTCTGATATATTTTTTTTGCAATCCAAAACATAGCGCATTTTATAAAGACCCAAGTGCTTACAGAACATAGGTTTGTGTCCCTTTAAAAAGTGTCATTTCCTTGAAATTAATATTAGAGATCTTTATGCCCAGAGCTTCTATTAGTTATCACTTCCTTATTTTGTTTTATAATCTTATTTTCTCATATCATGGCCATATTTTATACCATTGTTTTATGAATGTTCAAATCAAGACTTAGCAAGCTGGTAAATTATAGCACAGGAAGAAACAGAATGGCAAGCCCAATTTCCTGAGTCAACCCCTTAATGTATTCATTCACCTTCTGTGAAACTTGGGACATAGTGTGTGTGAAAGAACTGTTTAAGGCTACAGAACAATTATTTTTCTCCTAAACTTAACTCTTCTGATATTTTATGTATATTGTCCAGTGAGAGTCTCTTAGAAAGCAGCATTTAAAAACAAACTACACTTACTGCTATGCACAAATCTATTAGAAAAAAAAGCAAGCAGCAATGAATATAACTTCATGGTTAAAAGAACTTATGAAAATTCATAGTACATATTTATTGTGTTAATATCCATAGCACTATTAAGGATGGAGAGTATTTAAGGGATACAGTAAGCCACATCCTTCTTCCTACCAAGTTGTGAACCAACTGAAAAACAGGTAAAAGAGTAGACAGCTGAGAATTATCACTCTTACTAATAAAGCTGATGCTGGGAACAAGGCACCAACAACAGAAGCGGGCATACTTACCACTGAGTCACTGACTGGCAGAGCAGGACGACAGAGACTCTCCCCTCCACCCACTTGAAGACTTGTTCCTGTAAAATCTGCAGTATAAAGAAACAGACCAGAAGGCATGATTCCTGATGGCAGCCTTGCTCCAAGAGTAAAACTGGCCACAGGGCTGAGCTTTGTCACCTAGTTTCTCACCATTCAGCATCTTGTAAATGGGGAAGAGGCCATGAGGCCCAAAAGGCTAAGAGCGTTAACAAAATCCCCTGCAACTGCATTATATTCCCTACATAATTTTATTGTCTTAACCTTGGTAGTCTTCAAACTGGAATCTATTTACACGGGGATTCTAGAAGCACTTCCAAGGAGAACACAGATGATTTTTAGGAAATTAATTCCATTTATTCAACTTTCACCTCCTCTTTCCTAAAACTGAGCTGCCTAAAATATGCTAAAGTTGAAATGTCACAACAATTCTATTTTTCCAACTCCTTTTAAAAATCATTCTTTTCCCAGTTATAAAAAACAGACATCCTCTCACTCATCCCAGATCTTATGATGGCAAACATTCCCATGTACAAAAAGCTTCTGAGTCATCATGCAAAGGAACAACGCTAATATCAATGTCAATATTTAACTTAATCAAGGCATGATAAGCCTGTTGGAAGATTTCCTGATTTTCCTTATCTTATACATACATCTGTTAAGAGAGAAGCATGGTGCTAGAAATTGGGTATTTTTGTCTGTTGTTGGGGTATTTTGAGTTTTATCTACATTGTAGAGTGGGTTGGCAAGAGTTATGATCATTTTTGTCCAATGCCATTTCCTCTTCCACTCCCTGACAATGCCAAAGAACGCTGTTGAGACAGCAAAGAGAAATACTAAAGAAGGTTGAGCCTTACTTCATCTGACCCCTACAAACTCACAGCAAGATTTCATATATCTAACTCAGAATTCAAATATTGAAAATTTGTGGAAAACATTCTGGGAAATACCAATCAGCTACAAGGCACAGCTGCTCAGTAATGAAAAAGAACTTGATGTAAAATCTCATTCTCCTGTGTCTCACTTACATACTTCAGATGATTTCAAGGGAAAAGATGTTAAAAAAATTACAAATTCCCCATCAATAGATCAGTGTTATGTGTAAAATAAACACGTATCAGAAGTAAATCAATGTTTTGTATTTTCTTGAGCAATTATACAGACTCATAGGAGAAAATATTTTCCTTAATTTTCACCTAAAGATTATGGAATACAGAAAATCTATATTCATTGTTTTACTCAAACACTACTGCTCATTGTCACTTGTTACCCATTTCTTACATCATCATTCATCCCTATCTTTTATGTAGATTTATATGTGTAGTTTTCTATACATAGAATCCTATTTTATATAAATGCATTCGTAAATGCATTTACAACAGTCATTTAGCCATTTTTGGTAAGCCCTGTACTGAATAGTATTCTGTCTTTTTCTGCCTTCTCCTAATTCTGTATCCTAGCAAAAAACTACATTCATGAACTATTTGGGAAGAGAGAGCTCCAACCATTCATTGAGAGGCTTATTTCCAATAAAATTTTAGTTCTCTTTAGTAGCTATGTGTAAAATTTGTAATATAGTTATTATCAACTATGTACTACTAATAATTGTAATAATAATTCAATCCAAAAGAAAATTTTGACACTTAGAACCTTTTAGTCATACATTTTTTAATTATAAACAAATTTTTATTGTAGAAAAGAATGACAGAGTAAGCAATAAAACACATTTGAACATAAAAATATATTTTTAAAACTTTTGTGGGGAAGTAAAATGAATATACAAATTCACGGAAAAAATAATGTAAATTTCTATAAAAACGGATGATGGTAAGTATTCAATTTCTATGGGATTTGATTTGATTAAGTGCATTTTAACCTTTTTTATTTTAAAATATTCACATTTACTTTAACTGGAAATTACATCTTTTGCAACTAAAATTGGGACAAAAAATTTTACACATCAACTTAAAAATTATTTGTGGGGTATGTCAGCAAAATGTATGAAGACCACTGCCTTATGCCTTCAGCTTACCACTGAGATCAACTTCGAACATGGTTATCCTCCTTGGACAAGAAGTCAGAAGTCAGTTAGGGCAATCCTGCTCCCATCTTCATAAGGTCACTTCTCCCTTTTGTGGGATCTCCTGGGGTCACTGGTACAGATTTTGTTCCCTTGAATGCCCTGAATGGGTCAAAACAACATATCGATAAATCAACTCCAATGCTGTTCTGTACCCAAGGCTATAATTGACAACCTGCTCTATTGCCGTCTCAAATTATGTCCCCCTACCTTTTTCAACATTAACAGAAGTTCTAAAAGAAGAGCAAATGATAACAAACTACTCTAAAAATTAACTCTAAAAATTAAAAGCCAAAAAGATGTGCTCGATTTGATTATGACTCCCTCCCAATATGAATTTTCCAGGGAAAAATGAAACATTCAGATACTAAGTTACCTAAATTACTCTAGCAGTGAACTTAGCTCCTAAAGCTGAAAAACAAACAAACAAAGCCAAAAAACCCTCCCCCAAAGGGCCCATTCTGTTAAGCTTACCCAAGCATCCCCTGGCATGGGCAGGTCCCTGTGAAACTGAAGGCAGGAAGCAGCAGAACAGAAAGCACACTTTCTGTGGGAGGCCCGATCCCATGGGAAAGGGTGAAAGGAAGAAGGTGGGCTGCACATGCCAAACTTACACATCAGGAAACTTGCTAGTAGCGCTGGAATAGAGTAGAGAGTTATGGTCGTAGCACCCACTCCGTACTTCAAGAAACATCTGATGTGGGAAAGAAGTGTTTTCCCCTAAAATAAAGAAATAGAACAGAATTATAAGAAACAGTCTCTCTTATTTAAGAAATATTTATTGAGCTCAAATTTCTGAACTACATTACCTGGGAGATTCATAAGTGAATCAGAGCTGGATGCTCCCTACCAACCAACCACTAACATTTGTAACATACACGTATATGTCAATGCCACATAGTTTAGGTTTTTGCTGCAGCAGTGCCCTACTTACAGTACCAGTTTTTGTATTAGTGTAGATTAGGCTTTATTTGCCAGCAAACCACTAAACATCTCAGTGATTTAGAACAGGAAAGATGTATTTCTCATTCATATGACTGTGTCTGTCAGCTAAGGGCTCTCTTCTGTTTTGTCCTGAATCTAGGACCATAACTGATGGAAGCAGCCACCATTTGAAGCACTGTTGGGGTGACAGATTAAAGAAGGCCACAAATTCTTTATCACTCTTCTCCCCAGTCTCTATTCAAGAGGTGGAGTTTATTTCTCTTCTCCTGAAACTGAGCTGGCCCTGTGAGTGTTTTAACCAATTGAATGTGTTATTTCTAGGCCTAAGACCCACAAGACCTGGAAGCTTTTGCACTTTTGAGAATGCTGAACTACTAAGAAATCAGAGTACTTTGCTGGAGAAGCCATTGTGAAGTGAGGCCTTGGGATAACACTGGGAAGAAGAAAGGCTTGGCTATTCTCGCATCTCAGTCAAGCTTCCTAATTACCCCAGCTCCAGAAAATACCTGGCTGGAACCATATAAGAGACCCCAAGCAAGATAAAGACAGCTGCCCATGAGCCCATTCGATCCACAAAACCATTAGTGATAATAAAAGTTACTGTTTTTTAAATGTTTATTTATTTTTGAAAGAGAGAAGATGAGCATGAATGGAGGAGGGCCAGAGACAGAGGGAGACACAGAATCTGAAGCAGGCTCCAGGCTCTGAGCTGTCAGCAAAAGAGCCCAACGTGGTGCTGGAACTCATGAGCCTTGAGATCATGACCTGAGCCGAAGTTGGACACTTAACTGACTAAGCCACCCAAGTATCCCAAACAGTTAACTATTTTAGGTCACTGAGATTTGGAATGGTTTGTTACACAGCAATAAATAACTAAAACATTCCATCACTTTGCCAAAAGGAAAGAGGGCATGAGAAATTGTGTATTCTTTTTTCTTTTTTTTTTTTTTAAGTTTATTTGAGAGAAAAAGGGAGAGCATGAGCAGGGGAAGGGCAGAGAAAGAAGGAAAGAGAATCCCAAGCATGTAAATCCATGCTGTCAGTACAGAGCCCAATTCAGGACTCAAATTCGTGAACCATGTGATCATGCCCTGAACTGAAACCGGGAGTTGGATGCTTAACCAACTGAACTACCCAGGCATCCCCTTAAAAAAAAGTTTATTTAGAAATTGTGCATTCTTAGGGGGAGGGCTAGAGGGGAAAAAAAAAAAAGACACAGAGGGAGGGAGATAAAACATAAGAGACTCTCAAAGACTAAGAACAATCTGAAGGTGAGGGAGGTGAGGGAGGTGAGAGAGGTGAGGGAGGGGGGAGAGGGGGTGACAGATATTAAAGAGGGCACGTGTTGGGATGAACACTGGGTATTATATGTAAACCAATTTGAAAATAAACTATTATAAAAAAAAAAAAGAAATTGTGCATTCTTAAAGCTTTTACTTGGAGGTGACACAGACCACTTCCAATCACATTTCATTGGTCACACTGAGTTCAAAGAGGTAGGGAAACACAAGTGTGCTATGCGTATGGGAAAAGAAAAGGAAATATTTGGTGGTGAGTATCTCCTATGGAGAGAGGAACATCTTCCATAGAGATGATAAGTAAATCACTAAGTAGATAAAATGTCAAGGAAAAAAGCGTAACAGAAGAGAAAAGAACATAGATCATGACAGATGCTTAGCTTCTGGACTAAGTAGGGATGGATATAAGGAGGAAAAGGAGGATGGAAAAGACTCAGAAAAGAATACCTAAAGAGGCGAAAGGAGACATCTAGGGACCCAAAGGAGAGTTTCAGGAACAGAATAGTCAAGAGCATAAAATAAAATGGATAGTACAGATGAGAAATTTGTAGAAATTCAGAGAAAGAGATCATTGTGGGCTGATGTAGTCACAAGCCTGGGACAGAAGCAGAATTAGAGAAGGAATTGGACGGTAACAGAATTTGGATGGAGAAAGGATAAAGGAGGACAATCTCAATGAGGAAACAGAATGAGTAAGTCTTGGAGTGGGGAGTGAATTTAGCAATGGGGAGGATGGAGACTAGGTATTGTAAAGGGAAAGACATTAATGTAATAGAAGTTATGTGTAAAGATTAGGTTTGCCGCAGAAGGGGAGACAGCAAAGCCATTTGTGGATTTATGGAGTACTGTGAGTGCCAAGTGAGATTTCTGAGTTGTTTCCTTTAAATAGCTGAGTGCCATTGGAGATAGGGTGCCTGAGTAAAGGAAATCAGTATACAGGACTAGTGTCTTCATGTGGAACAAAGAAGGGAAAGACAGCAGAAAGTTACTATAGTATTCAAAGCAGGAATACCCTACTGGGAGAGATTGTTACCTGGTGGGGAGAAAGAACTGCCTTCTCGACCACTTCAGGGGGCCTAGAATGAGAGTAAGTTGCTCAGAAAAAACTTTAAAAAGTGGGGGGTGGGGGGTGGACAACTTCAAGCGTGGACAAGTTGATATCAAGGATATAAAAGAAAATGTTTGACTTTTTACCCCATGGCAGACAATGTTGGTTATCTACCCAACATTCCCCACCCTACTCTCTTGACATCGGAGCTCCAATATTGCTCCTCTCTTCCTTTCAAACCAATCAGGGAATAGAAACCTACATGTGTATAATCCAGCTCCAAGGTAAATCCTGATGGTTTAAGCTACTTGGTTAAACCACTCAACTAACATCTTTCTAGGGGTAGGAAGAGGGTTGTTTTTTAAGTGCCGCAATATCAGTGGTGTGCTACTGACATTTAGTGGGAAGGGACCAGAGATGCCAAGTATCCAGCAATGCATGCCACAATCCTGCACAAAACCTGCCAAAAGTCAGATAAACACTAACCAATCATTGTAGTCCCAACCTCTTTGTCAGCTGCTGTTTAGGGAATAGTGACCCAGTCTGGTCAATAACATATAAGGAGTGGCCTGCTATGAAATCTCTGGGGTGGTTTCTTCCTGCTTGTTGATGTCATCCTAACTGTATAACACCTGGTACTGTTACAAGCATCCATCTTCTCCCCAAATCCAGTTTCTTCCAATCATACTATTTCCATCATTGGCATTTCCTGTTACCAAGTCCTAAAGGACTTCTAACCATTAACCTCAGGACGACCACTCAGATCTGCCTGGAACAATCTAATTTTAATCCTGTTCTCCTAGTGCATAGTGTCCCCTTTCAGTTCCAAAAATATTCTAGATTGGAGGCTAGACCATATGGTCACTTACTTTTCCCAACTAAATCGTGTTCATTCTGCCCAAGAAAGTACAGTAGTGAGCAAACTATGGCCTATAGACTCCTTTTGTATCTCTGTAGATCAGAGGCTTTTACAGGCTTAAACAGTTGAAAAAAAATCAGTATTTCATGACACCTAAAATGTTAGTGTCCATAAAGTTTTATTGGGACACAATCATGCTCATTCCTCTAAGCATCTTTTATGGTTGTTTTCTTACTATAAGGCAGTTGAGTATTTATGAAAGCGCCTAAACATGTTTGGCTCTTCACAGAAAAGCTTGCAGGCCCCTGCCCTAAGCCACTTAGTTCTAAGTTTCCTCATTTCTTGCACAAATACTGTAGCCTACTAACTTGTTTTCCATGCTTTTCTCACTCCAATCCTTAATACATCTGGTAGATAACTCTCTAGAGTTTTATCCTGTCATTTGCCCCTTCGGAATTTTCAATGACTCCTCCAAAACGGGCAGTATAAAGTCCAAGCCTATTCTTTGACTAAAGACTACCAACCTCATTTTCCAGACTTTACTCCTCTCGATTGCTGAAGCAAAAATGGACCACTTGCCATTTCCCTAATAAATATAGTTCGTGCCATATGCCCCTATTGCTTTTCTGTCTCTCCTCCATCGCACCGGTTCTTCAAGATTAAACAAAAATTGTTACTCTCTCAATACATCTTCATTCACTTATCACACTGGTTGTTCACTGCAGGTTGTTATTAGAGTGGGTGTGGGGGAACTCCCTGACGCAAAGAAAATAGACTAGGGCAGAAGAAAGTAAGTCAAAGGAGTTGCGTGCTTGAGGTAAGGAGCCCGGAACAGGCTTCAAAGGTGAATTGACACCAAATTTTTAAGGACCTGAGAGGCTAAAAGACTGTGAAAGACTTAGGTAGATCAAAAAAAAAAATTGTAAATAAAGGTGAATGAGGCAACAGAAGAACCACCTCATTCTATCCACTTCCCTACCGCCACGGACTATGGATTTAAGCGGTAACACCTTTAATCTGAAACCTGAAAGAAAATTCTACAAGAGAAGTCTTGACCTAAACCACCCCGGAGTGGCTGCTCCGTGCCAGCGCAGGCTGCGAGTAGGTTCCGGATGCCAAACAACCCTAGTGCGGGCATTGTGAACTCTTTCCGCGACAAGAAGACTCCAGTACGTCGCCAAAACTTTTGGGCGGTAGCTTTGTATGCGCGCCCACGCTCCCGGCTTCCGGACAGGGGCGACGGCGCCCGGGGTGAAAAAGAGACGCCCCCCAATAGTTTGCGCCAGCAGGTAAGACTAAGTCGTGGCCTCCCACAAGCCACCAACCTGCGCCCTCGAAAAGGCGACCCAGTCAGGCTCCGCCTCCGCAGCCGCCTTGGCGCAGGTGAAGTCCCCAGCGCAGCAAGAGAAAAGAGGCGGGAGTTCGCGGACACGAACTCAGACCTGGGAAGGGAAGCGATTCCAGGGCGCACGCGCATTGCGAGGAGACCGGGCGGAGCCTGCCTCCCGGAGGGGTTGCAAAGGAAAGGAAAGCGCGTGGCGCTCCGGAACCCGCGCACGCGCCGTAGTCTCACCCGGTCTGTGCGCGCGCGCGGCTAGCGCCGCATCTTTTCTTTAAGCCCGCCCCCCTCCCGGCCTGGGGAGGCGATGAGCGAAAGCAGGGAAGTGTGGGGCGAGGTGGGCGGGGCGTCAAACGCGAGCGCGGTCTGCAAAAGAAGGGAGGGGGAGGGAGAGATCCAAGACATCGTTACCCCGTCAACACCCAATCGAGAGCAAGCCTGACCCCGCCCCCTCACCTCATGTTATTGGCTGAGAGGCCTCAGATGGGCGGGGTTGGCCGTGGGGTTGGGGAGGGCAGGGGGCGGGGAGGAGGAGGAAGGCGCTGGCGGGCAGTGATGGCGGCGGGTGATGGGGACGTGAAGCTAGGCACCCTGGGGAGTGGCAGTGAGAGCAGCAGCGACGGCAGCAGCGAGAGCCCGGGCGGCGCGGGAGCGGCAGCAGAAGGGGGCGGCTGGGCAGCAGCGGCATTGGCGCTTTTGACGGGGGGCGGGGAGATGCTGCTGAACGTGGCGCTGGTGGCGCTGGTGTTGCTGGGGGCCTACCGGCTGTGGGTGCGCTGGGGGCGGCGGGGTTTGGGCGCCGGGGCCGGAGCGGGCGAGGAGAGTCCCGCTGCTTCTCTGCCTCGTATGAAGAAGCGGGACTTCAGCTTGGAGCAGCTGCGCCAGTACGACGGGTCCCGCACCCCGCGCATCCTGCTCGCGGTCAATGGGAAAGTCTTCGACGTGACCAAAGGCAGCAAGTTCTACGGCCCGGGTGAGGAGGAGTTGGAAGGGGAGGGGGAGGACCTCCTGCAGCTCAAGTGCGACCCCCTTCTGATAGGGGAGGGCCCTGGGCACTGGGCTGGTTTGCCCAGCCTTCTCGACGTCTGAACCCTTGTGCCCTGGTTGCTGTACCTGGGACGGCCCGCCCCCCACACACCCCCAGCAGCGGGCACTTCCAGCTTTCCAACCCCCCCGAAGTCGGGGTTTCAGTGTAGCCCCAGGAACCAGCTCTCAGCTTTCATCTTTCTCCCATCCCGTTCCTCCACGAAGCCTTTTCTTGTGCAGAATTTTTCAAAATCCTTTTAGTTGTCGCCTGTCAAGCTAGCTCACAACCTTTCCTGAGCTTTCTGATTCCTGGGATGGGTCGGGGCAGGAGGGAGGGGAGATGTCTAAAGTACTGACCTGAAGTTGTAGGCCAGGTAATTCACAGCTTTCCTTTCTTTAGCCGCTGATCTCCGTTTACCCTCTACCATTCCCCGTAAGGCCACGTTTAGGTACACGTAGTTCCAAGTCCCCACCGTTTAGCTTGTGAATCCTGGGCATATAAGCAATACCTCAGATTTTTTTTTTTAACCAGTTTTAGTATGGAGTCGCTTTCCAAGATTAACCATGTATGTATGTAGGATGAAGACAGACCAGAATGTAGATCTTAATAAAGACTGGCAAGGATATTCTCCCTGAGTTTTGGAGGTGGAGCTCAAATACCCAGCAGGGGGGCCTGTCTGGTTTCTTTCTTTCTTTCTTTGATAATAGGAAGGCAAGTATTCAAATACATGTTGATAATGACTTACTGTGTTTCCAGTGAGCAGAAAAAAAATTAGAAGAGCTATAAATCCACACCCCAGTGCACGGTTTCTGCAAGTTAAAGGTTTTTAGAACTTTGCTTTCAGAGAACCGTGTATGTAGGGTCATTGGGTTAGAAACCCTTCTTTTTCAGTGTAGTTACAGGGTACATTTCAGATTATGCTAATTAACTTCAGTTCAGACTCCTGGAACCTGTTGGTATACCATAAAATTGAGCAACATTGTACATCCTGGTTATGTGGTAATTCTTAGCTTTAAAAAAAAGTGACTACAATAAAAAATAAATAATAAAATTGGGGACCTAGAATGACCTGTTATTCGAAAGAGTACATTCAAGCCTCAAAGTCAAGGGGGTTGGCAAGTCAAGGGGGAAACAGGTTGGTTTCCTTATTGACTTAATCAGTACAGGAGTTTTATTGGCACTTGCAAAGATATAGTTTTGATTTCAGTGTTTGGTGGCTGGAATATATTTTAGAAGTGCTCTGGTTTGTTAAGTGGAAAAGGAATAGAAATCGGAGATTTTATGTGTTGAACTAATTAATTGCGTAGTTGTATTTTTGTGTATATATCTACATTAAATT
The DNA here is from genome assembly GCA_030068075.1 of Paguma larvata. Lineage (NCBI taxonomy): Eukaryota > Metazoa > Chordata > Mammalia > Carnivora > Viverridae > Paguma > Paguma larvata. Next base: position 91,852,695 of record CM057823.1, read on the forward strand.
TAACCAAGTCATAGGAAGCTTATAAACTATTTGCTTCTGGTTATGTAAATATGAAAAACAGATGTCTACCTACTTAACTAAAATGGTTAATACTTTTTGTTGCTCAAGAGTATGAGGGACAAGAGACTAGGGCCAAAATAAAGTAATTAAACGGACAGACCAACTTAAATAATTTTTTTAATCAAGGTTTACACAGTATTTTGTACCTGAAGATTTTTCTCATGAATATTAAAAGGTATATGCAGTGATTAGAAATTGTGTACAGTTTTAGATTTTAACATAGAGCTTACACAACTAAAAGATCTACTTTTGTAGCCCCTATCTGAACTGACAATGCAACAAAGTATTAGTGCAAAGAAGCATGTTAGTCCTCACACAGTATGCCTTGCCACTATCTGCAAATAGCTAGGAAAGGCTGTCCTGGACATAGTTTAGCAGCCTCCAGTGTCAAATGTTCTGCAACAGAAATTAAAAATTAAGAGTCACAGATATAAAGTAGATAGGCCTTTGTGTGGCTTGAGCACTAAGGGGCTTCTCAGATAACACAGAGAAATCAGTTTTAGTTTGGCTTCCACCAATTGCCAGGTCCTGATGAACAGCCTAGGGGTAATCAGTTATTTTATCCAAGTATTTATTGCTCAACCTAGTCGAGATGTTTGGAATGTTGTATTCTGGAAGGGAACCTTGAAAGTAGAGAGATCATCTATGGGCTTGGAATATGTTGACATTTCACATTAATAGACATAGCACTTTTTTCAAAAGTCTTGAAGCCAAATTTCTGGCAATGAAACAGATGTAAGTTTACTATGGGTTTTAATTTTTATTTTCACCCTCAAGTCTGCTGAGCACTTTGAAGCAATCTTAACCTGACAGCCTTAGAGCTAAGGAGCCAGAAAACTTCATTTCTATGCCTAACCAATATCTACTCCCATTTCACGATACTAGTTTTAGAGTTAAATATTGTTTTGTGAGTTTTTTTCTATGTCGAAGATATTGTTTTCTTAGTCATTTTAAAGTTCAGTTTCTTAAAAAATTAAATATTGACAGTTTAGTGGAGTAAACACATGTTGGCAAACAGTTGGCATTAACTACATTTGTCAGCATTAAATTTAGTAACAGTTCAGGCACTTGGCCAGCATGTGAGGAAAGTGGTCATGTAAGAAATGATGAATATGGGAGGAGAAAGAAAGTAAGATTTGTTAAGCACCTACTACATCAGATCCATTAATTTGTCATCTCCACGGTGCTTCAGTGAGGCTAGTAAGTATTCTTGCCCTCAGATGGGGAGTCTGAGGTACATACATGGCATTCAGATCCAGGTACATTTGACCACAAAGCCTATCTGTACTATTTCAGGTAAACTTCATTCTGGGATAAACTTGTAGAGAACCTTACTATTGTTTTGGTATCCTCTCCAGGGTCCCATAAGGATCTAAAGCCTCAAAGAAACACACTTTCATGGCTGTATGTTTTGCTGTCCAATATGGTAGCCACAAGCCACATGTGGCTTTTTAACTTTAAGTTAATTAAAGTTAAATAGAATTAAAATTCAGTTCCTCCATCACACTAGCCACATTTCCACTACTCAGTAGCCACATGGCTACCATATTAGTGCACTTATAGAGTATTCCCGTCTTACCAAAGAGTTCTTTTCAACAGCATTGATTCTAGAGGTGAGGGGAGGAGGAGGAGGAGGAAACTCCATTTATTGAACTTATTATCTCTTTTTATTTTCAGACAGCCCTAGGAGATAGTAATGTTCCCGTTTTACAAATGTGGAAACAAACTCAAGGAGGTATTGCTCAAAATCACTCACTTAGTGGCAAAGCTAGAAATCGAACAGTATCGCTGACTTCACAGGCCATCCCTTCCCATTGTATGACAACAAAATATAATTTCACACATTTCTAGAGTCATAATAGAGTAGGAAGACTGAAATAATAATTTTAAGTAACTTGATTTAATATTACTATAGTGAAATTCTGCCAAAATAGTGTTTTTGTTTATTCTTTAGAATGGCAAAAAATTATACAGTTGTATAATTTGTATAATAGTTTGTTTATAATAGTTTATCACGCATTTCTGAAATTTAAATATATGGCTTCCCCCTTATTCCTTGTAGCATTTTCTTTGACACAGACCAAAGCTGTATTTTCCCCAACTTCCCTTTAAATTCCACTGGAAAAGAAAAAGTCATATACAAAAGAAGTACCCCCTGAAAGGGGCACATGTACCTTTCAAGTGATTTTCCTCCCTTTTTAAATTTTATCTTCAATATGTTAACATTTATTTATATTTTGCAAAATTACAGTTGGAGCAAGAGTTGCAGCATATTGACTAGGCCCAGCCTGACCTCTTCCTTCGTGGATATCCTATTCATACTACTCAGCTATCATCCCAACTACTTGCTTTGAAGCCAGCTGGGTCTGTTTGGGCTAATGGCCATACACATCCATTACCTTTCAGTAAAATAAAAGGATCAGCTAAGTTTTCTGATGAATTTTGATACTCTGCTCAAATATATACTAGTTATTTCTATAATACCTACTCTGAGTTCAGCATCATGCCATTATTTTTAATCTTTGAGGGAATTGTGGTTGTGTTAAATGCTAACACTAAGTATCAAAAGATAGCTGAAAGCCCATATGAGACCAGAATATGTTATTCATGCTGGAAGAAAACAGATTTAGTAACATCTAGAGTTAGCCATCCATGTTCTTTTAATAATTCTTTCAACAATCTGTGACATAGACTACTCTTCTCCTCTGTACCCATGACAGACATCACTAAATAACTTCTATACCCATAGAACCTGCATCATCTCAAGATAGCTAAGATAGGATTTCATTTCCATTTTAAATACTGAAAAGGAATTGCCTGGATTTCATTAACAGTGTTGCTTAAATAAGATGTAAAAAGTGAGTTAACTGAGTTTTCAAAACAGTTGGGTTCCTACCTGTGTGGAAATTTAGGAAAACAGACAATAAACTAGCATTCAGTATAACTATAATTTATAATTAAATATTCTATGAAAGAAATGAATAGGATATATAATAGAGGGTAAAAAGGGACTTTATTTAGAATAGGTAGTTAAGAAAGGTGCTTTATTTGTCAGTTTGTCAAGAAAGGGGGATTGATATTTAAGCAAAAACCTAAAGGAGTCAGCCATACAAAGACTGGGTGTGAGAATGTTTTGATGCCATCTAGCACTAGATCTAGAACTGATCATATTGCATTAATCAGGAGGAAAGAAACATCCTTAACCTTTACTGGTTTTGAGATTTGACTTCAGCCTTCATTTGATTAGTATTACTTCAGTGTTTCTTTTTCTATCCTTTTTCCACCAATCTGTGTTATGTTTTATTATTCCTCTAGAGGATAACATTTTCCATTGATTCTAATATCAACACTGTCTTTAAACAGCTTAATCAGTTTATATGTTTTATCATTACTGGTATATTTAGATTTATTTCTACTATCTTATTTAGTAATTTATCTTTGGCATATGTTTCTTTGCCTCCTTTTATCTACTTTTTTCCCTTCACAGATTGATTTTTTTAATTCTTCCACTTTTTCTCCCTACTTATTTGGATATAATCTATTACCATTCTTTTAGTGATTTCCTTAAAGTTTTTGTTATAGACCCTATCCTTCTGAAGAACATAAGACTGTTAGCCAAACATTTCTTTGTGAATTAAAAAACTCTAAGATACTTTACTGCCATTTGAGAGAATATTTATTTAATAAATACACAAAACTACCATGCATACAGATGTGGATGGTGTCTCTTGGGGTTGTGTAGTATACAGCCATATGTTGTAGCCCTGGTTAAGAAAGCTTCACTCTGAGGTGCCTGGGTCGCTCAGTTCGTTGCGCATCTGGCTTCAGCTCAATTCATAATCTCACAGTTTGTGAGTTGGAGCCCCATATTGGACTCTTCTGCTGTCAGTGCAGCAGGGATCCTATATTTCCCATCTTCCTCTGTCCCTTATCTAAAGTATCACCTTTTTTTAATTGTCAACCCTCATTTAAATTTGCCAGCATAGTTAGCATTTTCTTTATTCACTGTCATTTTTTTTTTTAATGTTTATTTATTTTTGAGACAGAGAGAGAACAAACTGGGAAGGGGCAGAGAGAGAGGGAGACACAGAATCCAAAGCAGGCTCCAGGCTCTGAGCTGTCAGCACAGAGCCCAACGCAGGGCTCAAACTCAGGAACGGTGAGATCATGACCTGAGCCGAAGTCGGTGCTCAGCTAACTGAGCCACCCAGGCGCCCCAATTCACTGTCATTTCTTGCATCTCATTCCTTTGTTCAGGATTCAGCTCTCATTTTAGTGAGATATGTCCTATAGTTTTTTCATTGGTAGGAAAAAAATTGTCTCGATATGCCCATATTCAGGAATAATAGTTTAGGCTTAGTATATAAAATTGTAGGTTGACTGTTTTATCTCAGATATTCAATAATATTATACCACTGTCTGCTCTTTAAGTCTGCTTTTGGTATATTACATTCCTTTGATTACTGTTTTCCCCTTTGTCTTTGGAGTACTGCTCTTTTACTAGGATTTGTCAAGGTGGGGATTTGAATTTTTTTAACATGTGCCAGATTCTACTAAAATTTGAGGATGCGTGGCATCCATTTATTTTAGAAAATTTGAACTCATTACCTCTTCAATTATTGCCTCCCCCATTCTCTTTATTCATTCCTCTGGAACTCTTAGTAGGTACACATTAGCTTTTCATTCAGTCCTTCATGTCTCTTAATCTTTCCTTACGTTCCATCTCTTAATTGCTTAAAAATTTTTTTTAATTTTATTTTTTTAAATTTATATCCAAGTTAGCATGTAGTGGAACAATGATTTCAGGAGTAGATTCTTTAATGCCCCTTACCCATTTAGCCCATCCCCTCTCCCACAACCCCTCCAGTAACCCTCTGTTCTCCATATTTAAGTGTCTCTTATGTTTTGTCTCCCTCCCTGTTTTTTATTTTTGCTTCCCTTCCCTTATGTTCATCTGTTCTATATCTTAAAGTCCTCATATGAGTGAAGTCATATGATATTTGTCTTTCTCTAATTTTGCTTAGCATAATAACCTCTAGTTCCATCTACATAGTTGCAAATGGCAAGATTTCATTCCTTTTGATTGCCAAGTAATACTCCATTATATATATATATATGTACATATATATATAAAATTCATATATATACATATATATATATATATATATACCACATCTTCTTTATCCATTCATCCATCGATGAACATTTGGGCTCTCTTTCCATACTTTGGCTATTGTTGATAGTGCTGCTATAAACATTGGGGTGCATGTGTCCCTTCCAAACAGCTTAATTGCCTAAAAATTTTCGGCAAACATACTATAGTTCTTTAATCTGTTTGTATTATTCTGGGGATGCCAGTTCTTGTATCTGTTGTGTGTGCTTACTCCTCCATGGTGGTTTGTTTCTTCATGTAGTTTATAATTTTTACTGCAAACACCTGTCTGCAGCATTTATGGTTTTTTTGTTTTTTGGGGTATTTTTTCTGTGGTGTTCCTTAAGCCAACTATATTTTTCGTTAGGTAATAATACATAGTCAAAATAGAAAAATTTAAAGGATATTAACAAACATTTAAGTTGTTTCCAATCTTTTGTTAATACATAGTGTTCCTGTAAATATTGATGTACATGTCCTTTTACACATAGGAGTAAACTTATAAAGTTCCTAAGGGAACTCGGGTGGCTCAGTCGGATAAGCATCCAGCTTCAGCTCAGGTCACGATCTCGCCGTTCATAAATTCCAAGCCCTACGTCTGCCTGGAGCCTGGAGCCTGCTTCACATTCTATGTCTCCCTCACTCTCTGCCCTCCCCTGCTCATGCTCTGTGTCTTTCTCTCCAAAAATAAACATTTAAAACAATTATTTAAAAAAAAAAAAAGGAAAATCCTAGAAGCAAAATTACTGAGACTTAGATTACAGGATATTTTTAATTTGGGTACTCTATTTCTGAATTGCCCTTCATAGAAATTGGACCAATTTACACTTCATGGAAATGCTTTATTTCTTACCTCTTTGCCAAAAATGTGATATTAAACTTCTTGGTCTTTGTCAATCTGAGAAGTTAAAATGATATCTCAATATTGTATTAATTTACAATTCACTTTCTTAGTGAGGTTGGATACCTTCAGAATTTTGAGTCATTTATGTTTTCTACAAATTATCTGTTCATATATTCTTTGCTACAGTTTTTCAATCATGCATGGTATTGGTCTTTCCTAGAGATTTTAGGCGTTTTTTAAAAAGTCGAACTTAGCTGCAAACATTTTTCCTAGTTTATTTGTCTTTATACTTTATTTATGGCATTTTTTCTAAACCACACAGAAATTTTGGGTTTCATGTATTCAAATTTATCTTCTTTCTATGGCCACTGAGTTTTTTATCACAAGTTACTAAAAGATTTTTTGCACTAAAAAGATTATTTTTAAAAATACGTAGTTTTTTAAAATACTTTCATGGTTTGGGTTTTTTAGTTCCATTTGGAATTTATTTTAAGATGTGGAATAAGGTGGAGGTTTTTTTGTTGTTTTTTTTTTTTACAGAAGGCTATGCAGGTACCCCAACACTATTCATAGAATAATTATTTTTCCCCCAACACTTGCAGTATTACCTTTACTGTTCACTAAATTCCAATAGCTAATTAAGTCCATGCTATTTTTTCACCTTAGAATTCTTATCCTATGGGGGCTGTGTAAACTCAGTCTCCACTTCCCCATCTGGCACAGGCCTGGGGTTTTAATCTTTCAGTCTTCCCTGTCCCCACCTTAAGCCATAAGCAAGGGCCAAAGCCACTGAACTCAACCCACAGTATTATTGACAGCCTTCTTGTTCGAATTTCAGAAGCAAGATTGAGTTGGAGGAAGTATTTTACCTGCCTAAAGTAGGAGGCCAAACTAGATACTTCCCCCATTTTATACCAATGCCTCTAAGATTTGCCTAATGTTAAATGTTGAGTGAAGCCTCTAGAACCCAGTTATCGTGGCTTCTTGAGGGGTATTCTTTCATTTTCACCACACAACCTTCTAAAAGTCTTGGGGCTTCCTAAATCTAAGTATAAAAAAATAATATTTATTACTTGGATTTCTTTCAGTCACTTTTACATATTGCTTCATTTGTTCCTAGGCCCATTGTAATCTTATTTGGAATACATTACTCAATACCAAGTATAATTAGATTTTTTTTTAAGTTGGTTTAGTAATCACAAAAGACTATTGTCAAAACAGGGCAAAAAACTAGGCTGTTTATAAACTTTAATGAATTAAAGTTTGTCCCTGAGAGCTATGGTTGTTATACCATGGAAATAACTGAAATATTCATTCTAGAATTTTCTCCTCTTGATAAATATTAATGTAGCTATGTAGTCATCCTAATAATCAGAAAGTTATCTGTTACATATTTTAGATATTTACTTCTTCCTGGAATTTTCTGTTCATTACATTATTCTTTAAAACATTTTCTTACAGTCACCATATGGCTTTGCCTTTTCAAAAATATGTTACCCATTCTACCTGGTTATAGTAAAGTAAGCAGTTTCAGGATTCACTAACTAGTAGATTTATTGAATTTTGAACTTAAAAATCTATGCCACAGGTTGTATTAACTCTAAAAGAGTATTAATGAAATCTGAATTCTAGTATAATGTCATTTTGATGTACTTAACATTAGCTTTAAAAGAAGATTTATTTTGGGACACCTGGGTGACTCAGTTAAGTGTCTTGACTTCAGCTCAGGCAGCTCAGGTCATGATCTCACCGTTTGTGGGTTCGAACCCCATGTCGGGCTCTGTGCTGACAGCTCAGAGCCTGGAGCCTGCTTCAGATTCTGTGTCTCCTTCTCTATCCACCCCTTTCCTGCTCACACTCTGCCTTTCTCTCTCTCTCTCAAAAATAAAATAAACATTAAAAAATTATTTTTAATAAAAGATTTATTTTTAAAATGATGTCCTAGAATATTTGTTATGTAAGTACATTTAAGAGAAACTGCTTTGGTTGACTTGCTGTGCATTTTTTTATCAAGAATTTTCTTCAACTTGCAAATCCACTTTTTTTTTTCTTTTTTTAACATTTATTCATTTTAGAGAGACAGGGCATGAACAGGGGAGGGGCAGAGAGAGGAAGACAGAAAATCGGAAGCAGACTCCAGTCTCTCAGCTGTCAGCACAGAGCCCCACGTGGGGCTCGAAGTTACTACCCGTGAGACCTTGACCTCCGGTGAAGTCATAGGCTTAACTGACTGAGCCACCCAGGCACCCCTGCAAATCCATTTTTATATCAGCATTATATTATAGTCTTTAATAAAACAACAGAATAAAATTTCCTTAGTTATTACTGAAATGTTAATGTCAGAATGAGCCCTTAATAGTCAAAATAACATTAGTTTATATAAGGTAGCCTTTGTTATTATTATTATTATTATAAATTATACCTAAAGATGTAATACCATTTAAAATTTGTTTTCCTTGGGTACCTCTGTGTTATTTTAGTATTATGAGTAGCCAGGTATGGCTATCAAAATATTGGAATCAGTAACATTTATGTTTGTTGTGTAAAGGGGTAGTGGAATGGGAGGTATTTCTGGCTTGTCAGGTAATGCTTCTGGTTGTATCATAAATGCATATCCTCCTTTCTCTGAGCAATCCATCCAATTCCAATTCTAGTTCTTAATGTTACATTCTTTATGATATTACAGGAAAAACTAAACTGTTCCAAAAAGACCTTTTCATAAGTTAAATGCTTCCTGAGGGAAATCCAAAACATGTGAAGAAGACAGCTTAATACAGTTTAGAGAGTAAAGAAGTATGTTAATCACTGAATCATTCTTTTCTATTCAAGTGTTAATAAAACATCATTTTGCCTAGAAATAGGATTGGTTTATTAAGTGTTGACTCAGGTTTGCTCTAAGTCAGACATCTGAAACCAAAGAAAGAACATGTTTTATGAAGTTTTGTTTTTACATTCATTTAGCATTGAGGTCTGTTTAGAAAAGTTGGCAAAGAATTTTATTAGAGAATGCATTAGTTTATCTTAATATACTCAAAGATGGAGGATTCTGTTTTTAAAATGATCATCTTTTCTTCTCTCCTTTTTATAATGTAGATAAGTTTTATGGTTTATACTTTTAAGTACTTTGAAGTTGATTGACTTTTGCAGGCCAGGAAGATAAATATTACAACAAAATGATAAGGAAAGCTGTTGATGTATATATAGCTTTTTTGTTAATTGTCTTTCATTTTGATTTAAAAGGTCTTCTAAAATATTATTTCTCTGAAATTTTGTAATTAATAGAAGTGCTCCAGTTTTCAGGTGTCATTTCATCTTTGGGTCTGTGGATCCTCTTTGTGTTTTCTGAAGGTGTTCTGTGTTTGTGTTAGTTAGAAAAAGGGGAATAGTACTTCCCAAATCTGTTGGTAATTTTAGGCAAGTCACTGAATGCCTGAGCTCCTGTTCATCTGCCAGGTGAAGAGGGCAAAAATTGTTCCTTTTACTTTACAAGACTATGAGAGAGGAAAGTCACATTGCTAGAAAGTTCTTTAAATGGTTGACTACTATCATTTTACATTTGTAGTTCTTTATAACCCTAACTGGCTGTATTTTTTCTTTTGTGTGTGTGACTCACTGTTTTTAAGTTTGTCAGCATTAAGGGGATGTATAATGTTTATAGATTACTTTGTCATCATCACCGTTCCTCAAGAAAAAATATCACACTGGTTCTATCTGTCTGTCTGTTCATCTATATCGCTCCATCTCCAGAGAAAACTATTGCCACAAAGCATGTGGAGTTATGCAAAAAATAAACCACACACAACTGCTTTAAGATGGAGCCTGCTTTTCTTTTCCCTAGGGACTGTTCTTGCTTAATTTTATTTATTTATTTATTTTAATATTTAATTTATTTTTGAAAGAGAGAGACACACAGAATGCGAGCCGGAGACGGGCAGAGAGAAAGGGAGACACAGAATTGGAAGTAGGCTCCAGCTCAGAGCTATCAGCACAGAGCCCTACGCAAGGCTCAAACCCACTAACATTGAGATCATGACCTGAGCCGAAGTCAAACACTTAACCAACTGAGAAACCCAGTTCTTGCTTAATTTTAAAAGTTAACACTGCTCTAAAATAACTAATTCCAATTTAAGAAAATTCAGATTTTCTGTGTAAATGTAAACAATATTGAATTTCTTTCTCTTAAATGGTTAATATCCTTTTCAGTGTCGTTGAAATAATGGGCAATAGTTTGAAGGTTATTAATGTTGGCCAGTTGTAAATAGTGTTTCATTTTCTTATATAGAAGACAAATTTAAAAGTATAAATTCATCGTCTAAGTGTATGCTAATAGGACAAGGATTAAATTTTAGGTATATCCATTCGGTAAGAAAATATATAACCATTAAATGGTAATTGTGAAAGTTACCTAATATTAAGTAATAATATGGAGAATACTTAGGAATAGGAAAAGCAGGATACAAAAGTACTCTACTGGAAGAATTTTTATTTTCATGTTGTATCTGTACCTAATAACGCTACTTTTCAAATTTATTGTGAATGCCACTTCTGGTTCCATGCCATAAACTTTTCAGAGTATGTTTCTTATACTCAAAGAACTTTATAGTGTAATGCTTTCTGTAATTCAAATTAATTTTCATAAGTTTTTAGATTCTTGTCTATTTAAGTTGAATTTTCAATTCTGCTCCCAAATATACAGATACTTTTCTGACATGTAATCTTCAATTTCCTAAATGTTTTCAAATATGAATATGGGTATAATCATTACTCTGCTCATTTAAAAATCAAGGAATTTGCAGTTTTTTCTTCTGTTTACTTCTCATTAGAAAGTATTTTATTTTGTTAACTTGACAATAAGCTCTCTTACTGACCACTCTGTTGCTTATAATAGTTAGGCTAGTAATTCTGGGTTTAAAATTATTTTCTCTAAATTACCTTTTGTCATGTATGGATAACTATAGCCTCAGGAAAGAATTTTTTTTATTTTGGAAAATTAGGAATTTTGGAAATCTTATTTATTAGCACTTGATTTCTTAAAAATATTTATTTAAGTAACATCTGCACCCAACGTGGGACTCAAAGTCTGAGATCAAGGGTCACATATTCTTATGGCTGAGCCAGCCAGTCACTGCCTATTAGCATTTAAATTTTTACTTAATTTAATTAGTTTATTGGTTTTATTTTAGAGAGGGAGCACGAGTGGGGGAGAGGGGCAGAAGGACCCCTCTTTTTTATCATAAAAAGAATTTTTTAACAAATATATAACCAAACTCAGAAAAAGGTCTATAAGTTCAGAGAACAAATTGATGGTTGCCAGAGGGGAGGGGGTTGAGGAGATTGCCAAAATTGGTGAAGTAGAGTGGGAGATACAGTTTCCAATTATGGAATGAGTTCATGGCAGGGATGAAAGTTACAGCATAGAGAATATAGTCAGTGGTATTTTAACAGTGTTGTATGGTGACAGATGGTAGCTGTATTTGTGGTGAGCACAGCATAATATATAGACCTGTCCAACCACTATATTATACCTCTGAAACTAATATAATATTGCATCGACTGTACTTCAATTAAAATAATAATAATTTTTTAAATAGCCAGACTACCAGTTACATGAAGTAAAATTTTTCTTCTGTTCCCCAGAAAAGGTTGCCACTGTTAAGTGTTTGGTCTGTATTTTTCCTGGTGTTTTTCACACATATACAAACACATGTAGAATGTGCATACATGTGTATTTTTTAAATTTAAAATAAATCATACTATATATATATATATATGTACATACACACACACTTCTGAATTCCTATTTTTAGTTACTCTATCATGGATTTCTGTGTGTGTCTGTACATAGAGAGATATTTCATTCTTTTTGATAGTTATATATTATTATTCCATTAAATAATGTACTATAATTTAACCAATATCTTGATATGGCAAATTAAGTTGTTTAAGTTGTGTTTATTATATGTTTTAAATAACTGAAGTGTCTCTTTTATCATATATTTGGGTGGAGATTTTGCTTACCGTAAGTGAATCTGTTTAAAGTAGAGGAATAAAATCTAGAGTTAATCCTTATTTGGAACTGCAGCTAATATTTTGGAAGAAACTTACTTACGTTTCTACTTTATGCCAGGCACTCTGCTAGGCATTGAGGATGCTGAGATGAGTAAGACAATTGCTGCTGTCAAGCACAGACTGGGAATGGCTCACTGCTGTCAGCACATAAATTGTTGCCATTCCTCCCCAGGAAGGGTGGTTCTTAATTCCTTGGATAAAATGCGAATCATTTTGTATCAGTCAGAAGAACTGTTCCTTACAGCCATATCTCCTGTTTCCCAAGAGCTGTGACAAATTACAACCATTATTTAATGACTCTTCATAGTTTATATAGGTAATTGTGAGTACATTCTGGTAGTCTGGTGATATTTATTTTGAAAATGGGCCATATTTCTGATAAAACCATTCTGCAAAGATCTGTTGACCATCTACATGTGTTGTGCATTGAGTTAGTCACTGAAGGTACAAAGATGATATAGTTTCTGCTCTCATACAACCTCTCATATAATCCTTTGGATTAGAGGAAGAAAATGTTTTAGATCCACAATTCACTTGAGTCTTTACCAAGTACTTATCTGGTGGATATTCTGTTTTATTTTTATATGCCACAATTAATTGACAGTAAATCATTAAAGCATTATCTCCCCTCAAACGAACCAGCTTCCAAACTTAACTGCTTAAGTTTCCTCTTCTCCCTAATACCTTGTAGTCTTCAACTTTGAATACAAGTTTTGAGGTATTGAAATTTAAGTTTTAAATTTTCAGTGAAAAACTTTATTTTGTTCTAAAGGTAGATCTCCAAGAAGTTTCTTCTCATTGTCTAGTATCTGTGCATGTTTTGAAATTAAGGCTGTGTACCAAATATGAGTCATTATGAGGTTTCTTTTATTTGACCTTTTCCTTTGAGACATTCTAAAATGTTTTTAAGGTTGGAGTCTCTGGGTGGCTCAGTTGGTTAAGTGCCTGACTTCAGCTCAGGTCGTGATGTCATAGTTCCGTGAGTTTGAGCCCTGCATCAGGCTCTCTGATGTCAGGTCAGAGCCTGCTTCAGATCCTCTGTCTCCCTCTCTCTCTGTTCCTACCCAGCTCATGCTTTCTCTCTCTCAAAAATAAACATTTAAAATAACAATAAAATATTGTTAAGGTAATGTCAATAATTTCTTTTTTTCCCCCAGCCGGTCCATATGGAATATTTGCTGGTAGGGATGCCTCCAGAGGACTGGCAACATTTTGCCTAGATAAAGATGCACTTAAAGATGAATATGATGATCTCTCAGACTTGAATGCTGTACAGATGGAGAGTGTTCGAGAATGGGAAATGCAGTTTAAAGGTACCTTCATTTTCTTCGGTTCTTCGGAAATATTAAATTTATGGCCAAAGAAAGTATATACTATTTTTACATTCTTTAAGAGGCTAAGAATATTTTTTCATCACCATCATTATTTGATAATAAAAATAGCAAAGTTTGAAAATAATTGTTACATAGTACTTAAAAATCTGTTTTTAAAAATTGACTTGTTACAAACTGTAAGTCTAACAAATTATGACACCTTTAGTCTTATAAGGCTTTTAAATTAAGATATATTTTTAAATATAGACTTCTGTTTAAAACCGAATTGATTATGGATATTGATACTATAATTTATTCTAAAATGATTTTATTGATCTTACTCTCAAACTATAAAGATAAATTGTCATTCCCCTTTATTATACCCTCATGGCATCAGTTATTACCTCTTATGTGACACTCCAGACAGCTGTTTATGTGACCTATATATCCCTTGGAAACAGTTCTGGCTTCTTGGCACTTGAACTGGTTCTACTATATGAAGTAGTCCTCCTGTCTTCTCCTGGTTTGTCAGCTAATACATTTAACCTAGGTTCAAATTCCTGATCAAGAAATGACTAAATCTGTGTCACCTTAGACATTACAGTGTTCTAAATTAAGTACTGGCAACCTAAAACAAGCAATATTAACAGAGATGTAAGAAGAGAGTTTGATGGAAGAAAGAATAATGATATGACGGGGGGGCAACACTGAGCTCTTAAAGAACACAGGATAATAAGTAACAAATAACTTTGCATCTCATTTGCTTTATTTTCTTGGAGACTACTAGCATATGTCACATTTTCTCTCCAAGAATATTTTCTAGCATGATCTCTAAGTGATTCTGATGAAAGGTCCTTAGTTAAGAACTGGTAGTATGGAACACTCTTCCTGGTAAAGCACAATCCCCAAGCTTTGTAAATTCCCTAATCCTGTTTTCTTTTGTTTAAGCCTTACATGAATACAAAGACCAGCCAAGGTGAGCAATAGGAACAATTTAGCCTATTCAATATAGTTTTAAAAGAGGCGAACACCTTCCCTACTATGTAATGGAATAGTGAAACAAATTTGATCACTACTGATTTTCTTTTGATGTATTTTTCAGAAAAATATGATTATGTAGGCAGACTCCTAAAACCAGGGGAAGAACCATCAGAATATACAGATGAAGAAGATACCAAGGATCACAATAAACAGGATTGAACTTTGTAAACAACCAAAGTCAGGGGCCTTCAGAACTGCAATTCTTACTCCCTTTCACAGAATGTCCGGCGTCTTTGGGATTGGTTCACCTGCTGCAAAAAAACATTCAACAGATTGTATACAAGCTAAATGAGTCTCACTTTGAAGATTTGAGTACTAGACATTATTTATGCTGCCAGCCTCATTTGTTGCAGTTGTTTGTAATGTCTGGTGGGGCTTCATCATCCTGAAAAGGAGGAAACAGGGACTTTTTTAAAGAGCAAGAAAGTCACAAGGTTACTATTCCCTCTCTCCCTCCCTCCTTCCTTCCTTTCCATCCTTCCTCCCTTCCTCCTTTTCTTCCTCCCTCCTTTTTTTTTTTTAATCAAAGACAACCAGACATGTATTTGCTACTTAAGTGTACAAATCTCCTCAAAAAAAGCAAGAGATTCATGTGCTATATGTTTTTGTTATAGCTTTAAGGGAGAGGAGACCTAGGCAGGAGAGGTTGGGGGTGCACATCAATTTGAGTAGTTTAGGTTACTGAAACATTGAAATGTGAATTCTCAAACTTTTCTTTTTGGGTTTTGTCAGGGAAAAGGAAAAAAATCCTTATTTCTAAGAAATCTTTGGAAATTAGGAGAAGGGATTTCAAGTGGATCTAAGTCAAAGCTAATTCCCCAGTAGTAAGATCATTTGAAACTAGTTTTTATTCCTTCCTTCCCCTAGATCAAATCAATATTAATTGTGCCTTATTTCACTTACATAGACTTGAATTATTTTTAGGGAAAGCCCCTATGTGAAATCAGAAGTCACTACAAGCAGCATTGAGACTGAAGTTGGAATATTCTGTTGACTGCAAAACCTTGATGTCATTCTGTGTACATAGAATGTAAAAGGAATATTCAGTGTTACTGCCACATATGTTAATATACACAAACTTAATTAGCATTGTAATGGCCAAATGCATTCCCTCATGCTTTTTCTCTTTAAAAAAAAAAATTGAAAATCAAATCAACAACTTTGTCCCCCAACAGCTGCCTAATTTTAGGAGTCTGACCCTCACATCTCATTGGTGTGGGTGCACGGGGCCGTAGTATGGATGTTGTATGGGTGCGTCTGAATGTGTGTGAGAGCGCCTTGGAAAGGACTCTGCAGATACTGTAAATATCAGTACCATTTTAATAAAGCATGTACAATAAACCAAAATAAGCTTGAGTTGGACTTTATATACAAACTGTAAGCCAGTGCATTATGATATGGTAGTCAGGATTGTGCATTTGATTCAAGATAAGGAAAATCTTGGAAATGAAAAGCAGGCACTGGTTAACCAAGTTGTACACATTGTACCACATTCACTGTAACTTTAGAAAGAAATTCCACTTTGTGGAACATTCTCAAGAGATCTGAGATTATTCAGGTAAGAATTGATATATAAAAATGTACATATTTTGACTTTATATTTTGATGCTAACTGATTATACTAGAAGAAATAGCACCCAGGTGGTAGTTACTGAACAAAAAATAATTAAAGGATGTTACATTGATAAATTTCTTCTATTCATTTGGAAAAGCCCTTATGAAAAGCCCTGCATATCCTGCATATGTCAGTTACTTGATTTCATTGGGACTATTTTGGTCCTTGGTTACACCAAAAATAATTTTACAAGTCGCCCATTAATGTCACCAAGTTAAAGAAGAGACTTAATCTCTTTTATGAGTATAACATACACAGAAGTCATCAAAGAAAGGGGAAATTTAAATTGCAATAGTAAGCTAAAGTATGAAAACTGCATTCTATTATATTCAGTCTTGGAATGTTTTATAGAAAATAATGATCTTCAGCCAAATCTTTGCTGAAGACTGGTTGTAAAGACTGAAGAATATTGGTAAATGCTTTGTGTGTTTTTATGTAAAATATTTTCTAAAATTTGTTAACATATTCTCTGTAGTAAACATGTATATGTGTGTGTGTATATATATATGGATATATATGTGTATATATATATATATATATATATATACACACACACACACATACATACATACGATTCATTTGAGCCTAAAGTTCAGAAATCTGCACTTGTGAATAGAGAAACCCTAAATATTCATGCAGTAAAACTTAATGCAGTGTGTTAAGAAAATTGAGTCATTTTGTGTTTTGGACTTGAAATAAACTGTGTTCTGTAGACAATTCCTCAATTTCAGTTGAGTGTTTCTCATTCTCAGGTAGTTTGCTGGGTAGTCTTGGAGTAAGGGGATGGAAGCTGTGGTGGTATTTTTGCTGCTCTTTTCCCCTTAGACTCTATTTTCCTAACTTTGCTGATTATCAGAACCACTTGAAGTACTTAAAATACAAATCCTTGATCCCCAGACCAAACATACTACACATTGAATGAGCCGTAATTAAAAGAGAATGGGTCTCAGACTCTGTTTTGTTTTGTTTTTAATTTTATTTTAGAGAGTGAGGGAGTACAAGCAGGGGAGAGGGACAGAGGAATGAGAGAATCTCAAGCAGGCTCCATGCTCAACACAAAGCCTGACTCAGGGCTTGATCCCATGACCCCAGGATCATGACATGAGCCAAAATCAGGAGCCACGCTCAACGGACTGAGCCACCCAGGAGCCCCTCAGACAGCACTTTTATAAGAAGTGCCATGGTAGTTGTGGCCAGGCACACCTGAGAAGCACCACACTAGTCATTTCAGGTTATATTGTCCATCTTTGTCATCCATGTGAAATGAACTTACTCTTCGATAATTTTAGTCTTGATTTCCTGTATATAGTTTCATATTATTCCCTAAACTTTCTCAGTTAAATATCAGGAGATTCCACATAAAAATCTAATGTGACTTTAAAAGATTTTTTTATTCAGATTTTTATCTTTTGATAGCATCTCAAAATTGGCCTGTTTCTCAAAATCTGTACTGTATATACTAGTCAGTTTCTCTCCATTAGGAAATGAACCCATTCAGACAACAGATCAAGTTTTTAAACCTTGACTATGAGGGGCACCTAGGTGGCTCAGTTGGTTAAGCGTCCAGCTTTGGGTCAGGTAATGATCTTGTGGTTCACGAGTTGAGCCCCGCTTTGGACTCTGTGCTGACAACTCAAAGCCTAGAGCCTGCTTCGGATTCTGTGTCTCCCTCTCTCTACCCCTTCCCAGCTCACGCTGTCTCTCTCAAAAATAAAACTTAAAAAAATCTTGACCTATAATGTGAAGGCTGCTTCATGTTTTCCTGACAGTAATTCTACCTATCTTTTTTGAAATCTGCAGACTCCCAACACTACACCTACCTCTGCCTATAATCTGGAAAGCTAAAGTTAATATATTGAACTAGTACTGGAGAAAATTGTTCTCTAGAAAACTTGAATCAGAGCCCCCTTATCCACGTGTTCCATTTACTTCTGTTAGTAACTGGGAAGTGCAGCAAATTGCCAGAAATGTATGCCATTGGCATGTTAACACAGTGTATTAACCTTACAGGGTTTTTAAGGATCCGAATAAGCTGGTAATAATTATATAAAGTTTATAAGTTGCTTTGAGCATAATGAAAATGAATCATTGCATATTATAGTGATGATTCTTTTCCTCTAATGAGTTAATGTAGCAAATGCTCAAAGACAGCTTTTGAGTGTGTGTGTTCCACTAAGGTCAGCTCTCAATTTGGTAGATTCTAATAACAGATTATGATCTATTTGTTGTAGCAAGAAAGTTCAAATAAAGATCACCCAATTTTTCTCTACTGTTTTTAGGCAAGACTCATCATTCCCAGGCAATGTCAGAAAAGGCTGTATCTCCTTACCACACTCCTGTGAGTCAGACTTTGAGGAAACCCTGGGCTAGATTTCAGCTTTGCATTTTTTCTACCATCTCTAGTGACTGAGAGCACATTTGGGCTGCCTGTGATTCCTCCATTCAAGAGAGCAGTTGACATGCTGTGAACACTCCGGTTTATTCTCGAGATTTTTCTGTCACTTTATCTGCATAGGACCCAACTAAACAAACCAAATCATGAAGTTTGGTGTAAGAAGACTGGTAAATATTTGCATATTTATTTTAAAAGCATGATCTTAATGACTACATAGTATCATTTCCGAATACAAGTTTTTGTGAAAATGCAGGATATTCCATATATGGTGTGGTGCCAGTCTGGTTAAAGAAAATAGCAGAGTTTGGAAGCTAAATCAACAGAATTTTAAAACTAAGCTGTACTTTTCCTGGTCATAAAATTAATGCATGCGCAGTGTATAGAAAAGGATCATGAAAATAACTAAAACTCAAGAATTAAGCAAAGTTAACTTTTTCCTACCTCTCTCCAGTCCCTTTGTATATGTAGGATCATAATCTATTCTTCAAGTCTTCTGATCAGAGATATCCATCCAGTCATGCTGGACACCTCTACCTGGAACCTCAAAATGAATGCAACATTCCCTCTGCCCCAAACTTACTTTTACTCTTAGGTTCTCTGTCAGAGAACCACTGCTATACTATTCTCCTGACTTACCTTCCAACTTCCTTTGTTCTCATCAAATTCATAGTCCCTGTTGACAATTTAAAATGTGCATTTGACCTCACTTAAGGCCTTCAGTGGCTCCCTAGTTTCTAAAGAATCAAGGCTTATGTCCTCTTCATCAATTCCCACAGCACTCTCTGTTACGTAAAACAAGTTGAATCTTCCAGAATATGCCCCTCCCTACTTCCCCACTCCATTCTTCAGTCTGAATTATACTGTCCTCCATACCTTCCAAATTAACCGCCCTCCTGGATAATTTGTTCAGTCTTAGAGACTCGGGCTCAGACTCGGTGCCCCCAGAGTGAGTTAGGGAGCCCCCATTCCAGGAACTCCATAATATCACAGGTACATTTGTATCACCGATTTACCATTGTGTTGCAATCATCTGTCTCTCCTAATAAACCAGGAACCAGAACATACTCCTATTTTAGGCCCAATTTTCTCGAAACTTATTAGTACAGTACTGGACACACAGTATTCATTCAAAATGTTTTTTGTTAAAATGTGAAACAAGAGGGTAGACTAATACCGGAAGTTTTAAATGGGGGCTCCAAGGAAACGTTTTAAAGGCCTGGAAGAGCTCCCAGGAGCTGCATAGAGCAGCACCTCTCTTGATTTTGCTTATTGGGCTTGCAAGTAAGAATTCGAAGTCTTTGTGCTACAGAAAAAATATTGGGAAACCACTGGACTAGACGATCTCTAGTCCTCTTTCAGTTTATGAGTACAGTTCAAGGGCAGAACTATGCAATCTTAAAAATATCTAGCAATACTTACTCTAGGACTGTGAATACAGATTTATCTTCATGGCACAAGTGGGTGAAGGTGCAAGCACCACAGTACGACCGACTTGAGTGCTATCTAATCAACGTTGTTTTGCAGCAGCTATAGCTTATAGGCTTCATCAAAGGAGTGACCAAAGGAAAAAGCAGAGAAAAGGAGAGAACTTCCCATTTTTTACCATATAACTAAAAACATCAACGCTTTTGAAATCCCACCCAGGGAGTCCTTTGCTCCCCTGACCATGGACCCCCCTGACCCCTGCGTCTATTCCCACCACTCCCATTACAGAAGTACTCATTGCAGTTGTGAGTCTATTCCAGTGGTAATTTAGAAAAAGGCAAGTTAAATTGGTCTTGCCAAAGACGAATTGCAAAGTAATAAAAATATAATGAAAACAGTCCAACCTGCTACACTTGCCTAGGAAAAAATGCCTTATTTTTAGAGAAAGACCTTTGTCCTTGAGACCTTTGCTAACAGTCAGAATGGAGACAAATGCAAGATAAGATAGGAATAAATCACCTTTCTTGTATAAGAAATGCAGGAGCAAGCATTTTAATTCCTTCTCTATTTCAGCTATGTCTGTAGTGGAACAAGTTTAGGCCCTGAAGGAGTTCTGCTTTCTGGTGACCTTGAACAAGTTTCTTAAGCTTCTCTGAGCCTAATTTTCCTCAATTGTAAAAGGAACCAATAATATCACCTCATAGAAAAGAAATAAGATAAAGGCCACCACCAACTCTATGGCATGTACTGTATTCCCTTCTACTTTGCAGTGGTAGAAAGACTTAAGTATCTTTAGGTGGGCATATAATTTTATTTAAAGTAAAATTCTGAATGACCCTTTGTTAATTAAATCTATAGTCTTAAATCTGAAAAATGTTTACTAGCTTTCCTACAATTTAGCAGTTTCAAAGTATTTAGTAATAGAGCATAAATGCAATATTAAAGTTCAGCAATAGGGGCACCAGGTTAACTCAGTCAGTTGAGTGTTCAACTCTTGATTTCAGCTCAGATCATGATCCTAGGGTCTTAGGATCGAGTCCCATGTCAGGCTCTGAACTGAGTATAGAGCCTAAGATTCTCTTTCTCTTTCTCTCTCTTTCTCTCTCTTTCTTTCTCTCCCCCTCTGCTGCTCTCCCTACTTTGAACTCTGTCTAAAATAAATAAAGTGAAAAAAAATTTTTAATGAAGTTCAGCAATAATGCCAGCAGTCATAGATCCACATTTATTAATATTCTCATGCCCAATTTATAATTTATTAGGAATTTAAACTCGTGGAGGGGCATCTGGGTAGCTCAGTTGGTTAAACATCCAACTTTGGCTCAAGTCATGATCTCATGGTTTGTGAGTTTGAGCCCCACGTCAAGCTCTGTGCCGACAGCTCAGAGACTGGAGCCTGCTTCAGATTCTGTGCCTCCCTCTCTTTCTGTATTTCTCTTCAGCTCGCTCTCTCTCTCTCAAAAATAAACATGAAAACATTTTTTAAAACAAAAGAATTTAAACTTGTGGAGTGGAGGTTATCCTGAAATCTTTCGTATAACTTTATTAGTTGTCAGAGACAGAACGGAGTGATTCATAACATGAAAACACCTCATTACTGACCACCTTCACTGAAGAACAGTAAGCACGTTGTGCATAAGTTAATTATCTTTAACTAGAAACAAAATTGAAAATGCTATATTACAATGAGTTCGCCAGTGTATTTGCTGTTTAGCTTCACAGATTTGTGTGAATTTTTTAGTTAACATCATCTCAACTGCCATGAAGTAATTCAGAATCATCTCACAACTCAACTTGTGTTAAGCAAAAATTGTGATTAGAATGGCTTAAATGTATTGCAAATGTACTATTCAAAGACTTTCCCCAAATGACTGAGTCCTTGATAGTAAATTTCAAACTTCAGTCATCCTAAATGAAAAAAAAAAAATCACTAGACTCACATTATCTCTAACATATATACACTTGAGCAGTCAGAACTCAGTTCAAATTGGAATTAACTCATAATGGTTAACTATGTGTCAACTTGGCTAGTCTATGGGGTCTGGTTGTCTGATCAAACACTAGTCTAGATGTTGCCATGAAAGTATTTATGTGATTAACATTTGCAATCCATTGACCCTAAGTGAAAACAGATTACCCTCATAATGTGGGTGGCTCGCTCATCCAGTCAGTTGAAGACCTAAACAGAAAAAACAGGTTTCCGAAACAAGAAGCAATTCTGCCTCCAAACTGCAACAGAGAAACCTTTCCAGAGTTTTCCGTGTGCTGACCTGTCCTGTAGATATTGGACTCAAGACTAACATCCACTCTTACCTGAATTTCCAACCTGCCAGCCCTACAGATTTTAGACTTGCCAGCCTCCACAATTGTTTGAGACAATTCATTAAAATAATTCTCTCATTATCTATCTGCCTATCTCCTATAGAGAGAGAAATCTCTGTATTAGCCTAACAAATACACTACAATTTCCTAATTATTAGTACATGTGAAAATAAATTTTCATTTTTGTATTTAAGTGACAGATACCCCCTTAGCTTGGGTCAGTACCTAATACTTGATCTGATATGGCCATCTGGGCTTCAGTTTCTGAACTTGAAAAACATTTTAGCCATGAAATGTAATATTTTTACCAATATTACTCCCTTTGTTCCAGATAAAATCTGACATAACTTTTCATCTAATCTCTGAAATAAGTCATGAGACAGAACAAGAGGAAAGACAACACAATTAAGTCTTCTGCTCTCAGTGATATCAAAATCAATGTGAAATTTAGGAAAAGAGCATCTAGTAATTGTATTCAAAATCACTTCCATTGACCCCAAGAAAGATTTTTTAAATATTTGAAAAATTATTTGGAAATAAATTTAACGGGGGACGCCCGGCTGGCTCAGTTGTAGAGCATATGACTCTTGATCTAGTGGTCATGAGTTCGAGCCCCACACTGGGTAGAGAGTTTACTTAAATATAGAATCTTTTAAAAATGAATAAATAAAATGAATTTAACAGCAGTAACATGAAATCATTCTCTTTTGGGAGGAAAAAAACCCTTCAAACGTTTCAGCTAAGAGAATATTTAAATTGACCCTGCCCCACCTCCAATTCTTGGTTCTTCTACAAAGACAACCATAATTTTCCATTTAGTGTGTATCTTTCTTACCTTTCTTCTAAGCATTTTTTATTTCTATGGCTGTACCTGTAGAAATATTGCAAGGCTTAAGTTCCAGAATCTGTAGACTGGCTGCCACGGTTTAAATCCTAGCTGTGTGACTTTAGGCAAGACAGTCAACTTCTCCATGCCTCAGTTTTCAAATCTGTATTATGGAAATAATAACAGTACCTAATTCATGGCATTACTTTGAGGATCAAATGAGTTAATCTTATAAAACGTTTAGAGCAGTGCCTGGCACATAATAAGCACTATAAAATATTAGCCATTGTCATTGTGCCTCCCCCACCCTTTTTTTTTTTAACATAAATGACTTCCATCCTACTATATGTTATTTTACTAACCTGTTTGTCTAACCCATTTATATATTTTGGATATGTTTTCATATTACAGATAAAATGTACCTCTTTTTTTTTTAACTACTTCGAGTTTCATTTTTTATATAATGACTTCAAACAGCTCCTTAGTACATAGAGGAAATATCTATGTTTATGCAAATAATGTATACCTTTTTCTATATATTTCAGTGAACTAAAGTATGGGGCAGGGGGAGAAAAATGCTTGGTGAAAAGCATCATGGGACTATTTGTACAGATATCTTCACTGAGTATCAGATGGGGGGGGAGGGAGATAAGACCCTGCCACCACCTGGGACATACCTATCACTACTCTCGTAGCCTCCATTCATTTTTGAGTCTTGGCTTGCATTTACTACAGAGGATTACTCAGCAGAGATGCAAGCCATCAAGTCATTGGCAAAGTTACCATACTCTGGCTGTCCTATTTCTCCCTTCTTCCAGTGCTGCCTCACCACCATGAATAAACCTGCATGTGTATTTAAAGAAAGGCCAGGGGAGACAAATGACTGGCATGGTTAAAGGTGATGTTTACACTGTAGAACTTTTGAAGTTCCTTTTTGAGGGGATGTCGGCCCTTGGACCCAAAAAGGATTAGAAGTTGTTGCTGCCTCAGAAGATGAGGTGAAAGGGCAGCTGGAGAAGGGTGAAGGGAGAATAAGGGAGGGTGCTTCTCTCATCTTCCTAACACGATCTCAGGCTGTTCCTTAAACGGACTCCCTTAAAGTCACGGCACCTGGAACACAAGGGCCTGGCACAAAGCAGGCATTCAACCGATGTTGCTGATTAACTAAATGAAGCAATTAAACCTTTACTTTCCATAGCAGGACAAAGCATATTTCACATTTTAAAAAGGTAGGGGAAGGGGTTCTGTATTGTCAGCATCTATATGTCTCTCTCTCCTCTCCCTCTCTTAGATCCTCACCCTGTTGCATGAATTGTTAGGGGGCAGAAATTGGATCTATCTTTGTGTACCTAGCCCTAGAACAATATCTGCTCATAAATATAAATGAATGAATGAATGGATGGATGAATGAATGATTTTTTAACTAATTTAGATGTCCTAAAGCAACACTTACTCATTAGGTTAGCTCCAGAAATACAAAAGCCCCTGAGGGTGCTCAAAAGGATCATGGCAAATTCTTCCAGGGCAAACCCACCTTTATGAGACTAGGTCAGAACTCCTCAGCCTGTGACTCTTTTAGGAATTGGGGACCAAGGCAGATGTGCCTGGGCATTTTGGCATGTTGCCATCTGCCAACCCGGGAAGTACTCCTTATTCTTAACCAGATGGTCTCTGCGCCCATACTTCTTCCCAGTCACATGTCTGAGCTGATGCAATTGTGTTCCAGAGGTTATAGGAGAAAAGTTGCTGGCGATTGTATCTAAATGAGCCAATGCCTTGTTTCTGTTTATGTGGCAAAGGTTTTCACAACAATCGGCCTTCTCAAGAAGTGTACACACAGCTTGCCTGACCAGGCCCCAGTGGGAAACAAAGCACGAGCCATGGTCAGGTGGCAAACAGTTCGCACTCTGAAAGAATAACATCACAGTCCGTATACTCACCAGGGTACTCCAAGGATGACAAACATACACTGCTTTATAAGGCAAAACAGGAATCTGAGTCCTAGTCAGAGTTTTCAAGTGAATCACAAAACTGATTGGTAAGTTTCTTCATCATCAGGAAGGAACAGGATGGAACATTCCAGTGGACCCAGCAAAGATACTGAACTTTTTCATTGTTGCAAATAGTACTGTAAATATGTCTGTTGGCAGTCAGGATGAAAGTTAGAATGGTGTGCTATCAAATGATTGCTTCCTCTGCCTACTACACTGTTCAGTGATCACAACTATCTAACTCAGTTGGCAGAAAGGAGGTCAGCAGCAGATTAGGGGATCCAAATCCATTCCGCACACCAGATATAAGTTCCCTGAGACTCCTGGAGAGGACAGGGCTGATCTGTTAGAAGAGAAAGTGAGGCAACTCCAAAAGAGAAAAAGGCTGAAACACCATTCCTAGGAGCATAGACTTTTACTGTCCTGGTGAGATCACAAGAACTCAGTGTGTAAACTCCAAACTCTTAGGTGATGATTTTTCAGAGAATGTTATAAACTCCAACTTCACCCTGTCCCATTTCATTCTGGATATGGTATTTAAAATAAGAGAATTCAAAATTCTCCTCCCAGCTGGCTTTGTTTCTGAAAATTAACTTTGCAGCCACCAGGATTTCCCTTACAGTAAAGTTCGGCCAAGGCCATATCTTGCAGAAACAAATCATGTACCATGAACTTCACATAATGAAGGGAGAATTTCATAAAAGTTTTACCCATTTAGGTCTTACATAAATTATAGCCTTAGTCTATTCAAAAGTCAAACTCTTTATATGTCTCCTCATCAAAGCAGGACCTAAGTTTATGGGGCTCTAAAAATGAGTTTCTTACTTGGCATGCACCAGGATGCTGCAGCAGCCAAGAAATAATTCACTGGAAAGAGTCAGGCAGACATCCTCTCTGGAAGCTCTCAGTCCTTTTGGAACATCCTTCACAAGGACGTGAAAACTCTGTTCAACATAGCCCCTTTGCAACTATATGGAGCAGGTATATATTCAAACCATGTGCACAAGAATACGATATACAGAATTCCCCTTTCCTAGAGCCCAACTCAAATCTCCACTTTAAACTTGCATTTATTTCCCTTCGTGTGGATGTAAAATGACCCCAATTCTTTGTAGCGTCTCACATCGAGAGGTGAAATTTATCTCCCTGTCTTTTGAATCTGGACTGGCCCCGTGACTTGCTTTGGCCAGCAAGAATGTGGTGGAAGTGCATGCAACTTCTATGCTGGACTCCAGGGGCACCACGGCTTCTGTTCTTATCCTCTTGGAAAGCTTCCACCATCATGTGAAGAAGATCAGAATGAAAGACGTGTGGATAGAGAACCCCAGCCATCCCATCTGAGGCCCCAGACATGTGAGTGAAGCCATCTTGAATGGTCCAGCCCCAGGCACTCCCCAGATTACTACACCTGCATAAGCAACCCTAGGCAAGAATGACAGAAGAACCACTCCAGGTAAGCCCTGCCCACTGCCAACCCATAGAAATTGAGCAAATTAACGATGGTGTTTTTCAGCCATTAACTTTTGGGATGATTTCTCATGCAGCAATAGATAAACAAATGCACCCTGGTGGTTTAAAACATAATCTTAGTCAATTTCAGAAAAGTATGTTTGGTTTATATTCAATCAAATCAAAATTTACTCATCTGCAGCCTTCTCCTTGAAGTGCCATCTAGTTCAGTTCTAGTTCTAGTAAAGTTCTACACAGCTCCTATATCTAAAACCTGAACAGTGCATTTAATATGCTCAAGCTATTGTATACAAATCCACATCCAAGAGAGAATATACTTTCTTTTTAAGACATGAAAAATTTACAAAAACAATTCATGTCTTAGGTCAAAGGGAGACCTAAATACTTCTGAAGGATTCCTATATAGGCTAAATTATCTTACTGTAATACAAGAAACTTAGAAGTTAACAACCAAAGGATATCTTTTAAAATTTTCAAATATTTAAAAACTGAAAAATATTACTAAATATAAGTGTTTCACGTGATAATGGATACATTATATGATCAAATTTATGAAATTCACCTTGCAGTACTTAGAATGAAATATAGCTTTAAATTTTTAGGAAATAAGAAATATTAAAATAAATTATCTAGGTCTTTAAGCTATTTTGGTTTGGACTTCCTGGAAATTATTAATAAAAATATGCTCATGTGATATTGTAATAGTGTTATATGGTGACAGATGGCAGCTACACTTGTGGTAAGCATAGCATAACTCTTACAGTTGCTGAATTACTATGTTGTACACCTGAAACTAATGCAACATTGTGTGTCAACTCATGATACTGGGCCCTCAGATTTTCTACACGTTACCACCCCTTTCATTTCTTGATTGATTTTGAAAATCCTGGATCTTCTCTTATACTACAGAGAATATCTCAATGTCCGGCCACACAACATTTTATGTATTAAATTCTGGTCTGCTCAACTTGTTTTTTTTTCTTTTAATTCAGCTTTATTGAGGTATAATTGACATATAAAACTGTAAGATACTTAAAATGCTCATCAGGGTGATTTGATATGACAGAGTCCCCCGATCTAGTTAGTTAGCACATCCATCATGCTCCTGATTGACTTTTACCACAAGTCCAACTGAAGGAAATTGGACTACAAGAAGTACATCTTAAAGATTTTGGGATGTACTAAAATTGAAACTACAAGAGGTACATCTTAAAGAACAAGCAGCTACTCCACTTCTTTAGCTGTCTCATTTTTTCTCCCTGGATTATCACAGAGTTGCAGAATCTATTGTCTTCCTTCAGATCACCTTTTTGAATTACGTTTACTATTACACCTTTGTCTATAACATAGAAGAATAGTAGGAGAGACTACAGGCAGAACCTACTACTGTATTTACTGGGGGAATGTTAAAGATATCCATGTGTCACTTACTGCTTATACATGAAAACCCACACAAAGGTCTATACTATAGACCTAAATAACAGAATTATAGAATAACGGAAATTGAACTTTGTTTTAATAGAATGTGAAGTTTTAACCTATCATGTTTCTCTTTGTACCTTGGCTATTGAGCACCTCAGAAAACTTTGCAGTCCAATTTTAATAACCATATAATGCTTTATGACCTATAAATCTTCATGCTATCCTAGCTTTAAACACTTTGTGTGTGTGTGTGTGTATTAGTTTTCCGTTTAGCATAAGGTTAAAATCCTTGTTACCACAATTCTTTTATAGAATGAAGAGAAATAAATTTTTAAAATATATGTTGATATTTTGGGGAGTCGTTGAACAAAATGTAAATATCATATAAATGCATCTGTACAGTCTTCCAAGCTAGTGAGTTATATCTGAAAGATAATTCTTAGCATTTTTTCAGTTTTCAGGATGAGAATATTATCCACAAAAGTGGCTTATCTAACTAGTCTCAGGCTCTCTAGAGGTTATCAGCTGGGTGACAGACATCTTAACATGAGACATTTCTTGCAACCTCTGTTTAAACATTGAGTTACTGGTAACCTGAGGGCATCTGGGAAGGAAGAGGGGCCATACTCCTCTCCCACCTTTACTGGACAGCTCTTTTGCATATAGTAATCCTCTTTCTCAATGTGCCAGAACATTCTTAATCTTATTATGAATCAGATCATTTTGATAGCTGCTCCTCCCGAGGGAAATGGGATTCACCAAATATGGTCAGATAAATCAAACCGAAATTACTCCTTCTGAGCAGACACTTATAGTGTTAAGAGTGTGGTCTTAAAGTCTTAACATGTATACCATCTTTTTCAAAAAGTATTGGGCTTTTAGTGCTTTGTTTTGTTTTTAAATAAGCATGAAAAAGATGTCACTTCTACTACTTAGTAATAACAAAAAACATTTCAGTGTCTCCCCCTGACTTCTGGGCTCAAAATACAGATGCTAGTTTCTTTCCTCTTTTACCCTTTTCTGTTTATTAGTTCCCAAATCACAAAAATGTATGCTTCTTTGAGAAATCCATGACATTTCTTGAGTTAATAGATTTAAATTAGGGGGAGGAGGGCATTATAGGCCAGAAGAAGATCAACAAAGGCCCATTTGGAGGATTGGGATGATCCCCTGAGAAAACTGCTGGTGGTGTGGGGACCAGTAAAAAGGCACCGTTAGCAAATT
This sequence comes from Paguma larvata, assembly GCA_030068075.1. Lineage (NCBI taxonomy): Eukaryota > Metazoa > Chordata > Mammalia > Carnivora > Viverridae > Paguma > Paguma larvata. The sequence continues at coordinate 91,881,861 of CM057823.1, forward strand.
GGAACGATGAGATGCCACAACACACCCCTATTAGAATGAGAGGCACATTACACACTACCAAAATACAGAAGACTGTCAACACCAGATGCTTGTGAGGATGTGAAGCAGCAGGATCTCCTGTTCATTGCTGATGGGAATGTGACGTACTACAGCCACACTGGAAGAGGGTGTGGAAGTTGCTTAGAAAGCTAAACATACTCTCACCATATAATCCAATAATCACAACCGTTGGTACTTAGAGTTGAAAGCTTATGTCCACACAAAAACCTGCACATGGACATTTATGGCAGCTTTATTCATAATTGCCAAAACTTGGAAGTAACCAAGATCTCCTTCAGTAGGTGAGTGGATAAATAAACTGTGGTTCATCCAGGCAACGGGATATTATTCAGTGCTAAAAATAAATGAGCTATCAACCCATGAAAAGACCTGGAGGAAACTTAAGTGTATATGACAAAGTTAAAAAAAAGCCATTTACATATTGTATCATTCAACTATATGACATTCTGGAAAAGGCAAAACTATGGAGACCATAAAAAGATTAGTGGTTGTCATGGATTGGAGAGGAATGAATAGGCAGAGCACAGAGAATTTTCCGGCTGTGAAAGCACTCTATATGATGTTATAATGATGGGTATATGTCATTATACATTGTCCAAACCCATAGAGCATAAAACACCAAAAGTGAATTCTGAGGTAAACTATGAACTTTGGGTGATTTTGATGTGTCAATGTAGGTTCATCCTTGGTTAAAAAAAAAAAAAGTACCATCTGGTGAGTGATGTTGATAAAAGTGCCTTTCTGGTGAGTGATGTTGATGATGGGGGGGTGCTATACATGTGTGTGGGCAGGGGGGTTATGGGAAATCTCTGTATATTGTTATAAACCTATAACTGCTTTAGAAAAAAAAATTTACTTTTTTCAAAAAAGTATCTTTAGAAACCCTTTGGAAAGCCCTCTGGAAGGTACACAGGAAATAAATGGGGGAAGTGGAAGAAGCAAATGGGAAGGAAGACTTTTCTCCACATAATCAATATAAATTTTGGGAAACTAATGTCTATTCTAAACTAATGTCTATTCTAAAAAGAAATAAAATTATTTAAAAAAAACATTAAGATCCCAATTTGGAAGGCCTAAATACTAGGGTGTTTCTTTTCAACAATGTGTGATATGATTAAAGTGCCATTTACAAAAGGAGAGTCTGGCTTCAGAGAACAGACAGAAAAGGATAGGAGGGACTAAAGGCTTTTCTAGACACTTTGAAAGCAGACTCTTAAACTTATGTTTGTAAACCCTGGCTACTGTCTGCACCTGGTAGACTCTGATAACATATCCCTTGCTACTATGGTTGTTATTGCCGTGGTTAATGATGATAATTATGTTGATGGTGAGGTTATTGAGGGTGATGATACCATTTGCTATAGTGGGAATTCAGGACGTTTTTGGAGTGATCCACAAAGAAGCAATATTTGATACTCATTCTGCCTACTCCTCTAAATTTTATCTTCTTTTCTGACAATATTGCTGTACTTCAGAGTGCTTATCTTGCTGCTGATTTTCATTCTTTCCCATCTAAAGGATTCTTTGTGCAGTGATGTTAACCATCTTCTACAAAGATCCATCTCCTTCCCAGGACCCCACAATGAGTTCCAAAGGCCCCTCACTAGTTGTTTTTCCTGCCTAAGCTCTCCTTGCTCCCTAAATACAATATGCCAGTTCTGGCCCTCCGCTCTAACAGGGAACCTTCCTGTTACTTAAATGCGGTTGTTATAAGAGCCTTTCTGCCATTTTTTCCATCTCAAAATTCTGCTCAAGCAGCACCTTCACTCAAAAAACATTCAGTATAACATACTTTAAAAAAAGTCCTCCCAAGAGGGGTTCCTGGTGGCTCAGTCAGTTGAGTGCCTGACTCTTGATTTTGACTTAGGTCATGATCCCAAGGTCATGGGATCCATGATGAATGTGAAGCCTGCTTCAGATTCTCTCTCCCTCTGCCCCTCTCTCCTCCCTCTAATTAAAAGACATAAGCAATAAAATTAAAAATTGAAAAAATTCCTGCCAAAAGAGTTAAGAAGATGGCAAAGTAGTAGAAGGACCCTATGCTTACCTCGTCCCTTAGACACAGCTAGTTAATTATCAAATCATTCTGAACACCCCAGAAATTGACCTGGGGACTGACAGAACAAACTCCACAAGTAGAGGGAGAGACGAGGCCAAATCATGGAAGATAAGAGGAGCAAAGACGTGATTTAGGGGAGAAAAGGATCATGGGTACTGCAGAGGGGAGGGAACCCTCATCATGGAGAGAGAGAAAGAGAGAGAGGGAGAGTGAGAGAGTAGCAGACAAGGGATCACACAAGGAAAACACTTCTTCAAAGCCATTGCATTGACTGGGAAAATGAAGGGGGCTGATTATTATATGAGTGTTTACAACCAGTAGAGCTCAAAAACCAGCATTTTGGAAGTCCATGCCATGGTTGGTATTGAGCCTGGCAGGTGCTACAGTGCTCCTGCGGAGAAAGAGGGCAAAGGCCCAATCTGAGGATCCCCTGGAACCCACTTGGAGAGATGTTTCCTCCTCTTGGAGTGCATCTGGGAGAGGTAACACTGCCTCTCAGGGAACAAAAGAATTGCCATGTGCTATTGTGTTCAAAACCCCCCTCCCTCCACTTAAGCATAAGGTCAGAGACACCTGGTGAGGGCGTCTTGCTGCACTTTAAACTCCAAGCTCCTGAACATTGCTGCAATTGCCATTCTGGGACAAACTAGCACCGGCCCCAATGCGGCGAGACCATCCCTCACAGGATCAGAATGGGTCCGCGCTGCCCCAGGTTTCTAAAATCTAGAATTTTGAAACTCAATCAGCGTGCCTGAAATAAAACACAGGAGCATTGCACTGCCAGGGGAGGGGGCAAATGGCCTGGACACAGACAGGGTGAAGATAGGGATCTGACGGATGCCTGGGACACACGAGGGGAGATTGTTTACTCTTCTGTGAGGGCTTCCTGGACAGCTGCGGGTGCGAAATTTCCTGCCCATCAGCAAAGATTGACTTCAGTGAGCAGCACAATGCCAACGGTGGAGGCCTAAACTGCTCACACCAAGTCCCACCCTCCTGCCTTCTGCATGTTCTTCTTTACTAGGACAAGTGTGCCTAAGGAACAGAGTAGTGGGTACCTCCCCCATAAGACCAGCACAAACACCCAGAACTCACCAAGCCAACTGACCAGAGAGTGCTGCAAAGCTTCAGCTCTAGTGGAAATATAATCAGGCCTCTTTTAACAAACAGACCAGAGCACGCCTAGTAAAAATTCAACACACTTTGGACAAGGTCCAAACACTCCCCCATTGCAAGCAAGGAGAAACTCTTCAGAGGACTGACCTGAGGGAAAGAGCAGCCAAAACACAGCAGCAGAGTCTACACAACGTACAACAGAGACACCTCCAGAAGCACTAGGCCCTGGACACTATATGGCCTTTTCGTCATAAAGCCATTACTCTCAGGAGGAGGAAACATAACAGGCTTTTCTAACATAGAGAAGAAGACAGAGGCCTAGACAAAAATGCCAAGATGTAGGATTTCATCTCAAAAGAAAGAACAAGAAAAGGTCAGGGTCAGGGATCTAATCAAAACAGATATAAATAATATGTCTGATCCAGAATTTAAAATAACAATCATAAGAATACAAGCTGGGCTTCTAAAGACCATAGAAGACACCAGGAAGTACCTTACCCCAAAGACAAAAGACCTAAAAATTAGGCCAAAATAAAAAAATGCTATAACCGAGATGCAAAACTGACTAGATGTAATGACCACAAGGATGGAAGAGACAGAAGAATGAATAAGTGATATAGAAGATAAAATTATGGAAAATAATGAAGCTGAAAAGAAGGAAAGAAAAATATTGGATCACAAATGTAGACTGGGAGAACTCAGCAACTTCTTAAAGCGTAACATTCGTATCATAGGAGTCCCAGAAGAAGAGAGGGGAAGGGTCAGAAGGTGTACCTGAGACAATTATAGCTGAAAACTACCCTAATCTGAGGATGGAAACAGACATCCAAATCCAGGAAGTGCATATAACTCCCATTAAATCAACAAAAGCAGGCCAATGCCAAGATACATCATAGTAAAATTTTCAAAATAGAGAGAGATAGGGAAAATAAATCCTGAAAGAGCACGGGAAAAGAAATCCCTAACTTACAAAGAAAGAGAAGGTTGGCAGCAGATCTATCCACAGAAACCTGGCAGGCCAGAAGGGAGTGGCATGACATATTTGTGCTAAATGGGAAAAAGTGCAGCTGAGAATACTCTGTCCAGCAAGGCTGTCATTCAGGATAGAAAGACAGAAAAAGAGTTTCCCTGACAAACAAAAGCTAAAGGAGTTAATGACTACTAAACCAGCCCTACGAGAAATATAAAAGGGGACTCTTTGAGTGGTTAAGAAAGACCAAAAGTGACAAAGACTAGAAAAGAACATAGAAAATCTCCAGAAACAACAACTTAATGGGAATACATGGCAGTAAATTCGTATCTATCAATAATCACTCTGAATGTAAATGGATGAAATGCTCCAATGAAAAGGCACTAAATATCAGAATGGATAAAACCAGACCCATCTATATACTTCCTATAAGAGACTCGTTTTAGACCTAAAGACACCTGCAGATTGAAAGTGAGGGGATGGAGAACCATCTATCATGCTAAAGGATGTCACAAGACAACCCGAGTAACCATACTTATATCAGACAAACTAGATTTTAAAATAAAGACTGTAACAAGAGATTAAAAAAAAAGGCACCATATCATAATAAAGGAGTCTATCTATCAAGAAGATCTGACAATGGTAAATACTTATGCCCCCACTTGGAAGCATCCAAATATATAAAACAATAACAAACACATGAAAAAACTCATGGATAATAATACAATAATAGTAGGGGACTTTAACACCCCACTTACAGCAATGGACAGATCATCTAAGCAGAAAAACAACAAGGGAAAAAAATGGCTTTCAATGACACACTGGACCAGATGGATTTAACAGATATATTCAGAACATTTCATCCTAAAGCAGCAGAATACACATTCTTCTCAACTGTACATGGGACATGTCCCAGTCAATGTCTTTTTAGTTTCACTGTTTCACTTTGCATTCGTAGAGATACAATGCATCTTTTGGTCACATTATAAATACTCATGGCACAGAGTACTGTGCCAAGGGATATATGAAAACTCCATCAGGGTACTAGTATATTGGAAAGAGCACTTCATAAGGAGACCAGAATCAGGGTTTTAGTTCCAACTCTGTACTTCAAAGCAATGATTCTTAACAAGTATCTCACCTTTCTAGGGCTCTTTAATTATTTTCATTGATCTATAAAGTGATGATTATACCCCTGCCCTGTGTACCTCGCAGGGATATACTAAGGCTCAAGACATATAAAGCATATGGCAATACATAGGGAAGCACTCTAACATGGAAGCTATTATCTTCCATGACTGTTGGGTCATCCATCTTGCCAAAGCTATGAAGCTCTTCATTTGGTCATAAAAGTTCACAGATATTCCAAGGTTTCAACTCCAAGATTATCAATGTTTTATTATTTTTATATTTTAAGGTTTTATTTTTAAAATAAAAATCTCTACACACAACGTGGGGCTCAAACTCACAACCCAGAGATTAAGAATTGCATGCTCTACTGACTGAGCCAGCCCCAGGGTTTGTCGAGTTTTAGTTGACGGCTTTTAACCCATCACATCCCATGTCAACAACCAAAAGGAAGTAGTACTCTGTAAAAGACTGCTTTAGTCCATCCATTTCATACAGATGTGAGGACCCTGTGAGACATGTGGAAGCCTGTGGGAGACAGAACTCATAGGCACCTAGGAAAACTTCCGATTCTATCTCTTAAACCGAAAGGAAATATCCTATTGCTTATTCATTTACGAGATTGCCTTTGGCTGATGCATTAGCAAGGGCTAGTCACAACAGGAGGCCTTTTTGAAAAGACAAAACAAGCAAAAACAACAAAAGCCCTCCTATTAGCTGTTGGTTTCACTTATAAGCAGTTTGCCAGGACTTTGGCAGCAAGTCATTTTGGGGCCCTCTTGACAAGATTCACACACGAGCCACAGAAGGTAGAGAGCTATCTCCTCATCTCTGCATGTTAATTAAGGAGGACAGATGGCCCTGTGATTATTCGACCATATGTAGGTCAAGACCAAATGAATTAATAAGCAACTTAATTCTCGGCTGCCTCCATGAGCTTATGGGGGGCATCTATGAACAAACAATTGCCATAGTATCCTGGGAAACAAGAGCTAGGAACAGGGAGAGAGATTAAACTTCCCTCATGGTACACTAAAGTTCCATAGCCTGGGAAGGGATGTCTCAGTTCCTCTACCACACATTGTCTTCTATATTGTATTTGGGATGTTAAAACGGGTCAAAAGTTACAAATCTTAGTTTCCTAGATCTAAATTGTGTAACTGCAGCCCGTGGGGGTTTTTTGTCTTGTTTTCAAGTTAAGCTTTCCTTAATTGATCACTTTAGGACTGAAAAGCTGAGGTCGTAGAACCTAGAACCAGAAGGAAAAATCTAACAAGACAGGAAACATATGCAGGGGGCCAAAAGAGCGATCGAGGAACAAGTTCTGAAAGAGCTCAGAGGTGCAAGGGGCTGCCAAGGCAGAGCTTAGTCTGGACCTGAAAAGAAAGATGGGCACCAACTGAGGGGAAGAAAGGACCAAGAAAACAGTGTGCAAAAGGCAAGAAGCTGTGCAAGGCATACAAGGGATGGTAATAAGATAGGACCAGATATTGCAGGGGCATTAGCAGAGATCAAGTTGGTACAGGTGATCAGCAGTAAATTGAGACCTGGATGTAGTAATGCTGGGTGTTTATGGGAACCAGTCTTTCCTTTTCTCAGCGTTCCTGCCTGAGTCCACAGAATAGACAAAGCATTCTAGGAGCTTATACAAGGAAAAGTCGGTTCCTCCCTCCTCTCTACTCCCCACTCCTCTCCATGTGTGAGTTACTGGTGAGACTGGCAGAGGAATCCCCTCTCCCTTCCTCTTACCTGGCCAAACTCCCTAGAACTGACAGTTTTTCCTCTTCATCTCATCTTCTAAATGGTGAGCCACTTCTCTCTGAGGAGAGGCCTGCATCTCCGGATGGGCAAGTTTAACTTTCTGAGCAAAGGAGTATTAAATCCAGTTGTCAAATCCAGCATTACTGCTAGTAATAGATATTTTGCTCCTTCCTCTTCTGACTCCTGGGTATATCTGAGTTGGTTTGGAGCACTGATGGAGAAGGTGCATAATTTATTATCTCCTGCTTAAAACCCCAATATCCACAAGTCCAGAAAAAAAACACATATATATATGCATGTATGTATTGAGGAGCTAGTGCTATTTGTCTTTACAGAGAAACATACAGGGATGTTACAGTAAGCCAATAGTAATGAATCTTAATCTCAGTCATGTGAAGCTTAGAACCTAAATTTTTCTTTTTAATAACATATAGCACAAAATTTAGAGGGAACAGAATAGATAAAAAGTCTCCCTCCCTCCTCTCTAACCTCCAGTTACCCAGTTCTTCTCCCCATTAATAACCATTATTAATCACTTTTTTAAAGTTTATTTTTGAGAGAGAGAGAGTGAAGGAGAGGCAGAGAGAGGGGAACAGAGAATTCAAAGCAGGCTCTGTGCTGACAGCAAAAGGCCTGATGCAGGCTCAAACTCATAAACTGTGAGATCATGACCTGAGCCAAAGTCAGACGCTTAACCAACTGAGCCACCCAGGCCCCCCTCCTATCAATCACTTTCTTATTTATTATTCTATGACTATTCAATTTGTTTGCAAGCAGATATGTAAATATTTTTAAATCAAAAGGTGGAATTCCAGACACATTGCTGTGAGCCTTATTTTTTTTAATAAAGTTTGTTTTGAGAGAGAGAGCAAGTACAAGCAGGGTAGGACAAAGAGGGACGTCGGAGAGAGAGGGAGACTCCCAAGCAGGTTTCTGCCTATCTATTAATTAATATCTATTATTATTAAATATATATATATATTTGCCATGAGATCATGGCCTGGGCCAAAATCAAGAGCCAGAGGCTTAACTGACTGAGCCACCCAGGCATCCCAAGCCTTGCTTTTTGCATTTAACCTATCTTGTAGATTACTCCTTATTATTCCTTAAGGGATATCCCATTTTTTAAATCAACTGTTGAGTTGTTATACTCAATAGAATCCCATTACATGGCCATAAGAATCAAGTCTCTTACTGATGGATATTAAGGTTGTTTTTAACCTTATGCTATTAAAGATAATCCTTTCATGACTAGTAGGTACATCTTTGCAAATGTGTGCAAAATAACAAAGGTCAGGTGACACCGGGTATCCTTTTAATTGCATCTACCCGTTTACCAGGCATGAACTTTGCAATTCCACAGCCCTCTCCAGCTTCTGTTCTAGCCATAGCCACTAGTCTTCATTTGCTGTCTCAGTAGGTACAAACTAGAATCAAAGATATTAGGTAAAGTAATTGCCATACTTAGTGTCTCGAATTCTCTCAGATTTAAAAGAATTATAAAGGAAACAAACGCTGGTGGCAGTTGACCTACTTTAACTCTCTGGTATCACTCTGGAGCTACTTAAAATAGAAGTCACATGGAACACATGGGAGGAGATTCATAAAGTACATGCTATATATGGCACATATAAAATAATTACAACTTAATAGCAATCTTTTGAACAATTTTTAAATTTGAGAGCTATTTTAATTGCATGGTAGACTAGAACTAATGTAGGTTAAAGCAAACTTTTTTAAAGAATTTTTTAATGTTTAATTTTGAGAGAGAGGGGGAGAGAGTGTGTGAACAGGGGAGGGGCAGAGAGAGAGGGAGACGCAATCTGAAGTAAGCTTCAGACTCTGAGTTCTGAGCTGTCAGCACGCAGCCTGATGCCGGGCTTGAACTCAAGAACTGTGAGATCATGATCTGAGATGAAGTCGAACACAACTGACTGAGGCACCCAGGTGCCCCTGTTGAAGCAAATTTAAGGTGCCTTTTCATTTTTTTTTTTTTAATCACAACCCTGCCTCCTTCCTAGTGTCCTCCCAAATAAGGGCCCTTGCCGTCCCTTGTTGCCATGCAGACCTTCTTTTCGTTCATGCTTCTGATCCCTTCTCTCTCAAATTAAGTTTTCCCCCCTCTCTGGACCTAATTTTTCATACACTCTCAGAAATAAAGAATTTGATGAATTATTTTCACCAGAGTGGCTAATTTTTCTTTCCCTCCCAGAAGAACTTAAGATTTTTAATAGCAAAAGCAGGTTAGTGCTAGATAGTAATTTACATTCATTATCATTTAAATACGGGGAGTAGAATAAGGGCCTATAAATTAACAACACGCCCATTGATACAGCAGAACCAGGAGTTTGGCCACAGAGATACTTACCTTCCAAAGTCTGCATTTTCCCTGTTCTCATCAGTGTTCAAACATTTTTGCTTGAAAACCTAATTTTCAAAACTTACGCATCCTTCACAAAGTTGTAAATTGACATTTAAATGTTTTCATTTTAATAGCTGCAAAGGTCAAATTTTCCAGCATACTACGAATACTGATACTTATAAATACCACCTTTTAAGTGAATCCAATGAAACCCGAATATAACATTTCCATCCATTTTTAAACATATGAGCAAGCCCTTCTTTAACATTTAGAAAATTTACACCTTTCTCTCTTCTCCAGGAACTTGTATTTCCATTCCATTTTCTCCATATTTTCATCTTAATACACATTGTTTGAAAGTCATATTTATCACCACATATATATCTTTAAACAAAAATAAGTATACAGTTTAAAATTTCATTTATTTTCCTCTGACCATAAGTTCTAATTGGTAAATTTTTTTCTTTTGGATTTATTATAAATACTAATACAGAATTGAAGACAACATATCTGCACATTTCGGTAATTACTAAAGATAGTAAATTAGATAGTAACTAGTTATTAGTTAAGGTAATAGTAGCTACTGTAACAGGTAAACATCAAATTCTTGATGGCTTAATACAGAAGACTATAGCTTGATAATAGGGAGTCCCAAAAGGGACGAGGCGGTGATTCAGGTACTCAGGTTCCTCCCATCTTGGGGCTCTGCTGTCTTCAACACGTGACTTCCACATGGCCCAGAAAGGAAAAACTGAGCGTGGAGATGGCATGCTCTTGTGGGCAGGTTCGGAAGTGGTGCCCCTTAGCTCTCTACCTTTCCAAACCCAGAACCAGAAATACTGGCAAATCTAAGACAGTAGGAAGATGGGCTTGCAGTCTAGCAGTGCGCACCAGGGAAAGGAGAAATGGATTAAACAGCTTGACAATGTCTGCTACAAGTTTACTGGAAATGCGTATCTTGAGAAGAATCATGATCCAACTTTTTAATGAAATCTAATTAAAGAGAATATTGAAAACATTTTTTTAATGTTTATTTTTGAGAGAGAGAAAAAGAGCGAGCATGAGCGGGGGAGGGGCAGAGAGAGAGGGGGGAGACACAGGATCCAAAGCAGGCTCCAGGCTCTGAGCTGTCAGAGAGAGCCCCATGTGAAGCTCAAACTCCCGAACCGAGATATCATGACCTGAGCCCAAGTGGGACGCTTAACTGACTGAGCCACCCAGGCGCCCGAAAGAGAATGTTTTAATATGCTAGGAATAAATTTCTCTGGCAGCTACTTTTAAAATAAAATTTCTTGTAAATTGGAGGTAGAAAATTTTAAACATTTTATCAGATGAAATGAGGACAATAATTGTATTCTGTATGACTTGATAAAAACATTCTTTCATTGAACAACACACTGAACACCAAGCAAAACAAACAGAGTCTTACTTTTTTTTTTTTTTTTTTTGACACAGAGAGAGCACGCACACACGTGAGGAGCAGAGGGAGAGAGAGAGAGACTCTTAAGCAGTCTCCATGCTCAGCACGGAGCCTGACGTGAGGCTCAATCCAAGACCCTGGGATCATGACCTGACTCGAAATGAAGAGTCGGATGCTCAACAGACCGAGTCACCCAGGCTTACTGTTAAAAATATTTTTAGGGGCGCCTGGTGGCTCAGTTGGTTGAGCGTCTGACTTTGGCTCAGGTCATGACCTCATAGTCTGTGTGTTCGAGCCCTGCATCGGGCTCCGTGCTGACAGCTCCTGCTTCAGATTCTGTGTATCCCTCTCTCTCTCTGCCCCTCTCCTGCTCATGCTTTGTCTCTCCTGCTCTCAAAAATAAATGAAAAACATAAAAAAATATATTTTTAAAGAAAAATTCAGCTAATCTTGAATTTATGACAGCTCAATTAATCATTAAAGAAGGTTTCACCTTTGTGTGGCCCATACTGGCTTTCACATGGAGAGTAATACTTGGGATAGGTAAGGACAATGCCTTTTCTTATAAAGTGGGAGAGAGACTATTAGGAACTCAAGCATATTAGCAGATAAATCAGTTTTACAAAAGAGTACTTATGGAAGTTGAGAATCTGGAAATTTATTCCTTTAAAGTGATTTATGTCTATGTAAACTCCTCTGAAAGTATTAACCCCAATTTAAGCACTACTGCATTACACCATACTGCCTTGACAACTCAAGGAAGTTTCCAAAGGTGTTTTTGACAAACTTGGGAGACATTTTGATGCCTCCCTTGGTCTTTAGATTATATACTCTGGTTCATGCAAAAGGAAGTGAGAGGCAGTGAGTGGCAGTAGGGAGGTCCCTGGAGTGTCACTGAGCCTGGGAGAGGCCATGGGTCATGGACAGGCAGATTCTGATATCCTGCTCAGAGACTGGATATTTACGATGAGGCAAAAGTAATACAGTGGTGATGCTGGAAAAACATAATGAGCAAAATTATTAATAAATAAGAGGAGAGAACTAAAAGCGAGACATTACAATATTTCATATCCATGACCTGGTGGCCACTTCATGGCATTCATACTCTTGTCAGTTGTTCCGAGTCAGTAGGAACAGCGGCATCTAAGCACCCTACTACTGGCCCTGCTGAAGTAAGTGAGCCACTACAAGGACAGAAAAGTGCTCATAACTTTATGACCCGAGGACAACAAACTAATGATAAAGAATCTGACTTTTCCTCACTAAAATGTTTTGAGATTAGTTTCACATGAAGATTGAAAATACCCATAGCCTGCTGAAGAAAATATCTTTACAATCTTAAAGATAACTTGCCCAGGGCTCAGGCCTAATAATAGCTAGTATTTACTAAGTACTTGAACAGATAATATGTTAAATGCTTTACATTTAATCTTTATAACACTACAAAGTAAGTGCAATTTTGTAGATGAAGGACTGAACTTAGGGGATCCAGGATTCAATTCATGTTTCTAACAAATTAAGTTGTCTCTAGAACAGTGGCTACTATACATATTCGGGATCACAAATCTTGGTAGGAATCTGATCAAAACTATGGATTTTCTCCCCAAAAGAACTTGTAAATATATAAAATTCTACATACTAAATTTTGGGGTCTCACAGATCCTCCCTCACAAAGCCCTTCTTATAAAAGGCAGTCTCCTCTGTTATACTGGCATTGAACTGGAAACCAGAATATTTTAACATTAAACACTGCAGTACTATGATTATGTTCATGTTGTAATAAGGTCTAATGTTCCTAAAACATGCTAGGAAAGGTATTCAATTTTGTAGACCTGGAATACTACCTGGAAAAAAAAAATTAAAACAACAAAGAGTGCATTCTGTTTTTTTTTACTAAAGCAAATAAATATTTTACAATATTGGTAGAAACCATCCTATTAACCAAATCATGTCTTAATTGGCCAAGTTAAAAAAAAGACTCATTGGCTACTCTATGACCCAGCAATAGCACTGCTAGGAATCTACCCAAGAGACACAGAAATGCTGATGCATAGGGGCATGTGTACCCCAATGTTCATAGCAGCACTTTCGACAATAGCCAAATCATGGAAAGAGACCAAGTGCCCATCAACTGACGAATGGATAAAGAAGATGTGGTACATATATACAATGGACGACTACGTGGCAATGAGAAAAAATGAAATCTGGCCATGTGTAGCCACATGGATGGAACCGGAGGGTATGATGTTAAGTGAAATAAGTCAGTCAGAAAAAGGCAGATACCATATGTTTCCACGAATAGGTGGACTTTGTGAGACTAAGCAAAAACCAGGGGGAGGGGAAGAGGGGAAAGGAAAAAAAGACACAGAGAGGGAGGGAGATAAAACATAAGAGACCCTCAAAGACTAAGAACAAACTGAGGGTGAGGGGGGTGAGGGAGGGGGGAGAGGGGGTGACGGGCATTAAAGAGGGCACATGTTGGGATGAACACTGGGTGTTATATGTAAACCAATTTGAAAATAACCTATTATAAAAAAAAAGACTCATTGTATAGAATTAGGAAAATTGGTAAAGTATAAAGCCAGATGTGCTTCCTTTTAATTAATTGTGTGGCATATTTCCTTCAAGCTTTTTTGAGACTACCATACCATTATTTATGAACACTCTAGTATTGTTTGTTACTTGACAATTAGACAAAATTTATAATCATGTTCTGGATAAAATGTTCAGTTTAGTTTTTATTTACCATACCTAATTCTGGAAGACATTTAAACACATAATGCTATTGTTCCCTAATTATGATTTTCCCCCAAAAGAGGTACCATATAGCACTCAATGTACTAAATTAAATGCTCTACTACACCATTCTTTACTGCAGAGGATGTCCATGATACAAAAACTTAACAGTCTTAACCAGGAGACTCAACGCTCGATTTCATAATAGTTAAGAATCATTGCAGTTCAGTTTTAGAGTCGGTGTCCATGTGTTTCAATATTTCAAACTGTTAAAGAACAGTCTGGTGAAGATGAAGAGCTCAGGGTCTAGAGCTAGACTACTTGAGCTCAAATTCTTGCTCTGCCATTCAACTAGCTGTGTGATAACAATTTGTTTTAATTATAAAAGTAACAGCTAATTTTAAGTTTCTCATATTTCAGGCAGATCCATTCACTAACCTGCTGTGTGATTTAACTGCATAGCTTAGCTTAGCCACACGTTTAAACAGATGTATCTTACAATTTTCTTGCTTGCTTGTATCTTGAGAGTTAATCACAAATAATGCTAATGAAGTACTTCAAATTTTAAAGTAAATGGGCAAAAAAACCAAAGCAATAGTATTTTTATCTTTAACCATACAAATCAAAGCTGCTACTATATTTATTTACTAATAACTTAAGCACAGTTTGGCATTGCCCTAACAAGGTAATCATGAGTTATTGAGACACGTATGACTATTAGGAATGTAAGAGTAATTGATTTGATTATATGTCACCACAAGATGGAGTGAGAGTTCTCCAACATACACACACACACACACACACACACACACACACACACACACTCCTGTCAAAGGACTATAGATCTGACTTATTCCATTCTGCCATCTAGTGGTGATATAATTAGGTATTACTCTGTATTGGATCAGTTCCCTATACAAGAATAAAATAAAAATAAGCAGTTTGATAAGAACTAAAAAATTAACTGAAAAACAAGATTAAGGCACAGAAAGGAAAGTGGTAAAATTGTTTAGTATAATAGCAAGGAGAAGTATGTTGGGAGAAAGTTAAGGAGAGAATGGCAGGGTGGAGTCCTAAACTAGCAAAACAAGTTTAAAGCATAAACCTATTTTAAAACTAAAATATCGATTTTAAAACATAACTTTCTTCCTTATAACTACTTTTAGTACAAAAATTCTAAATATGCCCCAACTATTTCTTAAAATAAAAATAAGTAGTTTGGATTTAAATATTTTAACGTTGGCTTTTTACTTATAAAATTGAAAACTGCAAAATCCTATTGAATCATCTAAAGTCTCTAGGGACTTATATAAATTTTGGGTAGGGCTGTTTAGATTTATAGTCAATAATGTTTCTGTTTTCAGTGACTAACAAAGCTTTTATTGCTTGAGTTTTAGATTTAAAATTTGAGTAATTTTTTAAAAAATTTTACCAAAAAAATATGCATACCGTGTTAAATATACGGAAACAAAAATTAGAAAGCAAAAGGTTAATGTTCTTGATAAGAATAAAAGCTCTATAAAATCAAAGCAACAGTATTTTTATCTTTAACCATACAAATCAATGCTGTTACTGTAATTATTTACTAATAACTTAAGCAGTTAGGCATTGCCCTAACAAGGTAATCATATAAATCAATCAGAAAAAGATAATCACAAAAAGACACAAAGGATATGATCAAGTCATCTACAAATAATATAGTTAATAAACAATAAAAACTATCACTCATTGATATAGTCTCATTAATATAATCACATTAAAATGATACTTTTATTTCTCAATCTATCAAAGAGAAAGATTTATAATAACCAGTGTTGGTGAGTATGTAGGAAAGCAGATGCTGTTGGTAAAACATAAACCGTGCAACCATTCTAGAGTGTTTTAGAATAAGAACACATTTCTACTTAGAATTTCAACTCCTAGGAATTTATCCTAGTAATACAGGTGTCCCCTGCCATCTGAGTAGAGCATTCTTAAGAAATCTTTCATAAACTGAAATGGCGTAAAGAGCGGTTATCCCTCACTTTCCTCGAGTTCTCGTTAGGCCACTTTACTTCTACAAAAGACCTACCTTCGTATCTGTTTTTGAGAACTGAAAAAATCCAAAGAGGATTTTCACTTTTACGAGAAAAGCCACTACTGTACTAAGATAGATCTTTCAGACAAGTGAAGCGGCATAATGTGAATGTCCCTGCAACTCCAATTCGATATAGACACTAAGACTTATCTGCAGGAATATTACTATATTGTTGCTTATAGCAGCTCAAACCTGACCACATGCTAACGTTCAGCAAGAGGAGACCAGCTAAACATAAAGTATGTTGCAAGGTGAAGTACATGAAGTACATGCTAGAATATTACGTAACTTGTAACTTGTCCTAGTGTAGAAATATTAATGACATCAGGAAATGCTCACCTCTAATAGGTGAAAAAAGCAGGTTATACACTACATGTATAGCATGATACCAGTTTTGTTTTTTCTTTTTTTTTTAAAGGTACTTTATTTTCTTCTTTGTGCCTTTCTAAATTTCCCAATTACATGTATTACTTTTAAAATCAAAATAAAAATTTTCTAATTTATTACACATCACAAAACTCTTGATTACTATTTTCATATAAAATATACAATTTTCCAATCAAATTTACACTCGCATATGGTGAGTAGAAATAATCTTAAATACAGGTTTCAGATGTGTGCTCAGCACAAAAAGCATACTGAAAAAACTTTTTAGATCATTTCAAGAGATCTTAAAGCTAATAAGTATGATTTGGAAATTTCTCAGTGAAAAGCCAGAACTACATATCCATTTAAGAAAACATTTAGAAATTTATTATTCTAAACCCCTTATTTGTTTTGTGTCCTCTTTCCAACATCTCTAAGTAAGTATATTTTCTGGATATTTGAATTTGACCATTTCTTAAAATTAACACATCAAAATAACTCCCAAATATTGTATATAAAGCTGCAGATTATCATTTATGCATGGGTGAAACTAATGAAAATCTCGTCTACTAATGAATAGCCCATTCATCCAAAGATTGTATGTTTTTCAATGTTCATTCTATAAAAACAAAACATCAAAAAGAAAATAATAATTTAGTGTATTAAACTAGCTGCTCCTCCAAGAAAATATATGTGGTAAATAAAAATGGATACAGGGGTATAACTGAAATTTCATTCACAAAATAGAATAATTTTCTACTAGGAAAATTTGAATATCATAGCTTTTCCACTATATTCTAACAAAATAATTAAAAATCAATTCAAATAATTTAGAATAAGAGCTTTATTTTTTTAATTCCCACAAAACTGAAACTATCATTTACATCAGTTGCAAGAGCAATAAAAATTAGAAATCAATTTGCTATAACTCTTGAAAACATGAGCATAAAACAAAACTAAAAGAAACAGAAAAAAACTAAGTACTCTTTTTAAATTGAAGATAATTTGACTGCTTGTGATATACTCACCTGCAGATGTACAAACAGCAGATGCATTCAAAACAGTGCAAGGTTTAATTGATTTAGGACAGTATTCCAACCAATCCCAACCCAGTTTTCAATTACTTGTGCAGGCTTATACAGAGTCACAAAAAGCAAATCTCTTCTAATATGTAACCAGCTGATGCCAGTTCAGAACACTCCACACAAGCACAACAATAACTATAGGAATCATGAGGTATGACTAGGGGGGAAAGCAAACCCAGCATCCAAAGTGCACATACTTCATATGTCAATTTAACTGCAATATAGTTGTACTTTGGTAAAAAAAAGAAAAAAAAAGTTTCCTTAAACTATACATCAAAAAGAAAAGCAAATGTATCATTTCATATTCTTTTTCTGAATTTAAAAAATATATACGTAATCTTCCTTTGTTTCTGATAAGTTCAAATATGAATTGATAACGGGGTAAGTGGATTCTTTAGGAAAGCTCTATAGAAGAGATGAATACAACATACTATATCTTCTTTAAGAAGTATGAGCTGAAATGTTAGGCATTCCTGTATTGTTTTTGTACATGTTTAAGGAATGCTGTTCTTGTAAACAATTGCTTTGAAAAAGAAATACTGAGACCAAAATACATTACTGAAGGATCTCTATAAAAGGTCACCAAAACTATCTTTGCTCATGACATCAGGGAAAATGTTTTTAGAATTTATCTTGTTAGAAAAAAATGCTACCACTTTTCTTCCCTTTTCTTTTTTGTGATTATCACAATTAAACATCAGAAGATTTTTCCCAAATAAATACTGATGTAAAAGTTAATTTCAAGGGCAAACAACTTTCATAAGAGTCTATTTCTCAGGCATTTCACCATTTGTTGAAACTGAGGCAGCACTTTTCTGGTGTGAATTGTCACTGGACTCCTGTGAAGTATTCCTTCTAGGAGAGTTTATTGGGACCTAAAGCTGATGAGCAGATGTAGGCTTAGCAGCATTTGGTAGCTTTGTAGAGGAATTAGATGGAAGTCTATGACGACTACTGTCCTCACCAGAAGTAGATGAATGTCTTTTTCTTCCAAATTCCTCACTAATAGGGGGCTGCAAATTATGAAAGACAATAGAGTGACAATTTTACTATTTTTCCTCCCTTCAAAATCTAAGGCCAGACTTTTTCAAGAAGGAAACTATGTCGGCACTTCAGTAGATTTTATTAGCATAACAAAAACTTAACAGCAATTTAAGGTATTACATTTCTTCCTCAACTAAATCAGCCTCTTCGTATTTGTTCAGTCTTTCACTCAGCACATGTTTATCAAGATTCTCATATGTTTTGGGGCTTGAACTACACTGCAGGACATAAATATAAGGCTGGGTCCCTGCTTCGAAGAAAATGTTTCAAAAGAGGCTATTTTTCTGCTTTATTCAACTTCTGTCAACTCCAGTCCCTTTCAACCTTAAACACCTATCCTAGGCTTGTCTGAATGATAATGTTTAATAGATAAAAGACAGCAGCAGGGGGTAAAGAGACACCCAAGTTAAATAATCTTTAGCAAGTTTTAAAGTTTATCTAGGGTTTCTAGGCTAAGGAGACTGGAAAGTATTATTGATGTACTAATTTTAAACATTTTCAAACATAAATATCCATAGAGCTCCCAAATCCCCTCAGACTGCAAGCAAGGAGAGGGTAGGCAGTGAAAATGTATCCTATATTAAAAAAAAAAATCGGCTTTTATGGCTTTTCCAATTACAAAGATTTGGGAGCCCAGAACTATACACCACCAGACTAATATTTTCATTTGTAGACATGTTAAGACCATAACCTCCTCTCCAATCTTCAATTGTATTTAAAAGCAGAAGCCTGAGTTCTTAGTTCCTGTTCAGATAGGCCAAAAGTCACTATTACAGAGCAATGATGTCTTTGTGAAAGAACTGGCTAGGCCACTCTAAAACACGTTAATTCCAGAGACAGGCACTTCTATTAATGTCATCTCTAGGTCATCAAACCTATTTACACAAAATGTAAGACAAACAAGTTACAATACTAAGCAGAAATGGACCCAGCATTCCTTCCACCTCTTTCTTTTCTGTTCTTTTGATTCTTCTCTCCTTATTTCTCTTTTTCCTCCTTTTCCTTTGTCTTATTTCATCCCATTCTTTTTTGCAATACTTTCCTTGTCCTCTTGAAATTAAATTGTTTAAAGCTTTCTTTCCTGTCTCTACACATGTATGTAACATTCTTGTCCTAACTTTATTGTGTGGGGAAACCTAAATCCATGTTACATTAGCACATATTACAAAAACTATAGGATAAAGTACATATAAAGTGAAATGTTTTCAAACTGGTATGAGAAATTAGTAACATACCCACATAAAAGTTAATAAATCTATAAAATGTTTAATTATAGGGGTTTATTAAAATTAAAGTGAACTGACAACTGGACTGTGGTTATGTAAGATGTTAATATTTGGGAAATCTGGGTAAACAGAGTATATTTGAATTCTCTGTACTATTTTTGCACCTTTTTTAAAGTTTGATTTCAAAACTATAAAATTAAAATTGTGAAATAAAAAGTTAAAATAAAAATTGTAAAATCAAAGAAAGTCACTGATAGCTCAAAATCTAAAGGTAATAAAAAGACTACAGAAGAAAGGACTTAAAACTTACATCAATGCGGAAGTCTTCTAACCTCTTAAAGCTACAGAGGTATTCCTGAAGTTTTGGGTCAATAGACTGCGTCTTAGATTGAGAATATTTTAGATAGGCCCAAAACTTTTCTAATCCATACAGCTGACCTAATAACAAAGAAAAGTATACATGTTAAATTATATAGAATTTTAAAAATTATTCACATTGAACATGATCCTATCAGCATCATTTATCTTCCGGCGAACACTTTGTCTAGTTCTTGAGAGAATAAGACGTTGTAATAATAATGGCAGCTAATATTTAGTAAGCATCCACTATGTAACAGTTATTATTTAAATGGTTTTTATATATTAAACTAATTCGAACCATATACAACCCTGTAATATAAGTACTTATCTATATTACTGATGAGTAAACTGAGGCTAACAAAGTTAAGTAACTTAACCAAGGTCACACAGCTACTAAGTACTGGAAATGGGATTGAGACCTACGATCTAGTCCAAAATCTGCACCATTACCCACTGTACTATTCCATCTTTCCAAGCATACCTACTGATGTTACAACGAATTTTCAAGTAATGGAACATCAGTGAGTATCATTTTCATGTTTGCCAAGGGAAAAATGGCAAAATACTACTTCATAATAGAAACACATGGGTGTGGTTATTTTCTAACACCTCACAGGAATGACCTTCTTACTATATATGGTACTCCATCCATCCTTCATCAAGAACCATAATAGTGGCCTGAAGGTCTTAAATGGCCTACTCCGAAAAAAAGTTATGAACTCTTCCTATTTATTGACTCAGGTTTACAATTTCTAAATAGAATAAGATTATTGGGATTTTTTGTTTTGTTTTGTTTTACCAGATTCGTAGTCTTTTTTGGTTTCTTCTTGGAAATCCTTAAAAATTTCTTGTCTGAATTTTTTTTCTAGTCCATAACTATAAAACCTGAACAGACATTCTAATCCATACCTGCAGAAAGGAATAAATGGTTTACAATAAAAATTATGCTATGATAATGCAAAGATTTCATACTTAGCAGCACTGATACAAGCAAACATGGCACAAATAACCCCAAGCAAAAAAATAAAGGCTTAAATGTATATAATTTTTAATATGAAGGTTTTTTTAGCTGAAATGGTCAATCAGTAATCCATGGATGGCTTTGCTATTTTTGTTCACTCATCCAACGCACCTCATGGAACTATACTGGGAACCTGCAGAATGAGAGGCAGCCTGTGGACAACCAGAGTATGGCTCCTTTGGACAGAGGATCTCTCCTTGATATTTCTGAAGAATTGGTCAAAAAATTCAGTGACATTAAGAAGTTTTTAGATTTTTCCCAAACCAAGGTTTGTAATGGTGGGTTTGTGCATGGTTTTAAATACTCTTGAACATAATCTTTACTGAAGAGAGATAAAGACTAAACTCTTGTGCCCTAGACCCTATGTGTAGTTCAACTATAAATGACAAACCTAATTAAATGGCTCCTAATAGATCTTCCCTACTTTAGTTATAAAGTACATTTCAGAAAAGATATTTTGCTAAAATAATTGTAATCACTTCATAAATCAGAAAGCAAATTTCCTTGTTTTCTTCTAAAACTACCTAGAAGACCCAGACAAATTTTGGACAGTGGATCTGCAAACTACATGAGTTCAAACTTTAATTAATGGTGATGAGCAGAACCCAAGGAGCATGTCTAGCTTACTCAACTAAAACAAGTCACAATTAATAGATTTCTAGTTAGAATCCTTAAGTAATTCTGGGTGCCTTAGTGGAATAAATACTACAATTTCTTCATTACTGGTAACATAATTTTGCCTGGCTTTTATTCACAAAAAGAGGTGTGTGTATATGTGTGTGTGTGTGTGTGTGTGTGTGTCTTTTGTGACCAGTTTATTTACAAGATGGAAAGTGGTGGTCTGTCCAGAAGAATAAATAGGTTTCTTGGCAAGCCACCAACAGAAATGTAGGACTACCAACTATACCCACACACTGACCTGAGCCCCTTGTTTTGGTAGCCATAAGTGATACTAATCTTTGAGCTTGTATGACTGAACCCTAAGGGGACTAAGGACTAAAGAACCACCAGCTCAGAAATGACAAACATGCCTTGATACTCCTCTTATATTGATATAAATTTATATATTTATATGTAAATATAAATCATTGATATCTCAAACTTGGCTATATATAAGAATCATCTGAAGATCTTTTAAAAATACTGATGCCAAAGCTTTGCTCCAAACCAATGAAATCCGAATCTTTGGCAGTGAAGCCTATACTTCTGTCTTTTCTTTTCTTCTTCTTGTTTTTTTCTTTCTTTCTTTCTTGAAAGCAAAATTGAGGACTTTTTGGATTTTATCAAGTAAATGACATTCTATAAGAATTTTAGAATTCTTAGAGGTTACTGATAAAGGCCAATAGACTACTACAAAATTTAGGTTTTTAGTCTTATTTTTTAGCAAATCAATTCCAAAGACCAAAAGTATGACATTTTTTTTTCAAAAGTTTAATATTAATAACAATCCAACTATGCAGCATAACTGCAGGAGTGAAAGTAGGGGCAAATGGCCAGCCTCTCAGTTGCCATTTATTCACTTACCCCTCATGGTGAGATAGCTTGGATGAGTGAAAAATATAAAGAATGAGAAGCAGAAAGAAGTATATTTGAATTCTAGGCCTGTAATTACATCCCTGGAAATGGGGATAACAATATCCTACTCTTCAAGAATAGATGACATATTTATAAAGCACTTAGACCAGAGATGGAACAGTGAAGATAATAAAGGTTATTTCTCTCCTTCCTTCTTAAAACTATCCTACTGCTGAATATAGTCAATAGATAGATTCAGTACTGGTCTTCTAATAACAATAACAATTTATTGAGCACTTACTGTGTATCAGGTAATATGTTAAGACCTTTACATGTTCTGTTTTCTTTAATCTTCACAACCCTTTGAGGGTATCTACCACAGTTTCCCCTACTTTATAGATAAAGAAGTAAAGCTTATTTTGATTAATAACTTGCCAACTCACAGTGAGCTAATAGGCTGGGATTCAAATTTAGGCCTGATTTCAAAGCCTTCAGATGCTTAACAACTGTGCTACATACTTCCTAAGGAACAGCTAATCCAGGTTAGTCATGAACATTGCAAAAACAGACCCAAATTATGTGTTAAAAAGCTACTAGAAGCATACAGACTAATATAGGAACACAGAAGAATTCCCAAACTTGGATAGGCATGGGCATATCAGAAAGTTATTGAAAAGTCCTGAAGAACAAACAGAAATTGTTTGCAGGAACAGCAAAAGACACTGTGATTAATTATAACAGTGACTTTCAAACTTTTTATTTTAGAGAGAGTATAAGCGGGGGATGGGACAGAGGGAGAGAAAGAGAGAATCTTAAGCAAGAATCCCAAGACCCTGGGATCATGACCTGAACCAAAAGCAAGAGTTGGATGGTCAATCGACTGAGCCACCTAGGTGCCCCTCAAATTTTTCTAAATCCAACAGTAAGAAAAATATTTTATCTGGTGACACAATACTCACATATACATATATATATTATATATATATATGTTACATATATACACATACATATGTATATGTATACATAAAAGCATTCATAAGTTTTGCAAACAATTCTAAATTTGTATGTATGTATAAATGGTAAAAAAAATTTAACCTTACTCTGTTCAGTGCAATCTGACGTTTTTCAAACTACTAAATTGATTTCATGACCCATTAATGAGAACAAACCATGGTTTGAATAACAGCAAAATGTTTTGTTGTCAACGTATTTGAATAACATCAAAATCAGAAATGGCAAATTTTGCCTTTTGTGCCAAATCTGGTAAATTGGCAGTAGTTCTTAAAACTGTGATAATAAAGACTATAAATCTGAATTCAAGAACATTATTAAATAGTTCTGGGATTGATTAGAGATGTCAGGAATAGAAGAGAGAGAAATAAAGGTACTCATACTATGTATCTGTCATTCCTAATTAAGATAAAGATTCTGGATGAAAATTAAAATCTATTTTTCCACAAGTCAGGGCAAATGTAATTTTTTTCCAGAAAAATCTATTTGCAACATTTTGTATTCCTCTCAAAGATCACAACATCTGGTTAAAAATATATTCTTATTTTAGATTTACAAGTAGAATCCATTTTTAGAACTTGAACAATGGTAAATTTAAGTAAATATTGAGTGTAAAGTTATCTTTTTTTCTTCTTTCCATCTCTTCTTCCTTTCTTCCCCTTTCCAGGAATAAATTGCTTGCATGAGTCTGCTTCATGTTCTTTCTGATCCTTTTAGTCTGTGGTCCCGACTCTGCCCTATAGGAATGCTCAAAACTTATCCTGAACATTTATCAAGAAAGCAAGGTCTACCCTGGATGAAAAGAGTGAGTTAGCAAAGCAGAGGGAGGATGAAGAGATAAGCAGAATAGGCAGAGGTAAGAACATGCATAGCCATCTTGAGGCAAGAACTTGGGTCATTCAGAGAACATGTTCAGGACTACTGTTGCCTAGAGGACTAGAGCACTAGTAGGAAAAAATGAGATTTGACAGATGAGTGTGGACATATCATGAGAGGCCTTATTTTTTCTTGGCTCAAGGCATCTTAACAACTAATTTGGCTCTAAGTATTTATCAATTCGATGATGTATGTGTACATGCAAGGAAAGTCTCTAATGGCTCTTTCAAATTTCATTTGGCCTTTGCTCCAACCCCTAAGATGGTTCCAAATGATCCTACCTCCTGGTATTCACAACCTTGGGTAATTTCCTCCTACCAGGGATGGTACCAAGGTTGGCCTGTGTACCACAATACAATGTGGCAGAAGTGATGGTATGTCACTTTCAAGCATAGGTTATACAAGACACCAAGGCTTCCATCTTAGAAACTCTCCACCTTTCTTAGATCATTTGCTCTGAAGTCATGTCGTTAAATGCCCAGTGGTAGGCCTATGAGGTGAAGAACTGAAGCTTCAGCCATGTGAATAAGCTTGAAGAGGATCCTCCAGCTTGAGTCAAGTCTTTAGAGACTGCAGCCGGGTCTGACACCTTGACTGCACATGAGACATTTAAGTCTGAACCACCCAGCTAAGTTGTTCCTAGAGTCTTGACCCTTAGAAACTGTAAACTAATACATGTTTATTGTTTTAATCTTCTGAGTTTTGGGGTAATCTGCTGTGCAGCAATAGGAAACTAATACAGCCCTGTCCGCAGCTGTGTTGTTCTACTTTCACAGTTCAAGACTGGGCTACTTTAACCACCTTTAAAATTGTTTTGAAAACTCCCTTCATTTAGAAAATGTGAGAAAATATTTGACCTGTAATTTTCTCTTGCATCTTCCCAAGCAAGTTGTCTAAATTCCTCATACATTTTTTTGTTGAAGTGATCTCTGAGGAAAAAGGACCAAAAACGAAAGAGGGTATTCATTTCTTGGGACTGGCCAATTCCCAAGCGTTTTCTCTCTGGAAAAAAGTTAAAATAATAAAATATTTTTTTGTTAAAGATACTTATTAAAGTCAAAACAGCAGACATTTTATATAACTTAAAATAAGGAAAACTAAAACATATTAAACTCCAAATATATTTGGCTTTCTTCTAAATAAGGGACAAATATTAATCCATTTTCTAACTCATCGTCAAATTTAAGAATCTGCCAATAGTAACAAGAATATACTAAACTTCATTTCCTAATGTATATAAGCCACAAAATACATGAATAAAAATACATATAAACACATTTACTTAAGGTATTTATAAAAAGAGAATATCTTAACCTGATATTAAATGTTATAATTTTAATATTTTAATTTAAAATATAGCTACTTTAAAGACAAGCATCTTACCACTTAGGCATCTTCGACGATACTTGTGGTACACTTGTTGGGTAAAGCCATTTTCCTTCAAAAGTTCATGAGAAGGGTGCTGGAACTTTGGGAATGAATGAGGAGTACATCCATAACTTCCTACTAGTGGTGCCCCTTCTGAAGGTGAGGCATTTGAACTGCTGTTTGAGGAGGGGGGAAAAAAGCCTTCAAACTGAAATATCAAGAACCAAGTGTTTAAAACAATTTGTGCTATTTGTTTGTTATTGAGTCTGAACAGTGGAAAAGACATTAGTCCCTAAAACTAAATTAAGACATAAAGATATATATTTGAATTGCTATTTTTGTTCAACACATAGGTATATGCAGAAGTCGATAAAGAACATGGTTATAAATTTTCAAACTAAAGCAGTAAGTAGAAGCACATAAGTGAATAACTAGCTTATTCCTATTTCAGATCCAGTATTTAGTTTAGTTTCTTATGGTAATAGAGAAAATTTTAATTTTCACGAGTAATTAGGTAAATGATATAAATTGGATAAGTGGAAATGAAGAATAAAATCTGGCACAAAGGTAATAATTTTATGAATCCAAAGACATAACTGCAATTCTGTATATCAATTCCACTTCTGAAATCTCACCTAAATCTGCTTTTTCCTCTTCATCTGCACTCCATGATTCAGATATAGGCTTTCTTCCCCTTCCACTCAAACTAACTGGTTTCCCTCCTCTATCCTACCACCAAAGTGATCTTCCTGTGTTTTGTTTTATTTATTTTTTTCAAAGTGATCTTCTCAAGATGCTGATATAAATCATTGGTTTTCAATGTGTAGCCTGAGAATGCTTGAAGAGCTTCCCAAGAACCCTTCAGAAAGTCTGCCACTTAAAACTATTTTCATAATAACACTAAGGTATTGTTTGCCCTTTTCACTGTGTCCACATGTGCACTGATAGTACTAAAGCAACGGTGAATAAAATTGCTAATGCAAATTGAGGCAGAGGAACCAAACTTTACATATTACTGATTGTAAGTTTCAAAAAGTACCACTTTCAACTTAAGGAATCCTTGATGAAGCAAAAAAAAAATTAATTTTATGAAATCTCAACCCTTGAGTACCTGTCTTATTGCATGGGACAAAAGCTTTAGTTTTGCAAAATGAAAAAGTTCTGGAAATGTTTCACAACAATGTGAATGTACTTAACACTACTGAACTATACACTTAAAAATAGTTAAAATGGTAAGTTCTTTGTTATGTGATTTTCAATCACAATTTTAAAAAGTGGGATGGAAGCATAAAGCACTTTTGCAGCAATATCAAAGTACAGTGGCTATTTTTATGGACTGAATGTTGAATTTCTAGCCCCTAATAAGATGGTATTAGGAGGTAATTAAGTCATGAGGGTAGAGTTGATGAGTGGGTTAAGTGCCCTTATAAAAACAAATGTGGGACAGCTAGCTTCCACTCTCTGTTTGCTATTGAGGATACAAGAAGATAGCCATCTGCAAAGAAGGTTCTCAGCAGATACCAGACCCATTGATACCCGGATCCTGGAACTGTGAGAAATAAATGTTTAAGTCCATAGCATGTTTGTTATAGCAGCTCAAACTAAAACAGTCGTCAAAGCACTTGTGTGATAAAGTTGTGAGTTGATCTAGCTGATTTTTCTTGGAACATTAGAAAACAACAAATTATGGATATTCAGACCTCATTTTGTGTCAGACATTTCCTTGAAAATGAACAAAATGAATCTCTAATGTCAAGGAAAACTTGACATGTTCTTATGCAAATGCTGGGATTTTGTCACCATAAGCCTGATAGTTTTCCCTAATACTTAAAAACTTTCCTAATAAAATTAGTGATGGTTTTTTAGGAGTGTGTGTGTGCAGGTCTGTGTGTATGGTAAAATACACATGCTATTTATAATTTTAGCCATTCTTGAGCATGCTTACTATTCATCAGCACTAGCTAGTCACAATGTTATATAACATCACCACTATCTATACCTAAAACTTCTTTGCCATCCCCAACAAAAACTCTATTAAACAATAACTAGCCCTTCTCTCCTCCCTGCAGTCCCCAATAACCTCTATTCTACTTTCTCTACTTAAACTGGACTATTCTGGGTACCTCCAGTGGGATCATACTATATTTACCCTTCTGAGTCTGCCTTATTCAAAAAGCATGTTTTCAAGGTCCATCGATGTTGTTGTTGCATAAATTAAAATTTCCTTCTTTTATACGGTTGAATAATATCCCATTGTATGTATATACCATATTGTGTTTATGCAATCATTTGTTAACGGACACTTGGATTGTTTTAGTCTTTTGGCTATTATGAATAATATTTCTATAAATACGGACATAAAAGTGTTCAACTCCCTGTTTTCAATTCTTTTGGCTATATACCTAGGAGTAAAATAGTTGGGTCATATGGTAATTCTATGTTTTAACGTTTTGAAAAAATGCCGAACTGTTTTCCATAGTGGCTGTAGCATTTTGTATTCCCACAAGCAATGTACAAGGGTTCCAGTTTCTACACATCCTCACACTTATTTTCAGTTAAAAAAATTATACATATCTGTATTAGACAGCTCAGGCTGCCATAACAAGATACCACGGACTGGATGGCTTAAACAACAAAAATTTATGTTGGTAGAGGAGGGACAGTAAAATATCCTCCAGACTGAGAAGGCACTCTGAGACCAAAAAAACGAAGCAAGCCACTCCATACTGTTTACACAGAGTTTTATTCAAGGCAACTTTACTGGCAGGGGGATTGGGTGGACAGACAATCTCAGCAGTATGCAGCCATTTTCCACAAAGTCTAGACCTTAATCCATAGAATTTATAGAATGGGACAGAATCCACAGAATTTATATCATTGTGGTGAGATCAAAGGGTAATTATCTAAAGTGGCACCATGTGTATGCCAGAGGGAACTCTACTAGTTATCTAAAGTGGTGCAATCTATACCCCAGAGGGATAATCAGAATAAGCCTTCCCTCATTCCAGCTAGGAAGGGACCAGAAACACATAGCCCCAGAGGAGGTCATTATGCGGAGAAGAACAAGATGGAAGGCCAAAGAGGGGCTATTATTGTCAGCACTCCCACAAAGTCCAAGATCAAAGTGCCAGTAGCACTGGTTTTTGGTGAGACCTCTCTTCTAAGCCTACTGAGAGCTACCTTCTCAATGTGTCTTCACGTGGCTTTTCCTCTCTGTATATGCATAAAGATATGTATATGTCCTCTTCTTTTAAGAACACCAGTCCTATTAAATTAGGGCTCCATCTTTATGATTTCATTTAACTTTAATGGTCTCCTTAAAGGCTGTAATATCTCCAAATATAGTCACACTGGGGGTTAAGACTTCATATAATTTTAAGTAGACACCATAATAACCATCCTAGTGGGTGTGAAGAGGTATCCCATTGTGGTTTTTGATCTGGCTTTCTCTAACAACTAATGATGTTGAACAGTTTCTCATGGGCTTATTGGCCAATTTGTGTATCTTCTTTGAAGAAATGTCTATTCAAATCCTTTGCCAAAATTTGAATTGAGTTTTTCTTAGTTGTCAAGTTTTTAGAGTTCTTTATATATTCTAAATATTAATACCTTATCAAATACCTGGTTTGCAAATATTTCCTCCTGTTGACGAGGCTGTCATTTGACTCTGGTAGTAACTTTTGATACATAAAAGTTCTTAATTATGATGAAGTATGATTTATTTTTTTCTTTTGTCATCTCTGCTTTGGTATCATACTCAAGAAACCACTGTCAAATCCAGGGACATGAAAATTTTTCCTTATGCTTTCTTCTAACAATTTTACAGTTTTACCTCTTAAGTTTAGGTCTCTGACACATTTTGAGTTAATTTTTTTGTATGGGGTATAAGGTCTGGATAATCCTTTTACATGTCAGATATTCAGTTTTCCTAGTACCATTTGTTGAAAAGATGGTCCTTTTCTCTAATGAACAGTCCTAGCACCCTTGCTGAAAATAAGCTGCCTGTACACATAAAGGTTTATTGCTAGGCTCTCTACTGATTCCATTGGTCTATTTATCTGTCCTTATGCCAGGAAGTTTTATAGTAACTTTCAAAGTCATGAGGTATTAGTCCTCCAATTTTATTCTTCCTGTTTCAGATTTGTTTTGGCTTTTCAGGACTCCTTGCAATTTCATGTGAATTTGAGAATAAGGTTTTCCATTTCTGTGGAAAAGGCTGTCAGACACATAGATCAATGGAACAGAATAGAAAACCCAGAAATGAACTCACAACTATATGGTAAGCTAATCTTCAACAAAACAGGAAAGAATGTCCAATGAAAAAAGACAGTCTCTTCAACAAATGGTGTTGGGAGAACTGAACAGCTACATGCAGAAGAATGAAACTGGATTACTTTCTTACACTATATATAAAAGTAAATTCAAAATGGATTAAAGACCTCAATATGAGACAGAAAACAATCAAATTCCTAGAGGAGAATAAAGGCAGTAACTTCTCCAACATTGGGCATAGCAATTTCTTACTAGATATGTCTCCTGAGGCAAGGGAAATAAAATTAAAAAATACTATTGGGACTTCATTAAGATAAAAAGCTTCTGCACAGTGAAGGAGTCAATAAAAAAAGGCAACCTCTGGGATGGGAGAAGATATTTGCAAATGACATATCTGATAAAGGGTTAGTATCCAAAACATATAAAGAACTTATCAAACCCAACACCCAAAAAAGATATAATCCAATTAAAAAATGGGCAACTACGGAAATCAATCAATAAACTCCTGCAATCAATCCACCAATTAATCAATCAATAAAAATGAGCAGAAAACATGAATATTTTTCCAAAGAAGACATACAGATGGCTAACAGATATATCACTCATCATCAGGGAAATACAAATCAAAACTGCAATGAGATACTATTTCACACCTGTCAGGATGGCTAAAATTAACAACACAGGAAATAACAGATGTTGGAGAGGATGTGTCTCTTACACTGTTGGTTGGAATGCAAACTGGTGCAGCCACTCTAGAAAACAGTATGGAGGTCCCTCAAAAAGTTAAGAATAGAATTAGCCTATGATCCAGCAATTGCACTACTAGGTATTTCCCCAAAGGATACAAAAATACTGATTCAAAGTGATACATGCACCCTGATGTTTACAGCAACATTATCAACAAGAGCCAAATTATGGATAGAGAACAATATCCATCAACTGATGAATGGATAAAGAAAATGTGGTGTATATAAATATATGTGTGTGTGATGGAATATTATTCAGACAAAAAGAAGGTCCTTAACCTACAAGTATAGACACACAGCAGACCTGTCCCTAAAACTTGGCATGCCAGAAAGGAGAGGCAGAAAATATTCATTGTGCTGAATGGGAAAAATATGCAGCCAAGAATTCTTTATCCAGCAAGGCTGGATTCGGAATAGATGGACAGATAAAGAGTTTCCCAGACAAACAAAAACTAAAGGAGTTCGTGACTACTAAACCAGCTCTGAAAGAAATTTTAAGGGGGACTCTTTGAATGGAGAGGAAAAAAAAAAAAGAAGACCCAAGCAACAAAGACTAGAAAGGACCAAAGAACATCACTGGAAACACCAATTCTACAAGTAACACAATGGCAATAAATTCATATCTTTCAATAATTACTGAGTGTAAATGGACTAAATGCTTCAATCAAAAAACGCAGGGTATTAGAATGGATAAAAAAATAAGACTCCTCTATATCTTGCCTATAAGAGACTCATTTTTTCTTTTTTTTTTTTTAACGTTTATTTTTATTTTTTAGAGACATAGAGACAGAGTATGAGCAGGGGAAGGGCAGAGAGAGAGGGAGACACAGAATCTGAAGCAGGCTCCAGGCTCTGATGAGCCATCAGCACAGAGCCTGATGCAGGGCCCGAACCCACAGACCGAGAGATCATGACCGGAGCTGAAGTCGGCTGCTTAACCAACTGAGCCACCCAGGTGCCCCTAAGAAACTCATTTTAGTCTTAAAGACATCTGCAGATTGAAAGTGAGGGGATGGAGAACCATTGGTTATGCTAATGGATGTTAAAAGAAGGCCAGAGTAGCCATACTAATATCAGAAAAACTAGATTTTATTTTTTTTTAAATTTTTTTTAATGTTTATTTATTTTTGAGAGACATAGAGGCACAGCGTGAACAGGGGAAGGGCAGAGAGAGAGGGAGACACAGAATCAGAAGCAGGCTCCAGGCTCTGAGCCATCAGCACAGAGCCCGACGCGGGGCTCGAACTCACAGACCGCAGAGATCATGACCTGAGCTGAAGTCGGCCACTTAACCGACTGAGCCACCCAGGCGCCCCAGAAAAACTAGATTTTAAAACAAAAACAGTAACAAGAGATGAAGAAGGGCATTATATCATATTTAAGGGATCTATCCATCAAGAAGATCTAACGATTATACAAATATTTATACCCGCACTTGGAAGCATCCAAACAGATAAATCAATTAATAATAAAGAAACTCAATGCTAATAACACCATAATAGTAGGGTACTTTAACACCCCACTTACAGCAAAGGACAGATCATCTAAGCAGAAAATCAACAAGGAAAAAATGGCTCTGAATGACACGCTGGACCACATGGACTAAACAGATATATTCAGAACATTTCATCCTAAAGCAGCATAATACACATTCTTCTTGAATGCACATGGGACATCCACCAGAATAGATCCATCCTGGGTCACAAATCAGCCCTCAACAGGTAGAAAAAGATCGAGATCATACCATGGATATTTTCAGATCACCACGCTATAAACTGAAATCACAAGAAAAAATTTAGAAAACCCTCAAATACATGGAGGTTAAAGAACATCCTACTAAAGAATGAATGGGTAAACCAGGAAGTTAAAGAAGAAATTAAAAATACATGAAGTAAATGACAATAAAAACATGATGGTCCAAACCTTTTGGGATGCAGCAAAGACAGTTCTGAGAGGAAAGTATACTGCAATTCAGGTCTATTTTAAGAAGCAAGAAAAATCTAAAATACACAACCTAACCTTACACCTAAAAGAGCTAGAAAAGGAATAGCAAATAAAGCCTAAAGCCAGCAGAAGGGAAAAAAAGATTAGAGCACAAATAAATGACATAAAAACAATCAAAAAAATACAGTAGACCAGACAAACAAAACTAAGAGCTGGTTCTCTGAAAGAATTAACAAAACTGATAAACCCCTAGCCAGACTTACCAAAAAGAAAAGAGAAAGGAACCAAATAGATAAAATCACAAATGAAAAAGGAGAGATTTTTAGAACCAACACCACAGAAAAGCAAACAATTATGAGAATATTATGAAAACCTATATGCCAAAAAACTGGGCACTCTGGAGGAAAAGGACAAATTTCTAGAAACATATAAACTACCAACGCTGAAACAGAAAGGAACAGAAAATTTGAACAGACCCATAATCAACAAAGATATTGAATTAGTAATCGAAAATCTCCTAACAAAGTCCAGGGCTAGATGGCTTTCCAGGGAAATTCTACCAGACATTTAAAGAACAGTTAGTATCTCTTCTTCTCCAACTGTTCCAAAAAATAGAAATGGATGGAAAGCTTCCAAACTCATTCTATGAAGCCAGTATTTCCTTGATTCCAAAACCAGATAAAGATCCCACTAAAAAGGAGAAATACAGACCAATATCCCTGATGAACATGGATGAAAAAATTCTCAACAAGATAGTAACAAATAAAATTCAACAATACATTAAAAGAATTATTCACCATGATCGAGTGGGATTTATTCCTAGATTGCAAGTGCGGTTCAATATTCACAAATCAATCAACATGATACACCACATTTATAAAAGAAAGGGTAAGAACCATATGATCTTCTCAATAGATGCAGGAAAAGCATTTAACAAAGTATAGCATCTATTCTTGATAAAAACCCCCAACAAAGTAGGGACAGAGGGAATATACCTCAACATCATAAAGGCCAAATATGAAAGACTCACAGCTAATATCCTCCTCAATGGGGAAAAACTGAAAGTTTTTTCTCTAAAGTTAGGAACGAGACAGGAATGTCCACTTTCACCATTGTTTTTTAACATAGTACTAGAAATCTTAGCCTCAACAATTAGACAAGAAAAAGAAATAAAGGGCCTCCAAATAGGCAAAGAAGAAGTGAAACTTTCACTATTTGCAGATGACATGATACTCTATGTAGAAAACCTGAAAGAGGGGTGCCTGGGTAGCTCAGTCGGTTAAGCGTCTGACTTCGGCTCAGGTCATGATCTCACAGTTCGTGGGTTTGAGCCCCGCATTGGGCTCTGTGCTGACAGCTCAGAGCCTGGAGCCTGCTTCAGATTCTGTGTTTCCCTCTCTCTCTGCCCTTCCCCTGCTAACGCTCTGCTCTCTCTCTCTCAAAAATGAATAAACATTAAAAACAAAAAAGAAAAAGAAAAGAAAACCTGAAAGACTCCAAAAAATTGCTAGAACTAATATGTAAATTCGGTAAAGTCACAAGATATAAAATCAATGTGCAGAAATCTGTTGCATTTCTATACACCAATAATGAAGCAACAAAAATCTAGAATTCAATCAAAATTTATGAGACACACATGACAAGAAAATTAAACAGAATGAAACTTACAGCTGCCTGCTGGCATTATCACACAATGAACTTTAAAATAACTATGATTAGGGGCACCTGGGTAGCTCAGTCAGTTAAGTGTCGACTTTGACTTTGTGGTTGGTGAGTTTGAGCCCCACTTTGGGTTCTCTGCTGTCAGTGCAGAGCCACTTCAGATCCTCTGTCTTCCTCTCCAACTCATGCTCTCTCTCTCAAAAACACTTAAAAAAATAATAGCTATGATTAGATTAATATGTTGAAGGATCTTATGGAAAAGGAAAACAACGTGCATAATAGAATTTCAGGAGGAAAACTATTATTAATATGTCAAATGGTAATACAAAATATACAAAGCACAATATAAGAAATAGAGAATACCCATGATGAGTTTATCAGGAGACTGGACTCAGCTGAAGAAAGAATTAGTACACTTGAACACAGGTCAATCAAAATTATCCAACATGAATTATAAAGAGGAAAAGAGTAGAATAAAAGATCAGATCAACTAGGAGCTATGAGATATTAATAAATAGTCTAATGTACATGTAATTTGAATCCCAGAAGGAGAACAAGCAACAAGAACACAGGACAAAAAATATTTGAAGAGCTAAGAGAAGAAAATTTTCCTAACCGAATAAAAGACAACAAACAATAAATCTACTAATATCAGAAAACCACAAGCAGGATAAATACTTGGTGTGTCACACACATTTATATACATATATCCATATCCATACCTAGATCCATCAACGAATTTTATACTCAGTAAGAGTATCTTTCAAAATAGAATAAAACAAACTTTTCCTAGTAAGCAAAAGTTGACAGAATTCATTGCTAATAGACCTGTACAGCAAGAAATGTTTAAGAAATGAAGAGCATTACAAATGGTAAAAATGAAAGCAAACACTTTAAAAATTTCTCATGTCACTTGTTCAAAAGATACTGCCTAAATAAAAGCAATAACAAAACATAACAAAGGATGAGAGGAAATGGAACTTTATGGTATTAAGATTCTTATGCTATACATGTAGTGGTATAATATTTGAAAGTAGACTAGGTTAAAATGTATATTATGAACTACAGAAGACCAATAAAAAATAAGAGATATAAGTGAAAAGCCAATGGTAGAGATAAAATAGAATTATTATTAAAACTCAACTGATCCAAAAGATAGAAGGAAAAAGAGATGAGACAAATAGAATATAAGACAGTAGATTTAAATCTAACCACACCCATAATTATGTTAATATAGATGACCTAAAGATATGAATGCTGATAGCAGGTGAGACTACAGTGTGGGAGATAGGGAATGCAGGAAGTATGGAGGAACTCTCAGTATCTTCTACTCAATTTTTGCTATGAACCTAAAACTACTCTAAAAAATAGGTCAGTTGAAAAACTTCATACTCATTATTGTAAATACTTGTCTGTCAATCCCTGAATTAAGCTCCAGAAAGGTAGGGCCTATATTTATCTTGTCCCTGCTATATACTCAGTACCTAGAAAAGTGTCCATACACATTGTTAAGTCCCTGCTTTCCTGATACATTTTACTTGTGAGAGAAGATCAAGTGGTGCCTGGGAATGAATAAATCACTATACAGATGAACTGTTAATAACAAAAGATATAATGTAATAAAAATGGACTGTAAGAAACACATCCTAACTAAATGTTCCATTAAATGTTCTAACTAAACTAAATGTTATTGATTAAACATCTTTCACCATTATCTGTTGATCTCTAAATATACTGCTCCAATAAAAAAAAAACCCTGGAAAAATAAACTCTCAAAATTGCTTAGAACACAAAAATAACCATAAGTACACAAAAAGAGTGCAAAAAAACATATATATATTTTATCTTTTAAAGACAATATATTTAATGAGAACAAAATGTAATAGCACCAAATAAATATCAATGGAAAGTAGGTATGTTCAGATTATGAGAAAGGCAGATATTTTCAGATTTTCTTTAAATGAAACTATTTAATCCTTTCCTTCTAGTAACCAGTCAAAACAATTTTACCTAAAGCTAAGTTTTCATTTAGAAAGTCAGTCAGATAATTATTCTGAAAACATCTATTTAAACGCACAATGGGTATACAAGACACACAAAGCAATTAGCAGTAAATCACCTCTTCATTCACTCTACAGGACAAAACATACCGTATCATGTTGCACAACTGGCACTATAAAAGGTTTGCTCATTCTTCTGAGGTAAATAATAGTGTTTTTTTTTAATTAAAGCTAAAAGAAAAACTACTTACTACTAACCATCAGCTAATCTATTTCCTTCCAAAAGGAAAAATTTCAAAATAACAGTGTGTTTTATTTCCATATTCTTAACATAGTTTGAGTAGATAGTTTAGCGTATTAATTCACTAAGAACCTACTCTGCCACTGAGAATTTGGAATCTTTCATAAACCTAAATATTTTTATCTATGAGTACACATTTATGGAAACTACTTTAAATGAAAAAAAAAGTAACTGTCCTACTCAATTTTTCCTTACCGTACTTACTGGAAAATTGTCCCACTTATTCCCCCTCCTTTGGCTTCTTTTTAAAAACTATTTTCATTGTTCTGTAATTTGCTAACATATTCCAAAGGTCTAATTAGTAACTGTTTTCAATAAACTTAAAATCAAAAACAAAGCAATGTTTGACAAATATAGTACCTGACGGAGGATGTTCTTGGTCCATGATCTCTGGAATCCATTACCCAACCAACATGACACTCTAGAGGGGGATTTGTACTATGTCTTGTTTTTCTCTTTCTTGGACTCTAAAGAAAAAGAAGTCAAACATTGCAATGATTTGAGTAGTGTAAACTTCACAAGTAAATTAAAACCCTCTGACTGTAAACTAGCTCAAACATTTTCATACTGTGGATGACACATTATGAAATCACATGAAGTCACAAAACTCAAACATCTCACATACAAGTTACAAAACTTAAAAGGTCCTTTGCTAGGTTTCAACACAAGGATTAAAGAAAATACAACTTAGCATGATTCTTCGTTATATCTTCTGATCGACTTTAATTACACTACCAAATTGGAAAGAAGTTATTCCTTAACCTGAGAAAACATCAATCACTATGGTAAAATAGCATTTTTTAATAAATGTTTACAATATAAACATACAGTTTTTAAAATGTGATAGAAACTAAAAAGTCTCATTTTGTAATGTTGAAGGATTTACAGTTCTGTTTGTTTTGTATACCTTTACATCAATAGCTTTTGGTTCTTTAACAACAGGGTAAAATCTTGGTGTTTTGTTTGGATCTTGTAATCTGGGTGTTCGAGGTGTTTTAGGTGACCTTGCAGGATAAATTCTAGGAGATTCTGGAACTGCTGTGGGCAATGAAAGGGCCATTGTTGCTGAAGATATTTCTGAAACATCAAACAGCTTCTGAGCTAATTCATCACTCAAATCTGCAAAATAAAAAGCTTGTTAAAAGTATTTAGATGCTAAGAAAATATTTTACTTGAGAGCGAGGGTAATTCTGAAATTTTCTACTCTCAAAAGATTTTTTTCCTCAGAAACATTTCAAATATATAGGAACAAAAAATAAACACTTGTCTGTAGATCCCTTAGCTTTACCAAAATTTAATTTTGCTATATCTGTTTGACTTTTTTAAAAACAAAAATAAGCTGAGGCCCACTGTATAACCTTCCCCAATCCCATTTTGCTTTTCCTCATCGGAGACAACCAGGCTCTCAAATTTGGTACTTTTATCTATAATTATATACATATATGTAATACCATTATTTGCATAATTAGCTTTACATAAATGACATCATATTATATATATCATTTTGCAAGCTTCTCAGTCATATCTTATTTGATACTTGATTATTCAAGTTCTACTCATATAGCTTTGGTTTATTCATTTTCACTGCAGAATATTATGCTGTTATATAAATATATCAAAATTTATACATTCTCCTAAAGATACACATTTATGTTATTTCTAAATTTTTGGTATAATTACAATGCTACAGTGAACATTGTTAAACATGTCTCTCTGTATAGGTGTGAGCATGTCTCTAGGGTGTATATGTGAAAGGGAAATGTTGACTAAGATGGGACATGAATCTTTGATAGAGAGAAAGGGACGGAAAGAGAAAGGGAGGGAAAGACAGAGAAAGAGGGAGAGACAGAATCCCAAGCAGGCTCCATGCTGATAGTTCATGGGGCTAAATCTCATGAACTGTGAGACCATGACCTGAGTCAAAATCAAGAGCAGGAGGCTCAACCGACTAAGCCACTTAGGCACCCTGGCACATGCATCTTCTGATTTACTAAGTACTGATTGTCAAAGTGCTTTCTATAATGGTTTCACCAATTTATACTTCCACCAGCAGCATGAAAAAGTCTCAGCAATATTCTAGTCAAGACTGGGTTTTGTTTAGACGTTTAAATATTTTTCTATCTCATGGAATTTGAACGGTATTTGCATTTGCGTTTCTGTGTTTTTATTTAAATCCTAATTAGTTAACATACATGGCAATATTGGTTACAGATGTAGAATTTTGTGATTCATCACTTCCATATAACATCCAGTGCTCATCACGAGTGTATTTCTTAATATCCCATCAAGCATTTAGCCCATCCCCTGCCCACTTCCCCCATCGACCCTCAGTTTGTTCTCAAGAGTGTCTTATAAGGTGTGCTTCCCTATTTTTCCCCCCTGCCTCTCTATGTTTGTTACCAGTGAGGCTGAGTATATTTTCATATGTATAGTCATCACTCACATTTCTCCTATCGTGAGTTTACTATTCATATCCTCAGATTCCATTTCTATTGGGTTATTTTACTTATTAATTGTGAAAATATTATGGTAAGATACTAATAGTAAGCAAGTAGAATGTAGGCTCTGTTTCTATATGGTTTTTCTTCAGACGTACCAACTTCTTTTGATTTATACAATGGATTTTTGTTTATCACTCAATAAACATTACCAAGTACCTACTATATGCCAAGCACATTTTAGACACAAGGCTGTAAACTGAAAAGTGAACTTACCGCTCTATTACCTAATTTCCCCATTTTTTTCTCCCAATCTGTTATCAGAATGATTATTCGGGGGGGGGGGCAAATTAGGTCATTTCATGTCTCTACTTAAAATCCTTCAGTGTTTCCTTTTGCCTCTGGGAGAAGTCTCTTTATCACGGCAAATGACACTTTACTGATTTTGACTTATCTATTGTCTTTCTCCACCTCAATTTCGGTGCCCTGGATAGGAACTTACTTGTTTCTATTTTCTTGCTTCATATCTTTTCATATTCTTTTTCCTCTGTCTGAAAGTCTCTTTCCCTATCTTTTTATATCCAAGTGAACTCATATCCTTCCTTTAATACCCAGCACAGATGTTACTTTCCCTAGGAATTTGAAGCACTTCTTGAACTTCTGCCAATAAAAATAATAACTTTTGGTGCCACCTTTGCCTTTTATCCATTTATTGTTTGATTTATTAAATTAAAAATTTTCTTCTCTATATTATCAGATATTATCAGATACTAAGAACAGTGCTTCCCTAAAAGCAAAGGCCCCAATCTTATTTGTATACCAGTGCCTAGAATACTGCTGGGAAAAATATATATACCCACCAAATGACCAATAAACTTAACTGAATTGTGTTAATACAGATTTTCCTTGGACCAAAAAGATAATGCAATCTCAAGGATAAAACTATGATCATACACTGAAAAATATGTTAAATCCAGCATCTCTGTAAATGAAATATTTAAAAAAGATCTAGGAACAAAAACAATAAGCTTCCTAGTATCCGGATTATGGATACTAGGAAGTATCCACTTCCTAGATTCCACTTTCCACTGATCTGGTCTTCTAAAAGGAATAGAGTCTGCACCACAAAGTATAATACGAGCCTGGGAAATCTTGAATCAGAAAGCAATGAAGTTAAAAAAGAAAAACTAGAATAGGTCGTAAGTACACAGCAGCAAATTTCAGTGGGCCCCATCTGTCAAAAATGAAATACTCTAACCACTAAAAACAATGATTGAAACTGATTAAACATTTCAAATAAATAAGCTCTACAAGTTCATAATGGTGTCTTTTTAAAAAAATTTTTTTAACATTTATTTATTTTTGAGAGCCACAGAGACAGAGCGTGAGCAGGGGAAGGGCAGAGAGAGAGGGAGACACAGAATCCGAAACAGGCTCCAGGCTCTGATGAGCCATCAGCACAGAGCCCGATATG
This sequence comes from Paguma larvata, assembly GCA_030068075.1. Lineage (NCBI taxonomy): Eukaryota > Metazoa > Chordata > Mammalia > Carnivora > Viverridae > Paguma > Paguma larvata. The sequence continues at coordinate 91,922,259 of CM057823.1, forward strand.
GGGCTCAAACTCACAGACTGTGAGATCATGACCTGAGCTGAAGTTGGTCGCTTAACCAACTGAGCCACCCAGGCGCCCCCATAATGGTGTCTTAACACGTAATCACATGTGCAGGTTGCTAGAGCACCAAATTCATTATTCTAAAAACTGATAAAACAAATGCAGAGAAAGAAATGCAGAGAAAGAGAAATTTATTCTTTCTTTCCTGGGAAAATTGAATTTCAGAGTAACCAAAGACTTGATAAAAGAAGATTCTTCTTTATAGAATCTCAGGTGTGAAACACAGGAGGAATGAGAGAACTAGTTGACTATTTTGCAAGTCTAATGAAATAGAGGATCTGAGGAATATTCATCAACGACTCTTAAAACCATTTAGTAAAATGTTGAAGCAAGATTCAACATCAAAGACATGATCCCTGAAAGGAAGAACTGATAATCTGGACATCACTGAAATGAAAAAAAATATCTGCCCTGCAAATGACACTGTCACGAGGATGAGAAGACAAGTCACAGACTGGAAGAAAATATTTGCAAAAGACACATCTGATAAAGGACCATTATCCAAAACATATAAAGAATTCTTAAAACTCAACAATAAGAAACAAACCAATTAAAAAATATAAACAGATACATTAATGAAGATATATATGACAAATAAGCCCAGGTAAAGATGTTCCACATCATGTCATCAGGGAAATGTAATGAAAATCAAATACCATGACAACCTATGAGAATGGCCAAAATCCAGAACACTGGCAACACCAAATGCTGGCAAGGATATGGAGCATCACGATCTCTCATTCATTGGTGGTGGGGATGCAAAATGAATACAGCCATTTTGGAAGACAGTTTGGCAGCTTCATACAAAAGTAAACACACTCTTCCCATATGATCTAGCAATCTCTCTCCTTGGTATATACTCAAAGGAACTGAAAACTTATGTCCACACAAAAACTTGCACATGGATATTTATAGTAGCTTTATTCATAACTGCCAAAACTTGAAACGAATAAAGATGTCCTTCAGTAGGTGAAGGAATAAACTATGGTATATCCAGAAAATGGAATATTATGCAGTGCTAAAAACATAGGAGCTATCAAGCCATGAAAAGACATGGAGGAAATTTAAGAGAGTATTATTGAGAGAAGTCAATGTGAAAAGGCTACATACTATAGAAATGAACTATTCAAAATTCTGGAAAAGGAAAACTATGGAGACAGTAGAAAGATCAATGGTTGCCAGGGGTTGGAGATATGGTGGGGGAAGCATGAATAAGTTAACAGAGAGAATTTTACTCTGTATGATACTATAGTGATGGATACATGTCATTATACATGTGTTATAACCCACAGAATGTACAACACCGAAAGTGAACCCTAATGTAACTTTGGATAATTATGATGTGTTGGTGTAGGTTCAACTGTGACAAATGTATCATTCTGAGGTGGGATGTTGCTGTGTGGAAGCAGCATCTGTCCTCAGATCGGGGATGGGTATATAAGCTGCGGGCAGGGAGTAAATGAGAAAGCTCTGTATCTTACTCTTAACTTTACTATTACCCTAAAACTGTTTTTAAAAAAAGTCTTTACAAAAAAATGTTGAAGGGAAACTTTATGATGACTGGATAAGGCCAATAACATCTAAACCCAATGATCAATAATAGCAGCAGTAAAAGACAGCCTAAAAGACACTATATGATGTAATTGGAAGTAAACTGCTCCTTCTAAGAAACAGTCTTGTCACCAAAGAAACAAAAATGCAGAATATACTAAATCTTCTATATCTAAATACTAGTTCGTAAGGAATAGAGAAGACACGGAACGTACTGAATGATATCAAGATATAATCAGGTAAATCTGGATTGTAAGAAATATTAACAAATTAACCAGTTTCTTCAATAAGTCATTAGCATGGAAAAACAAGAGAAAAAGAATGCTTATAGAATAAGAGTAACTTAATTGTCCTATCACTCAAATGCAATTATGTACCTTTTTTGGTCCTGATTCAAATAACCAATCTGAAAAAGATGGACACTAGATATCAGGGAAAACTAAACACAAATTGTGTAGTAGATGATATTAAAGAATTACTGCCAATTTATGTGAAATAATGGTATCATGAAAATTTATATATATGCATAAATATATGCATTTGTGATATACAATGAAATATTTACAGAAGAAAGATATTAATTTGAATGAAGTGAGATTCAATATGGCATACCAGAAACAGATGAGGAACATACGGATGAAAAAAGAATGTCAAACTATTAACAATTGTTGAAATTAGGTAGGAGAATTACACGGGGATTCATTAAACAGTTGTACGTTTGATTTTATGTGAACATTTCCATATTAAAAATTAAGTTTTATTTCAGTTTTATGTTTATTTCATTCCAAATTTAATTACATGTAAATTTTATCCCCCAATAAGAGCAGATATATCAATTTTGTGAAGACTAAGACCTATAGAATATTTTATCTCAAAAGAATCATTTTATAAAATTTTTACAGCATATACCAATTTATAATATTTTGAGATAAAATTATCAAAAAATGGTTAAGATAACTGTAAGTACATAAAATATTTACAGTAGAAATAAAAATTTTATTACCAGAAATATAACTAATTAACGAATAAGAATATATTAAAGTTGGCTTTTTATCAACTACAAGCCTAGGACGCTATATGAATATCATCTGGATATTATAACTTCTTAATGAAAATAATGGGGCATCTCTTATATAAGAATGTTAAGAATAGCATTTTTCATCACAGCAATATCTGGAAAAAATAAAAATATATCAACTGTGAAATGGATAAACAAAATGTAGTATGTCCATACTATAAAAAAAGACTTTACAATAAAAAGAAACAAAGTACCAATATAAGCAACAACATGGATTAATCTCAAATATATTAGGTGAATAAGCCAAACACACGACTATATATCATATAATTCAGTTTATAGGAAATTTCTGGGAAGTACAAAAACATAAATAAAAAGCAGATCACTAGTTACCTCAGATTGAAGTTGAGTGTTGAGACTGACTGCAAATGATCATGAGGGAACTTTCTAGAATGATGGAATTATTCTAAAATGGAGCTGTGACCCTACTGTATAACTAACTATACAAGGTCATTTGAACTCATGAAACGATACACAAAATGGGTTATTTATGGTATATAAACTGTAAAGAACAAAAAAAACCCCAAAAAACAAAAAACTGTAAAGAAACAAATACAAAAGACTAGGCCATCTGCTCTTCAGGGAACTTCAACTGTGACTGTCTATCATACAGTTTCTGCTAAAAGTTTATCAAAGACGACTTATATCACAGAGGACTAGGCTGAAGTACCGATTTTCAAAGTGTAGTCTCAACCAGCATTAGCAGCATGACATGGGAACTGGCTATAAGTGTATATTCTCAGGTCCCACCTCCATTTACTAAATCAAAAACTATGAGTACGAAGTCCTCTAATTTGTTTTAAACAAACCTTCCAGGTGAATTTGAGACTTGCTAAAGTTTAAGAACCCATGGTCTAAGGGGTATATACTAACTATTCTTCTACATAAGATTTCCCAAATCTTATGACTGCCAAATAAAATTTTTGCACAGCAGCATACCCGGATCATAAGAACCTTGTCCCTAGCCATTATAGACAGGAATTGTCGTTATATAACCAGATTTTAATATTATGCTATTGGTGTTTACTGAAGACTGATAATGAAAAATGCTACACGAGGACTGGCAATTTAGTTTCTTTTATAAATAAAATACCTCTGAAGCAGGACTAAGGAAACTTTTTCTGTAAATGTAAGATAGTAAACATTTTTGGCTTTTCACGTTATAAAGTCTCTGTTGAAAGTACTCAACCCTGCCATTGTATTACAGGTGAATATTTACATATTTACTGCATGTAAATAAATGTGTGGCCACATTAGAACATGGCAAGCCAGTTTGGACTTAAGGATCATAATCTGCTGATCACTGAATCAGAGTAGTTAGACAGATATAAATTCAAATACTGGATTTACATTTTGCTTGCAAAAGAAGTCATCACAACTATATTTCATGTATTCAATAAGGTACAGGAAAAGTACAAACATCAAAAAGAGATACAGATAATAATAACTGAACTTCTAGAGAAGAAAAATAGAAAGGCGGAGATAAAAAATATACTGGTGAGTATAAAATAGATTAGACATTGAAGGATTAAAGACTGATGAGCTCGAAGACCTAAGAGCAAAAATTACCTGGGGCGCCTGGGTGGCTCAGTTGGTTAGGTGTCCAACTTTGGCTCAGGTATGATCTCACGGCTCGTGAGTTCGAGCCCTACATAGGGCTCTGTGCTGACAGTGGGAAGCCTGGAGCCTGCTTCAGATTCTGTGTCTCCATCTCTCTCTCTGCCCTCCCCTGCTTGTGCTCTGTCTCTCTGTCTCTCTCCCTCTCTCTCTCAAAAATAAACTAAAAAAAATTTTTAAGAGTAAAAATTACCCAAAAAACATAGAAAAGAACTGGAAAAAGAGAGAGAAAGAGCATGAGTAAGGTATGGAACAACTTCATTAGCCTAATATACATGTAATTGAAGTCATATAACTGGAAAAGAAACAGAAATAATACATTTTTTTAAAGTTTCTTTATTTTGAGAGAGAGAGAGAGAATGTGTGTGTGTGTGCAAGTAAAGGAGGGGCAGAAAGATAGATAATCCCAAGCACAACTCACAAACCATGAGATCATGACCTGAGCCACAATCAAGAGTTGGGACACTTAACCAACTGAGCCACCCAGGTGGGTCCAGAAAAAATAAAATTTTAAAATCTAAAATGTTAATTTAAAATAATGGATGAAAATTTTCCCAACTTCAAATATATTTAAAAATATATACACAAATAGATCCCAAAACTCAAAAGCCTCAAGCATAGGATCATGAAGAAAATTACACCAAGACAATCACAATTAAATTGCTTACAGCAAGGGATAAAGAGAAAATATTAAAAGCAACCAAAATTAACAGCATGTATCTAATCTGAACAACAGAGAAAAAACAATTGGAAAAAGTTAATAACCAAGCCTCAGGAACCTGTAATACAACAGCAAAAGGTCTAGAAAGATGAAAGAGTGTAGAGCTAAAAAAATTTTTGAAGAAATAGCTAATAATTTCTCAAGTTTAGCTAAAGACATAAACTACAGATTCAAGAAACTGAGAGAACTCCATCCAGGACAAACCCAAATAAATCCATGACCAGATATATCACACTCCTAGGTGCTGGAAATTCAAGATAAATAAAATTTCTTGAAAGTAGCTAGAGAAAAATAACTCATTACATGTAGGGATATAATCTGAATGACTACAACTTTTTTTAAAATCAGAAACCATGGAAACCAGAAAGAAGTGTATGATGGTTTTAAAGTGCTGAAAGAAGAGAACTGTCAATCCAGAATTCTAATATCCAGTGAAACATCGTTTGGGAAAATAAAGACATCATCAGACGAAGGAAAACTAAGACAAACCATACCCAGCATAATTGCTCTTAAAGAATTCCTAAATAAAGTATATCTTTCTGAGAGAGAGAGAGAAAGAGAGAAAGAGGGAGGGAGGGAGAGAAGGCACAAGTGAGCAAGGAACAGAAATGGAAAGAGAGAGAGAATCCCACAAGGGGCAGAGAGAAAGAAAAGAGAAAGAGAGGGAGAGAGAGGGAGAGGGGGAGAGGGAGAGGGGGAGAGGGAGAGGGGGAGAGGGAGAGAGAAGTGGGCTCACTGGAAGCAGGGCTCATGTTCACCCAAAGCGGGGCTTGAGCTCTCCCGAAGTAGGGCTTGTGCTCATAAGATGTGGGACTCGAATTCATGAACTGTGAGATCATGACCTAAGACAATGTCAGATGCTTAACTGACTGAGCCACTCAATCGCCCAAGAAAGTATTTCTGACAGAGGAAATGACATAAGAAGGAAACCTGGAACATCACAGAAGAACAACAAAGAGAATGGTTAAGAATCTGATATACATAGGGGCACCTGAGTGGCTCAGTCAGTTAAGAATCTGATATACATATTCTTTCAAATTCTGTAAAACATACGTGATAGTTAAAAGTAAAAAAAAAAAAAAATAACTTTGATGGGGTTTTCAATGAATGAAGATAGTAATATGACTATAGCACGAAGAAACTCATTAAAAACAATGTGGATGGAACAAGAATGTGTTATGCTAAGTGAAATTAGAAAAAGACAAATATATGACTTGAATCATGTAGAATTTAAGATACAAAACAGATGAACATAAGGGAAGTGAAGCAAAAATAATATAAAAACAGGGAGGGGGACAAAACATAAGAGAGTCTTAAATACAGAGACCAAACTGAGGGTTGCTGGAGGGGTTTTGGGTGGGGGTATGGCTAAATGGGCAAGGGGCATTAAGGAAGACACCTGTTGAGATGAGCACTGGGTGTCATAGGGGATGAATCACTGGAATCTACTCCTGAAATCATTATTGCACTATACACTAACTAACCTGGATGTAAATTAAAAAAAAAAAAAACTAGTCAGTGTATCTTGAAGTTTAAAGGAATAATTTTATGTCAACCTAAAAACATGGTGGGTAGGGTAGTAATGTTAATTGAAAATGTTTTCTAAAGCACTGGAATAAGCAAACAACAGACTTAAAGTCAAGGAGTTTAGAAAATGTCTAGCTCAGGGGTGTCTGGGTGGCTCAGTTGGTTAAGCCTCCAACTTCGACTCAGGTCATGATCTTGCGGTTTGTGAGTTCAAGCCCCGCGTCAGGCTCTGTGCTGACAGCTCAGAGCCTGGAGCCTGCTTCGGTTTCTGTGTCTCCTCCTCTCTCTGCCCCTCCCATGTTTATGCTCTGTCTCTCTGTATCAATAATAAATAAACGTTAAAAAAAATTAAAAAAAAAAAATGTCTAGCTCATACATCAACAGATCCAATCCTGTAAGGAAACCAGCTGTAGTCCTCGATTTTTAGATGTATGAATTAGAAACCTATAGTGCTTTCCTTCAAAATGTGTCTTGGTGTCATGGGTGGAACAGGTGATGGGGATTAAACAATACACTTATCATGAGCACTGAGGAATGTATAGAATTGCTGAATCACTATATTGTACAACTGAAACTAATATAATGATGTATGTTAACTATACCAGAATTATCCACACCCGAAAAACAAATAATCCATTGAAGAAATGGGCGGAAGATATGAATAGACACTTCTCCAAAGATGACATCCAGATGGCCACCAGACACATTAAACGATGCTCAACGTCACTCCTCATCAGGGAAATACAAATCAAAACCACACTGAGATACCACCTCATACCAGTCAGAGTGGCTAAAATGAACAAATCAGGAAAGCATAGATGCTGGCGAGGATGTGGAGAAGCAGCACCCGCCTACACTGTTGGTGGGAATGCAAACTAGTGCAGCCGCTCTGGAAAACGGTGTGGAGGTTCCTCAACAAAATGGAAATAGAGCTACCCTATGACCCAGCAATAGCACTGCTAGGAACCTACCCCAAGAGACACAAGAGTGCTGATGCATAGGGGCACGTGTACCCCAATGTTCATAGCAGCACTTTCGACAATAGCCAAATCATGGAAAGAGACTAAGTGTCCAGCAATGGATGAATGGATAAAGAAGATGTGGTACACATATACAATGGAATACTACGTGGCAATGAGAAAAAATGAAATCTGGCCATGTGTAGCAACATGGATAGAACTGGAGGGTATTATGCTAAGTGAAATAAGTCAGTCGGAAAAAGACAGATACCACATGTTTCCAAGCATAGGAGGATTTTGAGAGACTTAGCAGAAAACCATGGGGGAGGGGAAGACAGGAAAAGAAAAAAGACACAGAAAGGGAGGGAGACAAAACATGAGAGACTCTCAAAGATTAAGAACAAACTGAGGGTGAGGGGAGTGTGGGAGGCGGGAGAGTGAGTGACGGGCATTGAGGAGGGCACTTGCTGGGATGAGCACTGGGTGCTATATGGAAATCAATTTGAAAATAAATTATTGAAAAAATAAAAGTTCATGTTCCTAAAACAAAAAAACAAAAAAACTATACCGGAATTAAAATTAAAAACTTAAAAAGGGTGAATTCCCCTTTCCTCCCTCTTTTTCTTCTACTCAGGTCCTCCATGGATTGGATAATGCTTACCCACACTGGAGAAGGCAATTTACTTTACTAACCCAATTCAAATACTAATCTCATCCAGAAATAGCGCCTCACTGTTAAACCTGGAAATAATGTTTAACCAAATATCTGGGCATCCTCTGATCCAGTTAAGTTGACACATAAATAAACATCACAAAGGATAATACACAAAAATCAACCATATTTCTATATAATACCAATAAACAATTGGAAAGTAAATTTTTTTTTAAATTTTATTTAATGTTTATTTATTTTTGAATGAGAGACAGAGCATGAGCAGGCAAGGGGTAGAGAGACACACAGAGAATCCGAAGCAGGCTCCAGGCTCCAAGCTATCAACACAGCGCCTGACGCAGGGCTCGAACTCACAAACTGCGAGATCATGACCTGAGCTGAGGTTGGACACTTAACCATCTGAGCCACCCAGGTGCCCCGGAAAGTAAAGATTCTAAAGCACCATTTACAATAGGACTAAACAATAAAATGCTTAAGGATATGGCTAACAGAATATGCACAAAATACACCCAAAACCACAAAACAGTGAAGAACAAAAAAAACTTAAGTGGAGAAGTATACCATATTCATGGATTAGAAGATTCAATATTGTTAAAATGTTAGCTCTTCTCAGACTAATCTGTAGATTCAATGCAGTTCCAACCAAAATACCAGCAGCAGGTTTTACAGAAATCAATAAGCCATCTCCATAAGTTATATGAAAAAGCAAAGAAACTACACTACCCAAAATAATGACTTAAAAAGTTGTAAGACATATACTGATTTTAAGAGTACAGTTATCATGTTGTGCTAGTGGCAAAGAGATAGACGTAGAGATAAGATGAACAGAAGACAGAGTCCAAAATCAGATCTATATACATATAGTTAATTGGCTTTTGACGAAAGTGAAAAGGCAATTCAATAAAGAATAGATTTTCCAACAAATGGTGCTGAAATCGTTTGATATCCATATACATACTTACATCATATGGCAAAATGAAAAAAAATTAAAAGTCAAAATTGAGTAGACATCTGAATTATATAAAAACTAAAAATATAAAGCTTCAAACAGAAAAATCTTGTGACTTTAGACAAATTTAAACAGATTTCTTACACAGACACCAAAAGCACACCCGTAAAATTTAAAAAAACAAAAACTGCACATCATTAAAAATAAGAACTTCTGCTTTTCAAAAGGCACTCCTAAAAAAGTGAAAAGATAAGACCTATTGGGAGATATGTGCAAATTACATACGTAATAAGGCACTTGTATCCAGAACAGAGAACTCTTATAGCTCTATAAGAAAACAACTGAATATATAGTTTAATAAAAAATTTAAAATATAAATTAAAAAAGAAAAAGAAAACAACTCAATAAGAAACATATCAAAAGATTTGATTACTTCACCATATAAGGGGTGCCTGGGTGGCTCAGTTGGTTGATTACTTCACCATATATACTGATGGCAAATTAGTAGATGAAAAGATGCTCAACACTGTAGTCACAATGAGATACTACTACATATCTATTTGAATGGCAAATTAAAAAAAAAAAAGACAACAAATTACCAATATCAAGTACTTGTCGAAGATGTGGAACAACTGGAACCATCATGGATTGTTGGTAGGAGTACAAAATGACAGAGTGACTTTGGAAAACAGGCATTTCTTAAATACACACTTACCATAAGACCCAGCAATCCTACTCCTAAGTATTACCCAGGTGAAATGAAAACTTACATTCACATAAAAATCTGTAAGCAAATATGGATAGCAGTTTTATTCATAATCACCAAAAATTAAAAAACAACCTACATGTCCTTCAACTAACTGTTTACATCCAATGCAATGGAATACTACTTACTAATAAAAAGGAACAAACAGCACACAAAAATATGGATGAATTTCAAATGCATTATGCTAAATGAAAGAAACCAGACTCAAAAGGCTATATTCTATATGATTTTATTTATGTATATTCTGGTAAGCCTCATATAGGGATAGAAATTAGAAAACAGGCTGCCAAAAAAGCTAGGCATGCAGTTGACTACAGAGGCATGGGAGAATCTGTGGAGGAGCATAATGGAACTCTGCTTCAAGTAGGTGGCATCTACTTAACTGTGTGCACATGTCAAAATTCCCAAAACTGTACATACAAAAAGTGTGAAACTTGCTGAATATAAATTATACTTAATTTTTTAAAAAGTAAATAAAAAAGATAACTCTGGATCCTTGTAAGGGGGTCAGAAGGAAAGAAGGGTGACAGGATAGGAGCTATTAAAATTAACCAATGGGAAAGTGATGGTAGTTCTTACCAGGTGACAGAAATAGAGAAGGTGAAAAGTGGTTAGGTTCTGGGTATATTTTAAAGGGTAATGGACATAATCTGCCAATGAATAAGATACAGAGGTTGATAAGAAAGATCAAGGATGACACCAAGATTTTTTTTTCACCTGTACAACTAGAAAATGGAGTTAATATTTACCAAGATGTGGAAGTCTAAGAAAAGTCCTTGGAAAAGTGTTGAAAATTCAGACCTGGGTAGGATTTTGGACATATGAAATTTGATATGTTTATAAAATATCCAAGTGAAACTGTTGACTATGCAGTTGTATATTTATATAGACTATAGGATAGAGGTCTTATCTATATATATAAATTTGACACTCATTAGTATAATGATGCTATTTAAAACCATGGGACTAAATACTGAGGAGTTATTGAGGATGAGAAAGAAATGTGAAGACTGACTCCTGAATCATCCAAAGCTTGGGGAAATGGGGAAGAACTAGCAAAGAGACTCCATGAAGTAGAAAGAAAAGTAAATAGTGCCTAGGAAGAAGAATATGTTTTAAGACAGAGCATAGTGGATCTAATGCTGATGTTAGATAAGATGAGGATTGATTTGACCCCTCTTTAACCCGGAGAGATCTGGAGGCACTATCAAAAGCTGATTTAGGGTATGAGGAGCAGAGGGCTGTTTGGATCAGGTATATGGGATAAACAGGAAGATAATTATTGAAGACAGTAGAAACAAACACCTTCTTTATACCTTAAATTCTATTTTATAGTGACGATAGCAGTTCTTTTATTAGGATCATTGTTTTATAGAATTTCCCACCCTTTTAACCTTTCAAGCTTTCCATATTCTCTATTCAGCATAAAGCTGAATTTTCTTTAAATCCATCTATAATTATTTTTCCTAAAAATTTTTTTTCAAAATTTATTTATTTTGAGAAAGAGAGAGAGAGAGAGAGTGTGTGTGAGTGAGAATGGGGGAGAGGCAGAGAGAGAGAGAGAGAGGGAGAAACAGAATCTGAAGCATGCTCCAGGCTCTGAGCTGTCAGCACAGAGCCTGATGGATGCAAGGCTCGAACCCACAAACCACGAGATCATGACCTGAGCTGAACTCAGATGCTTAACTGACTGAGCCACTTAGATGCCCTATAATTATTTTTCAGACTGAAAGTTAATCTATTCAACATTTTTTAAAATCATAGCAATATACTGGATTGATTCTATCTTCTTAATTTTTGCTAAATTTTATATTTTGTTTCTATTTTTTAAAATTGAAAGTTATGGCACATAAAGATTAGTGAATGTACACACAAATTTAAAAATAGAGATAATTTAAAAACTGAGAACAAGAAACTAAGTATGGAAAAATTCAAGATTTCCAACAACACTGTATTCAAAAAAACCTTTGTGTAAATAGCTGAGATTTAACTTAGCGTGTTTACTCACTTATAATCTAGGAAGGCAAAATTTTAAAGAAACAGAGTTGATATCCATATACCCAGCAACTATATCAACACATAAACTCCAGATGCAGGCAAGCCTATGTGCAGACCTTCCAAATGGGATTCTCCCCTTCTCTCAGGAGTAAACCACTATATTAAATTTTTGTATTAACAATTCCTCTTGCTGTTCATAGATTCTATGTGCTATGCATATACCCATGCATTTTATATTTTATATGATATGAGATAGAGTGAACTCCTTGTTGTCTACCTTATTTTACACATCTTCTATTTTTAAGATTAACTCATTTTATCACATGTAGCTTTTAGTTCTTTCATTTTCCAGTGCTGTTTATTTTTCATTTATATGAACATATTACATCTTATAATATGGTCTACTATAAATGGGCATTTTCATTTGTATTTTTTTCTATTATGAACAATATTGCTATAAATGTTCTTTTAGTAAACATCTGCAAGAAAATCTCTTGACGTGAACCTGTTGGGGCATAATACGGTATATCATTGTGGTTTTAATTGGCAAAGCGAATCTCAACAAAGGAAAGAGGAGAGCATCTTTTCATATTTACTGACCATTTGGTTTTTCTCTTTAAGAATTTCCACTTAATGTTTCTTTTACTATTTTTCTACTTACGTTAACCTTTGTTCATGTTCCACATGAAACATGTTCACATTCCACATACTTAATGAAATACTTGAGAACTTAAATTTTTTTAAGTATAAAGTATAAAGTAATATTATTTTGAAACATTGCACACACTTAGTTGAATACTGTAAGAACTTAAAATTTTTTAAAGTATTTTAAGTATAAAGTAATATTATTATTATTCTAAAACTGTTTTATCAAAGGATAGACAAATACATAAATAATTCTGGTACTGTGGTTAGGTACAGTTTTTTTCATGTAAGTAAAAAGCAGCACCAATACAAAATCAAATTAAAATCTTTTAATTAAAACTAATTTAATTTAATACAAATTAAAATTAGAACTTTTAATCCTAAAGTTGAACAGAAAACATCAACATGAATTTATAATGCATTTTTCTTTAAAAAAAAATTGTAAGCTCTAGAAATAATAACCAACTCAGTAACAACTAAGGTACTGACAAAACTTATCATCATGCCAGCTGGCAAAGAAAGTTAACAGTCCAACTCCACTACCACAGAAGAAAGCAATGAAAGGTGGATTTGGAGCTAAAAGCCAATAAACTGATAAGTGGTAAAAGTATCACTAAGAATAACTGTAATAGGTGTGATACCCATTTAAGTGGGTTTATAAAGCCCATGATAATAATTTAATAACAAAATTAAAAAAAAAACAAAGTTCACTGGTGACGAATGAAAGATGTTAGGGAACCAGAACATTGTTCTGAAAACTAGTGAACAAAGGGAAAAAACTAAGCATTTATTCTTTTTCCTGTAAGAACTCTATGTCAGGATAAACAAATAGTCAAGGGTATTTCTCTTTATAGAAATATCCTATCTACCAAATTTAAGAAGCAATGATAAAAGCAGAATCCTCACCATTTTGCAGCCCCTTATGACATAAAAGCAATGATTATTAATGGCTATTAAGGCCACAAAGAGACTGAGCATTAAGCATCTCCTGGTTTAAGTATTCAATAATTACCTATGACATATTCCTGCAAAAATTTAAGCTTCAATCTGGTCAAGCCTCTGTATCAAAATAACAATTATAGAAAATTCAGGACGAGAAAACAGGTTGAATGAAACCATGGAGATGCAATGAACAAAATCCAGAATGCAGAAATTCTACACAACAACCCAGTTCCTTCAACAATAAACTGCAAAGAAAAAAAGTTACTATGAACCTATAGATTAAAAGAGACATATCAACCTTTGGAATGTTCTAACTTACATGGATCCTGTTTAAAGTGATGAATGAGGAAATATAGATATTTGATATTAAGGAATTAATGTTAATTTTAGATGTGATAATAGTATATGCTATTTATGTGTTAAAAGAGAGTTCTTTTTAAGGACACATACATAAATATGTAGGAATTAAAAAATATGAACAATAATTATTAGAAGTTTGTTTCAAAGTAATACAGTGTGAGTAAAGAGAATGGGTGGAGCAGAGATGAAACGAAATTGACTATGAAATTAAGTAGCAAATGGGTACATGGGGGTTTCATTACATTACACAATTTATTTTGGCATATGTTTGACACTTCTCAAAAGTTTTTCTTTAATCTGCTTTCATGAAAGACTGTAACAATATCACTTAAACTTGCCTTCAAATGCCAGATTCAGTTTATGTATCTCCCAAATGTATTTATATGTTCACACTAAGCTAAGGCCTTGGGACAAAAGAATGATGTTAGTATTTTTAAGGAAGTAGCAAGTCAGTGAAAAGTTTTATTTCAAAAAGAGAAACATTCCCAATAATCTCAAATCAAATGGGACACAAAAAGAACCAACCAATTCTGCCTGCTTTTCAGTCAGTGTCTGGGTTTAAGCGTGAACTGGTGTTATAATAAATGACTCCGAGATCTCTTTTGCAATTACCTGCCTATTCACTAAGATTAAAGTGGGATTCCAACTTTGTCCATTTACTACAAGGCTGTCTTACCAGATATATGATCTGTACTTTCAAGTCTCAAAAATCTTTTGAAATTCACCAAAGGATAAACAAAAGTTGAGTTTTAAAATTCTAGTCTTTTATGAGATACCTAAGTTTTTTCCACAGATTAAAAAAAAAAAAAGCAAACTTCTGAAACAGTTTAGAACAGCTTTAATACTATTCAGAAACTATTACACACAAAAGCAGATTTACATACCTTGCCTGGACTGTGAAGGTGCTACAGGAACTTCTTGGTTTGGCTCAAAAGGAAGTTCAGGTGTTAGGTTTTCAAATTGCTCTTTACTAATGAGATTTAGCTTCTTAAAGTTCTCAACTTCTTGCTGAAGTAGAATGGAGGAATCTAATTACTAAACTGGCTAACAGAGTAACCAACAAACAATAATTGATACCAACCTCAAAAAATGAGTTTAACTATGACAGAATAAAAAAGATGTTCTAATAAAGAATCTAGCATTATACTTTATAACAATACTGAGAATCTAAGAGAGACACTGAGAACCCAAAAATGTTATGAATATTTCATAATTAAATTACATTGTAAGAGCATACACTCTAATCATTTATTATTTGTTGAGCACTTACACACATGACTGCTAGAGTATTATAGAGGTTACACAGTAATCTATGTCCCTATCCTTAAGGAATTTATAAGTTAGATGGAAAAAAAAGGGATGTACACCAAAAAAACTAATAATATTAGGCAGCATATGAAAAATTATAATATTTAGTATAAGAATTGAGATAATCAGAGAGGCATCACAGGAGAGATGGGGAAAGAATAAGTATTTAGACAAAGGGTAAAGCATTCTAAAGTAGGTAATGGAGCAAAGAGCTTGGAATAAGCAGTCATTTATTAGAAAATAATTCAGTTATTGAGAAAATTTGTGTAGAATCAGTGACAAAAAGGCCTAATACGGAAACGGGAAAAAGCTACTAGAAGACCTTTTATACCAGGCCAAGAAGTTTCCATTTCCTTTTCTGGTAATAGGAAACATGTGATGAAAGATAGATAGATGGCCCTGAAGGTTCATTTCCAAACCCCACTTATAAGGTTAGCAGCAAGGAGGCTCAGAAGATCTGAGTTTTTTGAGCTTTATCAAAGGAAGAACAGGCTATCCCTGCCCCTTGGGCTCCTGAAGCTTCCTCTTCCAAATAACAGTTACATAGTCACTTAGATGTTCTCAGCCCTGCCCTACGTATTTAGAGAGGATTACAGAGTGGAGGCCAGTCTCTAGTGTAAGGTCATCTGGCCATGGTACATGAAGACTATCCGTGCCTGGCCTAAGCTGTAAAATAACAAGAGTTTGACAGATTGCTTGCACTCTACTACTTTTTGTAAGTTTCCTCCAATAAACCCTTCATCACACCTATATCACTCAGTGCTAGTGGGTCCATGATCCTTTATAGAATAAGATCGAAAGAGGGTTTTAGCAGGTAAAATAATATAAAACCGTCAGATGGACCAAACTAAATATCATCATTACAAAATAACCATGGTACCTTGCTCTTAATAGCTAACCAAACAATCTTTCCTTTTTGCCTTCAAACATGAATAGTTGTCATTTCACACCATTCATTATATCCACCTAGTCTTTTAAACTAGGATCTTGTTTTTATGAAAATGGCCTTAAAGGATTACCTCAGCTTTTGCTCCTATACCAATACTGCTTTCCCAAAAGTCTTCAGTTAGCTCTTCAAGCTAATTTAGTCATTATTCCTCACTGCCCCATTTTGCTACAGAGCTTACTACTTAAAAAAAAAAAAAAAAAAAACACATACACACAAAAAAAAACCCCAAAAAACCCATTTACTATTATGATTATCATATGCCAGAGATGAATAATATAGTTCTACCCTGATGGGAACACAAGCAGTATGTTTCTGTTTTTAACTTTTTAAACTAATTAATTAAGGTATCACGCACACATATATACATATACACACTACAGAAGTGCATAAATCATAAGTATAAATCTCAATGAGTAATCAAGAGTGAACAGACCTGTGTAACCACCATTCAGGTAAAGATATTACTAGCACCCTGGAAGTAACTTTCATGCCCCTTCCTGTAACTATCCTCTTCCCTTCCCTAAAGACAAACAATATGCTGACTTCAGTACTATAGATTCATTTTGCCTGTTTTTGAACTTTATAAAAACGGAATCATATGGTTTCTTTTATGCAAAATTATTTTTATGAGATTCGTTTATAGTTTGTAACTCTACAGCAGAGGTCAACAAACTATAGCCCCCAGAGACCAAATCTGTTTTTGTTAATAGTTTCTTTGGAACACAACCACACCCATTTGTTTAAATATTGCATGTCTACTTCATTGCTACAACCGCAAGTTAAGTGATTGCTGGCACAGTGTATAACCCATAAAGACTAAAATATTTACTATATATAGCTCTTCACACAAAAAATTTGCCCATCCCTGCTATGTGGTATTCTATCGTATAATCATACCATAATTAAAAAAAAAATCCACTCCACTGGGGCAACTGGGTGGTTCAGTTGGTTAAGTGTCCAACTTCAGCTCGGGTCATGATCTCATGGTTTGTGGGTTCCATCGCCCCCATCGGGTTCCGCACTGAGTACTGAGCCTGTTTGCAATTCTCTCTTCCTCTCTCTCTGCCCCTTCCCAACTCACACTTTCTCCCTCCCAAAATAAATACACTTTTTAAAAACTCAATTCTACCGTTGATGAGCATTCAGTTCCTTTACAGATTATAGCCATTACAAATAATGTTACTAGAAATATGTTTTTACAAAACACTTCTTTTGGTGACAGAGACACGCATTTTGTTGAATGTTTACTAGGATTAAAATTGTTGAATAAGGTGATATGCTTCAACTTTAGTAGAAAACGTCAAATACTTTTTCACAGTGGTTGTACCTCTTTACACTCCCACTAGCAGTGTATTGAAGCTCCTATTGCTCTACATCCTCGTCAACGCTTGGTGTTGTCAGTTTAAAAATATGCAGTTCTAAAAAAGAACTGAATTATGGGTATATACAAC
Organism: Paguma larvata; assembly: GCA_030068075.1. Classification (NCBI taxonomy): domain Eukaryota; kingdom Metazoa; phylum Chordata; class Mammalia; order Carnivora; family Viverridae; genus Paguma; species Paguma larvata. Next base: position 91,939,813 of record CM057823.1, read on the forward strand.
AACTTGGATGGATCTTAAGGACATTATGATTAGAAAATATTGATCTCAAAAGGTCACATGCTCTATAATTCTATTTACAGACTATTCTCAAAATGACAAAATTATAGAGATGGAGAACAGATTAGTGGTTACCAAGGGTTAGGAATAGTGGAGTGGAGGCACATGAACACGAGTCTAATAGCACAAGGGAGATCTATATGGTGTAAAATAGTTCAGTTGTGAATGTGATGGCAGTCACATGAATCTACACGTCATAAAATGATATAAAACTATGTAAGAAATATCAATTTCCTGGTTTAATGTTGTGCTTAAATTATGTAAGACATAAATTTTGGATGGAACTGGTCCTGTACACTGGACCTCTCTGTACTATTTTTTCAACTTCCTGTAAATCTGTATCTTCAAACAAAAATTCAAAAACTTTAAATATGTAGCCACTCTGCTAGATCTATGTGTAATCTCATTGTGGTCTTAATTTGCATCTATCCAATTACTAATAATGCTAAAAACACTTAATATATTTTATTTGGATAGCCTCTTTTGTGAGGTGACTATTCAATTCTATTACTCATTTTTTCTATCTTTTTTTCACGTATTGATTTTTAAGAGTTTTTTTAAAATTTTTTTTAAATGTTTATTTATGTTTTGAGAACAGAGAGAGACAGAGAGTGAGTGGGGGAAGGGCAGAGAGAGAGAGTCACAGAATCCGAAGCAGGCTCCAGACTCTGAGCTGTCAGCACAGAGCCCGACGCAGGGATCGAACTCACGAACCTTGATATCATGACCTGAGCCAAAGTCAGATGCTTAACCGATTGAGCCACCCACGTGCCCTAAGAGCTCTTTAAAAAATGTTGTAAATGTCTTCTTCCATTCTGTGGAAAGAGGAACTTGCCTTTTCACTCTTAGGGTGTCTTCTGGTGAAAAAAAGTTCTTTTTAATGTAGTGTATTTTCTAAGTTATTTCCTTTTGTTTGTAACCTGTTCAAGAAATCTTTCCCCTTTCTAAAGATGTTATATATCTTCTCTTACAATTTTTCATCTGATTATGAAATTAACATATTATATTGTTAAAAAGTTTGGGAAGCATGAGAGAATAAAAACAAAGAGTAAAACACACACACACACACACAAAATCTTTCCCTACTGAAATATCATATGGTATCTTATCTTATAGAAATTTTATTATTTTGCCTTTCACATTTAGAATTGTAATATATCTAGAATTGATTCTTTGTGTATGGTACAAGGGTCCACATGCACTTGAAAAAAATGTGTATTCTGCAGATGTTGATGCAGTATTTCACTTATGTCAAATTAAGCAGTTTTAACTGCATTGTTTGCATTTTCTACAACCCTGATTTTTTTTTATCTTCTTGCTACTTGCACCTTTCTTGGTAAGAAAGGTATTTCAAAATCTCCCACTATGATTATAAATTTATCTTTTTGCACCTGCCAATTTTTCCCTTATGTATTTTGATGCTATGTTTTAGGTGCATACAAATTTAGAACTATTGTATTTTGTGGGGCAACTAAACCTTTCATATGTTGGGAGCCGTTTTGGGCTCACAGGTTGAGACCCCTCCATGCGTGGGAAAGGTTGAAGCAAAAAGCTCCCGCCAGCCAAACTGGCGCCTAGTTTTACCTCCTTCTAAATAACCTTTCAGGCTTGGATTTCTTGAATTGCTCACATTGGCCTAAGGGTCATAATGCTCTTTAGTTTTATGGCATATGGAAAAGGGGACCTGGTCTTGATGGATAAAATCTGTGTGAGAGTAACCTGGCCAGAAGTTACCTCAAGGTTGCCTCTTGGGGATAGGTTACACAAATTGAGGCGTAGGCCCCAAGACTCCTTGAACCAAATTAGATTTTCCCTGCAGGTATCACTCCCCTCAGCCCCACCATAAAACCTCAAGGCACATCTCTGTAAAGCTTCTCTCAGAATTAACATACTGATGGGAAAGATTGTAAAGAGACTTAGGACCTTCCCCAAGGTTAGCCTCGCCCCAAAGTCAGAAGCACTGTTTATCAGCAGCAAATATTGAGCACCTCCCTGAGGTTAACATTTCGTAAATCATTTTGTAATTCTCATCCCCATGCTCCCTTATACCATAAACCTATAGATGACTACATGGTCTTGTGACAACAATGTATGTTGTAAAGAATGCCTTGTCACTGATGTAATGTCACTCGCTACCTTTAAAAATAAAGACACTGAGACCAGCAGGGCAGAGATGCCAGAATTGCCAGGGCTGCCTGCTTGGTCATCAGATTCCATCTCACTCGTGGCTCTCTCACTTCATTTCGCCTGACCGTCCGTCCTTCGTGGACCCCTAGATTCGCCGGGACAAGGAAAGACCCCGGCATTCATAGTTATATCCCTTTTTATCTTGAATTTTTTTTTTTAAGTTGATTTATTTTGAGAGAGAAAGAGAGCATGAGCCGGGGAGGGGCAGAAAGACAGAGGGAGAAGGGGAGCCTGGGTGGCTCAGCTGGTTAAGTACCAACTTCGGCTCAGGTCATGATCTCACGGTCTGTGAGTTCGAGCCCCGCACTGGGCTCTGTGCAGACAGCTCAGAGCCTGGAGCCTGCTTCAGAGTCTGTGCCTCCCTCCCTCTCTCCCCCTCCCCCACTCACACTCTGTCTCTCTCTCTCTCTCTCTCTCTCTCAAAAATTAACATTAAAAAAAAGAAAGAGAAGGGAGAGGGAATCTCAAGCAGGCTCCATGCCGAGAGTGATCCCACAAACCATGAGACCATGACCTGAGCAGAAATCAAGAGCCAATCACCTAACCAACTGAGCCACCCAGGTGCCCCTAATAATTCTTTTTGCCTTAAAAATCCACTTAGAACTTACACCAGCTTTGTTTAGATCCACAAACATATTTACCCTTGACGTTGCTCTTCATTCTTTTCTGTATCTCCAAGCTTCTTTCTGGAATCATTTTCAAAATAATTTGACTGTATCTCCTGTCTAAAAAATTCCCTTTAATATTTTCTTTAAAGCAGATCTGCTGAAAATAAACCTTCTTAGTTTCAATGTGTCTAAAAATATGTTACCTTCATTTTTAAACAGATTCATTGAGATATAATTCATATACCATAAAATTCACTTATTTAAATGTACAATTCAATAATTTATTTACCTTTATTCCTGAACATTAGTTCCCTTTTAGTGTTGTGATTATGTCACTGCATTGTTTCCTGGATTCCATTACTTCTGCTGAGTAGTTAGCTCTAAATCTTATTTTTTTTTAATTTCTTTAACATTTATTTATTATTGACAGAGAGAGACAAAGCATGAGCAAGGGAGGGGCAGAGAGAGAGGAAGACAAAGAATAGGTAGCAGGCTCTAGGCTCCGAGCTGTCAGCACAGAGCCTAACGCAGGGCTCGAACTCACAAACTGTGAGATCATGACCTGAGCTGAAGTGCTCCTCTACGTCTTATTTTTTTTAAAACTTTAGCTTTTAAAGTAATCTCTCCTTTTTCTCTGCCTTTTATTTTCAGCAGGTTTACAATGGCCTTGATATGGTTTTCCTTGGATTTATATTCTTTATGGAGTTCTTAGGACTTCTTAAATTATCCCTCATCAGTTTTGATAAAATGTCACTCATAATCTTTTCCAATATTACTTCTGCTTTCTCCTTTCTCCTCTGAGAATCCAATAAAGTACATGTTAGACCTTTCGACTGTATCTCCTATATCTTTTATGCTCTTTTTATACTCCTATTACCTTTATACTATTTTCCATCTTTTTGCTCCATGCTTCACTCTGGAGTCTTTTGACCTATCTTCTAGTTTAGTAATTCTGAGTTTAGCTTACTGTTAAGCCAATTCACTGCACTCAGTTATTGTACTTTTCATTACTGTAATATCTATCTGGTTCTTTTTTAAAATTTCTAGTTCTCTGCTGAAATTCTCCATCTTTGGGTTTTTTTAATCATATTAACGATAACTAACTTAAAATCTGTTTGATAGTTACCTGAATCTCTATGGGTCTATTTTTCATTTCTTTTTTTTCCCTATCATATCATCTTGTCTTCTTATATGTCTGATTTTTTTGAGACGCAGACATTGTTAGAAATTTGAGGTCTAGAAAGCTATTTTCCTCCAGAAAGGATTTGTTTGCTTCAGTCAAGTGGCTAGACACATCAGAATGTTGGTTCAATAAAATATTAAAATTATGAGATGCTGACCTTACTGAAAAGCAGATCTTTTCCAGTTCACCCTAATTTCTAAAAAGTGGCCCTTTGGCATTCCCAAAGCATAAGTGGTTTACTGCAGGTCCCACTCTGGTTTTTGAATTCCAGTTTTTGTCACCCTAGTCCCACCAGTTGCGTGTGTGTGTGTGTGTGTGTACCTCTTTTCAGACTCTCAGTTGCTTCTTCTGGAAATGACAGATGACTCTAGGGAAATGCAGACCCTGATGGCAGTCTTCTTCAGATTTCCTTCTTCCAGATTTTGACCACACAATTCTTCACTGCACTGTTAGCTCTACTGTGCCTTCACAAAGACTTTTTTAAAAAAAAAAAAACTTTCTGGTTGTTCTCAGCAGGAAGACTCATATGAATTACCCAATCTACAACTAAATGCACATTCAAAGTCTAATTTTTTTTAATAAGTTTACACCTCACCTTGCTCAAAAAGGAGATAAGAAATATTTATAAACAAATGCATTACATACATTTCAGAGAGTTAAAGACAAGGCACGTATGAGGCACAAGGGTAGAAAAGTGATTTTTCTGGAGTGGATAGCAATAAAAGCTATCAAAGAAGTTTTTTTCCTGAGGGAGTAATATTTGAACTAGGTTTTGCAATCTAAAGGATGAAAAAGAGTTTGGCAAGCAAACCATATGAAAAGACATTATAGGCAGAGGCAACACTTGTAACTTGGTATTGATGGAATATAAATTTTAATCTGAAAGCAGTGTCACAATGAAGACTGACAGGTATGTAGGAGCCAAACCATTAATTATTATTTGCCAAGGAATTTGAATTTTATCTTGGGGGTAGAGGTGAGGGGAAGAAGCACTGGATAGCATTAAGAAAAAACAGAAATGGTCAAATCTATACTTTAGAAATTTGAGGGATTTATATTCTTTTCCTTGGGTATCACGTACTTAGAAAACCATGTAAGCCTGAAACTATCTGTACAATCATTGCAACCTCATGGAAAAAGCCTGATTCAAAATGAAGCTAACATAGAGGAAAAGCACACCAAAGACAGGAGTAGAGAAATATAAAATCAATCTTTTAAGTTTCATATAAAAACTTGCCTGAAAGCAAGCACTGCTTCTTGGATTTCTCAGAGTAAATTCCCTTACTTGCTAGGAAGTAAACGAAGAAAGGAGAAAGAAAGGAGGAAGACTACTCTGACAAGAGGGAAACTAGAAAGAGAATAAACTAGAGCCAATAACCTAGTATACAAACCACAAGGAGAGATGATGCAGGCCAAAACTACTGTAAGGCAGTAGGAATGAATAGGAAAGGACAGATAGGACTTAGTGACAAACTGCATGTTGGAAGTTAGAAGTTGAGTCATGAGGCATCCAACCAAAATCAGGAAATATAAGAAAAAATTTGGGATAAGTCCCTTTTTTCTTTTTAAATGGAGACAGAATATACATAAATGAGATGCCTGTGGAAGAAGACAGCTGGAAAATCTAACAGACTGGTTATATACTGCTAGATCCCCACAAAGACACTGGAAGATCTTTAGCATACAGTTAATGATAAAGCCCTGGGACCAGATTCTCTTACTTGCATACAAGATAACAAAGTATAAGAAAAGAGATCAAAGATAGAACCAGGGAAGACCACATTTAAAAAGCAAGCAGAAACTACACTCAAAAATGGTTAAAGTAGTGAAAAAAAAACAGACATCCGAGAAAATGAGAGAGCGGCAAAGCATCAGGTGTCATAAAGTATGAAAAGTGCTAAACAGTTGGGGACATATCAGTAGTACAAGAGTCATCTTGAGAGAACTCTAATCTGACCAGATTTGAGACATTTTGAACATCAAAATGAATAATGACAGGAACGAAAAGGAATCCATTCCAGAATCCACACTGACACTAAAAATACATAAATAAAATGGAGTGAAGAAAGTTCTTTTTTTACAGAAGAATGCTAAATAATTAACATAAAGGGAACAGAGAAAAATTACCATCATATAATCACTATAGCAATAATTTATTCAAGCAAAAATCCTTAATGGAGGCTAAAACATTGAGTGAAGACTGCTAGGGAGCAGTTTCAAATTGTCACTCCAGAGATCACTTATAAATTACAAAGGGAAAAAGGTACCCTTACAATGAAGAAATATGGTACACATCTTGAAAACCAAATGACCAATTCTAGAACTGACGTCATTATGTCTCATGAGGTAACGTATTGAAGAACATACAATATCATCTATGTAATATTTTTGCCAAAATATTTAATCTGAAACTAACTGTGGAAATACGAAGCAAACTTAAACTGAAGGACATTTTACAAAATTACTAACCTAGACGCTTCAAAAATGTCAATGTCATGAAGAAAAAGAAGGCTGAGGAACTTCTCTAAATGAAAGAACATTAAAATATAAAATTCTAAAAGCTATCTATAATTCTTGGATAGAGCTGGTATCAAAAATAATAAAGTAAAAAGAAGTTATAAAGGACATTAAAACAATTAGAGAAATCTAAATACAGACTGTATATTAGATAACAGCATTCTATCAATGCTAAACTTCCTGTGTATCTTAGTTATGGTTACACAGGAGAAAGCACTTGTTTTTAGGAGATATAATATAGTGATAAAGTGGTTCAGAAAAATGCACATGTTATGTACCTCTATAAATGTTAATATATATAGATATACAAAGTGTTTGTGGTAAGATGTTAACAACTGTGGAATCCAGGTGAAGGTATACTGGTGTTCATTATATTATTCTTGCAACTTTTCCAAAGGTTTGAAATACTCCAAAACAAAGACTTAGGGGGAATAAAATATATACATACAAATATATATATATACATATAATACATTACTGATACAAAAACATGTCTATAATATTTATAAAAAAACTAATACACTTTAATAAAATGTCTTTCAGGGGCGCCTGGGTGGCTCAGTCGGCTGAGCATCCGACTTCGGCTCAGGTCATGATCTCTCGGTCTGTGAGTTCGAGCCCAGTATCGGGCTCTGTGCTGACAGCTCAGAGCCTGGAGCCTGTTTCGGATTCTCTGTCTCCCTCTCTCTCTGCCCCTTCCCCACTCATGCTCTGTCTCTGTCTGTCTCAAAAATAAATAAATGTTAAAAAAATTAAAAATAAATAAATAAAAATGTCTTTCAGACATTTACATTCCAGAAATAAACATTTATTCACAATTCATACTGGCGAGAATGAGAGAGGGAGTTGAAGCAGGAAGGGTTCTCCTCAGCCAAGTTTCTAGAAAGAACTCTTGGCGCTTCAACTTTTCACCTCCTGTTTATATCAATATGAACTGCAGTCTTGAGGATAGAAGGAGGTGAACATTTAAGTAAAGATTTTTTTTTAAGGATGAATATGACCTTAGAAAAAGTAAGAAACAATGTAAAGAAAAATTAAAGCTGAGACAGAATATGTTACTTTATGGATAATGATCCCAGAAACCATTTACTTTCTTGGCTTCTTCAGGTGAAACTATATACATAACTACATCTGTTTTCTTCTCCTTATAACTACTAGTGGAATTCTTTTCTCTTGTGTTCTTCTTCTGTTTTTCTATGCCTTAAAAGTTTAATCATTTTCCCAGTTTTAATTCTTCCTTCTATACTAAATACTCTAAAATCTACATTTCTGGCTTTCTTATCATCTCTAGGATTTAAAGAGAAGATAAAAGACATTTTACATCAATACACAACAAACATCAACTCAGCATTTCCAAATCTGATCTCAATATCGTTCCCTCCCAGTTTTTGTTAGTGTTCCTATTTCTATCACACCGGTACTATGAATTGTTTCTTTAAAATCTCTGCCCAATTTGGCACTTTTTTCATTCTCATAAAGTCTAGAACATAAACAGTTGTTAATGAATGTGTTGAAAAGAAAACATCCCTTTGGCTCAGCATTTCATTTCACCCTTGATTATTATAAATGAGCTTTTTAACTCAATTTCTGCCCTCTCCTACTCTGATCTAGGCTAATGCCTCTGTTAGATTAAACCTTATTCAATCATCTTTTCATCACACCACTTTGTAAGAACTGCAACTGCTCCTTATTCTAAATTTCTACATAGCTTTCAAGACACTTCATAGTCTAGTCCCATCCCACCTACCCAAACAATCTTCAATTTCAGTAAAGTACCATCGCTAACATTCAACTTCTAGAAATTTGATTTATACTTGTGCAGCAATAACAGTAACTGTAATGTGCCAGCAATGCAACTGCCATTTTACTCAATGAACATAGGTACTAATGTAATTGAACTCTAAAATGCTAAATCACATAAGGAAAAAGGATATATACAGTTTTAATAATGCCCTGACCTGGAAAGTAAAGTGTCCAAACAAGTATAGTTACACCAAATCCTTAAGGACCTAATTTTATAATTAAGGGATTTTATGTTTAAAAGTAAAGTTGAGAACCATAGAGAAACAACCATTTGAATTATTTTAAAAATCAGCCTCTAAGAAGAAACATGACCATGAACAGAAAGAGCCACCAAGTTAGAATCTTCATAAACTCACTCAAGTGCTTCATCAAAACTCTTCAATTTTTATAAATATGATCCTGCTAACATTATTATATGATAAATTTACATATGCATATTATGATGTGCAGCTGTACTTAAAACCATATACATATCTGATGGGTAGTTCAAGGGAGAAATAATATACGGTAAAAGTCAATGATAAAGGAAGAATAACACTGAGAACATAAAACAGTATTGTTAGTATGAAATACTTTTTCATTGTGCTTTAACTTACATCTTCCTAGTTAATAATAAGGTTAAGCAGTTTTTCATTTGACAGAGCTTTCTGTCTTTGCCTATTGAGTCTTAAGAATTCTAATACACTCCGGATAGGCACTTTAGGCCTTATGTATACTAAAATACATTCTCTCGATTTGAAAATTAACTTTTAATACCCTATCTTCCAATGGGAATTCGTTAACAAATAATACTTTTTTGCTTGTTTTTTAAAAACAATTTTTATATTAAAGTAGAATATACAATATGATTAAACAATTCTACACATTACTAACTGCTCATAATGATAAGTATACACTTAACCTCCTTCATCTATTCACCCATCCCCTCACCAACCACTTTTTTCTCTGTATTTAAGAGTCTGTTTTTTAGTTTCTTTTTTACTTTATTTTAGTTTCTTAAATTCCACATATGAGTGAAATCGTACAGTATATCTTTCTCTGACTTATTGCACTTAGCATTATACGCTCTGGGTCCATCCGTGTTGTTGTAAATAGAAGAACTAATTTTTACGGCTGAGTGATATTCCACTGTAGATACAAATATAACACTTTTTTACCCATTCATCTATCAATACACACTTGGATTGCTTTCATATCATGACTATGGTAAATAACGCTGCAATAAACATATAGGTGTATATATCTTTTTGAACTACTGTTGTTTCCTTTGTGTAAATATCCAGTAGTGGAATTTTTGGATCATATGGTAAGTCTATTTTGAATTTTTTGAGGAACCTCCATACTGTCTTCCACAGTGGCTGCACCAGCATGCACTCGCACCAACAGTGCACAAGCGTTCCTTTTTTCCCACATCCTCACCAACATTTACTTCTTGTGTTTTTTATTTTAGCCATTATGACAGGTATAAGGTGATATCTCATTGTGGCTTTTAAATTTGCATTTCCCACTTTCGACAATAGCCAAATCATGGAAGCAAACCAAGTGCCCATCAACTGATGAATGGATAAAGAAGTTGTGGCACATATATACAATGGACTACTACATGGCAGTGAGAAAAAATGAAATCTGGCCATGTGTAGCAACATGGATGGAACTGGAGGGTATTATGTTAAGTGAAATAAGTCAGTCAGAAAAAGACAGATACCATATGTTTCCACGAATAGGTGGACTTTGCGAGACTAAGCAAAAACCAGGGGGAGGGCTAGAGGGGAAAGGAAAAAAAGACACAGAGAGGGAGGGAGATAAAACATAAGAGACTCTCAAAGACTAAAAACAATCTGAGGGTGAGGGAGGTGAGGGAGGTGAGGGAGGGGGGAGAGGGGGTGATGGGCATTAAAAAGGGCACGTGTTGGGATGAACACTGGGTGTTATATGTAAACCAATTTGAAAATAAACTATTATAATTTAAAAAAAAAAGAAAAAAAATTTGCATTTCCCTAATGGCTAGTGATGTTGGCCATCTATATATCTAATGAAGTCCTCTGCCCATTTTTGAATTATTTGCTTTTTGGTGTTTAGTGTAAATTTTTGATACACTTTAAATATTAGCCCCTTATCAGATATATCATTTGCAAATATTTTCTCCCATTCAGTGGGTTGCCTTGTTTTGTTGTTGGTTCCCTTCACTGTGCAAAAGCTTATTTTGGTGTAGTCCCAATAGTTTAATTTTGCTTTTGTTTCCCTTGCCTGGGAAGACATATCTAGAAAAAAGATTGCTATGGCTAATATCAAAGAAATTACTGCCTATGTTTTAAAAGAATAAGTTTATGGGTTCAGGTCTCACATTTAGGTCTTTAATCCATTCTGAGTTTACTTTTGTATATGATGTAAAAAAGTGGTCCAGTTTTCCCAGCACCGTTAGTTGAAGAGATGGCATTTTCTCCATTTTATATGAATGTATGTGTGTGTAGGTGTATGTATGTGTAAGACTATATGTACACATATGTATGTAAGAATATATATATATATTCTTGCCTCCTTCATTGTAGGTTGACCATATATGTATGGGTTTATTTCTGGGATCTCTGTTCTGATCCATTAATCTAAGTTTTTTTCTGCCAGTACCATACTGTTTTGATTAGTATATTTTGTTGTATATCTTAAAATTTGAGATTGTGATACCTCTGGCTTTGATTTTTTTGTTTTGTTTTGTTTTTTTAAGTAGGCATGAGGCCTGAATTCATGACCATGAGATCAAGACCTGAGCTGAGATGGAGTCGGAGGCTTAACTGAGCCACCCAGGTGTCCCTATTCTTTCTTACAATGCTTTGGCAATTTGGAGTCTTTTGTGGTTTCATTCAAATTTTAGGATTATTTGTTCTAGTTCTGTGGAAAATAGTGTTGGTGTTTAATAAAGATTGCATTAAATTTGTAGATTGCTTTGTGTGGTATAGACATTTTAACCATATTGTTTCTTCCAATCCATGAGCACAGTATACCTTTTCATCTGTTTGTGTCAACTTCAATTTCTTTCACCAATGTTTAATAGTTTTAAGAGTACAGGTCTTTCACCTCCTAGGCTAACTTTATTCTTAGGTATTTATTCTTTTTGGTGCAATTGTAAATGGAATTAGTTTTTAATTCCTCTTTCTGCTACTTCATTAGTGTAATGGAATTCAACAGATTTCTGTTTATTAATTTTGTATCCTGTGACTTTACTCAATTCATTCATCAGTAGTTTTCATCAGTCATTTTTGTAGTTAGTTTGGTGGATTCTTCAGGGTTTTCTACATATATAGTATCATGTCATCTGCCAATAATGAAAGTTTTACTTCTTCCTTAATGATCTGGAAGCCTTTTCTTTTTCTTGTCTGATTGCTCTGGCAAGGACTTCCAGTATCATGATGAATAGAAGTGGCAAGAGAACATCCTTGTCTTGTTCCTGATCTTAAAGGAAAAGCTCTACTTCCACCATTGAGGATAATGTTACCTGTAGGTTTTTCATATAAGGCCTTTATTATGTTGAGGCATTTTTCTCTCTAAACCTATTTTGTTGAGTTTTTATCATGAATGCATGTTGTACTTTTGTCAAATGCTTTTTCTGTATCTATTCAGATGATCAAAAGGTTTGTATCCTCTTGTTAATATGATGCATCATGTGGACTGTGAGTACTAAACCACCCTGGCATTCCTGGAATAAATCCCACTTGATTATGGTGGAATAATTCTTTAAAATGTATTGCTGGATTTGGTTTGCTAATATTAAAAAACGTTTTTTAATGTTTATTTATGTTTGAGAGAGAGACAGAACGTGAGTTGGGGAAGGGCAGAGAGAGAGGGAGACACAGAATCCAAAGCATGCTCCAGGCTCTCTGAGCTATCAGACCAGAGTCTGGCGTGGGGCTCGAACCCACAAAACTTGAGATCATGACCTGAACCGAAGTCGGATGCTTAACTGACTGAGCCACTCAGGAGTCCCAGTTTGCTAATATTTTATTGAGGATTTTTGCATCTATGTTCATCAAAGAATTTATCCTGTAATTTTATTGTGGTGCCTTTACCTGGTTTTAGTTTCTGGGTAATGCTGGCTTTGTAGAATGAATTTGGATGCTTTCTTTTCTCTTCTACTTTTTGGAGTAGTTTGGAATAGTTTAAACATTTGGTGGAGTACACCTGTGAAGCCATCCAGTCCTGGACTTTTGTTTCTCAGAAGTTTTTGGATTACTGATTCAATTTCATTGCTGGTAACTGGTCTATTCAAATTTTCTCTTTATCCCTGATTCAGTTTTGTAAGGCTGTAGGTTTCTTGGAATTTGTTCATTCCCTCTAGGTTGTCTAATTTGTTCATACGTAATTTTTCATATTCTCTTATAATCTTTTGCATTTCTGTGGTGTTGATTTCTCCTTCATTTCTGATTTACTTGAGTCTCCTTTTATTTCTTGATGAGTCTAGCTAAAAGTTTATCAATTTAGTTTATGTTTTCAAAGAACTACTCCTGGTTTCATTAATCTGTTCTATGTTTTTGTCTCTATTTCATTTATTTCTGCTCTATTTCCTTCCTTCTACTGGTTTTGGGCTTTGTTCTTTTTCAAGCCCCCTTAGGTATAAAGTTAGGTTGTTTTGAGATTTTTCTTGCATGAGCTATGCCTGTATTGCTATAATCTTCCCTCTTATTACAGCTTTTACTGCATTCCAAAGTTGGACCATTGTGTTTTCATGGTCTTTTGTCTATTTTTTTCATTTTCTCTTTGATTTCTTGGTTGACTCATTCATTGATTAGTAGCATGCTATTTAGTCTCCACATATTTGTGTTCTTTCCAAACTTTTTCTTGTGATTGATATCCAGTTTCATTCTGTTATGGTTATGGTCAGTAAGATAGTTTCAAATTTTTAAATTTTATTGAGACTTGTTTGTTGGCCTAATATGTGATCTATTCCATGTGCACTTAAGAATGTGTATCGCGTTGTTTTTTGGATGAAATGTTACAAATATACCTATTAGGTCCATTTGGTCTAACATGTCCTTCAAAGCTACCACTACCTTGATTTTCTGCCTGCAAGATCTATCCATTGATGTAAATGGAGTTAATGTCTCCTACTATTATTGTGTTACTGTCAATTTCCTCCTCTATTTCTGTTAATAGTTGCTTTATGTATTTAGATGTTTCCATGTTTGGTGTGTTATAAATGTTTACAAGTGTTATATCATCTTGTTGGATCGTTCCCTGGTGTCATGTCCTTTTTTGTCTTTTATTATAGTCTGTTTTGAAGTCTATTCTGTTCTTTTTTTTTAATTTCGTAATAGTTTATTTTCAAATTGGTTTACATATAACACCCAGTGTTCATCCCAACATGTGCCCTTTTTAATGCCCATCACCCCTCTCCCCCCTCCTCCCTTATCCCCCTCACCCTCAGTTTTTTCTTAGTCTTTGAGAGTCTCTTATGTTTTATCTCCCTCCCTCTCTGTGTCTTTTTTTTCCTTTTCCCTCTTCCCCTCCCCCTGGTTTTTGCTTAGTCTCACAAAGTCCACCTATTCGTGGAAACATATGGTATCTGCTGCCCCAGCTTTCCTTTTGCTTCCATTTGCATGATAAATGCTTTCCCCTTCACTTTCACTCTGCATGTGTCTTTAGGTCTGAAGTGAGTCTCCTTTTTAAAATCCGTTTAGGGGTGCCTACATGGCTCAGCTGGTTGTGCGCCGACTTCAGCTCGGGTCATGATCTCACGGTTCTCGAGTCCAAGTCCCACATTGGGCTCTGTGCTGACAGCTCAGAGCCTGGAGGCTGCTTCGGATCCTATATCTCCCTTTCTCTCTGCCCCTCCCCTGCTGGTGCTCTCTCTCTCTCTCTAAAATAAGTGTAAAAAAACAAATTTTTAAATCCATTTAGTCATCCCTTGTCCTTTGATTGGAGCATTTAGTCCATTTATGTTTAAAGTAATAATTGATAGGTAAATATTTATTGTCATTTTGTTACTTGTTTTATGGCTGTTTTTGTAGTTTTTCTGTGGACTTCTATTGCTTCTATGGCTTTTTTTAGTGCTCTGCTTGGGTTTCTCTTTATTTTTTTTTGTATATACTATAGGTTTTTGACTTGTGGTTATATTAGGTTCATATGCAATATCTTATGCAATATCTTATGCATATTACAGTCTACATTAAACTGATTGTCACTTAAGTTGAACACATTCTAAAAGCACTAAATTTTTACTCTCCCCCCTCATATTTTATATATATGATTTCATCCTTTATATCCTTTTATTTCATGAATCCCTTGATTGATTTTTGTAAATATATTTTACTGCTTTAGCTTCCATACTGGTTATACTGCAATAAAAAATACACTAAAGGGAATCAATAACAGATTAGAAGAGGCAGAAGAACAAATCATCAATCCCAAAGACAGGGTAATGAAAAGCAACCAAGTTTAACAGCAAAAAAGGAAGAGTTATAAAAATGAGAAGAGATTAAGGGAACTCAGTGACATATTAAGCATAGTAACATTTTTGTTATAGGAATCCTGGAAAGTGAAAAGGGAGTAGAAAACTTATTTATGAAATAATAGCTGAAACCTTGCCTAATCTGAGAAAAGAAAGAGACACCCAGATCCAGGAAACAGACCACTCAACAAAATTAACCCACAGAGACTGAGACCAAGACACACAATAAGTAAAATAGCACAAAGGTAGCGATAAAGAGAGAATCTTAAGATTAGCAAGAGAAAAGAACGGTTACATATAATGGGAACATTGTAAGACTATTAGCTGATTTTTCAGCAGAAATTTTGTAGACCAGTAGGGAGTAGCGTGATATACTCAAAGTACCGAAAGGAAAAAAATCTGCAACCAAGAATACTCTACCCAGCAAAGTTATGATTCAGAAAAGAAGAACAGAGAACGAGTTTCCCAAACAAAAGTTAAAGGAGTTCATTACATTAACCAAGCCTTATAAGAAACACTAAAGTGAATCCTTTAAGTGGAAAGAAAAGGCCATAATCAACAGTAAGAGAATTATGAAAGGAAAAAGTTTCACAAATGCAAACATGTAATAAAATTAATCACTTATGAATATATTTATGTTTAGTGATATAAAATGTATCAATAACTTTGTGATCTCATGGTTTGTGAGTTGGAGTCCCACATCAGGCTCTAACTGAGAGCATGGAGCCTGCTTGGGATTCTCTCTCCCCCTCTCTCTGCCCCTCTCAGAGAGGGCTCATGCTCTGTCTCTCTCTCAAAATGAATAAATAAAACATTAAAAAAAAAACTTTATGTTTGTATATTTATGGAAAAAACCCTCCAAGTAGTTTGAGATATTTTATTAGAAAAAGATTAGAAAAAATTAGAAAAAAAGATATTTTATTAGAAAACAATAGTTTTCCCTTCACATTTAGGTTTCTAATCCACTCAGAATTAATGTAAATGTACTTTGAGGCAGGGTTCAAATTTCATTTTTTTCCCCAAAGTATCTTATTGACTCAGCATCACTAAGTAGTGCATCCTTTCCCCTCTGCAATATAGCCACCTGTGTCATAATCTTATCTACATGTAAGTAAAATATTCCTTGTTCTCTATTCTCTCAAATTATCTATATCACATTATCAATACCTCATTATTTTAATTATTGTAGCTTTATCCAAAGTCTTAAACGCTGGTAGGGCAAGCCAACTTTGCACTTTTTATAAAAAAAAAGTGTCTTTGCTACTTTTAACGTTTTGCACTAGGATATAAATTTTGGAACCAGCTCCTCGTAATAGTAAGAGAACAAAAGAAAGAATGAGGGGGGTAAAACATTGGTGATGAATATATAAATCAAGATGCTGAGAATCATCTTTACAATGTTAATTCTTGCAGTCTATGAAGATACCATCTCTATTTAAATCTCTTAGTACCTTCTTAATAAAGTTCATAATGCTCTGCACAAAAATCTTGCACATCTTTTGTTAACAATTGAAACCTACTTACTACCTTCTGATGCTATTTTAAACAGAAGACTTATTGAAAATTTCATTTTTCTGGTTGCTCAAAAAAATGCAAAAAGCTTCTTATATATTGATTTTCATATCTAGAAACCTTGCTGCAGACTATTATAATATTTTTAAATTTCTAGGATTTTCCAAATAATTATTAACTCCAACCTATTCTTTAAGTGAATGTTTTAAAATTCTTATCATGGGCACCTGGGTGGCTCAGTCGGTTGAGCATCTGACTTGGGTCGGCTCAGGTCATGATCTCGCTCATGGGTTTGGGCCCACGTCGGGCCCTGTGCTGAAAGCTCAGAGCCTGGAGCCTGCTTCAGATTCTGTGTCTCCCTCTCTCTCTGCCCTTCACCTGCTCATGCTCTGTCTCTCCCTCTCTCTCTCTCTCAAAATAAATAAATGCCAAAAAATTAAAAATTCTTCTTATTATGTATAATCTTTAATGCAGGTTAAAAGATATTTTTATTTAGGTTACAGATATTTACATCTACTTTGTAAATTCTTTTTTCTAAATCATAAATATATATAAGCTTATCGAATGCTATTGCTACATTTATTTTTTATACTTTTCTAACCTCTAAATGTGGCAAATTGATTTCCTAATGTTAAATTAGGCTGTTTTTCTGAAATAAACTTTATCAAACTTCTATTCCATGAGTTCTAGAAAAATCTTAGCCCTATATCTTCATTTATTGCCCCAGCTCCCCTTTCTCTCTCCTCTTTCTGGAACTACAGTTATATCTATACACTGGATCTTCTAACTCCCTGAATGTCTTTCATACTTTCTCTTTCACTCTGTTTTATTCCAGGTAGTTTCCACTGACCTCTCTTCCAATTTACCAATCTTCAATATCTCATCACCTTCATCTCACTCTATTGAATCCAATCATGAATTCTTAATTTTAAATGAATGTTCACTTATAGGAATTGTTCCTTTTTTCAAATCTGCTTTTTAATTTCCCCTTCCTATATTTTTACCTCATCATTTATTAACTGAACCATATAAAACATTTATATTATATTCTGTGACTGCTACTCTGTTGAGTGGGTAACTCCAAAATCCAAAGTATCTATGGGTTTTTTTCTACTGTTGTTTCAGCTGTAATAATGCACTTGGTATCTTATTTCCTTCAGTGTTTAGAAATTTTTTTCTCTGAGCTACTTACTTTCTTCAAAAAATATTTTATGGTGGGACTCCTAGGTGGCTCAGTTAGTTAAGCATCTAACTTTGGCTCAGGTCATGATCTTGTGGTTCGTGGGTTCAAGCCCCGTGTTGGGCTGACAGTTCAGTGCCTGGAGCCTGCTTCAGATTCTGTGTCTACCTCTCTCTACCCCTACTCCACTCGCTCTCTCTCTCTCTCAAAAATAAACATTAAAAAAAGTATTTTGTGGAACTGTTTGAGGCCTGGAATGAAGTCAGTTAGGGGAGTACACTACAATCAATGAGCTAAAATATTTGATAAAGTCAAAAATATTTACTATCCAGCCCTATACAGAAGAGTCTGTCATCCTCTGAAATAAGTTCCTCCAAAGAGGATATAGGTTTGCTTTTCCAGGTACCTGTGATCATTAACAGCCGAGAATTACTTTCTATTATTAGTTTTAACTTTTTTTAGAATACTAAAGTATATGAGGAATTTGAACTGCATATACATAAATGATTACCATCACATGGTTACTTCTCAGAGCACTTTCCACCTGCCTCCATTCAGAACCAAGACTCAGATATACAAGTTTTCTTATAGCTTCTTCTCTTCATGCCTCATTTGAGTTCATTCTTAATTCAGTCACACTGAAGAGATAGCCTATTCTCATATTTTACTTCCTCACTTGGGTAGATTCCAGGGTTTATCTCCCTGGGAATTCATAAGGCTGTGCATTTCAAAATGGAGTTCACTTTACTGAGTATATGTCCTCTGAGGAAATGCCTGTTCTTGAACTCAGTTCCTTTCTCTAGGTTCTCAATTCAGTCAATCTGTGGCATTAGTGTGTGTACCTTATTTTTTTGTAAAATTAAAAAAATTTTTACCATTTATTTTTGTGAGACAGAGTGAGACAGAGCACGAGTGGGGGAGAGGCAGAGAGAGAAGGGGGACACAGAATCTGAAGCAGGCTCAGGGCTTTGGGCTGTCAGCACAGAGCCCGATGCAGGGTTCAAACTCATGGACCGTGAGATCATGACCTGAGCCAAAGTCGGACACCTAACTAACTGAGCCACCCAGATACCCCTGTAAATTTTTTTCAGTAATTTCACCCAGGATTTTTAGTTACTTTCCATAGAGGGATCATCTGGGAACCTAGCCATACATATAATCATAAACAGAATACTTGAATCAACCTTCTTCACTTGTATTCTGCTGTAATAGTGGTTTATATACAGTGCTGTGGGAAAAGTCAGGAAGTAGAGACCAGGAAAGGATGCTCAAAGAAGCTCATGTCCAATCAAATTTTAAATATGAATAGGAGTTTGTCTAGCAAAGATGATGGGCAAGAGTATATCAAGACTTTGGAGAAACATATTGAAAAGCTTAGAGACAGAAAGAGGGTCTTTGGGAAACTAATATCTCATTGTACAGAGGAGCAATGAGGGTGAAAGAGTGAAAAGAGATATGGAAGAATTCATGCAATCTGAGAGTATAAATGAGGATTACTAACTAATGTGAGGCAAGAGGGCTATATCCATGCCAATTTTCAGGGATCATTGAGCCAATTACCAGGATAGGAATCATTGAGCAATGTAGGGTTTTAGTTTTTGGTGGGGTGGAAAAGGAGCTTGAGAGGGGGGTTTTGAATCAAGAAATTAATAAATTCAGTTTTGGGAAAGTTGATTTTTAAAGGCCTCCAAGACAAATATGATGAAATGTTCCAGGAAACACCCAGGTACATTATAACTGAAATTCAGAATCAAAATCTAGTCCTGACATAAAATGAGTTGGGATTAAAACAACAGTCATGAATGAAGCCCTGGTAGAAAGACTGGCTAGGAAGAGTAGTGAGAGTCTTAAGTCATAAGCCTAGGAATCACTGGCATTTAAGGAACAAAGAGAAGATAAGCATGTAAATCTAATTTTTAAAAAGTAGCTATAGAAGTAGGAGGAAAACCAAGAGAATATGGTCTAATGGGAAAGCCAAATGCTCAAGACCAAGTAAGATCTAGATGGTCTTTTATTCAACAGTTTTAGAAATCCATAATAATCTCAGTATAGTCCTCCATTTTCCTCTGTCTGGTCTCTGTTCTCACGCTTCTATAGTAAAACTTTCTCCAAAAGAAATTGCCTCTAGTCTCCCACTGCTCATTAGTAATCTTTGATTTTTCTAAGAATCCTAGTCTCTCATTCTACAAAAATGACTTTTTATCTTCATCACTCTCCACACTTTCACCAGTCCCATAACTTTGACCCATAATTCACTGAGAAAGGTTTGGGAAGGAACTCAACTCCCTCATATTTCTACCACCAAATCTATAAGCTTCGCACACTCATGTTCTGCTTCTCTCCAGAAAAAGAACGGGGTCACTTTGAAAGGCCAATACCTCTGTATAAATGCTTCTCAACTAGAGGTGATTTTATCTACAGCTTCCCTAAAGGCACATTTTTCTTCATTGTGGGGATAGGGTGCTACTAGCATCTAAAGGATAGAGACGAGTGATAATGCTAACCATGCAATGTTGCACAACACAGGCCCCACCATAAAAGAATTATAATGCAAAATGTCAATAGTGCTGAGGCTGACAAACCCCGTTCTGCGTGTTCTGAATCCTATCCAGTCTCTGAGAACTTAGCCTAGTTTTTCTATTCCATTCTATATTTTCAACTCCCCCTTTCCACTCGACCATTCTCATACCATGTAAAATGTTCCAGTATTTTTCGTTGTTTAAAAATACTCACACTCACACACACACACAGATTGCTTATGTTCCTTTAGGTACTACTATTTCTCCAATACTTTATACCAAAGTTCAATACTCATATTATTCTATATAATATTTAATACTCACATACATTTGAATATACTCATATTTCCACTAGTCATTTCTTCATTCAGATTTTTTCCCAAACTGTTCCACTGAGGTAACTCAGCAAGTTTCTTCTTTCCTGTTTATGAAGAGTCTCGTAACTAAATTCAATGGTCAGTTATGGTAGTTATCTATTGCACAGATTTTCCGGTTTAATTATCTCCATACACCCACCCTACTCCCAACAACACCATCATTATAAACTATTGGAAGATTACATTTTCAATAGTCAGTCATGTTCACTACCACATTCCCAGCTCCCAGCACCATCTGGCACATAGCAGGCACTCAAATATATGTTAATGATTGAATCCTCGGCAAAGAGTTAATTTATTATAAAGCTACCATATCTGTATGTATGTTAAAATAAGAAACTAACATATGCAAGGGATTATGGCTGGAATTTAAATAATGAGGCGAAACCTGAAATTAGGTCTCTGATTCACCTGTCTCTCCAGTAGGAAGTCAATTTGAAACATTAAAAAAAAATTTTTATAAGATTTTATTTTTTTTTAAGATTTTAAATCTAAGTTCCCAGTGTAGGGCTCGAACTCGCAACCCCAAGATCAAGCGTCACATGGTCTACCGACTGAGCCAGCCAGGCACCCCTCAAAATATTTAGAAATCGAAAGAGAGAGTGCTACAGTTGATGTGGGGCCTTATGTTGTACATGAGAGGAAAGTGATCTGAGAAAGCCTTTCAGAGTAAGGTATTAAGAAGAATCAAGAGTTTTGCAGTTTAAAATACACAAAAGGACTAATCATGTAAATGTCTAACACTGTGGTACCCAGGAAGAACTCCAAAGACTATACTTTGAAGTCACAATTTCTATGTAAAGCCTATAGATTCTGCATTCTTTAAATTCCTGGTCTCCCCTCCACATTAATCAGTCATTAATTACTACTAGTCCCACATAACTATATGGCGTTTGTTCCTTCTCAAACTTGCCCAGTCTTTACAGTTTTCAAGTCTTTACAACCCTATGAGGTAGAGAAGAACAATTTCCATCTGAGTTTCACAAAAGTTAGGTCTGGTCCAAAATTGTACTCAGTGAACTTGTACACAAGTCGATTCTTGATCAAGAATAGGCTTCAGTTTTGCCAGAAAGGTTCTCAACTTGCTGTTCTTCTCTAGGGAGAAAAGGAATAGCTCAATTGGTGGTGAGGAAAAATTAAGATGACTCTCCCCTTTCCAAGTCAGTATGATGTGATTGTCTGTCTGGTGATTGTCAGGTGATGATGTGGTATCTCCTGGTGAATTTGTATACCATTTCCAGCTACATACAAAGACTTCACCACATCTGAAGTTCCTCTCACTATCTGCAACAAATACAAACAAGGGCCCTCCTGCATTTGTAAGGGGAATGTGGCAAGAGACAGTGAAGTAGTCAGCAATATCAAGAGTGAGTAGCAGCCACTGGGTATCCACATTCCAGAACATTATCTGGGTCAAGGCAGAAGAGAGAGCCCACATTCAGCGTACTCTCTCAACAACGTCTCTGCCGTCCGGATCATTCAGCAACTGGAAATGTTTTCTTATATAACACAAAGCCAATAACTCCAAGGAGATTTCTGGAAATGGACACTTAGACCACAAGTGATAACTTAACATAATACTCCAGGAAGTACTGGACAAAGCTGGCATACTGCACAACAGCAAATGCTATGAACCTAAAGATGAGATAAGCAGGCTGACGGATGTGATTCAGAAGCTTTTGATTTGAAGGTTCTTCGTGAAATGCTGGAAACAAAGGTATGAACATATTTAGGTTTCCACATTAGCAACTTGGACAGAGAGTACAATGATTGAGGAACTGGTTGTAATGGTTTCTCTCCCTTGTTCTGCAGATTCAAACTAAAGATATCGAGTTAGGGGGAGGTATCACAAGAGATAATAGACCAGATAATTCCTGAGCCTCATGGGCCCAGAGGCCAGCCAGCAATATGAGTAAAAAGAGACACTCTGGTATGGAAGACCTATCTGTGTGTCTTTGATTAATAATGCCTTCACCATTGTCCAAGCTTCCACCACTACCCCAAGCAGACCACTAAATAAGAAAATCAATAGATGCCAAAAAAAAAAAAAAAAAAAAAGAGCGAGACAGGCTCAACCTACCTTGAGTTTTAGCCCAAAGAACAATAACCTGCAGTTCCAAGAAGAGAATTATTCCACTTTGGCTTGCCTCTTCTTGTCTCACACATCGCTATTCATGCTAGCCTGGATTTAAGTATTGCTATGAAACATGCCGTATAGAAGAATGTATTAAACATACACATGCAACTTCCCAGAAAATATTTGTGCAACAACTAGATACACAATACTATTAATACATTAGAACCTCTGTGTATCCTAGTCCCTCTCCCCCAACACAATCCAAATTCTGACTTACATGATTAATCATTCCTGGCTTTCCTTTCTTTTAGAATTTTTTTAAGTTTATTTATTTATTTTGAGAGAGAGGGAGAGAGAATCCCAAGCAGGCCCTGCACCTTCAGTGCAGGGTCCGATGCAGGGCTCAAACTCATGAACTGCAAGATCATGACCTGAGCTGAAACCAAGAGTCATACATTTAACCGACTGAGCCACCCAGGTCCCCTTCCTGGCTTTTCTTTATATTAAGCTTCCACTTATGTACACATTTCTGAAAGATAACATGTGTGATTTGCCCGGTCCTTAAGCTTTATGGAATCATATTCTGTACACAACCTTTCCTAACTTCTTGCACTCAGCCGTTTTCCAGCTTCGTTGATAAAGATGTTTATAGCTGTCCATCATCTTTACTGCTCTATAATTTACACATTGTTTACTATACCATAACATGTCCAGTCAGTGACTGAGAGGTATTTTGGTTATTTCCAATCTGTGAATATTATGAGCAATTCTGCTATACTGTCATGTATTGCTCCTGATAAACACTTTTAAGTTCCTCTACGGAAGTGCTGGCCAATATAAACATAATGGAAACTACGAGTAATTTAAAATTTTCCAGTAGCTACATTAAAAAGATTTTTAGGGGCATTCACTTTCGAAAGTCCCCTCTCTGTAAAGAGAGCTTTTCTACTATTCTTCCTTTTTAATCTTATATTCTAATAAACTTTTGCCTGTTGCTCACAGAAAGAAAGAGAGAAAGAGAGAAAGAGAGAGAGAGAGAGAAGGGAAGGGAAGGGAAGGGAAGGGAAGAAAAGAGAAAAGAAAAAAGAAAAAAGGAAGAAAAAGATTATTAAGGGAAGCCTCGGTGGCTCAGTCATTTAAGCATCCAACTCTTGATTTTGGCTCAGGTCATGATCTCACAGTCTGTGGGTTCGAGCCCCATGTCAGGCTCTGCACTTTTAGTGGGATTCTCTCTCTCTCCCTCTCTCTTTGCCTGTGTGTGCGCTCTCTCTCTCTGTCTCCAAAAATAAACTTAAAAAAAGATTTTTAAAAGGGTGAAATTTTAGTATCTTATTTAACTAAATATATCATTACAATATGCAATAATTATAAAAATCATTGAGATATTTTACATTCTTTCTTCTTAAAGAACCAAGCCTTCAAAATCCAATACTGCATATTTAAAGCAAATCTCCTTTTGGACTAGTCACATTTTGAAAACTCAATAACCACATGTGGTTAATACTGGAACAACACAACTCAAGAGCATATATTAAGTAGAGATGGTAAGCAAGAAGATATGGTTTTATATTTTTATTCCTACATATTAATGAAGTACTTGTTCCAAATACTCCCAAACATTTGTATGATGTTGTAACTTAGCTCATGTGGGTTTTATGGAACATTTCATTGACATTTTAATTTGCATTCTTCTGATTAATAATGTTGAATAACTTTTCAGGATTTCAATCATTTGGGCTTCATCTTTTGTGAAATGCTTGTTCATGTCTTATAATCAGTTTTCTACTGAATCTTTTATTGATTTGTACTTTACATTTTTTTTATTCCCTTAAGTAGTCTTTATGGCCAACGTGGGGCTTGAACTCACAACCCCAAGATCGAGTCACATGCTCTACCAACTGAGCCAACCAGGCACCCCTATACATTTGTTTTACAATACGTATCACATCAGGAGTGGAAATTATTTTTTCTTCATTTCATGAACTACATAGGCACTCCTTTTGATGTTTAATAAAGAATTGTTTGTGGTAAATCTTTTATTTTGTCCTTTATGATTGTGCACTTTGTGTTCACTTAAGAAACCTTTCCCTACTCTGAGATCATGAAGATCTTTTACTATTATCCCTTAATAGGTCTTTGCTCTTGCCTTTCACTGGAGAAATTAGAATGAAACTAGAAGGCAAAAATCTATAATTTCACTTTCTTCCCCACACATTTTTTCCAAGCACCACATATTTAAAATCAGACTTTCAGGGCATCTGGGTGGCTCAGTCAGTTGGGCATCTGACTTCAGCTCAGGTCATCATGATTCGTGAGATCAAGCCCTGCTTCGGGCTCTCTCCTGTCAGCATGAGCCTGCTTCAGATCCTCTGTCCCCCTCTCTCTCTCAAAAAAATAAACACACATACACAAAAATCAGATTTCCTCTTTGATCTGTAACCCTACCTGTCATTTATTAAGCATACATATTCTTATGCAACTGTTTCAGGACTTCCTATTTCACATTCCTATAGTCCATACCTTTAATTTGCTAAAACGTGTTACCCTGCTTTTAGGAGTATGAGGAGTTTCTTGTCTCTTATATTTCCATATAAATTTTAGAATCAGTTTATCAAATTCCTTTAAGAAAATCCATTGAAATACTTAATGGCATTTAACTGACTTTTGAAAACTACCCACCAGATCTTTCAAAGACATGAACTTGGTATTTCTCTCTCTACTTATGTCTTCCCTAACACCTTTCAATTATTTTAATAAGTTCTTTCAAAGTCTGGTTAAAACTACTACCTTTAAAAAAAAAACAAACCCCTACCTTTTGAAGATCTACCCTAAGGTAGGCAGAAAGTCCCTCAACGACATCTAGATCCCAATCCCTATAACATGTGGTATGTTAAATAAATGGCAAGGAGGAATTTTAATTTGCAGGTGTATTCAGATTTCTATTTAGTGACCTTAAGATAGGGAGTTTACTCTGCATTATGCAGAGACCACGCTCCAACCAGAAAGAAGAGATGTGGCAGAAGACAAACAGATGAAAAGCAATACCCCACAGCTGTTACTGATTTGAAGCCTGACAGAGCAATCTAACCCAGAATGCAGGTGGTCTAAAGCAGTTGAAAGACTCCAGGCAGTCAAAAAGGAAATGAAGAACCTCAACTCTAAATGCAGCCACAAAGAACTGAATTCTGTAAACAATGTGAATAAACTTGGAAGTGATTCTCACATAAAACCTACAGCTAAGAGCTCAGGCAGGAACACCTGGATTTCAGTCTTGTAGACCTGGAGTAGAGAAACCAGTTGACTTCACCTGTACTACTTATCTACAAAAGTTATATAATAAATCCATGTTAGTTTAAGCTGCCAAATCTGTGATAATTTGTTATGGTAGTCATCAAAAATAAACAAATTCTTCATGATTGTTTTATACTATTAAAAAATAGAATCTTAGAAGTCGCTATAGTTAAAAACTTGGGATTATACCAAACTAAAAAGCTTTTATACAGCAAAGAAAACCAACAAAACAAAAAGACAACATACTAAGTGGGAGAAAATATTTGCAAGTGATATAGCTGATAAAAGGTTACTATCCAAACTATATCAAGAACTCCTACAATTCAACACCAAAAAAAAAAATATATGATTTAAAAATGGGCACAAGACCGAAATAGACATTTTTCCAAAGAAGACATTCAGAAGACCAACAGACACATGAAAAGATGTTCGGCTAATCATCAGGGAAATGCAAAGCAAAACCACAGTGAAATATCACCTCACGCTGGTAAGAATGTCCAGTACAAAAAGACAAGAAATAACAAGTGTTAGCAAGGATGTGAAGAAAAGTGCGCTATTGGTAAAAACGTAAACTGGCATAGCCAGAAAATAGTATGGCAGTTCCTCAAAAAATTAAAACCAGAAATACTACATGATCCAGTAATTCTACTTCTGGGTATTTACCCAAATAAAATAAAAACACTAATTCAAAAAGATAACGGTTTATTGCAGCATCATTAATAATAGCCAAGATATGGAAGCAACCTAAGAGTCCGTCAACAGATGCATGGATAAAGAAGTAGTAGTGTAGATATATGATGGAATATTAGTCAACCACAAAAAAAATAATGAAATTTTTGCCATTTGCAACAACATGGATGGGCTTAGAGGGTATTATGCTAAATGAACTAGGTCAGAGAAAGACAAATAACATGGGAGTTCACTTACATGTGGAATGTAAAAAAAAAAAAAAAAAGAGAGTTAGACTCTTAAATAGAACTAGACCAGCTCAGGTCACAATCTCATGGCTCATGAGTTTGAGTCCCACATGGGGCTGTCTGCTGTCAGCACAGACCCACTTCGGATCCTCTGTTCCCTCTCTCTGCCCCTCCTCCTCTCTCTCTCTCTCTCTCTCTCTAAAATAAACAAACTTCTTTAAAAAAAAAAAAAAGAAAATTTACCCTATCTAAATACTCAAATTACTGGTATAAAAAACCTTCTTAAATTTCACCATAATCAGTAATTATGTCCCCATTTTCATTGCAAGGAAAATAAGTACATTTTCCTCCTCTTTGTCCTCATTAAATTTTAGTCTTTTCAAAGAATTAAGTGTTGGTATGATGAATTCTCTAGTATTAGATCTAATTATTATTTACTTCCATATACTTTTATGGGGACTTATCTTGTTACTTCTTTAACTTCTACCTTTTTGAAAGCTATAGCAGATTCTATTATTATTCAAAGCCTGCATTCCCTAGATTAGGGGATTATGCATATCCACCTTTCATGCCTTTTGAGAATATACATCCCAGCCCCATAAACTTAGCCACATCATTTGCTTTAGCCAACCAAATGTGAGGAAATTACATATAGAACATCTAAGCAGCAACTTAAAATACATTTGTACACTTTAGCTCAGCCAGTTATGTGAATGAATAAGCAAGTGCTATATGGTGGCTGCTCTTTCAGCATGAATCCCCAAAATGAGAGGAGACACATACACAGCACCAATAGCCAACCCATAGCCACTACCAAGCAATGTGAGGCGTTTTTATTTAAGCCTTTGAGATTTAAGGGAAATGTTTTATACAGCAAAGATAATACTGGTGATCAACTTATTAATTTCAAGTATTTTTCCTAATATTTGCATTTAAGCCTATCTCTTTGGGTGCACCTCTTGAATCTATTTAGATTTTCTATTTTCCACTATGATTTCTTCTTCAACTGGTGAGTTATTTCACATTTATCTTTGCTCTGAAACATATAGGATTTTATTACTTTACTTTTTAACTTTTATTTTAAACACTAACGTAATTCCACTAATAGTGTTTTAGGTAATATTAATGCTTTGAAATTCACTTTATATACCACTGAAGGTCAAAGTACTATGGATAAGCACAGAAAGATCTTGTACTCTGCAGAGGTCAGGTACAGAATTGTTTCTCAAATTACTCTCATTTTTTACTGCTTGATTATTCCTTATTTACTTAAGGGACAAATGGACTTTGGATTTGTTCTATCAATTGTTGTTTCATATGTTTGAAAATTTGATATTAAATACATTAAATTTTAATATTTACTTTTCTGATAGATTCTTCACTTTTAATCATTACAAAAGGACACTCTAGCGCTAGTACTGTTTTGCTTTCAAATCTACTTTGTAATTCTATTCTGTCTGCTATCAATATATGTACAAAAGCTTTTTTTTGTGTTACTTTTTATTTGGAAAGTAGCTGGGCTAATTTTCACTTTAATTGGAATTAAAGAAAACCATAAAACTCACCATCTCAACCATCTTTTAGTTTACAGTTCTGTACTGTTAAATACATTCACTGTTTTGCAATGGATAGCCAAACTTTTTTAATTTAGTAAAACTAAAACTCTATACCCATTAACAATTCCCCACTTCGGGCGCCTGGGTGGCTCAGTCGGTTGAGTGGCCGACTTCAGCTCAGGTCATGATCTCACAGTCTGTGAGTTCGAGCCCCACATCGGGCTCTGTGCTAATGGCTCATCAGAGCCTGGAGCCTGCTTCGGATTCTGTGTCTCCCTCTCTCTCTGCCCTTCCCCTGCTCACGATCGATCTCTATGTCTCTCAAAAATAAATAAATGTTAAAAAAAAAAAATTAAAAAAAAAAAAAAAAAAAAAAAAAAAACAATTC
Source organism: Paguma larvata (assembly GCA_030068075.1). Taxonomy (NCBI): domain Eukaryota; kingdom Metazoa; phylum Chordata; class Mammalia; order Carnivora; family Viverridae; genus Paguma; species Paguma larvata. The sequence goes on from CM057823.1 coordinate 91,968,424, forward strand.
CCCACTTCGTCTGTACTGACAGCTCAGAGCCTGGAGTCTGCTTCAGATTCTGTGTCTCCTTCTCTCACTGCCCCTTCCCCACCTCGTGCTCTCTCAAAAAATAAACGTTAGAAAAACAATTCCCCATTCCTCCCTTCCCCACATCAACTGCCACTCCACGTTGTTTCTATGAAATTGGCCTCTTTACTACTTCTTTATAAATGGAATCATCCAGTGTATGCCTTTGTGGTTTATTTCATTTAGCAGGTCCTCAAAGACCATCCATGTTGTATTATGTGATAGATTTCCTTCCTTTTTAAAGGGTGAATAATATTCCATTATATGTATACACCACATTTTATTTATCTGTTCATCTGTTGATGGACATTTATTTGGCTCGCTTTTTGGCTATTGTGAATATACTAAGAACAGGCTGTGCAAATATCCTTTTAGATTTTTGAGCAACTGCCATACTGTTTTCAACAGCAGCTATATCATTTTATGTTCCTACCAACAATGCACAAGGTTTCCAATATCTCTATATACTCTCACAATGACTGTTATTTCCTGGGTTTTGCTTTTTATTTTGAAAGAAGCCATTCTAATGACTGAGGTGATATTTCACTGCGATTTTGATTTGCATTTCTCTAATGAATAGTGATGTGCTCATTGATCATTTGTATATTATTGGGGAAACAACTTTTCAAATCCTTTGGCCATTTTTTTTAAACTGAGTTTCTTGTTGAGTTGTTGGTATTTCTTTATATATTCAAAAATATTAACCCCTTATCAGATGATATGCAAATATTTTCTCCTATTCTGCAGTTGACCTTTTCATTCTGCTGTAAGTTAATACACTTAAGTTTTTTATTTTTATGAATTCCAATCTGTTTGTTACACACACTTTTAGTGTCATGGGCAAGAAATCACGGCCAAATCAAATATGAAGCTTCACCCTATGTTTTCTTCTAGTTTTATATCTTAGGTTTAAGTCTTTAATGTTTAAAATTTTTTTACATGTGATGTTAAGAGAAGGTTCCAACTCTACTCTTTTGCATGTGGATAACCAGTTTCCCCAACACCATTTGTTGAAACTGTCTTCTCCCATTTAGTGATCTTGACAAACATAGTGAAAATGATTTGTTCATACAGTCAACTCAAAGATTTATTTCTGTGCTCCTTTCAGCTTCATTTGATCTTTGTCATACCACATAGTTTTGATTACTGTAGCTTTGTAATTAGGAAATGTGATATTTCTAACTGCACGGTTTTTAAAAATTGTTTTTTGGTTCTCTAGGGTCCCATGATAAGATTCCATATCAATTTTAGTACTAATTTTCCTAATTCAGCAAAAGATGTCATTGGGCTCTTGACAGGATTGCACTGAATCTATAGATCACTCTGGGTAGCACTGTGATTCAATTGGCTTTTAGTATATACAATTTTGCAACCATCATCAAAATCAGTATTAAAACCTTTTCATCACTCAAAACAAACAAACAAAAAACCATAGAACCCATTAGCAATCACCCTCTATTTCCTCCCAAGGAAATTTCCACCCAGCCTAAGCTCCACAACCACCAATATAATTTCTGTCTATTCTGGACGTTTCATACAGACAGAATCTTGTTTGTATGTGGTACTTAGCATAATGTTTTCATGTTGCAGCATGTATTCACTTCTTGCTACTGCTAAATACTACTCCATTATATGGTTATACCACTTTTTGTTTATGCATTCATCAGCTGATGATAGTCTGGGTTCTTTCCACTTTCATAATGCTGCAATTAACATTTGTGTACAAGGTTTTGTGTGGACATATGTTGTCACTTCTTTTGTGTACATACCTAAGAGACGAATTCCTAGATCATAAGACAAATCTATGTTTAACCTTTAGAGAACTGCTACAATGCTTTCCAAAACAGTTGGACAATTTTACACTCTTCTTTTACATTTAAATTCAAGTTAGTTAACATACAGTATAGTCTTCGTTTCAGGTATTAAAACGGAGTGATTAATCTCTTATATATGACAGCCAGTGCTCATTCCAAGTGCCCTCCTTAATGCCCATCGCCCATTTAGCCCATTCCCCAATCCAATATCCCTCCAGTAACCCTCAGTTTGTTCTCTGTATTTAAGAGTCTCTTATGGTTTGCCTCCCTCTGTTTTATCTAACTTTGCTTCCCTTTCCCTATGTTCATCTGTTGTGTTTCTTAAATTCCACATGAGTGAAGTCATGTATTTGTCTTTCTCTGACTGACTGACCTCGCTTAGCATAGTACCCTCAACCATTTTATATTCTAACCAGTCATCTATGAGGGAGGATTTTGATTTCTCTCCATCATCACCAACAACTGTGAATACATGTTTTTTATTATAGTCATTCTAGTGGTATCTCATAGTGATTTTGATTCATTTCCATGGTGGTTAATGATGTCAACCAATCTTCCATGGGCTTATCAGCCATTTGTGTATCTTCTTTGGAAAAGAAGTCTATTCAGATTCTTTGCTCATTTAATAATTAGGTTGTCTTTTTATTATTGAGTTGTAAGAGTTCTCTATTATAAATATGTCCTTTATTCAAAATATTATTTCCAAACATTTTCTTCTAACCTGCTTTTTCAGTGTTTTTACACCAGTTTGATTCACAGCAAAATTATGTGAAAAAGTACAGATTCTCCCCATCAACATTCTGCATGTTACAATCCGTGTTATATCTATCAGTGGGCTTACACTGACACATCATAATCACCTGTAGCCCATAGTTTACGTAAGTTTCACGCTTGGTATGTACATCTCATGAGTTTTGATACATGTATAATTACATGTACTCACCAGTATAATACCATACAGAAAATTTTAACTGCCCTAAAAAACCTCTCTGTTCTGCCTACTCATTTACTCCCCTCCCAAGCTCTAGCACTCACTGATATTTCTTCTATCTCCGTATTTTTCCTTTTCCAGAATGTCAAATATTTAGAATCATACAGTAAATATGTAGTCTTTTCAGATTGGATTCACTTAGTAATTTGCATTTAAGATTCCTCCACTGATCGCTTATTTCTTTTTAACACTACATAACATTCCATTGTCTGACTATATGAGTTTGTTTATCCATTCACCTATGGAAAGGCATCCTGGTTGCTTCCAAGTTTGGGCAATTAAGAATAAAGTTACTGTAGAAACCGTCAAAATCCTAGAGGAGAAAGCAGGAAAAAGCCTCTTTGACCTAAGACGCACCAATTTCTTACTCGACACGTCTCCAAAGGCAAGGGAATTAAAAGCAAAAATGAACTATTGGGACCTCATCAAGATAAAAAGCTTCTGCACAGCAAAAGAAACAACCAACAAAACGAATAGGCAACCAACGGAATGGGAAAAGATCATCGCAAATGACATATCGGATAAAGGACTAATATCTAAAATCTATAAAGAACTTACCAAACTCCAAACCCGAAAAACAAACAACCCAGTGAAGAAATGGGAGGAAGATATGAATAGACACTTCTCCAAAGAGGACATTCAGATGGCCAACAGACACATGAAACGATGCTCAATGTCACTCATCATCAGGGAAATACAAATCAAAACCACACTGCGATACCACCTCACACCAGTCAGAGTGGCTAAAATGAACAAATCAGGAAACTATAGATGCTGGCGAGGATGTGGAGAAGTAGGCACCCTCCTACACTGTTGGTGGGAATGCAAACTGGTGCAGCCACTCTGGAAAACGGTGTGGAGGTTCCTCAAAAAAATGAAAATAGAGCTACCCTATGACCCAGCAATAGCACTGCTAGGAATCTACCCAAGAGACACAGGAATGCTGATGCATAGGAGCACGTGCACCCCAATGTTCATAGCAGCACTTTCGACAATAGCCAAATCATGGAAAGAGACCAAGTGCCCATCAACTGACGAATGGATAAAGAAGTTATGGTACTTATATACAATGGACTACTACGTGGCAATGAGAAAAAATGAAATCTGGCCATGTGTAGCAACATGGATGGAATTGGAGGGTATTCTGTTAAGTGAAATAAGTCAGTCAGAAAAAGACAGATACCATATGTTTCCACGAATAGGTGGACTTTGTGAGACTAAGCAAAAACCAGGGGGAGGGCTAGAGGGGAAAGGAAAGGAAGACACAGAGAGGGAGGGAGATAAAACATAAGAGACTCTCAAAGACTAAGAAAAAACTGAGGGTGAGGGGGATGGGGGAGTGGGGAGAGGGAGTGATGGGCATTGAAGGGGGCACATGTTGGGATGAACACTGGGTGTTATACGTAAACCAATTTGAAAATAAACTATTACAAAATTAAAAAAAAGAATAAAGTTACTGTAAACAACATATGCAGATTTATTTTTTTTCATATGCAGATTTTTTTTTTAAACTAAACTCTACCCTTAACCTGGGCCTCGAACTCAAAACCCCAAGATCAAGAGGAACATGCTCTACTGACTGAGTCAACCAGCCCACCCCACATAGCAAATTCTTGTGTGGCTGTAAGTTTTCGGCTCCTCTGGGGTTAAGTACCAAGGAAGGTAATTACTAGATAGGATGGCAAGAGTACTTTTGGTTTTTGGTCTTTTTTTTTTAATAAAGTTTATTTATTTTGAGACAGAGAGCACAAGCAGGGGAAGGGCGGAGAGAAAGTGGGAGAGAGAGAATCTGTAAGTTTTGTAAGAAACAAACTGTCTTCCAAAGTGGCTGTACAATTTTGCATTCCCAACAGGAGTGAAAGTTCTGCTTTGATCTTTTCTGTTCTCTGTATTTTGGTCATTCTAACATGTGTAGAGGTATCTCACTGCTTAAATTTGTATTTCCCTAATTACATGATACAGAGTATCTTTTCATGTGTTTATTCACCAGCAATATAACTTTCTTTGGTGAGCTCTTTGACCCATTTTTCAATCCGATTGTTTTCACATTGTTGAAGTTTAAAGATTTTTTTTTTTTGTATACTTTGGATATAGTTCATTATGTATCTAGAAGAACTCTGACTTAATTTCTTCCATCATGGATCATGTTTTTGGAGTTGTATCTAAAAAGTCATCAACCAACCGAAGATCATCTACATTTTCTCTCTTTTATCTTTTATTTGTTTTACAGTTTTGTGTGTTTTACATTTAGGTCTGAACCACCTTGAGTTACTTTTTGTGAAAAAATACACGGTCTGTGTCTAGATTCATTTTTTTTCATGTGGGTGTAAAGTTCTTCCATCATCATTTGTTGAAAGACTAAATTTTCTCCATTGTATTGTCTTTACTCCTTTGTCAAAGATCAGATTATTACATTACTGCAAGTCTATTTCTGGGCTCTCTCTTGTGTTCCATCGATACATTTGTTTATTCTTTTACCAATACCATACTGTCTTGTTCACTGTTGCTTTACAGTAACTCTTGAAGTCAGGCAGTATCAATCAGTTCTCTGACTGTTCTCCTTCAATATTGGCAATTCTGGTCGTTTACCTCTCCACATAAATTTTAGAATCGGCTAATCAATATCCACAAAATAAATTCCTAGAATCCTGATTGGGACACTGCACTGAATCTACAGATCAAGTTGGGGGAAACTAATAATATTGAGTCTTCCTGTCTCATTTAGTAGTTCTTTAATTTCTTTCATCAGAGTTACCATATTTGTCATATAGATCTTATACCTATTTTATTAGCTTTATACCTCATTATTTTACCTGGGGGAGGGGGTATTAATGTAAATGGTATTGTGGGTTTTTTTTTCTTTCCCTATCATTTTCTTCATGGTTTACTGTGAAGTACAAAATTTAAAATTTATGATACCCAACTTTTTTCTTTTGTTGCTTATGCTATTGGTGTCATATAAGAAACCCCTATCAAATACAAAGTCAAAGATATTCTTTTACGTTTTCTTGCAATAGTTGTATCATTTTTGCTCTTACATTTAAATGTTTAAATCAAATGTGGTAGTTTTTGTACATGGTGAGTGAGGGTGGGATCTAATTTACTCTTTTGCATATGCGTATCCACTTGTCCCGAGACTACTTATTAAGAAGACTATTCCTTCCCTATTTGAATAAATGATTTAGGCACTTCTGCCAGAAGTTAGCTGAATATCAACACAAGGGTTTATTTCTGGACTTTCAATTCTCTTCCACTGACCTGTATGTCTATGCTTACCCTAGTAAAAACACTGTCTTACTGTAAGGACTGTGTATGAATTCTTCAACTTTGTTCTTTTTGAAGACTGCTTTGGCTATTTGCGGTCCCTTGAATTTGAATATGAATTTTAGATCATCTCACCAATTTTTGCAAAATAGCTAGTTAGGATATTGATAAGGTTTACACTGAATCTGCAGATTGATTTTTTTGTTGATTAGTACTTTATGGTGTACGTTGTTCCAATCTTTTCCTTTCAACTTTTTTGCTCCCTTATCTTCTTGATGTCGAATGTAAATAATACAACTGATTTTATTTACATATACTCTGACAATATTTATTGGTGTTTTCTATCTAAATATTTAGGTTTAAATCTACCCCTTACCTTTGTGCTGGAAGCCCCTACTTATTCCACATTTCCCTTTCTCCTAGTTTCATGGTTATTCCCTCTAATTTTATGTTTTAATAAAAATAATTTGAAGGGTATCCTTCAAACTGCAACATGAAAACTTTAAAGTACCTTTAAATAGTATTTATTTCTCACTCCAAGTTTGTGTTAATGTTATATTAAATCTGTAAGACACTGTTTTATACAGATGATACTTAGATTTACCACATATCTCTTGGCTTTGCTCTACAGTCCTTTCTATATATCTGGCATCTGAAATCATTTTCCTACCTTTGGAATTTCCTTTGGTGAGGCTTTCCGAACTACAAGTTCTCTCATATTTCACCCTCTTAGTTGAAAGACATTTTGCAAGACATACAATCATAGGATGATAGTAATTTTCCCTTAGTATATTAACGCTATCATTCGACTGCCTACTGCATTCAACTATAACTGTTGGAAAGTCGGCTGCCAGCTGACCAGTCAGTCTTCTTCCTTTAGATATAATTTGCCTTTTTCCCTCTGGCTGCTCTACTCTGGTACCTCTCCTCAATTCAGAAAAAGCCCTAGCTATTGCCTCTTAGAATACTGACTTTGCCCCATTTTTTCTCACCTTTCCTTCTGAAATTCTGATTGTCATTTTAGACCATTTCTATCACTCTGTATTCCACATTTCCTTTTTTATTAACTTTTCAGAAAAAGCTAAAAAAAAAAAATAAAAAGCTATATAATAAAATCCAATAGATGTTAAATTCTACAAAACTTGATTTGAAATGTAGTAAATAAAAGCAAAGATTCTCTAGAGTAACATCCCATACCCTTTCATATATTCTATTTCTCTGCCTCTCTGTGATTTCTGAAGTTTCTTGTAAAGTTGGCTTCCAATTCGCTGACTCTGTAATTGTACCTAATCTGCTCTTAATCTCTTCAACTGAGTTTTTGATTTCAGCTTTGACTGTTTTTACTTGAAGTTCTAGGAACTTTATTGTTTAGAATTTCTTCTTCCCCCCATATTTTTATTTCTTTAAACACAGTAAACATAGTTACTCCATATTCTGTTTAATAATTCCAATAATATCTAAGGGGTGCCTGCATGACTCAGTTAAATGTCCGACTTCGGCTCAGGTCATGATCTCACGGTTCAGGAGTTTGAGCCCCGCATTGGGCTCTGTGCTGACAGCTCAGAGCCTGGCGCCTCCTTCAGATTCTGTGTCTCCCTCTCTCTCTGCCCCTCCCCTGCTCAAGCTCTGTGTGTGTCTCTCTCAAAAATAAACATTAAAAAAACTTTTAAATAATAATTCCAATATCTAAATACTTCAGGGTATGGTTTTGCTGTTACTTTTGTTCATTCTCACATGTAGTACCACATTTTCCTTGTCTGATTATTAAGTTTGTGAGCTGCTCACTTTCAAGATAATTTGAGTAAATTATTTGAGGTCTAGGGTAAAAGTTAATATCCACACAAAACAGCTATGTTGGCTTCTGCTAGGTTTCTGGGAAATTAGCAGGTCATAATCACTTTAAATTTATAACTAGTGGTTACGTTAGTCATCCACATAGTATGAATTTAAGTTGTATGATAAGTTCTAAGCCATTTTTCCCCCTCCTGATTCTGTTCAGCACAAGTAGGGAAATTTGTTCGTAGTCCCCTAGAGGAATAGGTGAGAAAGCAAGTTCTCTTTCAATGAGGATATATTTCTTTTAGGCACCAATTTAATAGGAAGAAGACTTGATGGAATCCCCTGACTTTGGCTGAGCCCTAGGTTTGTGTCTTTTCCCCCTTGATTTTGGATGGCTCTGCAAAGCTCAACTCCTCAAATTCCCCAAATTCCAAAAGGGTCTCCAGGGCAACACTGGTTTCAATACTCCACACTTGTCTATGGATGGTTTCATTCTGATAATAACTTATCTTACTAATCTTCAAAGATTTTTAAGTAGATGTTTCCTCATCTTTTAAAAGGGTATTTGAGTTATCTTCACCAGAAAGAGCATGCCAGAAACAGAAAGCCTATACTCAGTCTAGTGTAGTTCAACGTAACTTCTGGATCCAGCAAAAACTCCTTTTCCAAAGTCAAAAAAGATCATCAAACCACCCTAGCAATTTGGCATTCTTTTCATTTACATCTAAGTCAGTGTGTCCAGTTCCTGACACAACTGATCTTTCTTTCCTCTTGAAGTCCGTTTTTGGCTTCCACAGCACCACTCTTCTATTACAACTCCTAAATAATGATTCCTTAGGGCTCAGAGCTGGGTTTTCTTATTTCTATAGCTCCTCAGCTACCAAGTTACCTTAAGTTACCAATACCTGTCTCCAAAACTACTTTTATAGCCTCCCAAGTAGAGTTCTTCTGCTACTCTTGTACCTATCTCTAATCCATTCTCCACCATAATAAGCAGACTTATCTTTTAAAAGTAAAAATTAGATTATGTCGCATTACTTGTGCAAAACTCTCCAAGATACTTTACTTGAATTTTAGATAAATTCCAAACAATTTAACATGGCCTACAAAACCATACATGATCCTTCTGTCTACATCCTGTCATAACTGTCCTCTTATATCAGACTTCTTTTTTTCTTTTCATTTCCTCAAATATACCATATTCTTTCCTCCCTCAGATCCTTGCCACTTGCTGTTTCCTCTGCCCAGAGCATGGTTTACCCACTCTCTGCAAGATTCAACATTACTATGGTTTGGACCTCACTGTAACTGTGACATTCCCTGGCAACCCAATCCAGCAGAATCCTGTTCTTTTCCTTTAGAACACTTATCATAATTTATGATTAAATACTTATTGTGGGCTTATTTTAATGTCTATCCTCACAATTATTTGTAAGAACCAGGCATGTAGAAATCTTATTGTTATCTTCCCATTCCATGCCCAGGACCTAGGCACAATGTCTGAGCCACAGTAGGTGTTTAACAAATATATATTAAATCATAGTTTTCTCTCCTTTTAAGCAAACCCACAGGAAAATACAACTCTAATAAGAAATTACTTGTTGAGCACAGAATTAGAAACAAGGGGGAAAAGGTGGTAAGAATGTACATAGGAACAAATGTAGATAGGCTAAAATACAACATACTTATGAAAAAATCCATAATGCTTGGAGTCCTATAGCCAAGATTAGTTTCCCCTAATATTTCATGCATAAGGCAGATGCTGGTTTTTAATTAATACATGGCTTTTCATTATTTCTTTGGTTAGTTCATAATGTTTAATCCATAATTTATTTATTCATTTAACCAATATGAATTGAGCACTACTATGCACCCAGAAATGTCCTAGCAGGGGAGATACATTAGTGTACAAAACAAGATAAAAATTCCTACCCTCACAGATCTCATATCCACGTGATCAAAACAGAAAAGAAGTGCAATATACAGAATGGTAGGTGGTAAAGCACAAAGCAGGGTAGAGAGAGGGAATGGAAAGAGTGCAGTTTTAACCTATTATTAAATTTATTTCCAGCTCTTTCTGTTCCAAAAAGGATTTAGAGATTAATTATAGAACCTAACTATCACAAATAAAATAACAATGCTTAGACAAAGAAAGACTTTCAACCAAGAAACTTTATAAAAACACATTTCCTTTCCCACAGCAGGACAGAGAGAACTACTCAGGCTCTTAATTCAGACAAGCTATAATACCTTGAGGCATGGTCTTCAAAAAGGCAACAGCTAGAGAAGGTAAGGAGGTAAATGCAATGATGGAAATTCCATGGAAAAAAAAAAGAAATGAAGAGCCAAGAAGGAAAGTACACTTCTGTCAAAGATAAGAACCTCCATGGACAGTCAGTCCCTTTTATTCAATCACTAGTTGGTAGGCTTTTCTTCCTACAACTGTAACTATCTGTGACCAAGCTCTCTCTTTATTTGGCACAGAATAGATATACAGCTTTTCCTTCATTACTCTATCCCCAAAACAAATATTTAACTTTTTTAATGGCAGAAAAAGATCCCTTTTATTCCCTATCTGTATCATTAAAATTCTTATCAAGGGAATGCAGACAGCTAGCAGAGTACTCTGATGCTCTTGTCTTTTACCTTAATAACTAGGATAGGTACCAGCATGTGGGTTGAAATGCAAGAGGATAAAAAATTGGAACAAGGTTTCAAAGAGCATCCCTAGCACCATAGTAGTGACTGGACAAGGAGAGACAATCAGCCATTCTAATCTTCTGTCCCTGTCCACAACCAATTCCACTACCACAGAGCATGCAGCATAGACTAAAGAGTGAAGGATGGAAGGGGCCAGCAAAAGTAACCCTTCTCTAAAACCTTGCTCATAGAGCTGGAGTGATTATAGGCCAGGGTAAGAAATGAGCATATAAACTAAGCCTGTCCATAACTTCAGTTTTTTTTCCTTCTTATTAGAAAGGGCCTTCTAATTATTTTCACCTGAAAAAAGTTACGGTTTTAGTCAGTGAATTCTAATTTTTTATATTAAAGTATTCACTCCACAGTCATTTTAATAAAATAAAATAAAATAAAGTATCTCAGGTTATGACTATCAGATATATTCTGGGAATTTTTCAAAATAAATATTATTTATTTATATTCAAACTTTAGTAAAATAAAGCCTTAAGATTAGGAAAAACAGGGAGCAACATATATTAAAAAAACTAGTATCAGCAGAAAGATGTTGTTGGCCAGAAAGAATTACCTTTATGGCTGTGTGTGTGTTTTCATCTTCTTCCATCCACAGATCCTGTTCATAGTAATATAAGCCATCATTAATGACTTTAGCAAGTTCAGATGTAATTTTTGCCCGAGACATGTGGTTGCCCGTTCGATCTCCTCCAGGATGTTTTCTCATGTAAGGTGGTGTCTGAGTTACAATCAAAATCTTGTTTAAATCTTGGTCATCAATTTCATAATCTGAATCATTATCAGACCAATCAGTAAATGTGTTTTTTCGTCCTTCTATTTGTTCCATCTCTTCATCAAATAAAAAGTCAAGTTCTTCTTGCTCTTGTTCATCTGAAGGATATAGCTGATTCGATGTCTCCTCAGGTAGAGATGCTGATTCCTGAAGGAAGAAAGTGGTATTTTATATATTAATTTTTTATCACTTAAAAAAATTACATAATAATGTTACAAGTAATACAAAGCCTAACATGGTCAATGACTAGTTAGCAGGCAAATTATAAAAGAAAATCAAATCAGTAGTATTCTAGCCCAATAAATACGAAGTATTTGCTAAACACTAAGTCTAATGCTAAATAAAAGCACAAAATTGAGTAAAAGGAGGGTTATATTAAAGATTCCTTTTGGAGTTAAAATGGTGCTTGGCTCATCCACTAGAGCACAGCAATTCATTTTACAGATGAGGTGGAAAAAAGGCCTAGAGATATGAAGTTAATTTGTCCACAATTTCAGAATTAGTCAGGACTAGAACAATCAAGATTTTCTGACTTCCACATTCAGTAGTCAGACTTCCTAGTTTGAACATTTGCAACTACATTAATGCCATTAGCTAGGTGTCCTAGATAATCCCTTTGCCCGATCTTCACCTCCACTCAATGTAGCCTGGTTTTCATATTAAATTTACCTTAACATGTACTCAATTGCTGAACTTTGCCCTTCCTGAAAAAATTAAAATTGCTTCCTACTAGGTGACATAACAAGTCCAAACTTTCAGATCCTAAATCTTCTAGAATCTAAACTTTTCAAAACTCTAAACACAAGAAAAAAGGTTTCTCAATATTATCTTCCTATGCCATCCTATGACCAATCCTCATCCTTCAGCAAATGCTAACTCTCCTATGCCTAGAATAAAACAATCCCTCTTTAAGAACTCCTATTGATGTAGTATATATTCATTCAGTCAATAATTATCTGGGTCCTCACTGTGAGCCAGACACTGTTCAAGTAAAGGGTATACAATAATAAGTAATAACTCTGCTCTAACAGAATGTTCTAGTAAATGGAAGGCTGTCCATGATGTTCTTATTAAAAAACGAAAAAAAAACAAAAAAAAACAACAAAGTTTTAACACACTGTGAATACATTTAAAAACAGAAACTATACATCCTGTTATTAACATTTGCAAGTAGGTGAAAAAAGTCTGAGAACAAATACCAAACTGTTAAGAATGGACCCTGGACAGAGTCTCTTCTCTTACTTTTTACTTTATATCAGTTATATTTAAGTTTGTTTCAAACAAAAAAATTTTTTTATTTGTGAGGAAGAGACAAGAGATTTGGGATTGAAAATGACTTGACTGACCATACTTACTTGTAATGATATGCAGTAATGAAATGAATAAATCCATGTCAGTATGAAAACAAGTATTATACTATCAGAAGATCAGAAAGCAAATAGTATTATACTGATAATAAACAAGACTAGAGGAAACAGCAACCTAGAACCTATAAGAAGAAAGATAGCAAGGCACCTGGGTGGTTCAGTCAATTGAGCATCCAACTCTTGATTTCAGCTCAGGTCAAGATCCCAGGGTCATGGGATCAAGCCCCACGTCAGGCTCTATGCGGAGCATGGAACCTGCTTAAGATTGTCTCTTCCTCTGCCCCTCTTTCCTGTTCATGTGCTATCTCTAAAACTTAAAAAATGGGGGACTGGGTGGTTCAGTTAATTAAGCATCCAACTCTTGACTTAGGCTCAGGTCATGATCTTAGGGTCGAGGGACTGAACCCCACAATGGGCTCCATACTCAGTGCAGAGACCACTTGGGATTCTCTCTCTTCCTCTCTCTCTGCCCCTCCTCTACTCATACTCTCTCTCCCAAAAATAAATAAACTTTAAAACATAAAAAAAGGCACTGTTGGTTCCACTGGGGTCCTAGAAAGTTTTGAGATGATAAGTACAATGAGCAAGAATGGACTATGTGACAGCCATCAAAACGGGTATCTGGAAAAACACCTACAGGTCATAGCCAGAACAGTTGGTCCCATACCCTTATCTGAGAATATGAAGCTGTAAAACCTGCTCCCAACTAAAAGCCCAAGAATTGCTTTCTAAACAAAGTGAAACATTTGCCAGAGCACCTGAGTGGGCTCAATGAGTTAAGTGTCTGACTTTGGCTCAGGTCATGATCTCAGAGATTGTGAGTTTGAGCCTTACTTCAGGCTCTGTGCTGACAGCCCAGAGCCTGGAGCCTGCTTCAAATTCCTTCTCTGTCTCTCTCTGCCTACCTCTCTCTCTCTCTCTCTCTCTCTCTCTCAAATACAAATAAACATTAAAAAAAAAAAAAGTGAAAGATTTGCCAAGGGAGGGCTTATGTTTTAGCGCTGGAACTGGATAGATGTTAAACACATTTCCAGTATTATTCTAAACATCTAAACCAGAGCTAAGGGGAAGAAAGATAAGGTAATTTTACCAGTGAATAAAGTACACTAAGGAATCCTACCTCCCAGAGAAAAGTACTGACTTTATCAATTCTGGAGACCCAGAACCAGCATGACTATCCTCTGCCAAAGTCTAGAAATCTAAGTTAATAGGACCTTTACACTTAACCAAGAGTGTGCGCAATCACACCTCACATTCAGGTGGAGCAAGGCCTTCTGGATGAGATCTACGAGGCCACCAACAGAAGTCCATATCAATGTACCAATAATTAGTATGAACCATTAACTAAAAATCACTATCTATTAAGAGATAATCATCACCCTAAAACACAAGGTCTTGAAAAAAAAATGGATGGAAATATTAGAATACAGAATCTTTTTTAAATCCCGAACTTCAGAAAAACAGTAGTCAGATGATTAATCCGGGGGAGTCTAACATTAGATAAAAAGGAATACCAAAAGTTGAAAATAAAAGAAACATGAGTTTCTCCAAAATAAAGGACATACTCAGCACAATGAATAAAACCAGACTAATTCCAAAATACATCATCTGAAATTTCAAGAGTGGGAATGAAGAAAGAATCTTAAAACCTCATCAACAAAATTACTTGATACAAAAAATCTAAAGGGACTACATTTCAAACTGACCAAGACAACAGTGGGAAAATGCTTTCGGATTTCTAAAGAAAACTATCTCTGAACAAGTTAGACCCACTCTAGAATACATATTCTAAGAAGGTCATTTTCTTCTTAAGTATGTTGGCAACATTGTTGGTAAATAAGCTACTTCAGCAGGTATTACTGAAATTTCTAGGCCCCCAGAACCTACAGTCAGCTTTCCTCCAAGCCAGATCCTCACTCTATAATATCAGAATACATTTCAGATCTTACTGATGTCAACAATATTATTTGCCCATAAAACTGAAGGTCCTAGATTTTATACAATTCTCTTTCCACTATCAAAACCAGATTCCATTACCAATTTGCTGGCCCTACACATCAGAATCCAGTACTTACCTTTCCAAAAAAACATTTGATTTTTCTTTTTATCAAATCAAAGATGCTATCAATTTTACCACTATTTTATTTATTTTTTGAAATTAGCACAATTTTGCTTTATTAATTAGCACATTTCTTGAATTTAAGCCCCTTAAGAAATTAGTTTTGGAGTTTTAAGTTACTGGGCACCTCTCTACTAGTGTTTGCAGTAGTTCATAACTTTCCTTTGCCAGTTCCTAAAAGGAAAGGAGGAATTCCCCCCCCCCCCCGTTTTTTTTATTTGGGTAGAGTTGACAACACAATGTTGCATTAGTTTCAGGTGTACAAAACAGCCATACAAGTTTTATGTTATGCTATGCTCACCACAAGTGTGGCAACCATCTGTCACCATGCAACACTATTACAACATCACTGGCTATATTCCTCACACTTTGCTTTTTAGTACTGTAACTTATTCATTCCATAACTGGTAGCCTGTTAACTCTCTCTCCCCTTCACCCATTTTGCCCACTGGCTCTTCCCCCACCTCCTGCCCCTCTGGCAACTATCAGTTTGTTCTCTGTATTTATAGGTCTGATTCTGCATTTTATTTACTTATTCATTTGGTTTTTTAGATTTTACATGAGTGATATCATACAGTATTTGCCTTTTCAGCTTGACTTATTTCACACAGCACAATGCCCTCTAGCCCCATCCATGTGGTCTCAAACGGCACAATCTCATCCTGTTTTATGGGTAAGACTCCATTGTGTATGTGTGCCCCATCTTCCTTATCCATTCGTCCACTGATGAACACTTAGATTGCTTCTGTATCTTAGCTATTGTAAATAACGCTGCAATAAATGTAGAAGTGCACTTTTGTTTTTGAATTAGTGTTTTCATTTGATTGGGCAAATACTCAATAGTGGGACTACTGAATCATATGACAACTTCTATTTTTAAATTTTGAGGAAACTCCATACTGTTTTCCACAGAGGCTGTATCAAATTATTTTCCTACCAAGAATATATAGGGAAGGAACCATTATTTTATTTTTTAAGAACCATTATTTTAAAAGATATCCTGGGGATGCCTGGCTGGCTCAGTCCGTTAAGCACCGGACTTCTGCTCAGGTCATGATCTCACAGTTTGTGCGTTCGAGCCCCACATCAGGCTCTGTGCTGGCAGCTCAGAGCTTGGAACCTGCTTCAGAGTCTGTGTCTCCCTCTCTCTCTGCCTCTCCCCTGCTTGTTCTCTCTCTCTCTCTCTCTCTCTGGCTCTCAAAAATAAACAAACTCAAAAAATAAATAAATAAAAAGATAATCTGAAATGTGGAGGTTTTTCTTTTTTTAAGGTTTATTTATTTTGAGAGAGACAGAGACAACATGAGTGGGGCAAAGAGAGGAGAGAGAGGATCCCAAGCAGGCTCCGCACTGCCAGCGCATTCCGACACAAGGCTTAAACCCATGAAACCGTGAGGTCACGACCTAAGCTGAAACCAAGAGTCGGACACTTAACCAACTGAACCACACAGGCACCCTGAAATGTGGAGATTTTTTTAAAATGTGGAGGAAAAAAATGTACACCTTAGAATAAATAAAATACTATACAAATCTTGCTCGATGAGTCTAAGACACTATCTTTATCCTCCCTAGCTAATACAGCGATGTTATTTGCCTTGATAAATATAGAAATTAATCAGGATCTTTAAAAAATCTTGTATTGAGAAAGCTGCTTTAGGCTTTTAAGATGTTCCCTGAGGGGTGGTGGGGAAGCTCTTGTAACATAAGTCTATGTTTAACCAATATTGCTAATTAAAAAATTATCTTTGATTAGGGTTTTTCGTACCCAGCACTATTGACACGTTGGGCTTGATAAATCTTTGTTTTGTTGGGGGGAGGGGGAGCACTGTCCTGCGCACTATAGGACATTTAGCAGCATCACTGGCCTCCACTCATAAGATGCAATAGCACTCTCCCAGTGCAACAACCAAAGATGTCTCCAGATATTGCCAAATATCCCCTGATGGGGCAAAATCTCATCAAGCCTCATTCCTCCAGTGGAAAAGTCACTCTTAAATCCTTCATGCTTCCTTTCTTCATGCTGTGATTTTAGGGATAAATACCTTGTCCATAATAATCTTCAATATGATAGTCTTCTTCATCCTTTTCAATTCTAGGTCCTATTATTTTTAGTGACCTTCTTCCTTACAGAGCTTACTTTCAATATTTGACTCATTTGAGTACCACTGTTTCCACATTTATTTTTAGCAAACTTCATTTTGAGAGAGTTGTATATTCACATAAAGTTGTTAAGAAAAAAAAAACCTAGGAGCCCCCGGGTGGCTCAGTTGATTAAGCATCTGGCTCTTGGTGACAGCTCAGGTCATGACCTCAGAGTTCATGAGTTCAAGCCCTGCATTGGGGTCTGTGCTGGCAGTGTGGGTGAAGCCGGTATGGGATTCTCTTTCTCCTTCTGTCTTCCCCTGCTCTCTCTCCCACAAAAACAAATAGACATTAAAAAATAAAATAAAATAAAAAAGAAACATATCTTATGTATTTTTTATCCAGTTTCCTCCAATATTAATATCTTGCAAAACTATAGTACAATATCACATATAAGACAGACATTGAAATAACCCATTAATCTTACTCAGATTTCCCTAGTTTTATTTGTACTCATTTTGTTTACGGTTTAGATGAGAGCAATTTTTACCACATTTGAAATTTTGTATCTAACCATGAGTCAAAAGGCAGTTCTACCATCAAGGATCTCTCCTGCTGTTTCGTTAACCACACATCTCACTCCCTTACGTGCCCCAAGAGAGCAATTCTCTTTTCCTTTCTTACTCTACATGGAATCACCAAAACAAATATGTACAGAATCTGTACCCTCTATAATTAACAAAGTTACAAATAATATAACAAGGTTACAATACCAAATTCACAATTTAAGAAAATTTTGTCAGATTTTTAAAAACTGAGTTATTCAAATTTAAATTAGTCACAAGTAAAAAGGCCAGATCTTAAACCACATTCAGAAATAAAAGATAAATTTTTTAAATTGACACAACAGAACTTATTTTTAACTCCTGAATAGTAGTTTTTCCTTATGGCCAATGGTTCCAATTTAAAAATTTTTTAAACTTTTCCAAATTTTATATAATTACTTGACTAAGAAAATACAGTAGCCTTATACTCAATGCATCCAAAATGTATTACACTTCACTTGGTTTATAACAATTTACCTTCAACTTCATTGGAGATGGACGATGTCTCTTTTTTACTTCTATCCAAGGTTGTGAGTCCAAGTCAGGCAAACTGGTAGACAGACCTCTAGATATTGCTTGGAGATTACTTGTTTCGGTATTTTTCTTTGGGTTCAGTGGACTTCCAATTCTTGGAGAATTTGGGGCAGACTCTAAAATTTTAAGTTAGTACTTAGTTAAAATAATGGTTTTCTTACTTACAAAACACTTTCTTTTTCTTGGGTTTAATTTTTTTCACAAAACATGATAAATCAAATCTCAATTATACTCTTCCCAAAGACTTTCAAACCTGAAAAGCTCGTATGATGTATTCAAGTGAAGTCAATGAATAATAGATAAAAGGAATGTCACCAACTCTTACACAGATCACATTCATTCAAATTTCTGAATATCAACTGAGTCACTAATTGTGACAATACATCTATTTAAGGGTCAAGTCCCCGTGCAATCTTAAAATCTATTAATTATGTATAATGGAATTATGGAACCTCAAATGCTACTAAGCCACAGACTAAATGTATATTTTATTGAAGGCAAAATCAGTCCTTCAGTGTATTGCTACGATCTATAGTAAGCCATTATTCCTACTTTTCACATTTCCTTTGCTTAATGAGGTTTAACCAAATGCAGCATGCCCACTTAGCTCATACTGAATACTATAGAGAGTAGCATGTCACATCATTAAAGTGCACTCCTCTGGCAAGAAAATGTAAAACTTTTTTTTTTTAATGTTTATTTTGAGAGAGAAAGAGAGTGCCCAAACAGGGGAAGGGAGAGAGAATGCCAAGCAGGCTTCACACTATCACTGCAGAGACAGATGCAGGGCTCAATCCCACAAATTGTGAAATTATGACTTGAGCCGAAATCAAGAGTTTCATGCTAAACTGATCATCCAGGTGCCCCTAAAACTTTTAAAAACTCTGTTGGAATTAAAAATGCCTTCCTCCACACTATCTTTTAATCAGAATAATTACACACTCTATAAATAAACTCCTAATTGATTCTTTTACAAATTTTTTAGGTCAGAGAACACTTGTTTTAAGTTATAATGCAATATGTACTTGTGTTATACAAAAATTTTAAATACTAATCGATACTCTAAAATTCTAAACATCATTTTAGTCTTCAAAGCCAATTACTTGAAAATATTGCAAAGTTGAATATTATATGGGAAAGCTGAAATAAAAGAACACCATATTCTTTTTCACTGTTTGAAAATGCAAAGGCACATTCCAGGAGTTTGGGTTTGAGAAGAATATTCCAAGATTTTACTTCATGCTACATGTTAGAGTTATTATCCTCTCCAAGTATGCATAGTTAGATCCAGAATTCAAATGCCAGATTACTATACTGCTTTTTTTAAATGTATATTCCTTCATAATGGAAAAGGCTCTAAAATTGCATTGTCTAGTATATAGACACCAACCAAGCCATATGGAGCTACTGAGCACTTGAAATGTAGCCAGTCCTAAAATGCGCTCTGGATAAGTGTAAGGCACATGCCAGATTTCAAAGTCTTGGTACAAAAAATTTAAAAAAGGTAGAATGGCCCCATAATTGTTATATTAACAACATTTAGGTATATTAGAATATTTCAAATGTTATTAAAATTAATTTCATTTGTTTTATAGCTTCTCAGGCTATTAAGATTATTAGCAATGTGTGGCAAACATTCTATTTCTATTGGACATAGGTGCTTTACAACTTTCTTAATTAATGGTACATGTATCATTAATTGATCCACAAAGGTAGTACAATTGAAATGCTAGGTTTGGGCTGCAAGTATTAATATAAAGTTATAGGAATGGGAAAACGTTTAACGGCAGAGGACCCTTTCTAATACTATAAATCATCTATGTTCATGCAGTGAAAACATCTTTAAAAACAGACTAAGAACCACCACCCTAGCAACTGTGAGAATTAACTAAATTACTATGCACAGTTCATGTATAAATGATTAGAACAGCACCTAGCACATGGTAGAGAAATCAGTAACTACTATTTTTAACATAGAAATTTAATCTTAAACACCTACTGAAGTTTATTATATAATAATTTCTAAATGCTAAGCTAGAATGTTTCTACCATGAAGTGTTTCACTATATCCATGACACATGTGCCTATTAATTAAATGACACTAAAATAACAAAGAATTTGGGTAAGACAAGAGAATTTAGATTTTTTAAAGGAAGTGTTCGTCTTATAATTACCTACACATATACTCTGTGTGATTTGTTTTCTTTTATAAAGAAAAGATTTCAAACCTTATATGTATGAATTTTAAAGATCAACGGCAAAGCCCTCATCTTCCAAGAACAAATGAGTGAATATTACTTGGATGACTTGACATTAAACTTACTTACAGATTTAAAAAAAAAATTAGACACAAACTTGGACACTTATAGGTTCTAACTTGTGAGAACATAGAAAAAAATTCAAAGGAAATCTCACAGCTTATTAAAAAATCATTAGGGATCCTCCTACACATTTTTCAAAAAACCCCACAATGGCCAGATACCCAACACTCTCCATTTTGACGAATGAAATCCGTTTACTTAAGAGCTAATAGTGTAAGACTATATCCAAAGAACTGCAAAACCTAAATTTTAAAATTAACATCTTACCATTCCCAAAATCAACATTTTCTGGTGCATTGAGGTCCTCTGTTCAGTGCAAAGGTGAACTCATGTTACACAATTCAACCTCCATAGAGGGAAAAATAGAAATTTTAATTTCTTTGATGAAAAAAACAAAAATGCTTAAATATTTTACCATATAAATCTCTCAGAAAGTAT
This sequence comes from Paguma larvata, assembly GCA_030068075.1. NCBI lineage: Eukaryota > Metazoa > Chordata > Mammalia > Carnivora > Viverridae > Paguma > Paguma larvata. The sequence continues at coordinate 91,989,279 of CM057823.1, forward strand.
ACATCAATGGATAGGTTTTTGAAACTTAAGGTTGTCTCATTAGAGATAAAAAGAATATGGATAAAAGTTTCTTTACCCACAGGCACAGATAAATACAACCTACATTTCCTATTCCTATAATCCATTTCAAATTTCTGGTGACATTCTACTCTCTACTGAATTTAGGAAACTAAGGCTTTCTCATTAGAGAGTGATTATTAAGGTCAGAAATCTGGGGTTTCATCGGAAAAGACTGAATTTACATATTTATTCCTATGATGTCATGTGAATCAGCATAACTCTTATAAACATTCTGTCTTCCTAAAAGCCTTCAATATCCATCTAGTTAATGATGTATAATTTAAAGAACCTAAAACTTCTGACATACAAATACAGTGATTTATTTTAGGCAAGATGTATGTGAGATGTGAATGAGTGAACATTTAAAAAACACAAAAATGTACAAGACATTGTGATTTTATTGTTGTAATTTTATTAATAATGCATAAATGGGTAAATGAACAGGCATCACCAACTTGACTGACCTATCTTAGCTACCTTTGGAAAAAGTATATTCTATTTCCATCTAACTCACCTAATGCCTGTTCATAAGCAGATTAAAAATGTCATCTTGGACCCCGAGTTTACACAATAAATTAATCTAACTTATACAATCAGATATTATGCCTTTTTAAGAAAACCTAAAATTTGCCACTTTTCTTTAACTTTTAAAACATCTGCCCAAGTTGCTTGCTAGGTTTAGAGGCACAGAGGGCTGACAACAAAAGAAACACTAAATAAAAATATCTGTGAGACTGTCCATCAGTACTTTGTTGGTGGCAGGTCTCATATATTGGTGTATAAAAAATACATTTTGAAGAGTTTAGAAAAAATGTTCTTGTTCATTTCTCAAATTTTTTTATCCCTCAGTGTCTACATTAATACATCTTACAGTCCAAGTGAAATATTATGACAGCATGTGAGTTGTACACTGTACACTATACTGAAGGACAAATCAAATAGCAAAAGACCTAACAATCTGGGAAATACCACTCAAGCCTCTCTATTTCTGCTTTATTGATCTGGACACAGGTACAAAAGTCTGGGAGGAAAAGACAGAATCTTGCAATATTTCCAGAATGATAATTAACTTTCCCACCGTAAATAAAAGTAGCACATGCAGCCCAGGCTAATTACACACAAATGGTGGCTCCTATAAAAACAACAGCAGTCCTCTGGTCTGTCTCTCATCATCATCACAAAGGTGTTTATCTCCATTGTAGTGGTGGCCCAACCTCCTCCACAAGGAGTGGGAGTAGACATTCTTGCACAGAAGTTAAGTCTGGTCGCTTTCATTTCTGCAGCACGATTTGTTCCAATGTTTATAATATTTCAGTGAGTCACCTATTCCTCTGCATATTCCGATCAAATGACATCCAAGAGCATCAGTAGATCATCACCCTGACTGAAAAAAGTTTAAGCACACATATTTTTTCCCAAGAGGGAATGTCTTAAAAATGATCCAGGAAAAAATTCTTAATATTAAAGCAGTTTTTGGAAATTCTCATTACCATCAATTCTCTATAATCTTAACAATTTCATAACAGTACCCCAATTCTGCTTATGAATATAGGTCATCCTGTCTTTACAAGATAGGATTGAAGCACACAGGTAACAATGTTAAATAAAGTCAAGTCCACTCTTGAGTATAAGACTTTTAAATTATTTCAATCCTACTAGACTACTCCAATCTCAGAAGAGGAAAACTGGCACAATGTATCTATAGTCATTTGTTAAAACTAAGATGAACAGAAATTCCACACATGACAAACTACATAAGAACAGAGCAGAGCTTTACCCATAATTCTTAAATCCGTATTTAATTTATGGTTCTGTGAGAATTTAGAACATCAAAAGTCATTTAGTTATCTTTAATTTTTCTATTCAATCTAAATAAACCTTCTGAAAGGATAGGTAAATTGAACCAAATAGCCCACTATTACACTGCTTGCTCTAGAAGAAAAGCTGTTACCTGTATGTGAACAAAAAGCTTGGCCTGGTACAAACTCTGGGCAATCAATCAGTTGAGAGAAGTCTGTTTGTGGCACACTACGTGGAGGAGGGCCCGGAATTGGCCATTTTTCCGGTTCTATCTTTTTTCTCATTTTCTCATCCACAATTTCCACTTCTGTGCTATCTTTTAGTGCCTAGAAACAGATATTTTTAGCTATTAGAAAACTATCTTCAAAACATTTTAATTGCATATCCTATAATTCTAATAACCTGAAAACTTTTTAAATCTGAAATTAGCAGACATTATTACAGAGTAATTGTTTCTAAAATTATACAAGAATTAACTACTTAGAACAAATTTCTAAATCATTTGTGAGAGGTAACAGATATCCTGATATAACATGCAGCAGATAATTTGGTTTTCACAAGAGTAGGCATTTAAGAATTATTATGTCAACTATAAGCAAACTACTTTTATAGTAAGCTTTATTGTCATCATTTTTCCCTCATATTTCCTTTTATCTTACGTTAATAACACCAAATGAAATTTAGGCATTATTTTAATGACTACACCATTAATTAAATGATAAGAAACACATATACACATTCCTCACAATACCCCATATAAGGTACACAGATGAGGAAACTGAGACTCAAGGAAATAAAGTAACTTCACAAAGATCATAGACTAAGTATGAGGCAATAAGAGGACTCGTAATTTATTAGCTGTCCACCACTAAAAGTCTTAGCCACTAGGCTAAAGTGCTCTGCAAAAGTAAGCATGCTGTAATTTAACAGTAAAATAAAACTAGAACAAAATTTCCTCAAAAGACTTTATCTGAAATTCAAAGGTACTCACTTTTTAAAATTTAAATCAGAAAAAATACAAATATATAAAAACTGAACATATAAAAGTTAAAACTTGCTGTATTTTAGTTGGAGAACATATTATAACTTTTTACATCTGTATGCCTTTAGTATTAGTATACTACTTACTTTTCAAGTTATATTTTCCATAACTGGACAGTACTTAAATTAGTATTACAAATTATTTAAAAAGAAACTCTTTTGATGGGAATCAGGATACTCTCTGAAAAAAACAGAGAGTCTGAAATACAGAATAAAGGAAATAAGGAAGAAGCCTACGATAAAGTTTCAATTGGTGATATCTATATTTTTTTCCTAACATACATTTTCCCAGTTTTGTCTACTGAACATTCTAGAAGCAATGACACTCTAGTAGTAAACTACAGTATACTCAGCATTCAGATCCTGCAACAAAATGGATGAATTTCAAAAACTACAGATGAAAGAGCCAGGAGACAGAAGAATTCCATTTACACAAATTTGTACAAATAAACAAATTAATCTATACTAATATAATCAGAAAAGTGGTTTGGGATGGGGAAGTGGGTGGGGGAGGACTGATTGTGACTAGAAAGGCCATTAAGTAAGTTTTTAGAGTAATGGACTATATCTTTTCGGGGGCAGGCTTACACAATTTCAAAACTCAAAATAAACACCTAAGACCTCTGCATTCTACAGCATACTGTTTATACCGGAATTAAAATATAAAAATCCTTGAAACTTTCCTAGTGGTTTAAATTTTTCAAAAGAATGTTTGGAAAAAGACTGCCAATAGTGTTGGTAGAATGTGGAGCAAGTGAAACTCTCAATGGTGGTAGTTTTAATTGGTTCATTAATTCGGAAAAACTGTTTAGCAGTATCTTCAAAAGCTAAGTGTCTGTGTGTGTGTGTATGTGTGTATATAACCCCCAGTTACGCATCATTTCACAAGAAACTAAGTATGTATGTATCCAGCAAAAAAAAAGTACAATAATGTTCACAACAGTACCACAGATTCAACTGGAAAGAATCCAGGCATCTATAAACAGGAGCATGGAAAATACACTGTGTTATATTCATACAATGAAATACTACCCCAAAATGGATAGTCAACAACCACTGCACATCAACAACATGGATAAATCTAACAGAAATGATAACTGCAAGTCAGATACAAAAGAATACACACACCTCTGATTATGTGAAGTTAAAAAAACAAATGAGAGAGCTCTGAAAAGCAATTACCTTTGAGGAGAGCATAGTAGTACAGGTTAGGAGGGGCACAAGGGAGTTTTCTAGGATGTTGAAAATGTTCTATATCTTAATCTGGGTATCAGGTACACAAAAATATTCATAGGGAAAAGTCATTTGTAATCCTATGATTTCTAATATACACTACATAAATTATGTTTCAATTCAAAAGAAAAAATCTGAAGGGAAAAAACCCAAAGTTCTTTATATAAAACTATTGAGTAATCTAATATATACTGTTTTTAGAAAGAAAGGCATAACAATATGTATGTAGTATAACATGAACTATCTCAGGAGAATTAATAAACAGAAAAGAAGTAACAATGATAGTCGCCAAGAAAGATTTAACTAACTCACTGTAGAAGAAAGACGGGAAGGGAGAAATTCTTTACTACATACCCTTTGAATCTTAAATCACAGGGAATTTATTCTCTATTGAAAAAAAGGTCAAGAAGAAAATAAAGAGAACAGAAGTTGTGTTTAGATCTTAAAAGTATCAGACAAAAATTATGTTTTACACAAAATTAAGTAAAAGATCTCAACAAGAGTTTTATTAAAACCAAACCATGGATATCCTGAACTCCTAAATCATGAGTTAAAGTGTACAGTTACTATTTCTGGATACCTGAAGTTTTTTCTATTAATGTTGGTGCTTTTTTTTTTTAAGTTTATTTATTTATTTTGAGAGAGAGAGAGAGCATGAGTGGGGGGAGGGGCAGAGAGAGAAGAAGAGTGGGAGAATCCCAAGCAGGCTTCACATGGTCAGTGCACAGAGCCCAATGTGGGGCTCAAACTCACAAAACTGTAGATCATAACCTGAGCCAAAATCAAGAGTCGGGATGCTCAATCGACTGAGCCACGTAGGCATTCCTGGTCTTTTTCTTAATGGTATCTATTATTATGAATAACTACCAATGTTAGAATACATAGATAATGTACTCCTAGTTAGTGGTCCTATGCCTAGTTTTAAGAGTAAAGATTTTCATGTGCAAAGACTTAGAGATAAGACAGCAACACACATTCTGAGGAACCACAGGCAGCCAATCTGGAAAACAAGATTTCAGATAAGAGTAGCAGGCATAGTTCTAAGGACTTCACAAATACTGTATTAATTCTTTCTTTTAAGCCTTTACACTCTATGATAGTTTAAGTACTGTTTTAACGATGAGAAAACAAGCATGAAGAGGTTAAATAACTTGATTGGAGTTATAGAACTGATTAGCTAAGGGGCGCCTGGGTGGCTCAGTCGGTTGAGCGTCCAACTTCGGCTCAGGTCATGATTTCACGGTTCGTGGGTTCAAGTCCCTTGTCGGGCTCTGTGCTGACAGCTCAGAACCTGGATCCTGCTTCAGATTCTGTGTCTCCCTCTCTCTGCCCCTACCCCGCTAGTGCTGTCTCTCTCTGTCTCTCAAAAATAAATTAAAAAATGGTTAAAAAAAAAAAAGAACTGATTAGCTAAAGTTTGGGGATAATTGGATTAAAAATAAAATAAATAAAAGGCAGACACAAACAGACCTCACCTATGGAGCAAGAATCAAGAATGCAGTAAACTGGACCTACCATATGATCCAGTAATTCCAATTCAGGGTATACCCTCCAAAAATAAAAACAAGATTCTAAAGAGATACCTGCATGCTCACGTTTATTGCAGCATTATTCACAGTAGCTAAGATATGGAAACAATTTAAATACTCATCAACAGATGAATGGTTAAAGAGAGTGTTGTGTGTGTATATATATATATATATATACACACACATCAGAATGTTATTCAGCCATGAGAAAGGAGGACATCCTGCCATTTGCAACAATATGGATGAACCCCGAGCACATTATGCTAAATGAGATAAGTCAGACAGAAAGACAAGAAGTACTGCATGATATCACTTATATGTGGAATCTAAAAACACACAACTCTTAAAAAAAAAAACAACAAAATGGTGGTTATCAGGAAACAATGGGTGGGGTAAGGGTACAAACTTGCAATGAGTAGTAAATAATTAACAGAGATTTCATGCACAGTGTGAGGACTATAAACAAGAATACTGTACTATAATTACGTGATAAATATCACTACGACAGTAATATTACAACATGCATCAGTGTAAAAAAAAATACACACACACACACACACACACACACATATAGAAAGCTGAAAATGAATGAGAGTAAGAAAGATTGGCTGTGTAGAAAACTTCAACCATGGGGCACCTGGGTGGCTCAGTCCGTTGAGCCTTGATTTCTGCTCAGGTCATGATTCTGGGGTTGAAGAATAAGAGGCTGACCATGGAACCTACTTGAGATATTCTCTCTCTCTCTCTCTCTCCCTCTCTGCCCCTCTCCCCTGCTCATGTGCTCTCTTTCTCGCTCTCCAAATTAAAATTTAAATAAGCAACAAAGCAAAACCTCAACTAGGGAAGGTAGGAGTGTGAGCTGAAGTATATTTTACTTCTTTTGATTGTTTTTTTCAAGAATGAAAAGACTTGAACATATTAAAGTACATAAAGCAAAAAGCTGATAGAAAGTAAATGAAGATCCAAAAAAAGAAATGAACAATTGAAGGACATCCTTGAAAACTAACAATAGCAGCTAATCATTATTTAAGGCTTACTGTTTGTGCCAGATACTGTCATCACACATTTCATCTCTAGGACAACCCTATGAAGTATGTAGTGTTAGCATTTCCACTTTAGAGAAGTCTCAGGACATTACCCAAGGTCACAGAGCTATGAGGATGTGCATGCAGGTTGTCAAGTCCATGCTCTAATCACTATGTTTATATTGCAAAACCCAATGAAATCTTACAGTCTTAACAGATAAAGGACAACTTTCCCACTGTAATGAATAGTAGGTGCATAATGAATGTTAAGTGAATGCAGATCTATCCTGTTCTAAATCACTGTGCTTATATGTTTTCGTATTTCATAACAGCACTATTTCTTACTCTATCAATAATTCTAACCATGACAGTAATGCAAAAGTTCTTTTAAATATTCCTTCCCTTCTACTAGAAGATATAAGGAAGCAGATAATCAATAACTTGAAAATTATGCTTGAGGGTTTAATGGGAATGCCAACAGACTGAAAAAGCATATGATAATAAAATTACAACCAGATTCCTACGAAGTACAGAGAGTGGGGGAAATCAGTCACAACTTCATTGAAAATGGCAGCTGAAATAGATCTTTCCTATTAGCACAGACAATGGAAGTACTTAATAAACTCATTCTACTACAAATATCATATTTATTTGAAGACTAAGCCTTGGAGGAAAAAACTAAGACTTCTTCAAATTACAAAGAAACTTTATTAAATGGTATTTATAAACAAATGCCATAATGGCACTATTTGAAGTAACTTCTTTCATAAAACAAAGACTCATTAATTACATGTCAACAAATAACAAATCACTAGTTTATCTTGTTTTGAAATATTGACTCTTCCTGTAGCTAGTTTTTAAAGCATGAAGCACATGTTCAAAAAAACTTGCTAAAAAAAGTCAAAGAAATGTTAAGAAAATTAAAAGATGAGGGACACCTGGTGGTTCAATCAGTTAAGCATCCAATTTCAGCTCAGGTCATTATCTCACGGTTCATGAGTTCGAGCCTCTCATCAGAGCATGCTTCAAATTCTCTGTCTCCCTCTCTACCCCTCACCGCTCACACTCCCTCTCAAACATAAACATTAAAAAACAAGAAAATAAAAAGAAAATAAAAACATGACCCAAAAACCGGGAAAAAAAACTTGTAAAATACACACAAAGCACTTATATCCAGAATAAAGAACTCTTACAACACCACCACCAAAAAAAAAAAAAAAAACATTCCAATAAAAATAGGCAAAATATCTGAACAGACATTTCAACAAATAAGATATACTGATTGCAAATAAGCACATAAAAAGATGCTCAACATCATTAGTCATTAGGAAAATGCAAATTAAAACTTTAATAAGAAACCACTACATATCTATTATTCAAAAAAACTGACAATATCAAGTGTTGATGAGGCTATAGAACAAATGGAACTCTCATATAAAATGGTGGAATGAAAAACAGTCCAACCCACTTTGGACATTTGGCAATTTCTTACAGTTAATACACTTAGCATATATGACAGCAACCACAATCCTCAGTATTTACTCAACAGAAATGAAAGCATGTCCACACAAAGACCTTTCCACTTTACTCATAATCTCCAAAGACTGGAAACAACCTCAAATGTCTTCGACAAGTGAATGGATAAACTGTAGTACATCCATACTGTGGAATACTAATAAACAATAAGAAAGAACAAACTACTGATAACATGCGACATGAATAAATCTCAAAAGCACTACACTGAAAGAAATAAGAAATAAAAGGCTATGAACTACAAACATGTAATTTATTTATATATTCTGGAAAAGGCAAAACTTAAGGGACAAAAATCAGATCAGTGGTTCCAGGAGTTGTGTATGGGAAAAGGGATCAGCTACAAAGGGACACAAAATTATCAGTCTGCTAACACTGCAGCAAAAGGGCAAATTTGATTATATGTATCTAGGGAACAGAAACCCAAAAATGTTCAAAGCATTTCTACAGCAGAACAAAAAATTTAATGAAAGCATTAAGAATGCAACTGGAAAGACTGCTTTAAATTAGCCTTTCATAGCATATGAAAAACTCAAAATTTTAATAATAAATAGAAATACATGCTATTTTGTAGGAACCTGAGGAAGACTTAAAGGACCAAAAACACTCGAGAAGGTCCAAGTTTGAAGGATCAGGTTAAAAACAGGTGGTTACATCATTAGTAATTCTTTGAGGGGTTTCCAAGGTTAGAAATTAAGTTGGGTTTTATAAAACGAAAAAAAGCCATGAGATGTGTTCCTTAAGTTTCAAAAAAAAATTTTTTTTAACATTTATTCATTTTTTGAGAGAGAGAACATGAGCAGGTAAGGGGCAGAGAGAAAGAGGGAGACACAGAATTCAAAGGAGTCTCCAGGCTCTGAGCTGTCAGCACAGAGCCCAACGCAGGACTCAAACCTATGAACTATGAGATCATGACCTGAGCCAAAGCCAGACTCTCTACCAACTGAGCCAGCCAGGTGTCCCTCCTTGTTTTGTTTTTTAATATTTAACAGAGAGAGAGAGAGACAGCACACATATGTGCAGGTGGGGGTGGGACAGAGAGGATAGAGAGAATCCCAAGCAGGTGGACTCAATCACATGACCTTGAGATCATAAGCTGAATGGAAATCAAGAGTCGGACGCTTCACCAACTGAGCCACCCGGGCACCCCCTTAAGTTTTTTTAACATACTTTTTAGAGCAGAGTTATCTTCACAGCATAACTGAATGGAAAGTACAGGCTGTTTTGCACTATTCTGTAAATGAACAATTACCTCTAAAATGAGATTAAGGTTTGTAGTGAGAGCCTGAACACGATGGAAACCAGCAATCAAGGAAATAGGCAAGAAACCCTGTTCATCCATCTTTCTCCTAAGAAAGAAATCCCGTTCCAAATTTTCTATACTGAAGTAATATTCACTGAAAAAAAGAAACATAAAAATAAATAAACATAAGTTTAATTCATTTATTCAATAGGACATAAAAATATCTATTGCTTATATATCAAGAGCTTTAAAATTATTTTACTAGTAATATAAAGATTTAATACATAGATATAAGGTAAATATAAAACCAAAGCCTACCAGGTAATAATTTCTTATCCATGAGTAGAAAGAAACTCAGAATATTGATTCTCTTCCAAAAAACTAACATTAACCTCTACTTAGATCAACTTTACCTTAGCATAAAGAATTAACCAGCATTTTACTTTAAAACAGTTCAATAACTGATTTTTAAAAATGAGTCAATTAAGGGAAATTTTTTATTAAAAGCTACTTTAACTTGCTTCACTTAAACAGTAAGTAACTAAACACATATCAACAGATTGCCTTCCAACTTTTTCCACATCACTGAGAACAGCTTTCTTGGAAGTACTCTTTGTAAAGTTTACAGAGTAGATTAGTTTGTTTTGTTTTCTAAATAGACAGGGTAGAGACACTGTTAATCCTGAATCCTAGCAAACCTACTGAGTAAAACCTGAGTGAGTACATGAGCACAAGTGTACACACACAATTACATATTTGCAAGATCTCCCTGTATCCTTGATGGAGAGAACTATAAGAGACATTAAGAATGAATAATAGAATATACAGCTGAACGAGGAATATCTATGATACTATGAGGTACATGGGGGAAAAAAATACAGAAAAACCTTAGATATCTTTATCTACTCTAGGAAAGTAGAGAGAGATGTAAATAAACTGTAAGATCAATAACTACAAGTTCTAAGATACAAAGATAATATGAATATATTTAATAATGACATTTGAGAAACAAGTTTAAAATTACAGCATCCATGGGGTGCCGGGGGGGCTCAGCGAGTTGAACATTTGACTTCAGCTCAGGTCATGATCTCATGGCTCGTGAGTTCAGGCCTCAAGTCAGGCTATGTGCCAACAGCTTGGAGCTTGGAGCTTGGAGCCTGGAGCCTGGAGCCTGCTTTGGATTCTGCGTGTCTCTCTCTCTCTGCCCATCCTCTACTCACGCTCTGTGTCTCTCTCCCAAAAGTAAACATTAAAAAAAATTTTTTTAATTATAGCCTCCACATAGAAAAAAAATAGAATTCTAGAGAGAACAAGAGGACGAATGGGAGGAAATGTAGAAAAGAATATAAAAGAAATACATGACATCAATGATGATATGGCCTACAGGTTAATAATCCTATACTATTCCCAAATCAGAGACAGTTTTCAAAGATCAGTGACAAATTATGAGAAAGCATACCAACTCCTGTATTTAGGTAGTAACACATGGTTACTAAAGATACCCTTGAAATATTTAGGTCAAATTCTAACTTTGAAGAAATGATCACCCATTAACGAGAAATGGCTTTGAGCTACTTTTCACTGGGAGAAAAAAATCTGATGTTAAAAATGTAAAGTTGGTTCTTTACAACAAAGTTGTTTCTTTATACTCAGATATTTATCCAATGATCAAAGTGCAAAGCTCCCTTGGATCAGTGAACTACTACTGACATCTCAGTAATACTAGTAAATCATTTACTTGTCTTAAACACTGAAGAAAAAAACTTAAGTCTTGAAGAAATAAACATTCTGATTTTGTGATACCTCCAAAAGCCCTTTTCATAGTGCCTGGCATGTGGTGGCCACATAATACATGTGTTCTGATTTTTGTTACACTTCAAAAGTCCTTCAAAAGTACCTGACATAGTGGCACATAATACATATGCTAAATTTTAAATTTTCACACATTAAGACATTTGATTGTGTCAAAAGTCAAAACCGTTCTTAGACAAAAACTTCCCTGAATCATTAATAAGATGGTTTTTTATTCTACTACTTCATGAACATCTTAGTATCTAAATAAAGTGATAAATCACCCTATTACCTATAGTATTTATTTTCTAAACTTCTAATGGGCTATAAACTACTCATCTCTAAATAAGTAGAAATAATCAAGATCTTAAATTTTTAATATTTTGATATAAAAAGTGACAATATTTTTTCAGTTAAAATAATTTTTAAAACTCAATCATCCATAATATAGTTAAGCCTCTTACTTTCAAAATACATTTAGCATAATTTTCCACAAATGCAAGAAAGATTTCAGTAACTTCTCAAAAAGAAAAATGTAAACCCTACTCAATGAGCCTATCTATATTAAGTATGAGAAACCTCAAAGAAAACAAAGTCAAAAGCTTGACTCCTCCAGAAGTCCACTAATCAAAGAATAACAATAAGAGTCGTTCTAAATCTGGTGCTCTAACATCTGCCAAAAACCCTATTGCTAAAACAGTAACAAGAAAAAAAGGAGTCATGCCCAGTGCTGTCTGATATTTTGTTCAGTGTCCTAGGGGACATTATCATGTCCTACCTTAGAAGCTCTGGATTCTACACTGCATGATCAGAAATTTTGTCAACACTGAAGTAGCTCTGCTCCTCCCTCACTTGTATGAGCACATTGGAGGCCGATTATCCTGACATGGAGTTGCATATCCACTGTCAGGTCTCAGAGGGACCTGGCAGCAAGAGTTACAAAAAGGACAGGAATAGTGGTTTGAAGTTGAAAGCCACATGCCAGGCACTTTCTGCCCATAAAAAGGACCTTTTCTTCAGTGTTTGCGTCAACTGTAACAAAAGAAGCAAGAACAAAATAAACAAGTTGCTTCGTATTGTATGTAAGCCAATCAAATCCACCATGAAGGCATCCCAGGAAGATGCCTGGATGATGCTGATGAAGAAATTATTTTCTAACAAATAGAGTCAATTTTCTTTCTTAAATAAAGATAGATGTTTTTAAGATGTTTAAACCCTTTCAAAAAATAGCTTTTCTTTAACTTTGGAAAGATAAAAAAGTTATCAATTTCAGCAAACTGGTTATGCCAATCACCTGGGGACATTTTTCTCATGACTATATAGACACACTATATAAAGAGGCAAAACATTCTGTACAATACTAATATGCACAAGGGTTATTTTTTTGTCTTAAAGACAATAGAACATTCTCCTAACATCAACTTCAGTACTCAGAAGGCAACTATTATGAAAACTAGAATAAAAAGTCTGAACTAAAAACAGATTACATAGTTCCCCTTCAATATGTGCCACAAAGAAAGAGAACTTAAAAGTTAAAAAAACAAAATTCTGAAATCATCTGCTATGTAAAAAAAATCTATCACCATTTTTTGTCATTTATGTTCATTTGTGAATTTCCATATTGAAACTGAAGCATTTACTTGCAAATAAGCCAGGCTTCACTTGTTCAACTTCAACTTCAAATATCTATATAGCAATTTTATATTCTTATATTTAATCAATCCTGAAATACCATGACAATATTCTTTCAACACCCTTTAAACAGAAAAATACCAGAACAGTAAACAAAGCAGGAGTCTTATATAAACGCATGAACAAAATACAAATTTTTTTAAAAATACTTCACTAACATTTTGTAGGAAAAAATAACATAAAATACTATTAAAAATCTTCGATATTACTAAGAAACAGCTTAAAAAATGTATTATAATGTATTAACTATCAATGATGTGAATGTTTGAGGTTACTATCCCATCTGCTATGTCTGATCGACTTACATTTGACGTTTAATATACTCTTTAAGCAATGTTTCTTCCACAGGATACACCTGTACGCCTGTACCATCATCATAGTAATACATCATACTGGTATTAACTTCTGTTTGAAATGGCTGATCAGTCCTTTCACCATGTTCTCGATAACCATACGAATAATCGAAGTTCACTTGATGTGAATAAAGAGAAAGAAAAGTGATTACAATTTTTTTTTCTTTTTTTTTTTTAAAGAGAAACAGGGGCGCCTGGGTGGCTCAGTCGGTTAAGTGTCTGACTTCGGCTCAGGTCATGATCTCATGGTTCATAGGTTCGAGCCCCGCATCAGGTTCTGTGATGACAGCTCATAGCCTGGAGCCTGCTTCAGATTCTGCGTCTCCCTCTCTCTCTGCCCCTCCCCTATTCACGCTATGTGTCTCTCAAAAAATAAATAAACATTAAAAAAAATTAAAACATAAAAATAAAAAATAAAACAAGAGAAGCAGTTACTATAAAGAAAAATTCAAAGTGAAGTATTTTAAGGGGTAACAAATACAAAACCGCCTTAATTATCAGGCAAAAAAATTGGTTAAAACATTATATGGGATAGTGGGCAAAACTAACAGAAGGCTTGAACACTTTTTCAAACTCCATCTAAGTTAACAAAATAAAAATTCATGTCCTACATCGAGGATTTCCTCTGCCTCGTCCTCTTCCCCGTCCTCGGCCTCTTCCTCGGCCTCTAAATGAACCTCGGATATTACCACCCTCACTTCTCACGCTGGAAACTTCATCTTGATCATCTCTCTTTTCTCTATCACGCCTCCAACCTTTTAAAAACAAAAATATTTTTTATACATTCCAATTTGCAACAGTAAATAACATGACTATTTTTATGAAAACATGGCAACTACCCCTCCCCACTTTGTAACTAGTTGTTAGTTAACAGGCATTCTTCAGATAGATACGAACTTAAGAGAACTCTTAAGGATTGGTTAAAATGTCCCTGGCACGAAAGAGGGTCCACAAAAGTTATCGACATATAAAGAAAACATTCTAATAAGTAAAATAATATACTAAAAAAAAAAAAAAAGAGGTCCTTTGTTAGGATGGTACTATTTAAGATTCAAGATGTTCAAGACTACTGAGTTTGCATTATATATTAAAAAAAAAAAACTCCTTAAAAAAAAGTTTTCACAAAATGTTTAAAGAAACATCTCAATTTAAGTAAAAGAAATTCCTTTTAAAGAAAAAAAGGAAATGAAAACACAACTGGAGACAATACCTGCAATACAATAAAAGAATTATATCTAGAATACACAAAGAAGGCACTATTGCACGTGTGTGCGCATGCACACACACACAGTAACTCCATGGGAAAAATGGCTACAAGACAGGTAGTCAAACAGGAAATGCAAATGGACAATAAACATAAAATGTGGTGTTCAGCCTCACTGGTCATAAGAAATGCAAATTAAGACAAAGAATATTTGATCTACCCCAGTTGACGAATATTTGATAATTAATCAAATATGTACCAAGAAGAAAAGGTAGAACATTATATACAGTTAGTGAGAGCAAAGTCAGGCACATCTACTTTGAAAAACATTTTGGAATAATCAAATAAATTTGAAGATACAAATATCTTAGAGACTAAGGTTTTTGCAACCTTGGTACTATTGACATTTTGAGCCAGGTAACTCTCTAGTGTAAGGGCGTATAGAATATTTAGCATCATCCATGACCTCTATCAATTAGACGCCAGTGGCACTCACTCACCACCCCCTCCCCAAGTTGTGAAAACCAGTATTATCTCTAGACAATGCCAAATGCCCCCTTGTAAGTAGGCGAAAATCATCTCTTTGAGAATCACTGCCCTAGATGCTACAATTCCTCTTCAATGCATATCTTAATATAGTCTTTTTCAAACACTTCTGCCGCACCCACAGTAAGCCTTACTGTATATACACCCTGGAACACACAAAATTTTTTTGTAATTTAAACACAATTGTCATAAAAATATATTTTGTATGAATAACTCTGAGTTTATCAATTTTTTGAAAAACCTGATCATCATCCAGTACACCAATTTCATAATGCATTCATGGGCTGCAGACTTAAGAAATTACCCCAAAGGCAGCACCTGGGTGGCTCAGTTGGTTAAGTCTCCAACTTTAGCTCAGGTCACGATCTCCCAGTTTGTGGCTTTGAGCTCTGCGTTGGGGTCTGTGCTAACAGCTTGAAGCCTAGAGCCTGCTTCAGATTCTGTGTCTCTCTGTCTCTTCCTGCCCCTCCCCTGCTCAAGCTCGGTCTCTGTCTCCCTCTCAAGAAAAAAAAAAAATTACCCCAAAGAACCTCTTGTACATGTTTACTGGAAAACATGCATAAAAATGTAAATGGTCACACTTTAATATCAAAAAACTGAAACAATCCAAATATCCACCAACAGAACAGATTTTATCAAAGACAGATATGTCCTTTAGCAGGGGAAAAAAAACGAAGGACTTAACAACAATACACCAACATGCATTAATTTACAAATATTAGACTAAACTTAAAAAAATTAATACCACAGAATATGTTAATGGAGTCATACTGAATGTCAGCTTCAAATAAAAATATTCAAACAATAAACATTCAGGCCTTTTTTCTTCTGAGAAGGGAAGCAATGGAATGAAATTGCATGGGGCAAACAGTTCAAAGGTAATGGTAACATACATTTCTAAACAGTGTTCATTTTATGTTTGTTTTTTAAAACCCTCCCATTTTCATATATGCCCAATATTTAATAAGTAAAAAAGTTAAATATGAATGTTACTTTTTAAATAAAACATTAAAGTGATATTAAAGTTTAAGAAACTATGATACAAAGGCAAAAAAAGGTTTTCTGTAAAAAGTTTCATAATTTTAAAGTCATTTTTGTGGATAATTGGGTAAATATAACTAGATTTTAGATGATATTAGGGAATTACTGTTGTTTTTCCTAGCTGTTGCATTTTCTTCGAATATCAGCGTTAAAGTGTCATAATTATCTGCAAGCTACTTTCAAATAATTCAACAAATTATTTATTCAACAAATTAAATACAGCAAAATTACTAAATCTAGGTGGTGGTTTGACAGGTATTCACTGTGCAATTCTTTCAACTTTTTGTGTGTTTAAAGTTTTCCATAATATAACTGGAAAGTTTTGAATGGTAATTTTATGTTTGTAGAATTTCCTTAAGCTTTCCCCATTCACAGGACAACATGTATGCTCTTTTTAAAATAATCAGACTTAAGGGGTGCCTAGGTGCCTCTGCCAGTTAAGTGTCTTGTCTTCGGCTCAGGTCATGATCACACAGCTCATGAGCCCAAGACCTACATCAGGCACTGTGCTGACAGCTCAGAGCCTGGAGCCTGCTTTGAATTCTGTGTCTCCCTCTCTTTCTGCCCCTCTCCCACTCATGCTCTGTCTCTCAAAAATAAACATCAAAAAAAATTTTTTTTTTTAATTTTAAATTATCAGACTTAAGATTGCAGCAGAAACCTATAAAACCAAATGCTGATCTAATTGTTGCTAAATACCCTTCTCCTGTCCTCCTCTGCTTTCTGAGATGTGAGAAATCCTGTTGAAATAATGTTATCTGGAACATGAAAGACTGAAGAGATGGATCCATCCTTATGATGGATAAGGCTAACAATACCTGAACCAACTCAAACATGACACAACTAAAAGTAAAATACCTATTTTTTTTCCTTACTGCTGTAAGAAACATAACACTCAGAAGCAGTCCTACCAAAATGAAAATAAACCTGAATCTAATCAAACCTCTCATATTAGAAATTATATCCAGAAAAGACAAAGGAACATGTTTAAAAAATATGACAAAGCAATCAGCCAAGTCCAAACTTGGGAAATTCCAGAAGACATATGACCTAACAAACAGCAAAGGAAAGGAATGTTATTAATGAGAATGTAAAATGGTACAACCAATTTGGGAAACAATTTGACGACTTATTTTAAAGTTAAATATGCACTTACCCTACCACCTAACAATCCACTCCTAAATGTTTACCTGAGAAACTAAAATATATGCCCAAAGACTTGTATACAAATGTTCATACTAGCATTACTCATAGTAGCCAAAAACTAGAAACAAGCCAAATATCCATGCATAAATGAATGGATAAAGGGGTATATCCATTCAAAAGAAAACTATTCAGAAATAAAGAGGTAGAAACTACTGATACATGGAATACTGGCGAGTCTGAAAAACATTATGCTGAGCAAAAGAAGACACAAGAGATCATAATGTACATTGTATAGTCCAAATTTATACAAAATTATAGAAAAGATAAATCTAACCTGACAGAAAGTAGGAAGTGACAGCTATGTGAATGTATTTTAAACGTGTATAACGTCCACTGCCTGTGGACAGTTACATTGCATTACTGTTCTTAAGATATATACTCTGAAGGAATTTAGTCTTAAAAGGGACACAATGCCTGCAACTTATTAAGTAGTTTATACTATACATGGCTATTAAAATTATAAAAATTAAGACTAAGTTCGTGTCAAAAATTTTTCCTTTAGAATGTAACTTACTTCGTGTATCATTTCTCCTATTGTTGTGTGATGATTTATTTCCTTCAGGTTGACATCTTGAGCTGTTCCGGGATCCTGGTCTTTCTTGACTCTCTGGTCTTACATCATCTAAGTGGAGTGGTACCCACTTGTGCTTATTAGCTTGAAGAAAACAAAATAAAATCATTTAATGACAATGCACAATTTTCATTAAAGCTTTACAATTCTGAATGGACTCTAAGTTTTAATTAAATAGAAGACTTTGTCCTTAAAGTTTCTTGTAGAGAACCAAAATAATTTTCTTCTTCTCACAAAGCTTCCTTAATAAACCTGTCTGTGCAACTATTTCTAAAATTCATGTAAAAACCCACTTAATGGAGTATCATTAGAAGTTTTACTTTCAAGCAAAATGATCACTATTCTGTTTAATTCTGATGAAAAAACTCTTCAAAAATAGCTAAATGTAATACAATACTCCTAATACTTGACTCTTGGGCTTCAGAATGGGGTGTATCCAATAAGACATTATAATGTACACACCGGAAAGTTTGCCTGGTAATTTGAAACACTCAGTTTCAAGTTACTGTCTAAAATATTGATTTATCTAGATTACTACTAATAAAAGAGGTTTCTTAAAATTAGAGTATAAAATTTGCTAACTGTATTTGATAAATATCTTTATAGCTACTATGCATTTTCCTCACCTGAGACAGTCAGTTTAACTTCTCTGATTGAATACATGATACTGTAATTGTTACACTGTGGTAAAATTCTGAAGATTACCTAATTCATGGAATCCACAGTTAAGATTTCCAAATGTTTAGTCTTCTGCTCAATATATATGTTTGACTCAAACAACAAGACTCATGTGGCAAAGGAAAAACTAGCAAGCTAATTAAAGGAAAGGGAATTATCAGTATGCAGCTAAAGTACTGATTTCCTATAAATCCTTCAAACTGTGGACAGACAAGGAAGAGAACATGAAAAATCTTTAAAAAAAAAAAAAAGTCTTTGAATTCTATACTATAAATTCTATCAGTGAGACTCTGGTATAAACAAGCCCTTCCTTTGAAGATTAAGAAAAAACTGTGTGGTCTAAAAACAGTCAATTCATGACTTGATTAAATGAATTTAACTATAAAAACCTACATTTTAGTGTTTGCTAATCAATTTTAATTGAAGCAATTAACAAGACAATTTTAAAGTAGGATGACAGGTCTATCATCTGTATGAATTCTAGGGAGTCAAAAAAAGACTTATCTAAGAAGTATGAAAAAGCTAAGTGATAAACTTGTTTTAGAAACTGGGAAATTTTTTCCTAAAATGTTTGTCCTGTTGCCAACCACCTTTGAGCATTAGCCTTGGTTCATCGTATCAAGTAAGCCTAACATGCTTATCCTGCAGCTAAGAATTAGATACTCATTTAAAAAAGAATTCAAAAAATAAATTAAAAAATTCAAGTAAGTGCTCAATGTATGGGAGATATTGGTCCCATTATTAAAGAAGTTGACTGGAAACACTTCACCATAAAATGTCCCCTTCCATGCCACATAACCGCCAAGAATTAAAACACTTTAATAGCTTCCCAAGGCGCTCAAAATAAAATGCTAATTTCAAGTTACCAAAGCCTTGCACAATGCAGACCTTGCTTACCTCTCCCGCCACTTTTCCCAATGTTCACCTTGTTTCAGCTACTAACCTTTCAACAGTTTAAAGAGCTTTTCTGCCTAAAGCCCCTTGAAGACACTTTTATCTAGGCTCAGAAAGCTCAATGAGTATATGCTTTTACAAAGCAGTTAAATAATAGTCTGTCCCTAGATTCATGAAAAGTTGCTTAAAAATATGTAAAAGGATACAAGAACTGTATTTTTTTCTTCAAAGTGTAATTTAATGGAGAAATGCTATGAAAAAAAAAGTTGACCAAAACTGAAAACCGGGAGCAGTTCCAATGCAAATTTAAAAACAATAATTACCATATAATTTTTGAGGAATATATCTTAAAAATATATATCTATACCCATTTCTTTAAGTGCAACTTCATTCTATACTTTCATAAAGTACAAGTGAAATGAAAGAAGGAAAGCTTAATAGTTCAAGTATACTACAGAAGCAAATCAGTTACCATTGCAGATGGAATCCTGAAGAAATCCAAAATACCCATTGGTGACTACTAGGAATCAACTGATTAAATACAATTCTTCATTACTACAAGTTTCTTCAAAAAATTAAAATCAAAATGAAAATGTAAATTACCCTCTCTTTCATTAACTACTTGACTGAGCCTCATCCTCAGTGACATCTTCGCCAGCACCATCTAACTTTAAATAGCTAAAACATGGAAAAAACTTAAGTGTCCATTAATAGATGGATAAAATTAATGTGGGTATAAATATACAACTGAATACTATTCAGTCATGAGAGAGGAAATCCTGCCATTTGCAACAACACGGATGGATCTTCCAGGCATTATGCTAAGTGAAATAAGCCAGAAAGACTTACTTACATGCGGAATCTAAAAAAGCTGAATTCACAGAAACTGAGAACAGACTGGTGGCTGCCGGGGATAGGGAAAGTGAGTGAAGGTGATCGAAAGTACAAACTTCCAGGTATAAGACAAAGAAGTTCTGGGGATACACTATACAGCATGACTATACTTATCAATGCTGTACTGTATATTTGAAAGTCGCTACGAGACTAGATCTTAAAAATTCTCATCATAAGAAAAAAAAAACAACATTGTGACTGGGAGGTGATAGATGTTAACTAAAATTGTGGAGGTGCACATGGGTGGTTGAGTTGGTTTAGCATCCAGCTTTAGCTCAGGTCATGGCCTTGCAATTCATGGGTTCGAACCTCACATCGGGCTCTGTGCTAACAGCTTGGAGCCTGGAGCCTGCTTTGGATTTTGTGTCTCCCTCTCTCTCTGCCCTCCTCTGCTCATGCTCTGTCTCTCTCTCAAAAATAAACATTAAAAAAAAATTTTTTTAAATAAAATTGTGGAAATTATTTCTCTCTCTCTCTCTCTATATATATATATATATATACATCAAATCATCATGTTAATACCTTAAACTAATACAATGTTATATTATCAATTATATCTCAATAAAACTTGTGGAAAAAATGGAAGTAATAGATGAACTTACCTCTCTTTCGTTGATTACTTGACTGAGCCTCATCCTCACTGGCATTTTCACCAGGGCCATCTAATTTTGTTTCCCGGCTTTCTTTGCTCTCACTGTTAATTCTCTTTTCAACCTTGTCTTCTCTTTCTTTTCTATTTTGTAGCTTCTTATTTCCTTGGCTGATGACACTCTGACACTGCAAAAAGTTTTCTGAATGAAATTATTTTCATGCACATTTTCACTAACATATCTAAAAATTTGTGGTAACAAACCTTTTCTAAATACTGCAAAACAAATGACATTTTTTATTGAAAATAAAACTACTTTTCAAAAGACACTGTTAAAAGTCAAGCCACAGATTGAGAAAAATATTTGCTAAGTATTTGATAAAGCACTTGGATCCGAAATATATAATGACCTCTCAAAATGCAATAACAAAAAAAAAAAAAAAAACTCAAACTTTCAAAAAATGGTTACAATTGAACAGACACTTTGACAAAAAGTTATACTGATAGCAAATGGAAATGGAAAGGTGCTTGGCATCATTAGTCAAAAAAATGCAAATTAAAACTACAATGTAATACCATCAGACACCTAATAGAATTAGATTAAAAGACTGACTATATGGAATATTACTGAGGGTGTGACACAAGTAGAATTCTCATACACTGACTGTTAGAGGAATGAAGTTTGGTAGTTCCTGCAAAAGCTAAACAAATAGCAACTATACAATCCGGCTATTCAACCTCGGTATTTACTCAAGAAAAATGGAAGCATATATCCATGCAAAATTTTGTACACAAATGTTTACAGAGCAGCTTTATTTCTAACAGCCCCAAGCTGGATCAACACAAATGTCCATCTACAGATCAATAGACAAGCAGCGTTCCATTCATAGAATGAAGAACTACTTGGCAGTAAAAAGGAATGAACTACCGATACTCGTTAATGACATAAATAAATCTCAAAATATAAAAGCTGGGGGGGGGGGGGAAGAGTCCTATTCTAGGACTCTATTTACATAACATTATAAGAGATGCAAACTAACTGTAAGTGACAGAAAGCATATCAGTGGTTGCCAGAAACGATGAAGGGAATGTGACAGGGAGAATGAGAAGGAGTGTGAGGAAGCTTTTGGGGTAATGGTTAAATCCATTATCTTGATTTTGGTGATGGTTTCACAGGTATATATAGGTCAAAACTTATCAAGTTGTATACTTCATGTGCAGTTTATTATATGTTATTTACTCACTAAGCTGTTTAAACTAATGTATATTATCTAGAACTGTAAACTAATACTGTGCAAAATACAAACACCAAAGTGTACAGTGTCAAATGAAAACATGTAACCAGATAACCATATATGCTACTACTCCTCTAAAAAGCGCTTTGATAGAGTATCTAAGAACCATATTTTAGAGTTTCTTTCATAGCTTAAATTAAAAATCCATTCAGTGAACACTTCTTGATTTGATACGATATATATGCATATGATACACGTGTGTATATATAATTAGCACTTCAGTACACATTGAAAAGATTATAAATCAGGGGCGCCTGGGTGGCTCAGTCGGTTAATCGGCCAACTTCGGCTCAGGTCATGATCTCGCGGTCTGTGAGTTCGAGCCCCGCGTCGGGCTCTGTGCTGATGGCTCAGAGCCTGGAGCCTGCTTCAGATTCTGTGTCTCCCTCTCTCTCTGCCTTTCCCCTGTTCACGCTCTGTCTCTGTGTCTCTCAAAAATAAATAAACATTAAAAAAAATATTTATGAAAAGATTATAAATCAAAAAACATACAGCAAATTCTGAAACAAAATGGGCTTCATATTAGCCTCATATTAAAAACTAATCTCTTTAATTATAGGCATTACATGAAAATAACAGCATGGTACCCACCCTTCTAAACGTGAGATTACCTCCTGAGAATATAATCAAATGAAGGCAATAAAATCAGGTATTTGAAAAATGGGTTAGACTATAAAAAGGATAGCTGCTAAGTTTTCAGCACTTCTTTATTAATGTAATTCTCTACATTTGAAATAAATTCTGCATGTTGAAACAAGAATATTTTCCCTTTATTAAGAAAAAGCCTTAAAACAATACTCACTCCAGTGTTCACTAATTCGCTTGGTGTTGGCCAATTCGCCATATCGCTGAAATCACTAGCCTAAGAAGTAATAAATAAGTGTTACATCTGCAAATTAGAAATCTTAAGTAGAAAAAATACTTTCTGAAAGTGAAGACCATTGTAAAAATCACCTACATACAATTACATGCAGGCATTTGCCAAATTAATTCAAAATCTTCTCCAAACAACAGAACACTGCAATAACAAAGCTTGGGTCTTATCCAAACTCTAGCACTATTTAATGATACTAACTAAATTGATTCATATAGGATAAAAGAATAAACAAACAGATACAAGATTTGCACAAAGGCCACAATTCTCTAATATATTAGCTTTAACCTAACATCAATTATACAACTAGAAGAAAAGTACATAATAATCTAAGAGTTTCTAACATACCAATTTTCAATATCAATATAGCTAAGGACTATTTCAATAAAAACATACCTTGCTGGGTTTCTTTGTCTTGAGTTTTCCTGCTTTTATAATTTTGGGGGAACTGAGCTCTAAGAAAAAAAAAATACACAGAATTGTTTTACAACTACTTCATTAGATATATTTAACAAAATAAGTATTATATCAATTTCAGTAAGCACGTTGTCATCATTTCCAACAAAATCTAAAGTTCTGAGACAAAATTCTTAACAAGAAATCAACTACAGTTCAAGTACAGATTCAAATTTGTTTTCAGTATTCAAATCAAAAGTGAGAAATATCACAGTTTATTTAAACTGAACTCACAGACCAATCCTTTCACAGAGTAAAACATGAAAAAATTAGAAACATAACATGTTTTAATACAGTAAAGTTAGTACTTATACATTTTGCTATACAATTTATACATTCACATTCATCAAGAACTATCCAGAAAATAAGTCTGAAGACTTCAAAATATTTATGCTTGCAAACAAACAAGATTAGCAACCATAATAGGTTGTACTGAGATAAAGTCATAAAAATAGAACAGGTCTCTGTAAAAGTTTGTACAAGACTATCACGGTACTGGGGCACCTGGATGGCTGTCAGAGCACAGTCTACTTGGGATTCTCTCCCTCCTTCTCTCTCTGCCCCTCCCCACTCTCTCTCTTTCTCTCAAAAATAATAAAAAAAAAAAAAGACTATCATGGTATCACCGCTTGTCCCTATCTTGAATAAGACAGTGGTTGACAATGAAATACATACATACATAGAGAGATTTACTCTCTAAATGAAACTTTACAACTGTTTTTTAGTTTGGTTCATTACTTAGCCTAGATGAAAAAATGGCGTATCACCTAGCTAAACATGATCTAAACTAAGTATTAAAAAGTAGAATAAACTTGGGATGTGCACAGAAAACACAAACCCATAAAATCATAGCAATGTCCAATTAATAGAATAAAATCAAGCAATCTTTCGATTAAAACCCAGAAGCAGATTTTATATTTTTTAAATTTTTTAATGTTTTTATTTATTTTTGAGAGAAAGACACAGAATAGGCAAGGGGGAGGGGGAGGGGGAGGGGGAGGGGGAATCTGAGGCAGGCTCTAGGCTCCAAGCTGTTAGCACAGAGCCTGACGCAGGGCTCAAACTTCCAAACTGTGAGATCATGACCTAAGCCCAAGTCGGACGCTCAATCGACTGAGCCACCCAGGTGCTCCCAGAAGCATATTTTAAAAAGAGTACTTTTCAAAGGAAAAGGGATGAACATATCACCAGAGATGAAAATACAGGAATCTTGAATATTAAAGTAATTCTATTCCTAAAGCAGAATGAGTACACAGGTATTTTTTATTCTTCTTTATACTTTAAGTACACATATGTGTATGTGTATACATATTTGTAAGTGGTCATAAAGATAAATATTTCATTAAGAAAAATTACGTAAAAAAATATGGGCAAATAAGACCAAAAATTGAGGGCAGGAAAAAAAAGAACAATATTTGCCTGAACACTATCCAGAATTTGACTGAAGAATGTTTTATACTATGTATATTTTATGAAACTTATACAGTATCTGGGCAGCTGAGTGGCTCAGTTAAGCTCCGGCTTTGGCTCAGGTCATGATCTCACAGTTTGTGAGTTCAAGCCCTGCATCAGGCTCTGCACTGACAATGTGGAGCCTACTTAGGATTCTCTCAGTCTCTCTCTCCCTCTCTGTCCCTCCCCAAATTGGGCCCACTCACATGTGCACTCTCTCTCTCAAACTCAAAAAAAAAATTAAAAAGAAGTTATACAATATAGAACATTTGGGGGACTTTCTCCTCAACAAGGTAGAAAAAATGTCCCAAAATATGGCTATGTTAAGTAAATTAAGTGCCTGGTAGTTACAAAATAAAGCCATTATACAAAATATTTTATGTAAAGGAAAGTAGTAAGGGACAGGCCACACAAGCAGGTTTCATTTAGTTTTACTATAAATCAATTAAATATTAATAATCACAAAATTAAGGTCAGAAATTAAAGATGAAAATTATTCTGGGGGTGCCTGGGTGGCTCAGTTGGTTAAGCATCCAACTTCGGCTCAGGTCATGATCTCACAATTCACAAGTTCAAGCCCCGAATTGGGCTCTGTGCTAACAAGCTCAAGCCTGGAGCCCACTTCAGATTCTGTTCTCCCTCTCTCTCTGCCCCACCCCACTCATGCTCTCTCTCCTTCTCTCAAAAATGAATGTTAAAAAAAATTTTTTTAAATGAAATCTGGCCATGTGTAGCAACATGGATGGAACTGGAGGGTATTATAGAAAGTGAAATAAGTCAGTCAGAAAAAGACAGATACCATATGTTTCCACGAATAGGTGGACTTTGTGAGACTAAGCAAAAACCAGGGGGAGGGGAAGAGGGAAAGGAAAAAGAAGACACAAAGAGGGAGGGAGATAAAACACAAGAGACTCTCGGGGCGCCTGGATGGCTCAGTCGGTTAAGCGGCCGACTTCGGCTCAGGTCATGATCTCGAGGTCTGTGAGTTCGAGCCCCGCATCGGGCTCTGTGCTGACGGCTCATCAGAGCCTGGAGCCTGCTTCGGATTCTGTGTCTCCCTCTCTCTCTCTGCCCTTCCCCTGTTCACGCTCTGTCTCTATGTCTCTCAAAAATAAATAAACGTTAAAAAAACAAAACAAAAACACAGACTCTCAAAGACTAAAAACAAACTGAGGGTGAAGAGGGTGAGGGGGTGAGGGAAGGGGGAGAGGGGGTGATGGGCATTAAAGAGGGCACGTGTTGGGATGAACACTGGGTGTTATATGTAAACCAATTTGAAAATAAACTATTAAAAAATAAAATAAATAAAATAAAAAAGACAAAAAAATAAAAAAAAAAAATGAAAAAACAAAAAATTTTTTTAAATAAGTTGGGCATATTTCTTTGAACATTTTTTAAAAGTTTTAAGAGATTTTGATTTCAGCATATTCTTTTGGACTCAAAATTTTGATTTTTTGTTCAAATTTTAATCTCTCAACTTTAATTCCTCAGGAAATTTAATGGGAAAGTTTACATTTAACGCTGTGGCATTAATAATGCTTACATTTTAATGGCATACCTTTATGTACACATTGTAACTGGGATGTTTATGCACATGTTATCAATAAATAACTTAATCTCATCACAAAGTATCTGTCTGACAAACTATGTTAGCCACTCTGGAAAAGGAAACAGAGTGATTTCTTAACATTTGTTACTAAATGGCCCTTATGAATTTACTTTTCCAAAAGGAAGACTTCCCCAGAACATTCCTGTTCTGAGTTCCTCCTGTTCCCAATTCCTGTTCCCAAGTCCTCCCATGGAAACAATAAGTTTCCTGATTAATTGAGTTTAGGAAAAATAACATAACCTACACAATCAGCACCTTTCCTCTTTTTGCTTTAGGAGCTAGTTGTCCACAAAAAGCAAGTATTGTAGGCTGCTTTTTAAAATTTTTTTATAATTTTAGAGAGAGAGACAAAGAGAGAAAGATCACCTGAAAGGGGAGAGAGGGAGGGAAAGGGATAGAGAGAAAATCCCAAGCTGGCTCCAACCAAGCTCAGCGCCCATCAGGGAAGGAGGGCGGCTCAATTGTATGACCCGGAGATCATGACCTGAGAAGAAACCAAGAGTCAGATGCTTAACCGACTGAGCGACCCCAGGTGCCCCTGTAGGTTACTTTCTCATGCTGTCACCTTCACAGGGACAGACTCCCCAACACAGATGGAAGGAGGACCTACAGTTGCAATGCAACACCAACTATGTGGACACATTTGTCTAATTCCAAGTTCAACATGAGGAAGTCCTTTGTGCTGCTCACTTAGACCACCTCATCAACCCAGACTTTTTAACTTGAAAGGATGATACTAAGCTGCTAAATAAATAAATCTGTGTGAAAGACGAACAGATGATTTTAAAAAGAACTACAGGGGGTTTGGGCAAAAATACATGAAGTGGGTAGAGAGACACCAGGAAAACCAGAGAGTTTTCCAGTTATGGAATGAATAAATCAGGGGAAAAGGCACAGTCTGAGGAATACGGGCAATGACAAAGTAACCATGATGTAAAAGGACAGATGGTAGCTACACTTGTGGTGAACACAGCATAACATATAAACTTGCAATCACTGAATTGTACATCTGAAACTAATGTAACATTGTATGTCGACTCTACTCAAAATAGCATAATTGGAAACATATATATAAATGGCCAAATGTGAAATGGCATTCAATTGCACTAAAAAAGAAATGTAAACTAAAACACTTTTTACCTATCATAATGACATGTGTAATCTGTCACTTAAAATGTGTATCTTTTAATAAAGCAATTCCATTTCTGGGAAATTACCTGGGAAGCTAGACAAAGTACAAGGATGTGTGTATGTTTACTGATGAGTTGAGCTGATATAATCATATTTTTGTAAATAACCTCTACATTCATTAACATGGTATAGTTATATTACAATACATCTAAACAAAAGAATGTAAAAGTTTTAGAAATAAGATAAATCTATATGCATTTACATGGAAATAGTCCAGATTTTAAATATAATTTTATATACATATAGGGAGAACAGGTAAAACAAGCCTACAAAAGGCAGTTTTTAACTAAAATGGAGGAAATTGCCCTGCATGTTTTTAGAGAAAACAGAAGACTGAAAAAGCAAGCAACCCTAGAAAATTAAAAAACAATTAAAATATATTTGTACATATAAATTTATACATAAAAATTTTAAATACATTTTTCCCAGATGAAACCTAAAAAATTTAAACTACTAGTGTTTAAGTATATATTAATATATATGAACGGTGTGTGATTTTCCTATCTCCATTTTTCAAATATCACTGGTGAGACACTATACCAGTTGCAACTTTTTGAGTAATATTCCAGTACCTTTAAAATGTTATTCTTTAACTCTGGGAATCTATAAGCTAGTAATTCTAAAGATATAAGGAAAACAATTCATTTTAAGAGCTTTAACACTGGAAACAACAGTTATTACCCAGTCAGGTAAATGCAGCACTTTCAATTGTTAATAGAGATTTATTATTTATTGTACTTCATTAGGACTGAAATCCCTTGTTATTCAAACTGTGATCTGTGAATCAGCATCACTGACATCACTAGGAACTTGTTAAAAATACAGAAATCTCAAGTCCTGCAGAATCAGATCTACATTTTAACAAGACCCATAGTAGATTCCTATGCACATTAAAATTTGAGAGTTGCTGGTAAAATCTGTTTTTTAAAGACAGACTCTATGGCTAACCCCATAAGAAAGATTTCTTATACCATTACTGCATTTAATCATAATTTTAAAAGGTCAAAAATTTTTTCAAAATAATAAAATCCACAAATTGAGTACCATTTAAATGAAAGTCATCATTGTGGGCAATATACAAATATCAAGAAGACACTTTTGCCTAAAGAACATTACAGACTAGAACAAGAGATAAAAACATGAATATATAATCCCAGTACAAGGCACTTCGGGGTATTTTCTGTAAAAAAAAAAAAAAAAAAAAAAAAGCTATGGACTATTAATGAGAGTAGCTCAGTGAGGCCAAGGAAGACTACATACAACAGTCAGCATATAAACTTGTTTTTCAAGGATAAACAGAATTAAAACAGGGTGGGGGGGGTGCACTAAATGAGTGATGGGTATTAAGGAGGGCACTTGTTATGATGAGTACTGGGTGTTATATGTAAGTGATGAATCACTAATTCTACTTCTAAAACCAATATCACACTATGTGTTAATGAGAATTTAAACAAAAATTTGGGGGGAAAAAGAATTAAAGGGAATGAGGATAAGCAAATAACAGGTAGGAAAACATAAGGTCTTTACCCAAAACAGGGTACAAAGAGAACATAAACAAAAAGCTAGAATGGTAGGATAAGACCAGATACATTATAGGCTCCCTCCCAATTTAAGTACTCTCTTCTTATGTTAACAATCAATATACCAACGTGTAGGATATTTAAGTAGTTTGGAGGGGAGGGATGTAACATAATAGGGATAATTTTAGGGGTGACTGGTGGCTCAGTCAGTTAAGAGTCCAGAGACCCAATCCTGGGCACCTGGGTGACTCAATCAGTCAAGCACCCAACTCTTGCTTTCGGCTCAGGTCATGATCTTATGGTTCATGGGTTCGAGCCCTGGCGTCCAGCTCTGCCCTGACAGTGACAGCAGAGTCTGCTTGGGATTCTCTCTCCTCCTTTCTCTCTCTGCCCCGTCCACCACTCATGCTCTCTGAGTTTCTCACTCTCTGCCACAAAATAAATAAACTTGAAAACAGGGATAATTTTACTCACTTACTTTTCATGACTGTAATCATTAGCAAAGTTTTAATTAAGAAAATGCACTGTTACCTATATTTCACTAATTTTAAGGGAATATTGTAGTAAAATGCCATTTTACTACAGTAAATAGAGCTTTTAAAAAACATTTTTATAACTATTTAATTCTCATACTCTAAAAGTGGGAGTATCAATTTGTACAGTCACTTTAGAGAGCAACTTGTCAGCCAACAAATACCTTGTTAGCTAACAATTCCAAACTCATCAACTATCCTATAGAAAGTCAGACATGTATACCAGAAATACATATAAAAATGTTGTTTGGGGGCACCCAGGCAGCTCAGTTGGCTGAGTGTCCAACTCTTGATTTCGGCTCAGGTCATGACCCCCGGGTCACAGGATTGAGCCCCACATCAGGCTCCACACTAAGCCTGCTTAAGATTCTCCCTCCCTCCCTCCCTCCCCCTGGCTCAAGCTCTCCCTCTAAAAAAATAAAATTAAAATAAATAAAAATGTTGTTTGAAACAACCAAAATGTCACCCAATAGGTAAATGGCTGAATGAGCTATATCAATTATATTTATGGGCTCCTTGCCAGCGATTTTTAAAATTTAATTAAAAAATTCACTTATTGTGATCTTTTTTTAAGTAGTCTCCATGCTCAATGTGGGACTTGAACTCATGGCCCTAAGATCTACCGACTGGGCCGGGCAGGCGTCCCCCACATGCCTGACTGGTGGGATTAACCAATACTCTAAATGAAAAATGGAGGATGATATGATGTTCTAAAAGCATATGTGAAATACTATATTTAGAAGTAACTGCACGATGAGGTCTGAATATCACTAAGCAGGATATGTAAAGAGACATCAAAAGTTCTGTTTTTATAAGGAGAATGTGTTTATATATCATTCATATAAATTACTTAAAATGTCATTAGGGTAATAATAAGCTTTTTGAGGTTTCTAGGAAGCAAACATTAAGAGTTGAGGTCAGAGAAGAATAAGGACGAAAAAGATGGACAAATCAGTATTTTTATATATCATGTTTTAGTTGAGTAAAAGAACTAAAATTATACTAGAAAACTGATTTTTGAAATGTAAAATGCAGCCATAGCAGTAGGTAAGAGATTAATAAAACCCATATTGTAATTTTAATAAAGGTCTCCAAAATAAATCAATTACTTTAAACAAGATTAGGACAGACTGGGAGACAATTCTTTCAGGTCTCCTGACAAAATTCAAGACTGCAAGGACACTAGTCTAGATGTCTCAGGTGGGCCAGGCTTTGGATGAAAAGGCCTTACCTAGATTAAGAGAAATAGCAATACACAGGCCAAAATCATCCTAAAAGTGGAATAAAGTGCCTCACAAGGGCTGAAGAAGCAAGAATGATTCACCTGCAGTTCCAACAAAGAAAATTTATGATTATCTGTCCTGAAGTAATCCCCTTCATTTTGTATGTTTCTATCCCTGATAAGCTTTCTGGCAAAATTTTGTGGATGGAGTTGCTGTACCTCATTAAGAGAGTAACAGTAAATCCAGGTTTGGCCAAGACAAGCATGGTTTAAATCTCTTATTCCAGCATAATTAATATCCTTCCCTTTCCCTCTCTACAGTCTCCTGGTTTGTAGGATAAATTACACAGGCTCCCTACCAATATATTCTCTCTAGTTTGGACCTACTCTAAACCTTAAAGGTCCTCTGCTATTTCATTGTTCCTGAAGTTGCAAATTTGCTTAGGAAAATAGGAAGCCAGGGCACCCGGGTTATAGATGACACTCTTACGTTAACTGGAAGAGATGAATTACGCATTTCATTCATTTACAAGGCCCAGAAAAATTGCCAGAAGTAGAACCCAAGCCTCTCAAAACACTGCATTTTTCTACACCATAATCTCTAAATTACCACTACAAACAGAAGTTGTGGTAGAACAGCTTAGAGTCAGTACCGGGGAGTTTATAAAATTACTGCTCCAAGTAGTAAAGAATGGTATTCCTGTAGGCACAGAAGGATTCCAAAAATAGGAAGAATTGCCTATAGAGAGACATCAGCAAAATCAAAGTTCCCATGAACCACAACATACCTCAAGCATTACCTTGTTCTTAACACCCAACAAAGATCAAGATCCCCGATGAAGGCACCTGGGGTTAATTAAACTCTTAGTTTGCAAAAGGACGTTTCCAATTAAAATTCCTGAGTCTTACCTTAAAAGTTTAAAAACCTGTCAAATTAATTTTACAATCAAAAGACAGCTCATTTTTTGGTTAATTCACTGAATAGAAATTATAATGGTAAGTCTAGAAGTAGGGAGGTTGAATAGCCCATTAAGATTCATGAACTTTCTTTCTCTTGGCTCAATTTATGGAGATTATGCTTTAAGATTTGTTTCCTTCAGTTAGTAATAAACAAATAGATCTTTGCAGCCTGAAGAGAATGATGGTAATATATTTAGAGCAAATTTTTTAAGTAGTTTTTTCTGCAAGTGTCAAAATTTATCAAGAACGAGGAGTATTACCAGGCAAAAGCTAAAGAAATCAATTAACACTTATCTCACTCCATTGGAGTTTCTCTGAAGAAATGTTTATACCTGCGACATATTTATAACAATCACCTTACAATTATACCATATTCTTTAACTCACTTGATTCTCACAACCCTGTAAACATGCTCACATTTACCCATTGTATTGTTAACCTTTAATTTTAAGAAAAAGTGAAGATTCCAGGAAACAGGTGTAATTTTTATATTAAAAGTTCTATTGACTTACTAAGACTTAATTTATAAAATAAAACTAGGTGATACTTTTTTTGTGTGTTGTTTTATTTAGTATTTCCACTTAAACTTAAAAAACAAAAACAAAACTACAACCAGAATTAAGGACCTAGGGCCCTACCGTACTGGTCGGTTTTCAAATGCTGAGGCTTAATCTAACCTCCTCTGAAGAGGACAAGGGCCAACCGAATGGTAGAAGTCTACCGTATACCTAACGTGCAATGCACTCTCATGTCAACTATCCTATTCAATTATTTCCCACCATAATCTTATTTCAGAGCATTTTGTTGGCAATTACTGTATAGTCTCATTTTTAATAAGACTATTTCTTGTTTTGAAAACAGATTTTCAGCTTATCAATTATTTCACAATGAAAGAAACTACAATCGCGCTTCTATTATTTATAAATAAATCTCCTAGCTCTGATTTGCTTCATCCGTTTTTTTTTTTTTTGAAGTCCACAAAAACTTTTCTATAGGATGAACTGCACTATCTACCTAAAGTTAGGTTTCCCAAGCCACTAACACGGGGGGGGGAGGGGGGAGGCGGGGGGCAAACTCAATCGAGGCCGCGCCAGTCCAGCGGCTCAGCTACTTTACTCCCGCTGTGCCCCCACCAGTCAAGGAGAAGCCGAGGTCCCACCTCTTCCTGCCGCTCCCTTCCCAGATGTCCATTTATGTAAATAGGCAGAGTGAATGACACCTTGGAACGAAATACCTCCGACTGACAGGGAATGGAGGCCTGCCCCTCCCCCAGTCCCACGACAGCCTCTACAGCCAAGCAAATCACCTCTGCACACACCATCCCAGTACCCACCGCAAGAACCACAGACCTGCCTCCAGGGTTTCCAGTGGGGACGGCGGCAGTCCCGTCCCGGCAGTGGACAGGTGCTGAGGAGGCTTTTTGGTCCAGGGGTTCTCCTTAGGCGGCGGCGGCGGCTGCAGCTTTTCCTCAGGTCCCGGCGCCGCCTCAATCTCCAGGGCGTCCTCGACCGGCAGGTCCCTCGGCAAGGGTGGAGGGTGTTCCCCACCGAAGGGGCCCCCAGGCCCGCGCGCCTTGTGCGCCAGGTGCAGCGCCAGGGGTCTCACGGGCACCGCCGCCTGGGGCACGCTGTACCCCAGCACCAGCGCCGGCGACGGTTCTCCCCGAGCCCCCGCGCTGATGGCTGTCGCGGCCCTCTCTTCGCTCGCCGCCTCCTTGCCCTCCCGTTCGGGCGGGGACAGCTGCTCGGCCTGCCGACTCGCCGCTACCAACAGCGATTCCTTCTCAGCAGTCACCGTGGGTGGTTCCTCCCGAGAGTGAGCGCCGGGCACCGGGGCGCGAGCAGACATCGTCCCCTTGCCCCAGCCGCCCCAACCAGGGGGGGCCCGGGGCCAGGGAGCCCGACTGCCCGTCTTTCCGCCGGGGAACCGACTGGGTCCGGCCTGGGGTAGAAAACCCGAGAGCCCAGCCGCCGCCGCCGCTGCCGCCGCCGCCGCCACCGCCGCCCGCGTCGGCCGACGCCGTGCAGCGCCCGGCGTGCCGCCCCTCCCCGCGCGGAACTGAGCGCTAACCGCCCGGCGGCCCAGCTCGCCTCAGAGGCATACGCCCCGAGCCAGCCAACAAGCGCCGGGCGCCGCAGCCAGGAGCCACGAGCCCTCACCTGGCGCGGGCAGCGGTGGACGCGCTGAGAGCAGGAGTGGAGGACCTCTAGCGGAGTCAAGGAGGCGCGTGCCCCCGGAGCCGGTAACTGCACAAGGGGGCGGAGGTAGAGGCGTGAAGGGGGCGGTCCCAGAGGGCAGAGCGGGGGCGGGGCCTCCCGGAGGATCGTGACGTGGCTACTCACCAACTTCTGCCCTCGCCAGGCCGCCGCCCGCGGTGGTTGACTGACGAGCCGGTCCGGGTACCTCCCGGCCCTAAGGGCCGGCCCCGCCCCAGCGGCCAGCCGAGGGGGAGGGAAGGCAAACTGGACGATTCCTCTGCACACGGGCTACCGCAGCCCGGACTGCGGGCGCAGGGGCGGGGCGCGCACGGGGCCTCTGTGACTCGCGGCGCACTGCCGCCGCGCTCTGCAGAGTGCGGGCGAGGGGCGGGACGGGCTACGCAGGTGGCGCCAGACGGGCGGGGCGGTCGCTTTGCCCCAGGCCCTCACAGAAAATTGACCCGAGGCGAAGGGTGGACCCAGTGGGTAGTCTCCGCCAACTACCCTGGGGTGGTTTCTTTGCGGGCCCGGGTCCTGGACTGCGCCGTTTTGCCCTCCGCATCGGACGTTTCGTCCAGTGAAAGTTTCCCCCTGAGGTTTGGGGGCACTGCGATCACTTGTAATCCCGAGCCCCGTCCAGAATGGAAATTGTGTAATCTGTAGGTAATTGTTTATGAAATCTTTGCCCAGGCAGTTGGTTAGTGCACTTCCCCGCCCTTATTTCCAGCCCTCGAACTGAAATACATTTAAAGTGCTCTTGAGTAAAACAAATGGTTAATACTTCGCCGGCTTTTTGTTACAAATTCCTTTTTGTAGAGATAACACTTGTTTACAAATTAACCATGTTTCCTAATATTTTTTCCTGGAATGGACATATGTTTAAAAGGTACAAATATGTATTGATTAAATCCAGTAAGAGCTTTCTACTTGGCACTCAAATTCAGTGAGTGATGATACTGGTTTTATAGGCATGTATTTATAAGTTAATTAATGTTTATGTTCCTGTGCAAGGTCGCTGAAAATGGGTTTGGCCCAGTGAAATTTTTTCATCAAGGGACCACCCCCGCCAAAAAAAAAAATTGTACCCTGCCTTTGTATGCCCTTTGGCAATGGGTCCCTCCTAGCTTCCTTGACAGCTGCGGAATTAGGCAGAAAGCTTGTGCGGGACTCCTCAACCAGGTGTCTCCTTTCAATCACATTAAACTCAAGATTAATGTTTTTATTTTCTCGAAAGTTGTACTAGGCATAATTTAATTCCCTACGGTTAGTAAACTATGTATACATTACAACAGCTATAAAAAATAAAGCCTTTCTTGTTTTCCATATCATTGATTTCCAATTAATCTTACCCTGAGCAACCTTCAGAACCCATTACCAGTTGAATAAGGATTGTACTTACCTATATTCCCAAGGAGGCCCCCTCTTCACTAACTCCGTTATTGGTAAAGCCTTGTTAACTATCAACTAGCTGCTCTTCCTGGTGGAATCAGCCTTTTGGAGTCCTGCCAAGTAATGCTTGGCTCTATTTACAAAAGTTCAGCAACAAGTTCACACTGGAAATGACTGAGAGAATACATTCTATTTTACCATCTGTTTAAATACAGGTGGATTAAAGACTGATTCTGTTGAAGAAAAGGTGATGTGGAATGGTTTTCCGAAATTAGATTCATATGGACGTAAAGGTTCTGTATTGCAGAAACACAGGAGGACTTTCTCGGAACTAGGTTGTGCTTGCAGGAAGAGAAGGACTGGAGAGTAAATGTATACTCAAAAGGTCTCTAAAGAATTCAGTAGTTGGTGTTTGAGATCTTCACTGTAATGCAGTGCCACTAATGTCAGTGAAGGGAGTTGTCAATTTGTTCTCCCTCTTTTAAACCCATATTAATAACTCCTATTCACACATAGCTGCCTCTTGGAAACAACTCTACCTGTCTTCTATTTGCCTCTCCACCCTTTGCCTCCTTTTGTGCCTGGCAAAGCTGACCTGTCCGTATTGTACTAATGAATTCCTTCACAGTCCTTGGTATCTGGAAGGGTTCAGGCAGTAGGAAGTAAATGCAGGAGATTGGAGGCCAGAAGATAGTGAGGTCATAGTCCATATTCCCCAAGCTGGTGAATTCCATATTCACCAAGGGCTAACTGCAGAACCCTCTCTATTCAGTTATCTTTCCAGTTCTTTTTCCCGTCAGGCCTACTAATAACTGCTAGTCCTTGGGGCACTGCATTACCTCTCATTGGTTTCCCTGATTCTTATGCTGCACCTCTGTAAGTCACCCTTTAAAAACTCTATTCAAATTATGCAGTTTAAGTTTTCCATCTGATTTTTTTTTTAAGATTTTATTTTTAAGTAATCTCTGCACCCAACATACGACTCAAACTTATACCCCCAAGATCAAGAGTCGCACACTCCACCAAACCAGCCTGGTACCTTTCTGATTTTTTTTTTAAATATTTATTTCATGAAAGAGAGAGAGAGCACGCACGCAAGCTGGGGTTTGGGGCTGGGGGTAGAGAGAGAGGAAGATAGAGAATCCCAAGCAGGGTCCTCACTATCAGCGCAGAGTCCGATTCGGAGTTCTATCCCATGAACCATGAGATCATGACCTGAGCAGAAATCAAGAGTCAGACACAACTGACTGAGCCATCCAGGTATTCCATCATCTGATTTTTTTTTTTAAGTTAGTTTATTTTTAAGAGAGAGCACAGGAGGGGCAGAGAGAGAGAGAGAGATGGAGAGAGAATCCCAAACAAGCTCTGCACTGTTACGGTAGAGCCTGTTATGGAGCTCAGTCCCATGAACCATGAGATCATGACCTGAGCCAAAATCAAGAGTCAGACACTTCACCTACTGAGCCACCCAAGTGACCCCCATCTGATTTTTGATGGGACCTTGACCTAATTTGTCTTTGCTGAAACTCCATTATGTTAAGTCGTTTGGCCTCTGCTGCTAATTGCCAGATTCTTTTTCTTAGTTCAAAATCAAGGAAGAAAGATTGGCTCAATTTATTTTTTGTAGCCGAATTATGAATTATTATCCATTCTGTGGATTATTTGCTCTTGAGTAGAGTTCCCATCTAGCCTGGAGGAACAAGGCTGTTTGGTTCAAATCACTGCCATCAAGGCAACTAAGGTGAGAGACCCAGTTACTAAGAATGTGAAAGAAGTACATACTTTAAGCAAGTTAAAGTAGCTTTTCACTATCTTAGAGAATGGCACCATCTTCCAGCCCATATAACCGAAGAGTTATCCTTTCACCTCTCCTTTCCCTCACTCTGCATAATTCATTAGTTTACAAATATTTCTCAAGCTTCTGCCAGGCAGTGTTTTAGGCACTCACCAAGACCAGTACCTCCTAAATGTCAAGTCCTGTTTTCTCCACTGTCACTGTCCTATTCCAAGATGCCACCATGCTCATATGATACTGTCACACCCTTAGTGTGTGACACTCTGCTTCCCTTAGACCTATTTGATAAAATTATTGTAAAGGTTGCATAAGATACTACATGTAAAGTGCTTACCAAAAACCTTGGCTCAATGATACTGCCTATTTTCATTGCTTTTAAATCTACAAGCTTAACCAGGATAAATGACCTTAATTTTACCCAACTGCTGAGGTTAGAAGCCCTATTTATTTATTTACTTATTTACTTACTTACTTACTTACTTATTTTTCTGGTGGAAAACCGGAATCGAGAGCAGGGCATAGGATTATCTTTTCAAAGAAGGGAGAATGGTTCTTTCGGGGCCCTCAGCAGTTATGAAACACTTATAGTAATTATCCTTATACAAACTTGATGATCCCATTGTTCAAATGAGCCTTTAAAAGATGAATCTTGTTTTTCCTGTTTAGACTATGCTTATATATTATCAGATGATTGAACCAATTCTTTCTCCCCCTCCCCCTGGTGCCTTAGGAAGTTAAAGTCCCATCAAGAATTTTATTATTATTCGAGAACATCAAGATCTTTATTATTATTACCAGTGCAATTTAGGTTCAAGCTGGTAAAAACCCAATGTACAAATAGCTGTACTGTATGCTAGAGAGGTTTCAAAGAATGCGTTAGATATAAATTATTTCAAAGTCCAGCAGTCCAAGGAAAAGATAAAACTTGCAAGAAGTAAGTGATATGATTCATTTTTGGAAATACCAAGTAAAAGTTGTGCTGTCTAGTTAACAATAGGTTTACAACCTATTGGAAATATGTACGAACCTCCCCCCAACCAAAATGGAGTCCCAAAGACACTTCATTTTCTGGTTCTTCTCCTCTCCATTTCACAGGCTGATTTTTCACAGCGCTTTGCAATGAATAAGCGCTAAAGAACTGAAGTCTCGCATCACCTCAAGGAATGTACATTTGTTCCAATCAGACTACTTTTTGCCTTATGTGGGTGTAGGCAACTTCCTGGTGAGGCCGTAACCTCTGTAGTGCTCAGCCAATGAGGAATCGGGGGATACTTCATGCTAAAAGATAAATTGCTTGCTCTAACTACCCCGAGTGTGCCTGTCTATCGGACACATGCTCTTGCAAGAACATTGATTAAAGCTTCATTTCACTGTGCTCCCAATGTCTGCATCCCTCCTTTGACTGGGTCGGTGGGCTTGTTTCTCACAAAACTGAACCAAGAGATTTTTTTTTTAACCTCTTATAAAATAGCCACTTTTGAAAAGACCAATTTTTTAGCAAGATGTGCTGAACCATCCTTACCTTCAAGTCACAGAGCTTTGGGCCCTGTTTATCAGAATAATAGCTTTCCTTATGAGCTGAATGCTCAGATAAATATTGCATACTTCCAATTATCTTTAACCTTCAAAGCAGGGTCAATGCTAATGTATGTTTGAAAGGCTTTGCACCCTCTTTTCAGTAAATAAATATCAATCCTAGATACAGTGAGAATAAAAGCACCTTTAGAAATTTGTACTCAATCATACAAATAGGTAAAAATACTGTGCCTGCTACGCAAACATAGATTCAAAACAATATAGGCTACTCTCAATCAGATTGCTGTTTCAAAGTGGGTGATCTCTTTACTTTTTAGGTATATTTTAATAGACTAGTTTAACACAAAGAGGAACTCTAAAAAGTTTAAGTGTCTGGGGGGCACCTGGGTGGCTCAGTCAGTTGAGCGTCCGACTTCAGCTCAGGTCATGATCTTACGGTTTGTGGGTTCGAGCCCCATGTCGGGCTCTGAGCTGTCAGCACAGAGCCTGGAGCCTGCTTCAGATTGTGTCTCCCTCTCTCTGCCCCTACGCTGCTCGTGCTCTGTCTCTCTCTGTCTGTCAAAAATAAATAAAAATGTTTTTAAAAAATTAAAAAAAAAAGTTTAAATGTCTAGGAGTTCCTGCGTGGCTCAGTTGGTTGAGCATCTGACTTTGGCTCAGGTCATGATCTCAGAGTTCATGAGTTTGAGCCCTGAATTGGGGTCTGTGCTGACAGCTCAGAGCCTGGAGCTTGCTTTGAGTTCTGTGTCTCCCTCTCTCTGCCCTTCCCCTACTCTTCAAAAATAAATAAAAACATTAAAAATTTTTTTTTAAGTTTAAGTGCCTTGCCTAAGAACTCTCAGCCAAGGGTGCCTGGGTGGCTCAGCCTGTTAAGCGCCTGACTTCGGCTCAGGTCGTGATCTCACAGGTTTTTCAGCCCCATATCCGGCTTCATATCCTTTGTCTACCTCTCTTTGCCACTCCACCTCAGACATTATCTCTCTCTCTCTCTCTCTCTCTCTCAAAAATAAACATTTAAAAAAAAAGAACTCTCAGCCAATAATGGCTAAGATTGATATTCAAAACTGTCTTTCCTATCGTACTAGTCTTCTTTCTTTTATAATAACTTATAATAACACAAATAATAGAAAGTAATATTTAATCATTTTTAAAAAGACTCTAAAAATAAACTATAAACTCAAGGAAACATAACTTTTTCTCTTCCAGTTTTCAAAGAACAGGACTTTCAAACAATAGGGTTAGTAATCTGTCTGAATTCTTCCTACTCTCCGATTTAATATTTGTATAGCTTTATAAATACTAGTGGAGCAAAGATGAGATCTTTAAATTCAAGTTCGGATGAACTTCAGTGGTTGACATCAGGAAAAATAACCTTCATAGAGAAATTAGGAAAAGTTCTTATCGGCTTTTTAGTACTTATGGCTTATTTTAATCAATTCGGTAAATATTCACTGAAAGCTTACTGTAGTTCAGTAACTAGGCTAGACCCTGGGGATACCCTAGTGAACTGGTCAGTTCCAGAACTTACAGAGATGCAGAATGCATTGTGTATTCATTGATATGTACAATTGAATCAGAAGTTTCACAAACTGCTTCTTACCCTCACTAAGTGAACACACTTTTATGTGATCTATTCTGTTCCATTTCACTTTTTTTTAAAGCACAAAATTAATTAATTTCATGGTACAGGTACAGATTGTAACCTACAGTGTGAAAAATGACAGTGACACAGTGATTAAACTGAAACTAGATTATCTGAGTTCAAATGACAACTCTGCCACTTCCTAACAGTAAAACAGCAAATTACTTAACCCCTTTGTAATTTTGTTTCCCCATCTGTAAAACATGAAAAGTAATTGTATCTACTTTGTATGGTTATTGTGAGAATTAAAAAATATTAATTTATTTAAAACTCATTGAGTGGTACCTGGGAAATAGTAAGGGGCAAATAACTACAAGCCATTATTATTATGATGATGATTATTTTTATTTTATTAGAGACTAACAAAAAGTAAGCTCAGTAATTACAGATTGTTAACAACAGTTATGAAGAAAACAAATCAAGGAGGTAAAATTTAAAATGAGAAAGTATGAGAAGGAACACGCCATGGGACAAGTATTCTTTTAAGATGAATGGAGCTTCCTGTTAAGAAGATGAAGAAGAAGAAGCTGGAGTGGTGTGATGTGGTTACCAAGGCCTTCAAAGAGACTGGTAGCTAACACATAATGAACAAAGCATGGCTAGAGAGGAGGCTAAGCGATAGCCTAAGGCAGACCTGCAGGGGATTCTAGATTATGGCAGAGTTTGAATTTTATTCTTAGAGCAATAGGAAGCCACTGTAAAATAGGAGGATTTAGCACACTTACATAAACCCCTCCTCCACTCCCCTTTCTTTTGTATTTATTTATTTATTTTTATTTTATTTTAAGTTTATTTATTTTGAGAGAGAGAGAGAAAGCACAAACAGGGACAGGGCAGAGAAAGACGGGGAGAGAGAATCCCAAGCAGGTTCCCTGCTGTCAGCACAGAGCCTGATACAGGGCTCCATCCCACAAACTGCAAGATCATGACCAGAGCTGAAATCAAGAGTTGGATGCTGAACTGATTAAACCACCCAGCCACCCCAAATGTTCTATGCAATTTTAGACAGAATCTCTTATATCCTCAGTCTGTGAAGTGAGAACATATGACCCAACCCTTTGCTCTATCTTCCAGTTTTTTCCTTTATATTAACATCTTAACTTTCTTTACTTTGAAATGTAGCATACACAGAAAAGTGCCCCCACACAAATTAAAGACCCACAAATGTACAAATTAATGGGTAAGGTGAACAATAATGTAATGGCTACCCCAGTTAAGAATTAGACTCCCATGTGTTCCTATTCATGACACCTTCTTCTCCTTAAGGAGGAAATTACTTTCTTGCTTTTCTTTATGGTTTACCACCTAATAATTTATCCCATAGATTTGCCTAGTTTTTTAAACTATATATAAATTGGGGGCACCTGGGTGGCTCAGTTGGTTAGGCAGCCGACTTCAGCTCAGGTCATGATCTCACGGTCTGTGAGTTCAAACCCCGCATCGGGCTCTGTGCTGACTGCTGAGCCTGAAGCTTGCTTTGGATTCTGTGTCTCCCTCTCTCTCTGCCCTGCTCATACTCTGTCTCTATGTCTCTCAAAAATAAATAAACGTTAAAAAAAAAAAAAAAGAAAACTTTAAATTATATATTAATAAAATCTTACTATAAGTACTGTATCCTTTTGGGAATAAAATGTCTGAATCACAGAATATGCATGTCTGTTACAATATGGCCAAACCAGTTTCTAAACTTTTGTACCAATTTACATTCCCACTGGCAGTGTTTGAAAGTATGCCATATCATAGACAACATTTCTTCTTTTTTTAAAAAAAATGTTTATTTATTTTGGAGAGAGAGAAAGAGAGAGCACAAGTGGGGGGTGAGCAGAAAAAGAGGAGGACACAGAATCTGAAGCAGGCTCCAGGCTGTGGGCTGACAGCACAGAGCCCACTTGGGGCTTGAACCCATGAACTGTGAGATCATGACCTCAGCCAAAGTCGGACACTTAACTGACAGAGTCACCAGGTGCAACATTTCTTCCTTCCATTTACATTGTCAAGAGTGATCATTTACATTCTATTGTGCAACTATAATGTGCTTTTTTATGCTTTGTTAATAGATAGGTTCTAAATTTTAGGAATCTGTAAACAGCTTTATTTTATGAGTGTGTAGATATTCCTCACTGCAGAACAATGTCATGTGCTAGGATTACATTTCCTTCTTTATGGTTTCAGTGCCATGATAACCTAGAAACAAGACCAAGTGTATTCATATTTTCTACTTAATCAGTATAAAATAATCAACAAATTCCCACTACTTCTGAGTGAGATTCATACATACATTGCTACTGATTTTTCTGGTACACTTCCTGTTTTTCCATGAGTTCCTGACTGTTCCTCTTTTCTCTGCTTCCATGATTTCACATTCTCATTGTTTAACTCCTACTTTTCTAGCCACTTCTCAGTCTACCTCTTTAATTCTTCATTGTCTAAACATTAATTGTTGGTGGAGGTACCCAAGACTATGTCTTAGGTTAGCAGACTTTCAAACTGTGCTCCTAAACCCTTTTTAGGGAATTTTTAGGGACACTTTTTTTTTAATGTTTATTTATTTTGAGAGAGAGAGAGAATGAGCAGGGGGAAGGGGCAGAGAGAGAGGGAGAGAATCCTAAGCAGGCTCTGTGTTTTCAGTGCAGAGCCAGATGCGGGGCTCCGTCTCATAGATCATGAGATCATGACCTGAGCCGACATCAAGAGTCAGACGCTTAACCGACAAAGACACCCAGGTGCCCCTTAGGGACACTCTTTTAGGGAATCTTTAAGGTTGAGGGCAAAACCATTTTCATAATAATATTAAGATATTATTTGACTTTTCCCCTTGTTTGTGTCTGTATTGATGACACAAAAAGCAATGGTGGATAAATCTGCTGGCAACTCAGCATAAATCAAGGCAGTGGCACCAAACTATACTAGCAATCATTGTATTCTTCTGCCACAGATTCATAGTGGCAAAAAACAAAAATTGTTGGGGTGCCTGGGTGGCCCAGTCAATTGAGCATCTCAGATCATGATCCCAGGGTTGTGGAATGGAACCCCCGCATTGGAAATCCTGCTTAGGATTCTGTCGCTCTGTCCCTCTGCCCCTCTTCCCTGCACTCCCTCCCTCTCAAAAAAAACAAAAACCAAAAACAAAAATTTCAAGCTTCACCTAAGGATGTCCTTGATGGAACAGTCAAAATTATTAATGTGATTAAAGCTTAACCCTGTAACTGCTTTTTTAAAAGTCTATTTATTTTGAGAGAGCGAGAGTGAGAGAAAATCCCAAGCAGGCTCCATGCCATCAGCATAGGGCCCAGTGCACCGTGAGATCATGACCTGAGAGCAGGAGTTGGATGGTAACCAACTGAGCCACCCAGGTACCCCTTAAGTGAGTCCTTTAATATTCTGTGTGATGAAATAGGAAGTGTACATAACTCATTTCTGCTATATATCAAAGTATTATGGTTGTCTTGAGGAAAAGCACTATATTGAGTTGTACATGGACTAGCTCCTTTCTTCATGGAACCCATTTGTACTTGAAAGAACACCTGACAACAGACTAGGTTTATTCATGCTTAGATAATTTGGCAGAAATTTTCCCAAAAATGAATTAAGTGAATCTGTTGTCTGTCGTGTCAATGGAAACAACTGATAATACCAGTGATAAAATTGAAGCTATCAAGAGAAAATTAGAAGTTGGAAAACTTGTAACTACAGCATGAACTCAACAGCTTCCCAATGCTTGAAGACTCTTTTCTGATGAGAGCAGTAGTGATTTTAGTAGTATAATTTTTTGATATTGTGTAATGAAGTGTGTCAAAATTTGGAAG
Organism: Paguma larvata; assembly: GCA_030068075.1. Lineage (NCBI taxonomy): Eukaryota > Metazoa > Chordata > Mammalia > Carnivora > Viverridae > Paguma > Paguma larvata. The sequence goes on from CM057823.1 coordinate 92,033,680, forward strand.
GGCAGCATAACTAAGCTAATATTTTTTTCAAATGACTAAAAACATTACCAAATCATACATTGGTAAGACAAGGGTAAGAAAGGCTATTGGCTTTCTTTTTCTGATTTAAAATGTTTTTACTATTATAACATAGTCCTTCAATATGAACAATCATATTTATTACTAATCGTCTTCAATATGAACAATCATATTTATTACTATTTAACCATCTGATTCCGAGGCATTCATAAGCACTAGTGAAAATATATTACTTAGAAAATGACTCAGGGTTATATGGATTTCTTGGATCAGGACTCGGTAAACATTGACCCTTGGGCCAAATCCTGACCACCACCTATTTTTATACAGGTGCAAGCTAAGAATGGTTTTTACAGTTTTTTGATGGTTGAAAAGAAGAATTTTTTGTGACACATAAATACTGTATGAAGTTTGAATTTCAGTTCCATAAATAAATTTTATTGGAATACAGCATGCTTATTCGTTTACATATTGTCTGTGGCTGCTTTCACACCCCAAAGGCAGAGTTGAGTATCTGTGAGAGGAACCATATGTGGTGCTGTCATCACTTGTACTATTGCTGAAAGGCAAATATCAAGAGAGAAATCCAATAGAATTCCATAAATACTGTCCAAATGATGATGAATATGTTTAATTAAAAGCATTTCCTTATAAATGGTTATCTTTTTGGAAGTACCTATCTGTATGAAAAGACATTTTCCAAGTTGAAATATAGTATGTAAAATTTAATTACAGGTAAACATTAACAGGTGAATATTTGCAACACGTTTTGATGAGGGGTCTGGAGTATTTTCTGACACCAGCCACCAATTCTCTAGTACTCTAGTTACCCTACACCAACTGGGGGTCCAAAAATTCAATTCAATTCTGACCCTACTTAGAATTAGTGTCCAGCGTCACAAATTAAAGGACTCATTCCCACAAGTCTGCCCTCACTTCAGACATCAGCCACAAGTAGGGCACCCAGACCACCCACACTTTTGCCTATCCAACTACAAATCAGTTCCCACAAACCCCTCCTTAGGTTGGATAATTTTGCTAGAATGGTTCACGGAACTCAGGGAAACACTTTATTTACACTTACTAGTTTGTTATAAAGGATACAATTCAGGAATAGCCAGATGAAAAAAATTCACAGGAAAAGGTATAGGGGAGGAGGTATTCAGAGCTTCCATGCCCTCTCTGGTCATGTCACCCTCCCAGCACCTCAGTGTATTCGTGGAAGTTCCCTGAATCCCACCATTTAGGGGTTTTTCTGGAGGTTTCATCACTTGGGCTCGATCGATTAAACCGTTGGTCATTGTGGTTAACTGAACTTCCAGGCTCTCTCCCCTATTTTACTGACTGTATAATAAAAGCTTAAAAAAAAAAAAAGGCAGTGTACACGTTGCCAAGGTACCTTGCAAGACCACCATGTTTATCAGTGAAAACAGGAGTCCTTGATGTCCCCGCAGACCTCTACTTGCTCTCCAATTTCAGAGAGAGAATGGGAGACATGGGGTGACAGAGGTTCTTCTTGGGGTGTTTGAGCCTAGAGGTGAGAAAAGACCTCAAATAGGGAGCAAAGGGACAGACTTAACAGGAACAGCAGCTGCACAAAATCTTACCCCCTCTTCTTGAAGGATTTCTCAGGGCAACAAGCAAGAATATGACCAGGCCACCAGTCTGGTACTGGGTCATCTGTGAAAGGAAAAATGTTTACCCAGGTTGGGGCCACACTGCTACCTGGAGCCTTGCTCACCACTGCTGGCTTTGCCACTGAATCACCTCTTCTTTCTGTAACATGAGCTGTCCAGCCAGAAAACTGGAAGGCATCTTTATAGGCACAACCTTAAACCAACAACACTTGTGCAGCCAACACTTGTTCAGCCTTCAGAAGAAGTGATGTGAGATCACTGCCTTCTGATCCTGTCCCTGAGAGGGATTTCTTTCCAACTGATCCTCCTTTGGCTAGAACAGTGACAAAAGTGAGTTGCATGGGATATAAGTTACAGGGGGAAAGAGCTTCGGTGCTGTGCTTACCAAGAGGAGTTGGAGCCAAAGTAGCTTCCAGCTGCAGCCGTGGAAGTAGGATCTGCTGAGCGTGAGAACTGTGCCTGGGGGAGCATAACCTTATCCTCATCCATGGGGCGTGACCTGCACCACATGGAAGGCAGTGGCAGCATTCTTCTGTGAGGCCTGAATTGCCTCCGGGGTGGCCTAGGCCAGGGGGCCAGCACAGCAGTGGCCGTGATTCCTTGGCCATGGATTTGTATCTCCACCCATTGCTTCAGGACCTTCTGGGCTTCAACTGGATGCTCAAATTCCACATACCTGTGGCTTTTAGATAGATTGGGATGCTTCCTTTCTACAGGCACGTCAATCACTTTACCTTCCTATAGGTGGAGAATATGTCCATAATGTGCATCTTGGTGGGTTAAGGGGAAAGACTCTTCTTTTCTTTTCCATCTCTTTCGGGTTGTGTGAATTGGGAGCAGGAACACTGTCCTTTGTCATGTCTATGCCACCAAGAGGGACAGGAAAGGCTGAAGATCTAACTGCTGGAGCTGGACCCACAGGATATGGTGGAACTTTCCAAGCAGCTGGACACTGAGAAGGAACCAGAACCATTACTGGTTCTGGGTCAGAGCTGGAGGTAGAAGTGGACCGAGAACTAATGCTGCTGCTATCACTGGCAGCTCTGTGCGTCTTTTAAGTTTTATCCCTGCCACAATTCTCCTCACTTGACTCCTTGGTGACCTTGGGCTTCTTTGTTTAGAGTGATCCTTGGGCTTCTTACTTCTAATTTGGACTGGGAAATGATCCCCAATTGCATTTTACACCGAAGAGCAGGATCTTCTGCCTATGCAACCTCCTCCTGCTCTCCTCAGCTGCTAAGACTTTTACAGTTTCAAACTACAACCTGGAACAGTGGACAGGATACTACACTTGGAATCATTCTGCAGACTTTAATGGACCACCTGGTAGTGCTTGAACTATGGCAGGCACTGGAGGCATAGAAAATGAATAAGATCTGCTACTTTCACAGACTGGGTTTCGAGAGGTTAGGGCACAGTTGGCTAATTAAATATAACGAGCTAAGAACTGTGCTAAAAGTAAGCCCTGAATGTTACAGAAATAAAAAATTAGTGTGCTTAGTCCAGGCTAAGGGGAATCTCTCTGGAGGACTGATACAGAAGGAGAGGAAAGAGAAGAGTTCTGGCTTTACCATTAAACAGTGAGGATCTCATCAAGTATCTGCACTTCCTTCACTGTATTTCTTTTATAAAATAAACATAGTAATTCCAGCCATTCTTGCTAACCCCATAAGTTTGTTATATTATAGCAAGATAAGAGGTGAAAATATTTTTTTAATTTGCAAAGCACAAATAAACACGTTAATATTAGCGTCAATTTTTAAAAATCTTTAATTTTTAATTTTTTAATTTAAAACTTTTATTTGAGAGAGAGAGAGAGAGCAGGAGAGAGGGGCAGAAGGAGAGAAAGAAAGAACCCCAGGCAGGCTCCATGCTCAGCACAGAGCCTGATGTGGGCTCAATCCCATGCCCTGAGATCGTGACCTGAGCCAAAACAAAGAGCTGGATGTCAAACTGACTGAGCCACCCAGGTACCTCCATTTTTTAAAAACAAGCTTTTAAAGGTGAAATAATTTTATGGAAGAGTTGCAAACATAGTACCAACTTTTCCCATGTGACTTTCACTGAGCTACCCCTAAGATCTTCCATAACTGTGGTGCATTTGTCAAAATTAAGAAATTAACTTGTGATAACACTTAACTACAGGTTTTATTCAGATTTCACCACTTTTTCCTCTAATGTCTTTTTATGTTCCAGGATACAGAGCAATGGCTTTTACTGAATCAGAGAATGAAAAGTTATTAATATGGTTTCAGATTCCACATTGCAACTAACCTTTAAGAAGCTACCACTTGTCAAGTTTGGGCATATCATCAAAGAATATCCTCAATAATCTGAAAAAGTTATTAAAATACTTCTCCCTTTTCCAATCAGATTTTCTTCCTATACTTTAACCAAAACAATCTATTGCAACAGAATAAATACAGAAGCAGATATGACAGTCCACCTGTCTTCTATTAAACTAGATATTAAAATGATTTACAAACCTACAGTAATGCACTACTCACTAAAAAAAATATTTTTTGTATTGGAAAACAAAGTTATTTTTTATTAAAAAGTGTTATTTATGTTTAGGTTTGTGGGTAATCAAGTTAAATGAGGTCATACTGGAGTAGAGTGAGCCCAAATCCAGTAATTGGTATCCTTTTAGGAAGAAGGAAATTTGGACACAGGTACAGAAATGAGAATGTGACATGAAGGAAGCAAACACTGGAAGCTGAGACTGGACCAAAGATACTACCAGAGTTAGAGGAGTGCCTTCAACTACCAGAAACTAGGAGAGGGGCAGAGAATAATAGATCCTTTCCTAGAGCCTTCAGAGGGAACATGACCCTGTGGACACCTTAATTTTGGACGTCTAGTCTCCAGAACTGTGAGAGAATTTCTGTTGTTTAAAGTTACCAGTTTGTGGTACTTTTTTTTTTTTACAGCACCCCTAGGAGTCTAATACAATATGTACTGGGTTTATTATTGTTATTTTAAAGTTATAAAATATATAAAAATATTTCTTAATTTTAATTTGTACTGTGGTAATATTGGTAAATATAATACCCATAAACAAAAGCTCTTAGGATCTTCAAGTTCTAAAAGTGTAAAAAGTTCTTTTTTTTTTTAAATTTTTTTTTTAACGTTTATTTATTTTCAAGAAACAGAGCGTGAGCAGGGGAAGGGCAGAGAGAGAGAGGCCGACGCAGAATCTGAAGCAGGCTCCAGGCTCCGAGCCATCAGCACAGAGCCCGACATGGGGCTCGAACCCACAGACCGTGAGATCATGACCCGAGCTGAAGTCGGCCACTTAACCGACTGAGCCACCCAGGCGCCCCTAAAAGTGTAAAAAGTTCTGAGAACAAAAAGTTTGAGAAATATTGTCCTAGGTCCTTTTCCTTCCCTAGACTCCTCAAAATCTTAACCAAGCCTGTCATTTCAGTTACCATATAAACACCAGTGATTCCAAGTTTTTATCTTCTGTTCAGATTTCTATTTTTTTTAAGTGTACTTACTTATTTTGAGAGAGTGGGAGGGAGGGACAGATAATCCCAAGCAGGCTCTGTGCTGTCAGCATGGAGCCCAACATGGGGCTTGAAGCCATGAACCATTAGATCATGACCTGAGCCAAAACCAAGAGTCTGATGCTCAACTGACTGAGCCACCCAGGTAGCTCCATCCACATACATATTTTACCTCTGCAATTATAGCCATCAGTTTTGTTTTCTGTTGTTTATTTCAATAAATAATTTATTTACTGATGATAGTATTTGTTCTTTAACTCTTCACACAGCTCAGGATTGCTCTATTATCAAAATCATTTACCAGTCTCAAAATTCTTTCAGTTCCTTGAGGGTACAAAGAACATTCTCAGGGTCATAACATTCTCCCATTCTCCTTGGTAAATATGTATCTTTTTGCTGAAGTTTTTCTTAGTATTATATACTAGGATGCAACCAATTCTGCAACTTGCTTTTCTTTCTTTCTTCCTTTCTTCCTTCCTTCCTTCCTTCCTTCCTTCCTTCCTTCCTTCCTTCCTTCCTTCCTTCCTTCCTTCCTTCCTTCCTTCCTTTCTTTCTTTCTTTCTTTCTTTCTTTCTTTCTTTCTTTCTTCCTAATATATTTTTTAAATGTTTATTTATTTTTGAGAGAGAGAGAGAGACAGAGCATGAGCAGGGGAGGAGACACAGAATCTGAAACAGGCTCCGGGCTCTGAGCTGTCAGCACAGGGCCCAACGCAGGGCTCAAACCCACGAACTGTGAGATCATGACCTGAGCTGAAACCAAGAGTCGGACGCTTAACCGACTGAGCCACCCAGGCGCCCCTCTTTTTTTTTTTTTAATCTAAAGTATAGATTGGTTGTCCTGGTTTTAGGGAAGCTTTCTAAAAACTGACACATCAATTTATTTCTCTATATTATGTGCTTTCCAGTATATCTGAGTTTTACCTGTTTTAGAAGACATGTGGCTGAAAACATGGCAGATAAGCTATATTGTGGAAAGAGGCTTTCCCACCTTTTTATAGGAGGAATGTTTATCAGAATTCCAGAATTTATGCTGAGATAATAAATACTTGAATATGTGCTACATCTGCAACATTCAAAGTATCTTTTCCGGTTTGGCAAAAGGTTTGGCACCAAAGAAATATTTAGGTATTTTGGGCTAGTCATCCCACTCCTAGAAATTTATCTTAAGCCATTAATCTCAAAGAAAGAAAAAAAAAGACAGCATTTGTTTTTTTATGTTTGTTTGAAATAATAAATGTTATGGTAAAGATTTTTTTAACAATAAAAGTCATTGATTGATAAGTTTGAGTTGTTGTCCCTTCTATTGTTACTCACCTGATACTCTATATCCTTCAAATTTTTTATGCATATTTATATATCCATTTTTCCATACTGTATATGATTTCATTTAATAACTCTTTGATGTCCTTCTATAAGTGTAATGGTAAAACTACTGATAAAATGCTGAAGATTTCTAGACCCTACTAAGTGTTTTTGAATAATCTAAGTTCTGCCCAGATTTTTTTTTGTGAGGTGAATTCATATGTACCTACATCCAAATGAAAGTACCAAAACCTTCTAAGAATAATTTGTTCTCTTGGCGCTCTTGCTCTTCCTCATTATTGCCAATAGAATAGAACCTCTCTGATCAGGGGAGTACACAGATAATGTTATCATTCTTGTGCAGCAGTGGGATCATTTAGTAGTTGGCAAATGGCAGGGTGTCTAGCTGGCCCAGTGGGTAGAGCATGTGACTCTTGATCTCATGGTCCTGAATTCAAGCCCCATGTTGGGCGTGGAGCGTACTTAAAAATACACTTGCAAATGGCTACTGTTGATAAGTCATTCAAAACCATATAAATTTCTTTCACTAACAATATCTTTTTTCGTGATTCACAAAACTTTTTAATAACAAAATTTTATTTTATAATGGAATTAACATCAATCTATTTTTTGTGTGGCAGCATTTGGAGTTTCATGGGAATGACTAATATTCATAGTAAATATATGGGTTTCTAAAAGAAAAGCAAAGCTGGAGGCATCACAGTTCCAAACTTCAAGTTATATTACAATGCTGTAGTAATGAAAACAGTATGGGATTGGCACAAAAATCTGGCATATGGTACTGGCACAGGCCAGTATAACAGAATAGAAAAGCCAGAAATGAACCCACACCTATACGATCAATCAATCTTTCAAAAGCAGAAAAGAATATCCAATGGGAAAAGACTGTCTCTTCAACAAATGGTGTTGGGAAAAACTGGACAGCAACATACTATACAGAAAAATGAAACTGGACCACTTTAATACCATATACAAAAATAAATTCGAAGTGGATTAAAGACCTAAATGTGAGACTTGAAACCATAAAAATCATAGAAAAAAACAAAAGCAGTAACCTCTTTGGCATTGTTTGTGGTAATTTCTTTCTAGATATATCTCTGGAGGCATGGGAAACAAAAGTAAAAATAAACTATTGGGACATCATCAAAATAAAAAGCTTCTGCACAGCCAAGGAAACAACAAAACTCAAAGGCAACCTATCGGATGGGAGAAGATACTTGCAAATGATATTTTGGATTAAGTGTTAGTATCTAAAATATATAAAGAACTTATAAAACTCACACAAAAAATGAATAATCCAATTAAAAATGGACAGAAGACATAAATAGCCATTTTTCCAAAGAAGACCTACAGATGTCCCAACAGACCCATGAAAAGATGCTCAACATCACTCATCATCAGGGAAATACAATTCAAAACTACAATGAGATATCACCTCACACCTGTCAGAATGGTTAAAATCAACAATACAAAAAACAACAGGTGCTTATGAGAATGTGGAGAGAGGGAACCCTCTTGCACTGTTGGTGGGAATGCAAACTGGTGCAGCCGCTCTGGAAAACAGTATGAAGGTCCCTCAAAAAGTTGAAAATAGAACTACCCTACTATCCAGCAATCGCACTAGTAGTATTTATGCAAAGAATACTAAAATACTGATTAAAGGGATACATGTGCCCTGATGTTTACAGCAACGTTATCTACAATAGCCAAATTATGGAAGCAGCCCAAGTGTCCATTGATTGATGAATGGATAAAGAAGATCTACTGTTTCTTGGCTATTAATTTGCCAATATAATCTCCTTCCCTTTTCACCTGACATTGTGTATAACCTTAGGAAATCTTGGGGAAAATTCTTCTTAGTCATTATTGTTGGATGATAGGTTGAGATCCATTTTTTAAAAATTTCCTTTTATTTATGTATTTATTTATTTTTTAGAGAGAGGGAAAGCCCAAATGGGGAAGGGCAGAGAGAGAGAGGGAGAGAGAGAGAGAATCACAGGCAAGCTCCATATCATCAGCACAGAGCCCAATGTGGGGCTCAAACGGGCAAATCAGGAGCTCATCACCTAAGCTGAACTTGGACGCTTAACTGACTGAGCCATCCAGGTGCCCCAAAATTTACTTTCATTTTGAACAATTTAGAAATAAAGTTTCAAGATTTTTAGTTTCTCATTTGTCAGTTAAAATCTAAGTAAGAAATACAGGAAGATCAGAGATAAGTCCTTAGTCAACCAAGAAACAAACTATGGGGTGAAATCATACCATTTTAGAGTATCTTTTTTAGTGTGTATGATTAGATAATGTTACTTTGAGAATTTTGTCCAAAGACAGTAGTAGTTAATTTAAAAACCTCAGTAAAAGTATGGCTATTTACTATGAAATACAGGAAATTACTGTAATTTAACTGAAACACTTGGAAAAATATATATTTCATAGAAAGCTATGTATTACACTGACATCTTGTCTTAAAAAGATGAACTACTTACAACACTTAATGCCTAATTTAAAAAATAAAATTCTAAGACTGAAAATTCAATAATAAAATAATAAAAATATTCTTATTGTTTTGTTTAACAAAGTTCAAACAACACAGTTATCAGTCAGAAAAATTAAAGACAGTCAATTATGAAATCTTTTGGTTTTACAATAAGTTTTGAAATTTTTCTTTCCTATTCAAGGACTTTGTTCTGTATCCATTTCCCGAATGAATAGTTCCTTTTCTCCTGCCTCATTCTCATCAATATGTAGACAAACTTTAATTTGAAACCATTTCCCCATCTAGTCACTGCTGGCCTTTCTAGCAGTTTCCCAAAGAGAAGCTTATAGTTGGTTGCTATCTTTACGTCCTGGTCCCTCCCCTATTTACTCTTTTTTTTCTCTTTAGAGATTTTTCAATATTACATTTATTACTTTTTTCTAAAATTGTGATCAGTTTACCATTTTAACCATTTTTAAATGTACAGTTCAGTGGCATTATGTGCATTCACATTGTGCAACCGTCATCCATCTCCAGAAATTTTTAATCTTTGCAAACTCTGTAACCCATCAATTAATATTGATCAATAACTTCCTATCCCATCTCTCCTCTCAGCCCCTGGCAACCAACATTCTACTTGTCTCTGAATCGACTATTCTAGAAACCTCATGTTAGTGGAATAATATATTATTTGTCTTTTTGCATCTGGCTTATTTCACTTAGCTTTCTCAAGTTGCATCCATATTGTAGTGTTTGTCAGAATTTCATTGCTTTTTTTTTTTTTTTTAGAATTTCGTTGCTTTTCAAGGCTGAATCATATGCCATTATATATATGTACCCATTTTGTTTTTTCATTCATCTGTCAATGAACATTTGAGTTATTTACATCTTTTGGCTATGCTGCTGTGAATATTGGTGTATAAGTATCTGTTTGAATTCCTTCTTTCAATTATTTTGGGGAGATACTTAGAAGTAGAATTGGATCATATGATAATTCTGTGTTTAATTTTATGAGGAACTGCTATACTGTGTTCCATAGTGACTGTACCATTTTACATTCATACCATCAACACATAAGGATTCCAGATTCTCCACATGCTCACCAATGGTTGTTATTTTCCATTTGTTGTTAATAGCCGTCCTAATGGATGTGAAATGGTATCCCACTGTGGGGTGTGTGTGTGTGTGTGTGTGTATGTGTGTGTGTGTTTAGAAGGAGAGAGTGTGAGTGGGGGAGAGGGGCAGAGGAAGAAAGAGAGAGCGAATCTTAAGAAGCCTCCACCCTTAGCCCTGAGACTGATGCAGAACTCAATCTCACAACCCTGGGATCATTACCTGAACTGAAATCAAGAGTCAGTTGCTCAACCGACAGGGCCACCCAGGTGCTCCTCATTGTGGTTTTGATTTGCATTTACCTGGTGATCTTTTTATGTATTTATTGGCCATTTGCATCTCTCCTTTGGAGAAATGTCTATTCCAGTCCTTTGCTCCTTTTGTTTTGTTGTTGTTGTTGTTGAGTTGTGGTTCTTTAAATATTCTGAATATTAATCCCTTATCAGACATATGATTTGTAGATATTTTCTCCCATTCTAGTTGCCTTTCCTTCTTGATAGAGTTATTTGATGCCCAAAAGTTTTTAAATTTGGTGGAGTTCAATTTTTCTTCTGTTGCTTGTGCTTTTGATGTCATATACAAGAAATCATTGCCAAATCCAATGTCATGAATCTTTCCTTCTGTGTTTTCTCCTATGACTCACATATATATATGTGTATATATATATATTAATGTTTATTTTTGAGAGAGAGGGAGAGAGTATGGACGTGCATGAGTGGGGGAGGGTCAGAGAGAGAGAGAGAGAGAGAGAGAGGATCCAAAGAGGGCTCTGTACTGTGAGCACAGAGCACAATGCGGGCTTGAACTCACAAACCATGAGATCATGACTTGAGCCAAAGTCAGATGCTAAACTAACTGACTAAGTCACCCAGGTGCCCCTTGACTTTTATAGTTTTAGCTTTGAAAGGTTTTTTTTATCCGTTTCGAGTTAATTTTTTGTATATGGTGTGAATTAAGGGTCCATCCTCATTCTTTTGCATCTGCATAACCAGTTTTTCCAGTACCATTTATTGAAAAGATTGTCCTTTTTTTTTTTTTTTTTTTTTTGAGAGAGAGAAAACACTCTTGGAGAAGAGGCAGAGAGAGAGAGAGGGAGAGAAAGAACCTTAAGCAGGCTCCATCCAGCATGGAGCCTGATGTGGTCCTCAGTCTCACGACTATGAGATCGTGATGAACTGAAATCAAGTGTCAGATGCTCAACTGACTGAGCCACCAGATACCTCTGGGTGGCTCAGGGCTACCCTGTATTTTTATAGAGGATATTTCAGGGGCACCCGGGTGGCTCAGTCAGTTGGGCATCAGATGCTTCACTTCAGCTCAAGTCATGATCTCTTGGTTCCTGAGATAAAGTACCACGTCCAGCTCTGCACTGATGGCACAGAGCCTGCTTGAGATCTCTCTCTCCTTCTGTTTCTTTGCTTATGCTCTTCCACTCTCAAAATAAATAAATATTTAAAAAAGCGAAGAGGACATTGCAGTCATTCTGAGAAAGGGTAACACAATCCTGAACTGAGACTGCGATAGTGGGTTTGGAAAGGAGCAGATTATTGAGGTATTTGGGAAATAACAAGATTGGGGAACTGAATAGGTATAAGAGGAGAGTATAAGTGCAGGGTCAAAGATGTTCCTTTTTGTTTGAGTAACTGGATAGGTGGTGGCTCCCAAAAACCAAGGAAATGAATAAAGAATAGATTGGGAGAAACTTGGGAAATTCCTGGGTGACAGAGATAATGAGTTCAATTTTGGATATTTTGAATTTTCAGATACCTCCAAGTTGAATTTAGAGGTGATTGAATTAAATTTTCGATGGAAGTTAAGTCAACAATGTTAAGCTTAGAAGATAAAGCATAGCTCGGTGGTGTGTATCTCTGTTCTAAAAGTTGTAGTTAATGAGTGTTAAAGAAATTGAGGGATTTATTAATGGATAACAAGTGTTAGGACTTACATGATTTCCAATAAAATTTAGGATGAAGAACACATTGGGATGTTCAAAATACATAGAGGCAACATGTCCGGTGGTAGAACTGAGAAGAGTCAGACTGTCCATCAATTTAAAAGAAATATTTAAAAATCATTTTATGTAGGGTGGTAAAAAAAATTGGGAAATAGATAGTGGTGATGGTTGCACAATATTGTGAATGTAATCAATGCCACCGATTTGTACATTTAAAAGTGGTTAAAATTGCAAGTTTTATGTCTTATAATTTTACCACAATTGAAAAAATGATAATGTAATTAATATACACAGGATGCCTGGGTGGCTCAGTTGGTTAAGTATTTGACTCTTGATTTTGGCACAGATCATGATCTCACGGTTTGTGAGTTCAAGCCCCGAGTTGGGCGCTGTGTTGCCAGCGAGCAGCCTGCTTGGGATTCTCTGTCTTTCTCTCTCTTCGTCCCTCCCCCATGTGTGCATGCTTTCTCTCTCTCAAAAATAAATAACATTAAAAAACCACTTCAGTTTAAAAATATATAGTGTATACTTTAAATCAATGAATAATATGGTATGTAAATTATATATGTATATATTTTTTAATGTTTATTTTTGAGAGAGAGAGAGAATGGGGGAGGGAGGAGCAGAGAGAGAGATACAGAATCCAAAGCAGGCTCCAGGCTCCGAGTTGTCAGCACAGAGCCAGACAAAGGGCTCAAACCTAGGAACAGTGAGATCATGACCAGAGCTAAAGTCAGATGTTGAGCTGACTGAGCCACCCAGGCACCCCATAAATTATATTTTAATAAAGCTGTTTAAAAAATAATCTGTGGGGGTGTCTGGGTGGCTCAGTAGTGTCTGACTTCGGCCCGGGTCATGATCTCACATTTCGTGAGCTCGAACCCTGCATCAGACTCTGTGGAGCCTGGAGCCTGATTCATATTCTGTGTCTCCCCCTCTGTCTGCCCCTCCCAAGCTCACACTTCATCTCCATCTCTCTCAAATATAAATAAACATTAAAAAATTAAAAAAAATAAAAATAATCTGTGTATAGAGCTAAGCCAGAAATTGCTATAGAATTAAAATAAAAAAGAACTCATCTAGTCCTTGAAAATGCGTTTAAGCATCAGGTTTGACCACTTTGCTTCTGGTACTCAGTAAATATATTTTAAGTGAATGAATAAACAAATGAACAAATAAGTGGACTTAAATGCAATATATGTAAATCTGACTATCTGGCTATGAGGTTGCAAGTTTGAGTTTGGGAATGTGATAATCATTGTGGTCCCTGTCCTCTTGAAATATAGTCAGAACTCTCATATACAGTTCTTTATTTTACAAAGACATTTAAAAAGAAATGTGCATTTGGTGAATCTTTTCCTCCTCTATTCTCATGAATTTAGCCTCAGGAGGGACGTGATTGGCTACCTTCTGATATGAAAACTTGAAGAACTGGTTGGTCTCAGGACACAGGAAAATTACTAGACCAGCCCCTAGAATCTTCATTCATTTTGGAAATACAAAAGAGTCAATTAAAGACATAAATAAGAGCAGAAACAAGAGCAAAAATAAGCAGAAATAAGAGCAAACCCCAGATAGTCCTGATGGTACAGTTCTACAAGTGACAGCAAACATATCTCCTCTCAAGGTAGATTTTATTACTCAAGAGAGCTTCCCCGTGCATCTCTCAGAATACCAATTTATTCTGTCCTATCTTATAATGTAAGGCAATATTGGTATAAAATGACATCTAGAAGGAAGCCAGTGAAGTAATAAATGTATAAACATATATTTGCAAATAAAAAAAATTTCATATTCCATGTTATCACTATCAGTCCAATTGTTTTGTTGAGTTGTGACTTTGGAAAAGAATGCTTAGCAGGTGAGGTTGTTGATGTAGGCTTACAGCTGAACTTGAGTAAAAACTCAGCAGAATCAGTAATTGTCTTTTCCTTAAGTGTTAGGACTTAAAGTCACATGTCATCGACAGGGCAAGGGAAATGGATCGAAGGTTTTTGAGTTGGTAGCAACTGTCTCTAAAATATACAATAATAAAGGCAACCATTTTGTTGACTGAGATGGATAGAAAAGTTGAGGGTTAACTGCTCTGGAAGTGAAAGGAATGATTTCTAAAGACATACCTTAAGTTTTCAAAGAGCCATCATATTTCCATTTTTATTTTATTATTTTAATTTTATGAGAGAGAGAGAGAGAGAGAAAGTACAAGCATGTGAGCAGGGGAGAGGGGCAGAGGGAGAGAGAGAATCCCAAGCAGGCTCCACACCCAGTGCAGAGCCTGACTGGAGGCTCGATCCCACGACCCCCGGGATCATGACCTGAGCCAAAATCAAGTCGGAGACTCAACCGACCAAGCCACCCAGGTGCCCCAGGATCTGCATTTTTAAAAAGCAATTTCATAAGGTTAAGAAGGGAAGATGTAGTCTTTATGGTTGAAGAAAAGAAAGCAAAGAGGTTAGCGTTTCTTCTTTGCCTATCTATACTTGTCTGCTTTAGGTTGTCTAGGTGAGTTAAAGTTTACGACTTAAAGAAGCTCTGCTGCACGTCAATCCACCCCCAGCTCATCCTGCTCTAACGCATGTCTACCCATAACAAAATAGGAGAAGCAAAAGGAACATAGGCCCTCTTGGCTATTTTAATGCTTCTGAGGTGCTGATAACACCCAGAGTATTAGGAATTCCCTTCCAAAACCTATGTTGACTTTATGACTTTACATCCTTTTTTTCAGCAGCTATTCTTCTTCCCTTGTGTTCTGTAAAGCACATGGTTGTTAAGCCATGGCTGCACATCAGAATCACCTACAGAGCTTTAAACATGCCAACTACAAGCCAATTGAATCTGAATCTCTGGGTGAAGAGATCCAGCATAGGTAAGGACACCCACTTACCTATGCTTTTAAAACATCCCAGGTGATTTTAATATGTTCCAGGCATGAGATCCAATTAGAGTCACCGCTCTTTGGTTCTTGAAGTGTAACCCTTAGACAGCAATCAACATCCTAGGAAACTTGTTAGAAATACAAATTCAGGAGGTCCTCCCCTCTTACTGAATCAGAAACTCAGAGTAATGGGGTCTAAAAATCTGTGTTTTAACAAGGTTCCAGGTGATTTCAATGCAAGCTAAAATTTGAGAACCACTGACTCAAAATGGGTGTTTTTGCAAATTTAATGCGTATTTGAATTACCTTGTCCAAATGCAAATTCTGACTCAATAAAGTTGGAATGCTGCTTAAGATTGGGAGTTTCTAACAAGCTCCTGAGCATGCTGCCAATCTACTGGCCACACTTTCAGCAGCAAAGTGCTAGGATATAGCTTTCTTTCTATGGAATTATCCAGGTACATTATATAGGAAAACAGTTA
The DNA here is from genome assembly GCA_030068075.1 of Paguma larvata. Lineage (NCBI taxonomy): Eukaryota > Metazoa > Chordata > Mammalia > Carnivora > Viverridae > Paguma > Paguma larvata. The sequence goes on from CM057823.1 coordinate 92,049,069, forward strand.
TACCTCAGTTAGTCACAGGTGTATACACAGATTAGACTTTTCATGGTAAATTCACATTTTCTTTTAATTAACCCAATCCGGTGAATCTGCACATTAGCTCTAGTGGTCCTGAGGAAAATCTTTTTGGGTTTTAGTCCAACATTTTCTAAACTGTTTTCAAAGTTCTTCATGAAATATTTGATTTCCTAGGATTCTGCCTATAAGAATATTCCTAGAATTATGTATTTCTACTCTGGCAAAATAATCCAAATGTACCTCTTTTCCCTTTGTCTCATCTTCCAAAAATCTTTCCTTTTTTATTCAAAACTGATTTCTATAGCAGCCTCTGACCAGCATCCCCATTCTGAGTCCTATAGTTAAATTCTTATCTCTAGATTTTAATTGCTTGTACATTTACTAGTATAAATTTAATTATATCCAAGAGTGACTTATACAACATTCAGATAAGTATGGTCTGTCACCAAGTGCCCATCAACTGACGAGTGGATAAAGAAGATGTGGTACATATATACAATGGACTACTACATGGCAATGAGAAAAAATGAAATCTGGCCATGTGTAGCAACATGGATGGAACTGGAGGGTATTATGTTAAGTGAAATAAGTCAGTCAGAAAAAGACAGATACCATATGTTTCCACGAATAGGTGGACTTTGTGAGACTAAGCAAAAACCAGGGGGAGGGGAAGAGGGGAAAGGAAAAGAAGACACAGAGAGGGAGGGAGATAAAACATAAGAGACTCTCAAAGACTAAGAACAATCTGAGGGTGAGGGAGGTGAGGGAGGTGAGGGAGTGGGGAGAGGGGGTGACGGACATTAAAGAGGGCACGTGTTGGGATGAACACTGGGTGTTATATGTAAACCAATTTGAAAATAAACTATTATAATTAAAAAAAAAAAGTATGGTCTGTCAGAGGTGGCTGAATGGCTTAGGCAGCTAAGTATTTGACTCTTGATTTTGGCTCAGGTCATGATCTCAGGGCTGGTTGTGAGATCCAGCCCAGACATGGCTAGGTGCTGGGTGTGGAGCCTGCTTAAGACTTTCTCTCTGTCCCTCCCCCTTTCAAAAAAAAAAAAAATACGGTTAGTCAGAATGCTGGTTTTGTTGCAGGATTTTTTTACCACAATATCTGGGATTCACTGTCTCCCAGCTTCAAAGAATGAAGAGGTGGGCACAAAATGAGCAGCAGGCAAAAGTTTATTAGAATATAAGATTAGAAAGGAAGAATAGAAGTAAAGCTCTCTTTACAGAGCGGGGACATTTGAAAGTGAATGTCCAAGGACTATAGGTGAGGGTCCTTGTTTTGTAAGGTTCTGGTCAGCCCTCTCCCTTCTCTTCCCCTTTGTTTCTTCTTGGGTTCTAACCTTATTGGCTTGATAGTTCTAGGTGCTGGGTTGTCCATTCCTGATTGGCTCACTTCCATTGTATGAGGAGTGGTCTATGGCCATACTCAGGTCTTCTGTCAAATTCCAGAGGGGAAACCTGAGGGGGGGGGGGTAGGTGGGTCTATTACATTCTTAAGAGGAACCTCATGCCTGAGGGTCAGACACTCCCTATTCCAAAATAGGTGTTTTTCCCCACCCAGGGACCTCAGGCCCTAATCTTTCCTTCTGGCCTATAAATCCTATCTTCTCCTATCATAGTTTTCCTGACATCACACAACTTGGGGGCAAATCTGACTCTTGTTGCAGTTACTGAATACTATTCTGATAGAGGCTTAATCTGCCTTACCTTGTTTGATTTATAATAGAACTAAGAAAACGAACACACACTCAATTAAGTTCGGACAGGTTAATCGAATGTGACACGTTTTTTGTATTTAGAATAAATCTTCTTGAATATATGAAATAATTTTAAGAGACTTTTATTGTGAAGTATAAAATATTCAGAAATGATTAAAATTTTTTTCAGTTAAAGTCGATAATCTTTCCAAGAGAAAGCACCACATTTAAAAATGACATTCATAACAACCAATCTAAAATGCATATGATAAAATAATGTAAGTACAGCAGCAAGTCATGAAATTCAGGAACATTTCTAACCACAGAGCCAAATCAGGGTTCTTAAACTCAGATGTGTTCAGGGCCAAGGAGAAAACACAAAGTAGTGATGTAGCTTAATATAAGGAGTCTAGTAGACTGTGGCAAACTAGGGAATGCATGCCCAGTTGACAGACTTCAAATTAAAACAATTTTTAAATATTATGCACAATGAATAAAATAGCTGTGCGCCAAGCTGGCTGAACACCAGTACTGAATGCCAGTTTGCAACTCTGGCCTAAATGCATTGCTAGCAGTTTATATACCCAGTTCTCAAAATGGCAGACTGCACTTTTTAAAATAAATATGTTGTCACTATATATGTATGTGACTATATATATATATATATATAGTATATGTATATATAGTATATATATGTACATACATATATATATATATATATATATATACACACACACATGTAAAGCTTGAGTCACTATTTTGGGATGAGTGGATAAAAAAACTTTAAGAAAAGGTATTTTGCACCTTGAATTAATCAATTTAGGAAGTTGCATGGATATATCCTTAAAAGCATCTGCTTAAGAGATGACATTTTTAAAATACCTCCTTTCACATTTATTTGGGAAAAATTAGTTATGCCTAAGAGTTAATTAAAATGAAATGAAATGTCATGCTTTTACCAATAGAAAGTTATATACCACAGCACATTACTGCTTGGTAAGAAATACTTAGGTGAAAATTAAATACTGGTTTTACTAAAGCCATAGTTCAGAAAGCAATCAATAAAGCCATAGTTCAGAAAGCAATCAATCATATTGCTTCACTATACATGATGAAAATACCTGTAATTCAGTTAACAATAAGTTTTACTTTATCTTTAAAGGGTATTTTGTTTAAGAATTTTAGTAGATTTTATACTTTCAGTTAAAAGTAAAGGTTCTAGGGGCACCTGGGTGGCTCAGTCGACTGGGCAGCCGACTTCAGCTCAGGTCATGATCTCACCGTCTGTGAGTTTGAGCCCCGCATCAGGCTCTGTGCTGCCGGCTCAGTGCCTGGAGCCTGCTTCAGAGTCTGTGTCTCCCTCTGTCTCTCTGCCCTTCCCCTGCTCACACTCTGTCTCTATGTCTCTCAAAAATAAAAAAATAAAAAAAAAATTTTTTTAAAAAGTAAAGGTTCTAGTTTGAAGATACAAAATTGCTCTAGGCCAAATGGCTGTAACCAAGTTGGTTTGGTTTGCTATGCCAAAGCAGTTTTACAGAATTTACAATTTTATATACCATTAATGACTTCACATTAGTGATTTTTAAATAGCTTTTAAACGTTAAGGTGATGGAGACATTAGAGTGACAAAATCTTTTAAAAGGCTATGAAGGCACATTACAATTCAAATATCCGTGCTAGACTAGGAATACATATTTAAAAATAATCCACAGACAACACAGATTTCAAACAAATAAAACTCAAATACATTTATTACAAATCTTGATACAATATTCAAAAATATTTTCTGCCGTTTTCAAACATTTTAGATCTTAGCTTGAGAAGCTTAACATAAAATGAAAGCACAGCACCAAATCTAGCCATATAATCTTCCACTTAAAAAAGTTAGTAGTTATAACTTTTCTGTAAAATAAAGTCATATGGAACAAATCAATTTCATATGTGGCCTTTAATTTCTGAATTAAAAAGCCAAAGCTGTTAAGTATATCTAACTAAAGTTAGATGTTTAGCAAACCCAGAGTAGGTATACAAGAAAATGTTAAGACACAGAATCAAGTAATGCAATAGGTCTTTCACTATTTCCATTTTTCATGAACTGACACTTTTAAGAAGGGGAAGTATGTTTGGCACTGTTTTCTAACTTAGTATTTGGCAAAGTGTGAAAGTACAGTCAAGTCATATGCATCTCATTTGCATTCCCACATTTGTTTTAATTGTTAAAACCACTTAGGTATGAGGCCATTAAGATTTTTTTAGAATTCAAAGTTAACACTGATTTTACACACCACTAAGTATTTCCACAGCAGAAATTAAATTGAAAATAAGATTATAAATTCACTATGAATCCTAAAAAAAAGAAACATGTTCTTGAATCAAGTCAATAGTAGAACTATCACATAAGGGTATACAATACAGGTTGCTGTATTACAAACTTAGTTTGATTTAGCAGTTCTTTAAAAACCAACAGGACTTCAATGAATAAATTTATTTTAATAAATTATTCACAATTAAAAATTTAAAGTTTTCATAAATAGTAACAACAGACTAGATATGGAGTACATGGGATTCCTACAAAACAATAACAAAATATTTCAACATTATTTCATCCAAATATTGGTTTAAAATCATTCGAATGTATTTAAAGGTTGTTAATGACTGATTTATATCAATGAATTCCAGACTATATTAATACCAATTACATATATAGTGCTGTCTGCTTGTTCTTCACATCATTAAAGGATGAAACTTCTTTTGTAAAAAACATGATGGTCATACTGGTTAAATACAGTGATCCAATTAGTTAGCGTATTTATGGAGGAAGCGTTCAAATGCATCATAGATGGCTCGTCTAAAATTAAATATGAAAGGAAAACTATAAGTAATGAGCAAAAAACGAAGACAGACAGTACTTTTATTGTTAGTTATTTCCAAAATTACCTGTGGCTTGCGGACTGACTTCCTCTCCAAATAGGTCTAAAAGAGGCAGGTAGCTGAGAGTAGGTGTTTGGATTCATGTAACTTCACCACTACTAGAAAACCTCAAATGTGCTTTCAACTGATGATGAATTCAAAAGTACCATCCTTTCTATAAAGCACTTTTCTGTTCCTTAGAATTTATGTAACATATATGTAGTTATATATTATGTATGTGAAAAATATAATGTATACATGTATGTCATTTGTTGAAAATTAATAGGCTACATGACTTTTCATAATGCAGTATTTAATCTATTTCATAAATTAAGATAAGGATGTCTTTTGTCCAGAAAAACACGTGTGCCTAGCAATTGAACTTAAAAGCAAAAGCCTTCAGGGGTGCCTGGGTGGCTCAGTCGGTTAAGCAGCCGACTTCAGCTCAGGTCATGACCTCACGGTCTGTGAGTTTGAGCTCTGCGTCGGGCTCTGTGCTGACAGCTCAGAGCCTGGAGCCTGCTTCAGATTCTGTATCTCCCTCTCTCTCTGCCCTTCCCTTGCTCACGCTTTGTCTCTATGTCTCTCAAAAATAAAAATGCTAAAAAAAAAAAAAAAAAAAAAAAAAAGATTTAAAAAGTCTTAAAAAAAATAAAAAAGAAAGAAAGAAAGAAAAGAAAAAGCCTTAGCTTCCTATAGTACCTTCACAAGGTATTTTAATTGGAGATTTAAGGTGACATCTAAAATTTGAACTAAATGAGTGACAACATACGAAATTAATTCTTGGATTAAAAAGAGCTTAAAACATGTCAAACGTATAGTACACACAGTTCTTCTATTATAGAGGTATGCAGCTGGCAGGTTTTATTTTATTTTATTTTTTAATGTTTTTATTTATTTTTGAGAGAGAGAGAGAGAGGCAGGGGAGAGGCAGAGAGAGAGGGCAACACAGCTGGCAGTTTTGAAACATATCATGCACAGGGTACTGGTCTAAGCACTTTATGTGAACTAATTCCCTTAACCATTAATGATAAGTATATCCCAATGATACCTTTTGCCACCAAATTTGAATAGAAGTAGAAATAATAAAGGCTGCAAAAAACTAGAGATATATTTTTATAAGTTCTAATAAATACTGGACTCATATAAGGTTTTTAACATTAAAACCAGTATTTCACTTCTCATTTAAGATTCAATATTCACTTGCTATGGAAAAACATTACTGGATTATTCCACAGATGGCAACTTGAAAGAAGAGTGGAGTGAAAAACTCATGATGAACCAAAGCAGGTTTAACAAACTGTGTTCCTCCCTATGCCCTAAAATACCTGGCTATTAATATTTGAAAGAGGGTAAAAACACACAACAAAATATGCCTATCATACTTCTCTAGTTCTTTAGAAGAAACAAGAAAAGAAGAGGATAACATAGGAAGAATACCACAATGTGAGAATTGAGTGAGGCAGGGAGGAAAAAAGACTAAAATGTACAATGAAAATACCCAATCCTCTATGTTTTTTGAGGCAAAAAAATTCCAGAAAACAAATAAATAGATATTAGACCAATCATCTTACCTGAAGAGTCCTTGTTTAAAAAGATAGGCACTAATATGACCTCCTTCTAGATACCGGATTTCACAACCGGGCCAAATTTCTTGTAGACTTCGAACTCCCGTTCGTGGAATGTAGGCATCTTCTTTGGCTTGAACCACTATAATGAGGCTTGGGTCAACTGGAACTAGGTATGGAATTTTAAAAGATGCAACATATATACTTTTGAAAAGCTCTAAGATTTTTATATAGATACTATCATATTAGAAAATAAAATACACCTGACAGTACACTAAGTGAAACATCAAACTAAAACTTTTTGATTAAGTTAAAAATTAACTATAATATTCATCTCTAATTCAATGAGATGAACATTCTAAAGAAGATACGAAATCCAATATATTTTTAATTAACTATTAAGATGGATTTTTTTAAACTTTATTCATTTATTTTTTAGGAGAGAGCAAGCGCACATGTGTGCACACTAGCAGGGCAGGGACAGAGAGAAAAGGAGAGAGAGGGAATCCTAAGCAGGCCCATGCTTTCAGTGCAGAGCCCCATGTGGGGCTTGCACAAACTGTGAGATCATGTCTTGAGCTGAAATCAAGAGTTGGATGCTTAGCTGACTGAGCCACCCAGGCACCCCCTAATAAGATGGATTTAGATTTTCATGGATAAAAAATGATGATGTATCATTTCATGATACATTTAAGTAAACAACTTATCCTGGAAAATATATTTTGGAGCCAACAATAAACATACTCTTGAAAATACGAAATTATTTTATAAACATCCTTAAAATGTAAAGCACCCTTAAAAATATTTCACAAATATTTACACATTAGCGAACATTCTCCATTTCATATAAAAATTGGTACCTGAGAAATTTGCCACATGAGTACATTCATCCATGACTCCTTTCATGAATATTAAAGATTCTTTCTGAAGATTGTTTCTTCTTTGTTCTTCACTGAGTAGATGATATGACTGAGGACCGCAACTTGTATAACTACTTTTATTGGTTGAAAGTGTTTGATTGAGGCACTCCATCTTAGAGGTATCTTGCAACAAGAGTCTTTCTGATGTGGCACTGAGAGATGTTTTACTAGATTTATGGTAGTCACTAGGTTTTTGGGATACAACTTGGTCTGTCATATCTAAATTTAAACTTCGAGACACCAGATTAAGATTAGTTAGCCTATCTGCACTGATAGGGAAGCGTTTCACAAACTCTTGTCCCATTTTGAAAGAATCTGTCTGAATATACAAAAGAAAACACCATTTAGTATAAAATATATTTTATTTAACCTTGTTAAAACAAGAAGAAAACACAAATGTCCATCAATGAATAAACAAAATGTAGTATAGACATACAATGGATTATCATTTAGTCTTAATGTTTTTTTCTTTTTTTTTTTTTTAACATTTTAATTTTATTTTTGAGAGACAGAGACAGAGCATGAGCAAGGGAAGGGCAGAGAGAGAGGGAGACACAGAATCTGAAGCAGGCTCCAGGCTCTGAGCCATCAGCACAGAGCCCGATGCAGGGCTCGAACTCACAGACTGTGAGATCATGACCTGAGCTGAAGTCGGCTGCTCAACCGACTGAGCCACCCAGGCGCCCCCATTTAGTCTTAAAAGGGAACAAAATTCTGATACATACTACAACATGGATGAACTTTGAAAACATTACACTAAATGAATAAGCCAGACACAAAGAACAAATACTGTATGATTTTAAGTTTTATGAAGTACCTAGAGTACTCAAATTTATAGAGACAGAAAGTAGAGTGGGGATTGCCAGGGGCAGGAAGGAGAGAGGAATGAAGAGTTATTCTTTAATGGGTACAGAGTTTCGGTTTAGTAAAAGGAAAAAGTTCTGGAGATGGATGGTGGTGACCGACAGAGGTGATGGTTGCACACCGTGAATGCATTTATTAATGCCATTGAACTGTATATTTAAAAATGGTTGAAATAGTAAATTTTATGTTGCATATATTTGACTATAACTTAAAAAAATAACAGAGAAAAAAGAGATGTCAGAATTTATCTTAGGCCTAAGATAAATAAATGACTTATACTATATTGCTTAACGTTTCCTATTAAACAGTAAAGGGTATCATTTAGTCTGCATCATGTTTTTATTGCCAAAGTTTTGAAATTCATGATCTGCCTTAATCTTACAACTTCCAAAAGCCTTATGAGTGTATCCTGGCAGTAATACATCAGCTACCTCAAATCCCTTCCTTACGCTGAACTAAGAAGAATTAAAAGTTATCAAGAAAAAAATATTGCCTACTAAAATCTCAAAAGGATGTACTAAGTTTAAGGACTTGTAAGTACAATGTAATTTAAGTAAATATAAACTTTTTAAATACTAAAGGCAAAGTCAAAAGACAGAAAATGACAGCCTGGGAAAATATATTTGCAACTTCTATGACAAAGAGATAATTGCTTTAATTTATTAAAAGCTAGAAGTGAATATAAAGTCCAAAACCACAATAGAAAAAGTGAGCAAAGGATATGCACATAAAGGTCACAGAAAATGAAATATAAACTTGTAAACATGTTTTGTTTCACTTATAATTAAGTAAATTAAATAAAAACAACACCAATTTTCACCATCAGGTTGACAAAACAAAAAATGAAACCCAAAAATTTGCTAACACACTGAATTTGTGAAATTATGGGAAGAGAGATACACATGTTCCTGCTGGTAGTACAAACTGACACAACTAGAATTAGACAAAATCTAACTACATTACAAATGGAACAATATTTCTAGGAATTTACACTAGTGAAATTTATTCATGGCAGCAGTGTTTGTTACTAGTGAAAAATGAGAAACAACATAAATACCCATCAACAGAGAACTAGTTAATAAATCATGTTACATCTATCCATATAATCTTATGCAGCAGTAAAAAAGGAAAAGGAAACATTTGTGTATAGTCCATAAAAAAAGGTAAGAAAAAAGGTCGTTTTTCTATCAGTTTGAAAAATTCCTTGAAACATTAATAAATAGTGGGTTATTCGTTGAGGGAGATGGGACCTAGACAAATTGGGAGTAGGAGTGGGAAATGTTTCATTACATGCCTTTTTATACTTTTATGCTTCTATATGACCTACAAGCTATTTAAAAAATTAAAGAATGAAAAATTGGTTGAAGGCAGGGAAAAAAAAATCCAACAACTTGGTTAACAAAACAAATCACTAAAGTCATCAGACCGAAGAAATACAAAAGGGAAAGAAGTTTAAAAACATTGAAAAATGTAAGATCAAGCACCCTAGAATTACTCAGAGTGGTACACCAATAACTTTAACTGCTTTTGATTGGGAAAACACAGTTTTTATAACAACAACAACAAAAAGAAGCCATCCTGACATTCCCTGAATATACATTGCTGTGGACAAATTCTGAGACAAAAAAACTGTATACAACCACCAAGAGTTAGAAACATAAAGAAAGTACTGGGTAAGACTACACTGCCATTTCAGTCAACCAAAATTTTTGACTCTCTGTTTGACTCTCTGTTTAAAAAGATGCATATTGAGTTTTATCATAAGCTCTCAAATATAGGCATTTTTTATTATATGTATGGGGGAACACAAAGAACTAACTACCAGGTAGAGGTATTTTGTTACAAAGTTCTTAGGCAAGTAAATAACTACCCTTTGAGGTTATGCAAGATAGATTTACTTTACAAGAGTGAGATTTATAGTGATGTAATCATAAATAAAAAGTCCTGTTTGAGAGTAGAGATATATTTTCTTTCAGAGATTTCTTGAGATCCTTAGTAACCTCCAAACTAAATGTATAAAATTTAAAAATCATAAAAAGAAAAAAAATCATGAAAGAATTTGGTCACCTTAGCAGCAGACTAAGAGGGAATAAATAAATTATCTTAAAAACTGGTAAATTAAGGGAAAGAATCAAGCATTTATCCTGCCTTTTGTATATGAACTGAGACAAATAAACGGTAACCAAAAAGTAGATAAGTGTCTTTTTATACAAGCATTCAAACTAATAAATAAAAAAGAAATGATAGATTTAGAATATCAGCATTTTGCAGGCCTCCACTAATTAATAGACATATACATTAAACATCAGTGGAGGCTTACACCACAAAATAGAAACCAGACATTATGTGCTTCCGACACTCCGACCAAAGAAATAAAAACTCTAATCAAGCCTCTAGACCCAGCTGCCAACTTTCAGGCAATATAGAGCATGAGTGAACTTGGTAAACTATACTATGAGAATGCAATCAGAAATATCTAGATGGTGAGAAACTCTAAAGATAAATAGCCTAAATTCTTCAATAGATAAATTATAAGGAAAAGGAAAGGAATAGAAGGGAACTTTCAGATTAAAAGACACTGAAAAGCACATCAAATAAAAGAATTGTAGTGTCTAAGGATACATATTTGGACAGTAAAATTATTTTATTTTATTTTATTTTTTTTAATTTTTTTATCGTTTATTTAATTTTGAGAGACATAGAGACAGAGTATGAGCAGGGGAAGGGCAGAAAGAGAGCAAGATACAGAATCTGAAGCAGGCTCCAGGCTCTGAGCCGTCAGCACAGAGCCCGACGCGGGGCTGGAACTCACAGACCGTGAGATCATGACCTGAGCCGAAGTCGGACACTTAACCAACTGAGCCACCCAGGCGCCCCAGTAAAATTATTTTAAAGACAGAAGGAAGTAATTACTATAAAAATCAGGGTAATGATTAGCAGTGCAGGGAGAAAAGCTTTTTAATTAGGACAGATGGAAGTGGTTTTTGTATTGGGTGGTCAATTTCTATTCTTGAACTAGTACAAATAGGTTTGCCTTTTAATTAATGTTGTAAGTCATACATTTGCTTTGCATGATTTTTTATATCTGTAAAATCTTTTATTTATTTTTAAAATGTTTATTTATTTATTTTGAGAGAGAGAGAGAGAGTGAGTGCAAGCAAGGGAGGAGCAGAGAGAGGGAAAGAGAGAATCCCAAGCAGGCTCTGCGCTGTAAGCATGGAGCCTGATGTGGGGCTCGATCTCATAATTGTGAGATCATGATCTGAGCCGAAATCAAGAGTCAGAGACACCCAGGTGCCCCTATTTATACTTTATTTTCAAATGAAGAATCTTAAAAACTAAAAAATAGTACTGCCTTTTAATATATTTGCGATTATTTTTAAAAATTTAGATCATGAAGCACAATCAATTTTTGCCCCCCTCCAATGTTATGCAGAAATTAAAAATACTTACTCCACAATATTCAAGCATGTGAATAATTTCTTCTTCATAAACTGTCTGTGTATAATACTGCTTTTCAAGCTCCCTCCAATTAATTGATTTACTTAGCACACCCTGAAATAACAAACTAAATTAAGATCAAATCACACTATCAAGCATTTTGTCCAATAATTTTATTATTAATATGCAGAAAAGAGTAAACATAGCAGGCTTGAGATTTCCTACCTTTAGAAATCTCTGCTTGCAATGTTGGCCCTTGATTAGAATCTGGGAACTTGACTGATAAACAGTTCTTTGCCCCAATATATATCTTTCTAAATGATAAAGTGGGCCATTGTGCCTAAACAATGTAGTTTCTGCTGAACATGTACTTTCCATCTTAGGCAGAGACGGCATAAGTGACGGACCCCTGATAAAAACCCTGGACTCCCAGGCTCAATCAATCTTCACTGATGGACATTTTGCACATATTATCATAATGCGTTGCTAGAGGAATTAAACATATCCTGTGAGATTCCGGTGGAACGTTGTGCCTGATTTCCTCTGGACTTTGCCCCCTGTGCCTTTCCCCTTTGCTAATTCTGTATTGTATCTTTTTGATGTAATAAGTCTTAGTTGTGAGTAAGACTATGTGGTATGTCCTCTGACTCCTTCTCTATACAATCACTAAACCTGGAGGGGGTTTTGGGAACCCCCAAACACTTACATTTCATTATATACAGCAATCTAAGTATTAATTGCAATTAAATTACCGTAGTGAAGACTCCAGATGCTGTGGACCAAGACAGACATGGGATCAATGGCATGGGCTTAGGCCAGTTGGATACCGCTAAGGAAGCCATCTGAAATATGTTTATAATAGTCTGTTAGAGAGCTTCTGTTAAAATTTCCATTCATTAAAATGAAAACTATTTACTACTAAGAAATAGTCTGGGTAGTAACTGGTGAGATAAGACATGAACACAAAATCTCGAAACACTTAGGGCGCCTGGCTGGCCCAGTTGGTACAGCATGCGACTCTTGATCTCAGGGTTGTAAGTTTGAGCCACATATTGGGTATAGAGATTACTTTAAAACAATCTTTAAAAAAAATCTCTAAATACTCATGAGAATGTCTAGCAACCTTCTGAAACTCCCCAAATCAAAATTCAACAACAACATATAACTTCTCCCTTAAAAAGTAATAAAGTACATTGGAAAATTTTAAGTAATCTCAAGACCCTCCACAGAGAACTGCTTTCTACTGGGTAAATATAGAGCAAACATGCTGAAATGTAGATGCTAGGCAGCAGACTAATCACACTCCTTAACTAAATGACTTGCTCAGTGATAGCAAAGTCACAACTATATAATCTCAGACCTTTGAGGCTGGCTGAAAACAGGCTGATGAACTACAAAACAAATTATATAACTGATATAATCTAATGTGTGTGTTTAGAGAAGGGAAAAGTTATTTTTTGGCTAGGGGGATCAGAGAAGACTTCATGAAATGGCTGTCTTTTAGGGGAAATGAAAGATGGGGTCTTGTCTTCCATATAAAGAAGACAATATTATCAAAGGCAAGATGGTGAAAAGGCACAAAGGCTGCTAGGAAAATAGCCAATATACCTTACTTTGGCTGGTCAATAGGGCATATGTGGTGAATGGGGTGAGGGAGATAGGTACGCTGGAAAGATTGAACAACATCAGATTAGAGGTCCCTTTTGCTCTCTGTATAATGGGGAATTAATAAAGAGGACTGAGCAAAGGAGTGGTATTGTCAAAGAAGTGATTCAAGGAAGCTAAAACGATAGCACTTTATACGATTGATTAGAGAGGGCGAGCTCTGAGGTAGGAAACCAACACTTATAGGCAATAGTCCAGGTGAAAGTTCTAAGATTCCAATCTAGTTTGTAACAAAGGAAACACTACTAGATAAGGAAAAGAAGTAATTTTCTACCTTCAATTTCACTAATAATTTTTTTGAATTTTAGTCAAAAAACTTAATTTTATAATTCAAATGACTTACAGAAGACTATATGTATACATTTTGTTGTTGTTCTTTAAATGTATGGAGTGACTAATATGTTCAGGAAACAGAGCATATTAATAGCCCTTACTGAACCTACTGCTTCATGGAGAAAAACCGCTAAACAGGTAATCACAGTGCAGTGAAATAAGTACTAATGAGAGATGAAGTACAGTCTGGGGTTAGGCTGGGAGTCAGGAAGAGCTTCTCAAAGGCAGTAAGCTCTAGACTGGAACCAGGAGGGCAAACTGTTATTTGGTTATGTGAAAAGGCATGAGAAGGCACCAGGAGAATGCTAGCACCCAGCATATCTAGAGCCCACTGCAACAGCAACCTTTGGCAGATTTTAAGCAGGAGAGAACAGAGATGAAATTTAGGGAAATCACTCTAGTTATGGTGTGGAGAAAAACTATTTATGAAGTTTAGTGGGAGAAAAGACTAGAGACAGAGAAACCAATTAGGAGGCTGTTTCAGTATATTCTATAAGACAAAGGTATAATAAGTACCTCTTATCACTTGGAATAGCAATAAGAGATATCTCTTATTGGGTACCTCTTATCACTGGGGATAGCAATAAGAAATAAATGAAAAATATTTTCTACATTTGCTATCTTCACCAATTTAACAGCAAAGTCACTTATACTTGAGATGTGAAAAGTTAAGTTTTATAAAAAATCAACTTTTAATAAAATATTAAATTAAATCCAATTCCTGAGCTATGACTGTGAAGTACAGTCAATGTCTACATAAATCATACCAAAAGAAATCATTACTTTATAATAGGGAAAGTTTGAAAACTGTTTATGCTCTTGCCAAGACTAAAATTAATTCTACACCTAAAATGAATTTTTAAAATAACTACATTCTCTAGATCTTACGAACATACGCACAGTTAAGTAGCAGTTGAAATTAAAAGGCTTACATGTCCTCCCATGGATATTCCGGTCATTCCTAGAGGTCCATAGCCCTCTCTCTCTAGCCAGTGCAAGAGAGCTGCAGATTCTAAAACAAGAGCTCCTCCCATCACAAAAAGGTCAGACACGTTTTTTAGGCTGGACCTTCTAGCCTCACGAGACAAAAGAGAAAATTATTTATGTATTTACATTTTAATATATGCAAAATTACAACAGGTATGTTGTAAAAATTACAACAGACTTCATGTTTTTCTTTTAAAGGACCAGATAGCTAATTAAAACAATGGAACAAACTGGTGGAATTAAGAGTGCTAATATTATTCTACATATTAATCAGCTAAAACTTAGTTTTATAAGTTATATCTACTCTTTATTGAATCTGTGTTGAAATTCAGTTAACTATTTTGAAGCCAAGGAAATATTTATTTTATAGCACTAAACTGCTAAAAAATTCATAGTTGTCCCCTATGAATGTACATAGGGGTAAATTATTACAATAGAACTTAAAGCATAAAAATTTTTAAAAAGCAATGTAAAAGAATTTAACCTAATACTAGGCTCATGTATTACCAAAATCTTAAACATGTTGCTTATTTTCACAAAATATACAATTTATGAATATAATCAACTGGAAAATTTTTTTTGATTTTTTAAATTGTAGTATAATTAACATACAATGTTGTATCAGTTTCAGCTGATGGTGAACATAGTGATTTGACAATTTTATATATTACTCAATGCTCACCATGGTAACTGTAATCACCATATGTCACCATATAAATGTTATTAAAATATTGACTATATTCCCTATGCTGTACTTTTCATCTCCATGACTTTTTTATTTTATAATTAAAAGTTGGATGAAAAAGTAATTTTTCATAAAAATACACGTTTTTTTATTAACTTAAATAGAGGTGCCTGGGGAGGCTAAGCCAGTTGTGTGTTACTCTTGATTTTGGCTCAGGTCATGATCCCAGGGTGGTAGGATCCGCTCCAAACATGGAGCCTGCTTGAGATTCTCTCTCTCACCCCCTCTCTCCCGCTCTCTCTCTTCCAAAATAAAAACAAAACAAAACAAATTCAACTAGAATTTTCTGTCTTTAGAAACTAATCTTACATGTAAATACATTTCCTTATAAGAAGTACTTAAATCTTTTTAGATTCCAAACCATTCTTATACAGGCATACTTCATTTTATTGCACTTTGGAGATACTGTACTTCTTACAAATTGAAGGTTTATGGGGTGTCTGTGTGGCTCAGTCAGTTAAGTGTTCGACTCTTGATTTTGGCTCAGGTCATGATTTCATAGCTCGTGAGACTGAGCCCCGTGTAGGGCTTTGCACTGTCAGTGCGTAGCCTGCTTGAGATTCTCTTTCTCCATCTCTCTCTGCTCCTGCCCCACTTGTACACACGTGTGTACATGCACTCTCTCAAAAATACATAAATAAACATTAAAAAAACAAATTGAAGGTTGATGGTAACCCTGTATCGATTAAGTATTGGTGCTATTTTTCCAAAAGCATTTGCTAACTTCATGTCTCTGTCACAATTTAGTAATTCTTACAATATTTAGAAACCTTTTCATTATATTTGTTATGGTGATCTGTGATGTTACTGTTGTAATTGTTTTGGGGCACCATGGAACTGCACGCATGTAAGATGGCAAACTTAATGGATAAATGTCACGTGTGTTCTAACAGCTCCACTAACCAGCTGTTCTTCACCTCTCTCCCTCTCTCCCACCTTCCTGTTCCCTAAGACATAAAAATCTTGAGAGTAGGCCAGTTGATAACCCTAAAATGGCCTCTGTGTTCAAGTGAAAAGAGGAGTCACACATCTCTCACTTTAAGTCAAAAGCTAGAAATCATCAAGCTTAGCAAGGAAAGGATGTCAAAAGTGGGGATAGGCCAAAAGCTAGGCCTCTTGCAGCAAACAGTTAGCCGAGTTGTGAATACAAAGAAAAAGTTCTTGAAGGAACTTAAAAGTGCTACTCCAGCGAACACACAAAATAAAAAGCAAAATAGTCTTCTTGCCAATATGGAGAAGACTGGTCTGGACAGAAAATCAAAACAGCCACAACACTGCCTTAAGCCAAAGCCTATTCCAGACAAAGACACTACCTCTCTTCAATTCTATTCAGGCTGAGAGAGGTGAAGAAGCTGCAGAAGAACAGTTCGAAGCTAAAAGAAGTTGGTTCATGAGGTTTAAGGAAGGAGGCCATCTCCGTAACATAAAAGTACAAGAAGGTAAATCAGCAACTGCTGATATGGAGTTATCCAGAAGCTGCAGTAAGTTATCCAGAAGATCCAGTGAATATAACTAACAAAGGCAGCTACACTAAACAACAGATTTTCAATGTTGAAAAACAGCGTTCTATTGGAAGAAGATGCCATCTGGGACGTTCATCTGAGAGGAGATGTCAATGGCTAGCTTCAAAGGAGGGGCTGACTCTCCTGTTAGGGGCTAATGCATCTGGTGAAATATCTCCAAGGTATGCCTGTATAGTGATAAAAAAGAATACTATCTTATTATTGAAGTGTCCAAGTTAGAATTGTTTTCAAACTTTAGTTAATATAAAGACATACATGGTTGGCTACTGGATGAAACTTTGTCGAGTGTACAAAATTCACTTTATCAATGGTTTGTTGTATGTCTACATAGAGTAATTATGCACAAAGAACTAGCTGCCGTAGGAACGCCAGGTTGTGAAAAACAGATTTCTCGCCCCCAAAGAACTTATGTCTACTCTCCTACCACATCTTCTCAGAGCTCTAAGTTCATCTTCTCTTTATGGAAATTATGCTATCCTCTGTCAAAATAGATCATACATGTGCTTCCTCATAAAAGAGCCCATGTATACCTATATTTGTTTCTTATTCTCATTCCAATTTTCTATTTTGGCTTGGTATGGAAGTTTGAATTATCAAACTCACCTCAGTTTGCTCTTTTAATAGAAGTTTGTGGGGTTCTGGAACAGAACTGTGTGGTTATTTATTTGTAACAGCCCAGTCTCAAAATATTTAAACACATTTGATGAAAACAGGCATAAGATGGCTTTTAAAAAGGGAGATAAAAATAAATTTACTATTTAAATTGCAAGCCATCTCTTACAATGAATTATTTGAGAAAAATCAAATATACTGGTATATTATTATATTTCTTGTGTATATGATACATAATAGGATATTTTATAGACATGATTCTCACAAAAATTCTGTGTGAAAGAAATTATAGAGTATTCCCACCTTATGAGGAAACAGATACTTAGACCAAGGTCATACGATATTAAATGACAAATTACAATTGCAACCTATATATCTATGACTCCAAAGTCAATGTCTTTCTCTTAAACCCATGCTGCTCTAACTGTAACTCAAAACTCTTCTGGGTTTTTAACCACCAATAGAAGAGAGTAAAAATGACACACTTAGTTCTGAATTCAGAGCTTGGTTGCAGAGTAAGATTCTTGAACTATTTAGTCTGGACATTAATTTTTCACATTTCACAAAGTTTATTTAAACTATTCTTCATAGGATATAGGTTTGTTTCCAACCCACCCCACTTTCTTCTATACCTCTTCCATGTCATGACCACATAGAACATATGACTTCTAAATCTACCTCTCCAAGACTTTCCCACTCCCTACTTACCTTTTCTACCTGCAGTTCTAACAGACATCACAAATTTAACACGTGCAAGTCATAACTTTTGATTTCTTACCAACATGACCCACTTTGTCAATGAGTCTTATCATTTCAACTTCTAATTACCCATGAGAGCTTCCTTTCATCTCCACTGCCATGACCTTAAAATCACTTTTTTTCTCCTGCATTACTGCAATAGCTTTCTATTTAATTTTTCTGCTGCTACTCTAGCTCCAGTAAGCCAAAATAAACGTTTAAAAACACATATCAGATCATTCCTCTGCTTAAAGTCCTCCAAAGGTTTCTCACTACACTTACAGTAAAATTCAAAGCACATGGTTCTTCATAAATCTGGCCATTGCCTACATTTCTGACCTCATCTTATACTACTTCTCCATGCTTATATTAGGCTTTTCATTCTTCCTTCTCGGAGGCTGATCTTCCTCTAGGTTTTCACCCTGGTGGCTCCTTATTATATCATGTCTTCATATATAATACTGCTCCAACGACCCTGCATCCACCCTCTATTATCCTTTACTTGGATGCCCAGCTTCATTTTCTTCATGGCATTGATAAATATCCAAAATTACCTTATTTATTTTTATCTCCCATCCTAGAATATAAGCTCTATGACAGTAATGACCTTGTCTTTTTGTTGCTATCTTCCCAGTGTCTTGAATCAAATATTTACTGAATGAACCAAAACCAAACATGATATAGGTTATGGAAATGTAAAAAAATTGCCTTCAAAGTTCATCATTTTAAAAAACCAAAAAGAGATTATCTTCAGATTACCTATACTATACATTGCAAGAATAAAAAGAGTGGTGTTAATTTCACAAAGTAAGTAAATGTACTTTAAGAAGGAAAATGTTTTAACATTTTTTCAGTACAGTTTTACAAATAAAATAAATCTTCCATAAGCCTATTAAAAACTTTTTTTAAGTTTATTATTTATTTTGAGAGAGAGACAGAGCATGAGTGGGGAAGGGACAGAGAGAGAGAGAGAATCCCAAGCAGGCTCTGCACCATCAGCATGGTGGTGGTGGGCTTGAACCCACGAACCATGATATCATGACTTAAGGTGAAATCAACAGAGGACACTTAACCAACTGAGGCACCCAGGCACCCCTAAATTTTTTTATCTCTTTATCAAACATTTTAAGTGCAAAGAGCTTAAAATAAAAATTTAAATCAACATGCATACTACAGTGTTATAACAGAATTTTTTCCCCAAATAACATTTGCATGTCAAGCTTAGAAATGATTAACCAAAGACTAACAAAAATTTTAATACCACTGAAAATTTGGCATAAAGACTACAAAAATGAAGGTGATGTATACTTACATTTGGTCCTTGGGTTTCCTGCAGCCATTTAAGAATGTGGGTCAAAGAGAAAGTTTTAAAATAATTAAATATACTTTGTATCTCAAAACACATTAACTTAAGCATAATAGTTACATTTGAACATAATTTAATACTGAAATAACTATTTTCTAATTATCTCAAAAAGACTGTTGAGGAGTTCTCAGGTTTTTCAATGTGATTATCTTTTTTAAAACAGCTTTATTGATATTGCATACCATATAATTCACCCATTTTAAGTGTACAGTTTAATGTGTTTAGTATATCCACAGGGCTGTGTAATCTTCAGATTAATTTTAAAATGAAGGGCTTTTTTTTCACTTATATATTGATTACAGAAAATCTAGAAAATACAGAAAAGCATATTAGAAGAAAAACTACTTCATCTACAGACAACCATATTAATATTTTGGTGTATGTCCAGTATTTTTTCCTTGCACAGTTTTTAATGGATTTTTTGTTTTTAGGTTTTCTGCATATCTGTGTCATACCACAGAGTTTTGTATCCTATTTTTGCATTATACTTTCCACATATTACTGTAAACTTTTTAACAATAACTAATCATTAAAATTTACTGAATGTCATTTACCAGGCACTATTCTAGATAGTATTAACTAGTTAATACTCTGAATAACCTAAGAGATTATTCCCACTTACCAATGAAAAATCTGAGGTACTAAAAGGTTAAGTAACAGGTCCAAGGTCATACAGGTAGTAAGTGGTAGAGCAATAAACATAACCAACTGCAAAATATTCTAATATTATGAACCACAAATTACCCAACCATTTTTCTATTCTTAGACATTTAAGCTATTTCTAATGCTTTACTATTATAAATAAAACTATATAAATATTTTCTCTTTTCTTAGTATTTTATCCTTAGAATAAATATCTAAGAATCAAAATCACTGTCGAGGGACATAAGATTTTTTAAGGCTCCTGATACATAAGGTAGAAATGCTTCCCCCAAACATTAAACCGGTTTTTACAGCCATCAGTTATAAGAGGGCCTATTTTTTTTTTTACAAAAGACTCACAACTATTGGGTTTTATTTTTTAAATCTTTGGTAATGTTGCTTTAACTTCACATTTCTCTTATTACCAGCAACATTGAACATTACTTTAAAATATATATATATTTTATAGTTTCTTTATTTTTGAGAGAGAAAGAGAGAGAGTGTGTGTGGATGGGGTAGGGACAGAGAAGGAAGAGAGAACCCCAAGCAGGCTCTGCACTGTCAGCACAGAGCCCGATGTGGGGCTCGAACTCAAGAACCGTGAGATCATGACCTGAGCCGAAACCAAGAGTCGGACGCTTAACCGACTGAGCCACCCAGGTGCCCCGAACATTTCTTTCAATCTGTGCATCGGTTTCATTTCTTCTTCTGGGAATAGTCTGACATCATCTTGAAAGTCAAGTTAAGAACTGTTCTAAACCTCAACCAGATGACTTAAATGTAAATGCATTTAAAACATGAAGGTTTCCTTAATAGCAAACATTTGACTTAATAACATTAAAATTCGGCATAAGTTTTACATGAAAAAGTATAATTTATCTTCATTATACACTGGAAGCACAATCCTTAACATTGGTTGTTTAAAGGTATGAAACAATTTTTCACTTCTTTTCATTTTTGCTTCTTAAATATTTCCTGAACTGACAACTAAATTTAACTGGTTTAGGAAAGCTGGTTACTATCTATCATTCCTTTTGATGACTAAATCTATAAATAAGAGAAAAGATTTCTAGGTGTCACAAAAGGATATAATAAGGGTTTTCTAGCAACAAAGAAGCCATTCGGGCTTCTTTAATCATAGGACGAGCCATTAGTGTTCGTCGTCTCCAGTAATGCTAAGGAAAGAAAAGATGACATATTTAAAGAATATAATAACTGCATCTGTGTTATTATATTGCAAAGGGTATGTTAACAAATTAGGGATTAAGGCATTATAAGAAAGTCTTACATGATCTCCTGTGCCAGCAAGATGAATGCATACAGGTTTATATTTGCTGTTCCACTCCTTAGGAACAATAAATTGGAACCTATTTAAAATAAAACACATAAGTAGAATTCTCTTTAGAATGTTTTCAATACAAACTTTTAATTCATAAAAGTTTCATAATTAAATTATTTGGGAGAAGAAATCATTCAGAATTTTGACATTCAAATTATGATTAATTCACGTTTGCATAAACGCAAATAAGATATTATAAATTTGCTTTGTGTTAAGATATTGAAATATTCAGTACAATATAAACACAGAATTCATTGAAATCATTTTACCTTATTAAATATCATTTTATAAATGCATAATGAAATTTTCTAATTTTGTAGAGACATCAATATATATGAGTAAGTCTTAGAAAAAACAACTCTCTACATAGCTCTGCTTTTTCTCCTTGCAGAAATAATGCTTGGTTGTACATGCTGTTGATATACCAGTAAAATACTCTATGTTATCACTTTTGTTTTTCAACTTAGAGAAAAAGCAATCCATGCCAAATGCGGGGGAAAAAAAACATAGTTTACCCTATTTGTCATCTTATTGTAGTAATTTGCTTTTCATTTAATGTTTTTTCCCTATAGGACTTTTTCTTTAATTGTGGTAAAATACATGTAACATAAAATTTACCATTTTAACTATATTTGAGTTATACAGTTCAGTGGAATTAAGTACATTTACATTGTTGGGGTGGCGCCTGGGTGGCTCAGTTAGTTAAGCCTCTGACTTTTGGTTTTGGCGGAGGTCATGATCTCAAGGTTCATGGGTTTGAGACCTGCATCAGGCTCTGCACTGTCAGCATGGAGCCTGCTTGGGATTCTCTCTCTCTCTCCCTCTTTCTCTGTCCCTCCCCACCCATTCTCTCAAAATTAATAAACTTAAATTTTTTTTAAAAAAAGTGTATTTACAGTGTTGTGCAACAATCACCACCAATCATCTTTAGAACTTTATTTTCCTACACTAGTTTGTCTTTTTAATTTCCTTAGCGATTGACATTTTAGAATTATTATCATAGTACAATACTGAACTCTGTCAACTCAAGGTTTGACCTTCAGTAGCAGCATTCTCAGGCAACATCAACCTCAATTCTTGAGCTTATTTTGCTTGGGCAGGGGACAATATCACTAGTTATCTGTTATCAATAAATTGTTGAATACAGAACATATACAAGTACATTTAGAAGGGTTCAGTGGTTATTTCTGTTTTGTGCTCATGGGAACTAACTCTTAATTTTTAATCTCGTAATCAAAACTGCCAAGTTAACAACTCTGCTTCATTTTGCATTCTCAGAACTGTCCTGCTTCTTGATATTTTGATGATTTGGGGTAAATAATAACATTTAAAAATGTTTTCCGTGGAATGCTGGACATCTCTGCTATTATTATTTTCTTCTGTTCCATAGCATTGCACGTAGAGACTTCATTATTGGAGAAGAGCTTTAAATTAATAGGAATCTTTTATTATAGTAATAACTGACTATTCATCTAGTAGAGGCTCATTAATTAGTCTGCCTGCTCACATTACAGTATCTTCTCACGGAGTATTTTCCAGGGCCCCGTGAAAAATGGGTGGAGTCCACGGGAGCTCTTCTGCTACAGTTGATTGGGCCTGGGGTACGACAAATTACGGCAGTAATATTTGTTCTTTTGGTAGTCTGGAATTAGGACATGTCTAGATTATGTTGAACTTTGTACATGAAGACTCTGTGGAGCTGTGGTAGCTATTGTTTGTCAGCTGCATGAGAAGCAGAGAAAGATCAACTACCCACAGAGAAATGGCATGGATCATAAAGCAGGGATAAATGAGACCAGGAAGCATGTAGGAAAGGGAGGTAGGGGAAGTATCTTAATGGCTTCCCATTTTCAGCTTCCAAAACCTCTTTTTAAATATTGAGGTAATCGACATATTAGTTTCAGGTATACAATTTAATGACTTATGTATGTATTGTGAAATGATAACCACAAGAAGTTAACATCCATTACACACATAGCTACAAAATCCTCTTTTTCTTGTGATTAGAACTTTTAAGATCTACTCTCTTAGAAATTTTCAAATATATAATACAGTATTAACTACAGTTACCACGCTGTATATTATATTCTCAAGACTTATTTTATAACAGCAAGTTTGTACCTTTTGACCGCTTTCACTCAACTCTGGCAACTACTGGTCTGCTCTTTGTATCTCTGAGTTCAAAGTTGTTGTCATTGTCTTCGATTCCACATATAAGTGAGATCATATGGCATCTGTCTCATTTTACTTAGCATAATGTTCTCAAGATCCATGTAGTTGTAAATGGGAGAATTTCCTTTTTTGTTGTTGTTATTTAATTTACTTTGAGTGAGAGAGAAAGAAAGAGAGGGACGGAGGGGTAGAGAGAAGGAGAGGGAGAGAGAGAATCCCAAGCAGGCTCTGCACTGTCAGTGCAGGGCCCAACATGGGGCTCAATCCCACCAACCACGAGATCATGACCTGAGCCAAAATCAAGAGTCAAACACTTAACCGCTCAACCAACTGGGCCACGCAGGTGCCCCTGGACAATTCCTTCTTTTTTATGTCTGAATAATACTGCACTCTCTTTATATATGCCACTTCCTCATCCTTTCATCCATTGATGGACATTTAGGTTGTTTCCATGTCTTGGCTATTGTAAATAATGCTGTAATGAATACGGGGGTGCAGATATTTTCTTAAATCAGTGTTCTTGTTTCCTTCAAATATATACCCAGAAGAGGAATTGCTGATCATATGGTAGTTCTATTTTTAATTTAATTTAATTTTTTTGAGAGAGAGACAGAGTACAAGCTGGGGAGGGGCGGAGAGAGAGGGAGACACAGAATCTGAAGCAGGCTCCAGATTCTGAGCTGTTAGCTTACAACCCAATGTGGGGCTTGAACTCATGAACTGTGAGATCTTGACCTGAGCCAAAGTCGTACACTCAACTGACTGAGCCACCCAGGTGCCTCTGTCTGTGTATTTAAAAGAGTGTATTCAGAAGCTGTTGGATACAGTATTTTGTGAATAAGTTCAGTTCGCTTGATCTAATGGGTAGTTTGAGTCCAATGTTTTCTTACTGATTTTCTGTCTGGATTATCTATCCATTGTTGCAAGTCAGGTATTAAAGTTCCCTAGTGTTATTCTATTGCTGCCTGAAGTTTGTTAATTTTTTAAATATATACTTACCTCCTATATTAGGTGCACAAATATTTACAAATGTTACATACTCTTGTTAGACTGATCCCTTTATCATTATATAATAACCACTGCCCCTTATCCAATATAAAAAAATTTTTTTAATGTTTATTTTTGAGAGAGAGAGAGCGAGAGAGAAAGAGAGAGAGAGCGTGTGCACGAGTATGAGCGGGGGAGGGGCAGAGCTAGAGCAAGAGAGCGAGAGAGAGAGACAGATCAAAAGCAGGATTCAGGCTCTGAGTTGTCAGTATAGAGCCTGATGCAGGGCTTGAACCCATGAGCATGAGATCATGACGTAAGCCGAAGTCGGACACTTAATCAACTGAGCCACCCAGGCGCCCCTCCAATATTTGTTTTGAATGTTATTTATTTTTGAGAAAGATGGAGGGAGGGGCAGAGAAAGAGGGGGATAGAGGATCTGAAGCAGGCTCTGTGCTGACAGCAGACAGCTTGATGCAGGTCTTGAACTCAAGAACTCATGAGATCATGACCTGAACCAAAGTCAGATGCTTAACCGATGGAGTCACCCAGGCGCCCCTCTAATCTTTGCCTAATATAATCTAATAATATAGCTACCTCCACTTTCTTTTGACTCTCATTTGCATGGGATATCTTTTTCCATCCCTTCACTTTCAGTCTGTGTATGTCCTTCATCTGAAGTGAATCTTTTTTTTAAACGATTTTCTTTTAAAACTTATTTATTTATTTAAATAATCTTTACACTCAATGTGGGGCTCGAACTCACAACCCTGAGATCAAGAGTTGCATGCTCTTCCTACTGAGCCAGCAAAATGCCTCCGAAGTGAGTCTTTTATAGGCAGCACATAGTGGAGTCCTGTTTTGTTTTGTTTTTTAATCCATTCAGCCAGTCTAAATCTTTTGATTAGAGAATTCAGTGGTTTACATTTAAAGTGATTACTGACAGTTATGAATTTAATATTGCCATTTTGTTATTTATTTTCTGGCTGTTTTGTTATTCTTTTCATTATTTTATTCTTCTTTTGTTCCTTTCTTTTTTTTTTTTTTGGTCTCTTTGTGATTTGATGATTTTCTGTAGTGGTATGGTTAGATTTCTTTCTCTTTGTTTTTTTGTTTACCTAATAGGTGTTAGTTTGGTGGTTCCGTGAGGCTTATATAAATCATCTTATTTATAACAGTCTCTTTTAAGTTGATAAGTTGAATGCACACTAAAGCTCTATATTTTTATTCTGTCCCACCCCACATTTAACAGGAGCAATGCTAAATAATTATTGCAATTAATGCTAAGCAATTAAAAATAATATGCCATTGATATTATAAGTAAAAAATAACTTACTACTTTAAACTTTCTGGATAGAAGTTCTTACCTTGCAATAACAGATTCAACTGGCATTATATCAGGCACATAGTGGGCCATGGGGGAAACAAAGTGTCCATCTAGGATCTTACAGTCTGACTGCTCTTCAATCTAAAAGAAAAGCAAAGCCAAAATGTATATATACATATAGACTAAGATATCTTGGTGTATCATGCATGTTTTCATACAAAACGTTCTATTCAATTAAAGTCTTCTTCACAGACTACTATGTATTCTTTTGCCCCAGTCAGCTTTCTGAAGGCATGGCTCCTCACACACATTTCTTTTCCTTTTACATCTCTAAATAAATTTTATTTGTACAAAAGCATGAGATAAGTCAATAAAATCTAGTTGGAAGAATTCAAAAATATAAAAATAAACATAAGAACAATTTACAAAGAAATTGTAAAAATAATGTACTGTAATCAAATAAGCGTTGACTTGATGGTTAAACAAGATGAGTTATGTAAGCATTAAATAAGGAGAAATGTATATTTACATATATAGCAAAGGCGTTTGTTAATGTCTGGCACCTAAACTTTCCTCTCCTCAAAGTTATTTTTTAATAAAAAATCTTTATCAGGTCAATAGCCAAAATTAGCAGTAAAGCACCACATATTTTCATTAAAATTGGAAACAAACAAAAAACTTTATCTGTGGACACTATGTATAACCATCTTATTTTAAAACAAAATTTCTAGCCAGTAGTGTCAGTATCTTATTAAATAACCCACATTTTTTTTTGCATATGACTTAAAATGCTACTTTATCATGAAGTAAGTTTTAATAAATTATAACAAATAATTTTCAATCCTTTAGTAGGTTTTATTAGTTCATCTTTTTTTCTCCCACTCTTTTACAAGTTTTTTTTTTTTTTTGGTTTCTGGTTTCCAAGTTTTTATTTAAATTCTAGCTAGTTAACATACAGTGCAATATTAGTTTCAGATGTAGAATTTAGTGGTTCATCACTTAACATTCAACACCGAGGGCACATCATAGCAAGTGCCCTCCTTAATACCCATCACCTGGGTTTTTTTTTTAGCGTTCATTTTTTTTTGAGAGAGAGAGTGACAGAGCATGAGCCAAGGAGGGGCAGAGAGAGAAGGAGACACAGAATCCAAAGTAGGCTCTAGGCTCCGAGCTGTCGGCACAAAGCCTGATGTGGGGCTCAAACTCATGGATGGTGAGATCATGACCTGAGCCCAAGTCGGACGCTCAATGGACTGAGCTATGCAGGCGCCCCTCAGCTGTTTAACCCATGCCTCCATCTGCCTCCCCTCCGGTAACCATCAATTTGTTCTCTACAGTTAAGAGTCTGTTTCTTGGTTTGCCTCCCTCTCACTTTTTTCCCCCTCTGGTTCATTTGTTTCTTAAATTCCACAGATGAGTGAAATTATACAGTTTTCTTTCTCTGACTGACTTATTTTGCTGAGCATAATACTCTCTAGATCCACCCATATCATTGCAAATGGCAAGATTTCATTCTTTTTTATGGTTGAGTTATATTCCATTGTATATATATACCACATCTTCTTCATCCATTTGTCAGTTAATGGACACTTGGGCTGTTTCCATAATTTGGCTATTATTGATAATACTTATTAGTCTATCTTTTATATCATGCTGTTTTGATCATGTTGCAGTTTTATAATACCTATTGATAAATGACTGAAGTTTTACTTTTCACTCTTCTTTTTTTTTTTAAGGTGTTCCTGATCTGATTGTACTTTTATGATTCTTCCCAATTTTGGGATCCTTTTATAGAATTTAGTTCTAAATTGAATATTTTAATTAGGATTGCACTGCATTTTTTGAAAATGGTAAAGAGACCTAATGTGTATAACATGAATTTATATGATTTAGAATAATAAATTATTTGATAAAGGAGGCAGCACAGATTAACATGAAAGGGAGTAATAATTCCACAGATAGTGTTAGGACAAATGGCAATTTGGTAAGAAAAAAAGCAATTTAGAACCGTAAGTAATACAGATTTAAAAATTAAACAAGCTACAACCCAACAATAAAAAGATGAATAACCCAGGGGTGCCTGGGTGGCTCAGTCGGTTGGGTGTCCGGCTTCAGCTCAGGTCACGATCTCGCGGTCTGTGAGTTCGAGCCCCGTGTCGGGCTCTGTGCTGATTGCTCAGAGCCTGGAGCCTGCTTCAGATTCTGTGTCTCCCTCTCTCTCTACTCCTCCCCTGCTCATGCTCTGTCTCTATGTCTCTCAAAAATAAATAAACATTAAAAAAAATTAAAAAAAAGATGAATAACCCAGTTAAAAACAGGCAATGATTTCATAGATATTTCTTCAAAAAAGATATACAGATGGCTAGGAAGCATAAAAAGATGCTCAACATCACAGTCATAAGGGAAAGGCATATCAAAAACCACAATAAAATACTTCACACCCACTAGGATGACTATTTAATACAAATATTAGTGAGTGATAATGTGGACAAATTGCTGGTGGGAAAAGTGAAATGGTGTACTTTGGAAAACAGTTCTTAGTTTGTCAAAAAGTTAAACACGGAATTCCCATAGATCCAGAAATTTCACTCCTAGATTAATATCAAAAAAATTCAAAACATATATCCACAAAAACACTTGAACATGAATGTTCACAGCATCATTATTGATAATAGTCAAAAAGCAGAAACAAGTCATATGTCCATTAGCTGATAAACAGATAAACAAAATGTCACATATCTATACAATGGAATATTATTTAGCAATAAAAAAGAGGAAGGTACTGTTATATATAACATGGATGAACCTTGAAAATGTGCTAAGTGAAATAAGCCAGACACAAAGACCTCATTATATGACTCTATTTATATGAAATGTCTAGAATAGGTCCACAGAGATAGCAGATTACTGACAGCTAGCAGGTAGGAGGCTGGGGAAGTGGGAAGTAACAGCTAATGGGTACATGGTTTCTTTTTGAGGAGTTAAAAATGTTCTGGAATTAGGTAATGATAGTGGTGATGAGTGCACATCTTGGGAAGAATAATGAAAAACAACACTGAATTGTATACCTTAAAAAGGGTGAATTTCATGGCAGGTGAATTTTACCTCAATTTTTCAAAACCAAGAGAGACAGTATGGGGACAATAGGGAGAGAGTAAGGAATGAATCCCAAAATCTTAACAGTAATTCTTCCTTGGGAGAGAAATAGAATTAAGTGGTGGAAAGTGGCAGAAAGTTAGAGTTTTGATTTTTTTACTTGGTATGCTTTTATTTTAAGCTTATGCTTTTTAATAGAAAAAAAAAAGGGAAATAGTAATATTTAGCAAAATTTGAGGAAGAAAGGTTCTAAATCCAGAAGCTATAGAAAGAACAGCTATATGGTATGGATGAGGTATTTCCAATTTATAAAATTTTATTTTTAGCAGTGGAACTGTTTTGAAAAGTGAAATCCTCTAAGGATATCCAATACATAATAAGACATGAAAATCTGGTTAAAGGGCAATGAGATATGTGAAGCCTATGCCTTTGAAAACCCTCCCCAACAATATTTCAAATATCCACTTATATAATCCTAGAACTGTTGTACAGAAAAATATACGGTTGGTAAAAAACACCACTGTTTCAAATATATTTTTATTTTTTAAATTTTTAATGTATATTTAATTTTGAGAGAGAGAGACAGAGCAGGAGCAGGGGAGGGGCAGAGAGAGAGGGATACACAGAATCTGAAGCAGGCTCCAGGCTCTGAGCTGTCAGCACAGAGTCCGACGTGGGACTCGAACCCACAAACCATGAGATCATGACCTGAGCCGAAGTCGGGTGCTCAACCGAAAGAGCCACCCAGGCGCCCCTCAAATATATTTTCTAACCTTCTCTAATGTTACTGCATTTTCTTTCTACCATTCTGTCATTATATCCCGTAACATTTCCTTGATGTTGTTTAATAGGTGTTTTTGTAACAACTTCTCATGTGCTGATTCTCCAACTAGAATACTTCCTAGTATTACTCATAATTCTTCCAAAATATTTCAACCCTTCTGATCCTAAAGATATAAAATGAGGCTCAAAAATATCAAGACTTAAATATTTTCTATTTACGCAAGTACTAAATATGTGTCCATGAAATGTATACGTGAATACAACTATTAGAAGCATCCTGTGAGGATACATATAGTATTTGTTTTAATCATATTAAATGAAAAATCTATACTGTACTCATATTCTAGTGTTTACTGTTTACTGTTATTATACTCCAATATTCAACCTATTCTTTTTCTTAAAGCTTTATTTTATTATTATTATTTGTTTAAGATTTTATGTTTAAGTAATCTGTACACCCAACATGGGGCTTGAACTCACTCAACCGACTGAGCCAGCCAGACACCCCTCAACCTATTCTTGATACATATTTATGTCAAACCAGATTTCTGTAACTGAATGTCTTTCATTTGAATACCTTATCAATGTGTACTGGGTAATCACTTGAAACCAGATTCTGACATCTTTCCCGATTTCCAATCATCTTTCTGAATTCGAAGAGTCTATTATGATAAGGGGGAAAAAGGGAAGAAATGCAATATGCCCATTATACTGAGAGTGATGTACAATGCTGAAAAATTTGCAAGTCTAGTTCATAAGGTATGTTAAAATTTAATTTGAATCATTAGAGAAAAAGATGAGGCTATTGGTTTTTATTCAAGCTGGACATTTTATCTCATAAAACATTTGAGAAATATCATTGTTCAGAAAGCAATTAACATATGTAATACTCAAAATTAAAGGCATAAGTCCGGAAAACTCATTTTCTTGAGTCCAGATATTCCTATGAGCTACAGTATATACCAGCATTATAGTCGTTACAAATTCAAGTAATGTGAGGAAGCTCCGTCTCTGGAAAGTATAAGCAACTTAAAAATAATTAAAGTTAAAACTCTACTTTGTATTTGAGAGCTCTTTATTTTTAATTTTAAAATTACTTTTAAAATAATTTATGATTATATGGGATAAAACTTAAGAGAAACTTAAGAGAATTAAAAAGACAGAAAAGGAAGTAATTTAATATTTTATACACTTTAATGCTTAAATTTCCCAATCACTTTATATTTATAGGAAAGGATTTTATAACTGGAAAAAAGTTTTAAATATTTTTACTAAAACGAATTTAAAACGAGCATTCAGAAAAAAATGCTTACCGTTTGAGATCCTCTGGTCTCCCCCATCCTCTGATAAAAAGTTTTGTAAGGAGAAGTCTCCGGTATAAAATATCTAACTTGCTCACACCCATTAGTAGCAAACAAACATCTATGAAACAAAATTAAAAATAACTTTAAAATATTTTATTTTAGGCACCAGGTCAATTTCCTAATAATCTCTTTGAATATCAGGTAAAAATTACAGATTGATCTCTCTGCAACTTTCAAATATACTATCCATCTATCTATCTATATTTTATTTTAGAGAGAGAGAGTGCACATGTGAGTGGGGGAAGGGAAGAAGGCAGGGTAGTGGAGGGAGGGAGGGGGGAGAGGGGGAGAGAGAAAGAGAGAGAGACAGAGAGAGAGAGACAGAGAGAGAAAATCTTAAGCAGGCTCCATGTTCAGCATGGAGCCCAACTCTGGGCTCCACAGACAGTGAGATCATGACCTGAGCTGAAATAAAGAGTCCAACGCTCAACCAACTGAGCCACCAGGTGCCACTACTTTATATAAAGTTTATTTATTTTTAGAGAGAAAGAGTGAGCATGAGCAGGGAAGGGAGAGAGAGAATCCCAAGCAAGCTCCCTGCTGTCAGCACAGAGCCTGATGTGGGGCTCAAACTCACGAACCTGTGATATCATGACTATAGTCCAAACCAAGAGTCAGGCGCCTAAGAAACTGAACCAGCAGGTGCCAATACAATACATATTTTTAACTACAGTTACCATAATGTACATTACATCCCCAGAACTATTTATCTTACAGACCTTAAAAGTATTCATTGAGGGGCGCCTGGGTGGCTCAGTCAGTTAGGCGGCCAACTTCGGCTCAGGTCATGATCTCACTGTCTGTGGGTTCGGGCCCTGCATCGGGCTCTGTGCTGATGGCTCGGAGCCTGGAGCCTGCTTCGGATTCTATGTCTGTCTCTCTCTCTGCCCTTTCCCTGCTCACGCTCTGTTTCTCTGTCTCTCAAAAATAAATAAACGTTCAAAAAATTAAAAAAAAAAGTATTCGTTGAGAGAGAAAAAATTTGTAACTATGTTTGGTGATGGATGTTAAACTTATTGTGGTAATCATTTCAGAACAGATACATACATCAAATCATTATGCTGTAAGTTTTAAATTAATACAATGTTATATATTAATTATATATCAATAAAACTGGAGAAAAATTTAAGATGGAGATTAAACTATGTACCTTCAATTGATTCTCTTGAATATAAGATATGAAATACAGAAAAAAAGGAACTGGGATGAAAGTAGAGAAGATAAGCTGTGTATTTGTTTAGGGCAAGTTCTTCTCATCCTCAGCACAGAAACTAATGCTCAATATTTTTTGGATAACAGTAGCTGTGGCTATTACTTATGTAGTATTGTACAATCTGCCAGGCATCATTTTGTAAAAATATAACACATATATACACACATTCTTGTTTAAACCTCTCAACAACTTTATGAAGAAGGGATATGAATAACAGATTATTAGCCCAACTGATGCATGGAGAAAACAGGTGATTTATTTAAGATCACACGGCTAGTGGTAGGTAGAGCTAAAACTGAATCCCAGGCACACAGCAAGATCTAACTACTATTCTACATTGCCTGTCTACTACATTATGGCTCATGAAAAGTTATAAATGTTGTACCACTTATTTATCTTCCCAAATATTTCTAAAGTGTTTTTTGTTTATTGTATTTTATTTAAAAAAATTTTTTTTAATGTTTACTTATTTTTGAGAGAGAGAGACAGAGCACAAGCAGGGGAGGGGCAGAGACAGAGAGGGAGACACAGAATCTGAAACAGGCTCCAGGCTCTGAGCTGTCAGCACAGAGCCCAATGCGGGGCTCGAACTCGGGCAGTGAGATCATGACCTGAGCTGAAGTCAGACGCCCAACCGACTGAGCCACCCAGGCGCCCCTGTATTTTATTTTTAAATATCTACCTTTGTCTTTTCAAGTGGAATGGTGTAGTTTTGATTTGTGAGCAAAACCTGATTCATTTTCAGAGTTTACTCTACTTAGAAAAATGGAAAATAGAAATGTACATTTCCATCAGTGAGCTTTAAGTAAGTACGTATCTATTATTTTAAATGTTTTATGGAACCACCACTTATGTTTTATACTGTTGCTCTTTGATTTGTAACAAAATACAAGTTTAACTTAATGTTCCTCTTTGTTGATATAAGTATACAATCTAACCTACCATTAACTGGGTTGGTACTTTATTGTTTTTATGACTGAACCAGCAAAACCAAATCATTCATATTGCCTCTCAGAATTCTCGGGACCAAGAACAAACATTTACGAGATAATGTACTTGTTAAACAATAGAATCTAAAGACGGAGTATAGTATTTAGTATTTTTTAATACCACTTAGCTCTCTTTTTGCCAATTTTCATGTGTTAATTTTTTTTTAATTTTTAAAAATTTTCTCACCTCAGAGAGAGAGAAACACACACAGAGTGCAAGTGGGGGAGGA
Organism: Paguma larvata; assembly: GCA_030068075.1. Classification (NCBI taxonomy): domain Eukaryota; kingdom Metazoa; phylum Chordata; class Mammalia; order Carnivora; family Viverridae; genus Paguma; species Paguma larvata. The sequence goes on from CM057823.1 coordinate 92,082,604, forward strand.
GCAGAGAGAGAAGGAGACACAGAATCTGGTCAGGCTCCAGACTCTGAGCTGTCAGCACAGAGCCTGACATGGAGCTCGAACTCACAAGCTGCGAGATCATAATCTGAGTTGAAGTCTGAAGCTTAACCGATTGAGCCACCCAGGCACCCCAATTTTTGTTCTTGATAAAAATTTGGTTTTAGCATAATAATATTAGGGAAAAGAAACCATAGTATATATCCAGCTTTGTTTTTTATACTACTTGTATCTACCAGTATAAATAAATAAACTGGTATTCTGGTTACCAGACTCCAGTAAATTATCATCATTTAGTTTCCCAAAGTTAAACCATTCTAGGATGACCTAACAAAAATGCAAGTTTCTGAACTTTAAAGAATATTACTATTTTTTCATTTAAGCAACAAGTATTAAGTGCTTACTATACACTAAACACTATTTTAGGCCCTGTGCTATAAGATGATCAAGGCACATTCTTCTTCTCACAGATCTTATATTTTCTTGGAGGAAAAAAATTATTTTTTAAAAAAAGCAAAGACTAGATGATGACAACATTATAATGATAATATAAGAAGAGAGTGTGATAAAGAAAAGACTCCTCGATAGTCAGAAAAAGCCCCACTTAACCAAAGAGGTAACATTTAAGCCAAGACCTACATAACATGCAGCAGCAGCCAAGACTTTAAACTGCAGATCTCATTAAAATCATATACTTCCTGAAGTCTACTCATGGACAATGTTCCAATAAAATTTGTAAAAACTATCTAGTCAGTGGGTAAAGCACAGGAACAGATAATTTACGTAAGAGGAAAGGCAAGAGAAAATGATCACATGCTCTCTTTATTTGCTCAAAAGATGCTCACTGTAACTTTTTTGTTTAAGTAGGCTTCCTGCCCATCACTGAGCCCAATGTGGAGCTTGAACTTGTGACCCCGAGATCAAGACCTGAGCTGAGATCAAGAGTCAGACACTAAACTGCCTGAGCCACCCAGGCACCCACTCACCTTAACATTTTTAAATTCAAACAATAGAGAAGGAGATACAGTAAAAAGGGGAAGAATAATCTTGTTCCCATTATTTCCTTCTACTTTGCAGAGATACTTAGTGCTAACAATTGTAATCTGTTTTCCTTGATATTATTTACTCACCTACACAAACTCTAAAAAAACTTAGGAGGGGAACATGGGTGGCTCAGTCAGTTAAGCATCCGACTTTGGCTCAGGTCATGATCTTGCAGTTGGTGAGTTTGAGCCACCCCAAGGGCTCTGTGCTGACAGCTTGGAGCCTGGAGTCGGCTTCAGATTGCTTTTCTCTCTCTTTCTCTGCCCCTCCCCCACTTATATTCTGTCTCAGGCTCTCAAAAATAAACATTAAAAAAAAATCTTTTTAATTAAAAAACTTAGGAGTTACGTTACAAATTTTTGGCAGGAGTCAAATGACATAAAAATATATACAACAAAGCTGAGAAGTCTCTCTTACTCCTGTGAAGTTTCCTCTCTTCCCAAATGACCATTGTTTTTAATGCTATATATCTGTGAGCCCTATCCATTTATACACGCACACATATTTTAGGAGTTTTTGGTGTTTTTTTTCTTTTAAAGACAGAAGAGATCAACTTCATATTTGTCTTTTTCCAATGTTCTTCCTCACTGTGCTGATTTATAGGACTGCCTCGTTTTTTTCTAATAGGTGAGTTTAGCCCATTTACATTTATTATTATGATACTTTTTGGTTTAGTTTTTGTTACATTTTTGCTTTTATTGATTTTTTTGTTTTTTAAAAACTATTCACATTTAATTGTTTTACATTGGAGTGTATATAAATTTGAAAGAGAGATATTTAAGGCTTAATATGTCGTCATGGCTAAGAGCATACACTCTTCCCTTGTTGAGTCCTCTACCACGTGACTTTGCACAAGTTGTTTATCCTTTCTCCGCTACACCTGTGAGTCATCTATAAAATGGGGATAATGACCGTACTTACTTGTTAGGATTGCTATGAGAAGTAAATGAGTTACTTGGGCTCCTGGGTGGCTCAGTTAAGCATTCCACTTCCACCCAGGTCATGATTTCATGGTTCATGAGTTTGAGCCCCCCATGGGGCTCTCTGCTGTCAACACACAGCCTGCCTCAGATCCTCTATCCCCCTCTCTCTGCCCCGCCCCTACTCATATGCGGATGTGCCCTTTCTCTCTCTCAAAAATAAACATTAAAACAAAAATAAAAATAAAAAATAAAATTAGTTACTATTTATGAAGCACTTAAACAGTACTTTGTAAATTTAAGTACTATACTCACTACTAATAGCAACAATATTACTGATTATCCTTATTGTGGGGTCTCCCGAATGGATTGGGGGCACCAAATATGGGGCAACCTGACTGGGTAGAAGCCAGCAGTGCAAACGGTGAAAGAATTCATCCAAGGCAGAACGATGGAGACAGAAGTTTATTGAATACGCGGGAAGGAAGCAGCAGGCAGGATAGCAAAGCACAGACTGTCTGTCACAAGGCTGTGGTGGAGGGCCACAGTTTTAGGGCAGAGTGAGGGAGCATGGGAACATACGGAATTTTCCCATTTTTGGTAATCTTAGGAACTGTGCCTGGTTGCAATTGGTCAGTTAGAGTCTAAGGCTATTTCAAGGTGGGTCTAATGGGCCTACGTATTCAGCAAGGGTGTAGGGGTCACTGTGGGCCCTTCTACTTTACTCAGGTTTCCATTATTAAATAATGGAACACCTAAAATTAAATAATGGTTGCCAAAAAGTGGCCTCTACACTTACACCTTTATTTAATACTCAAACCTGTATTTCCATGTTCTACACAGTATTTGTTAATTCCTGATATAAATAATGACAGATATATACTCCCTTATCTACACCACCCAATTTTGGTTGATATTTTTTCATATGCTTATCTCTATACCTTTAGGTAAGTTAATACCTCTAGCCTGATTTATCAACTTTAATATCTTTTTTAACGTTTATTTACTTTTGACAGAGGAGAGAGTGTGAGCAGGGGAGGGGCAGAGAAAGAGGGAGACACAGAATCTGAAGCAGGCTCCAGGCCCTGAGCTGTCAGCACAGAGCCTGATGTGGGGCCCGAACTCACAAACTGTGAGATCATGACCTGAGCTGAAGTCGGTGCTTAACCAGCTGAGCCACCCAGGCGCCCCTGATTTATCAACTTTAAATGCTATCTCTGACACTAACTGTGAAACTAGGTTCGCAGCAAAAAGACTTTTCCCATTCTATTATCCCATTTTGAAAATTAGTTTTACATGCATTCTACACATTTTCTTAAATGTTTATATAATCAAACCAATCCAACTTCACCACATCCTTAACACACTAGCAGAAGGGTATGATTCAATTTTTTAATGTTATATTCCCCTCCCCCCCTTTTTGTAGTCTCAAGTTTGTACTTAAATTCCAGTGAGTTAACATACAGTGTATGTTAGTTTCAGGTGTAGAACTTAGTGATTCGTTACTTACACACAATACCCACTGCTCATTTTTTTGTCTATCACTACCTATCACTCATCTTTTTTGTCATTGGAGGTCGCTATAAGATAGTTTTTTATTAGCCAGATTTCCAGAAACATTATTTTTCTCTCTACTATTTTTTAAATCTAGAAATCTTTTATAAAAATAGATCTAGTTCTAAAACCTACATTCTGGGGTGCCTGGGTGGCTCAGCCTGTTAACCGTCTGACTTCAGCTGAGGTCATGAACTCGTGGTCTGTGACTTGGAGCCCCATGTCGGGCTCTGTCCCGACAGCTCAGAGCCTGGGGCCTACTTCAGACACTGTGTCTCCCTCTCTGTCTACCCCTCCCCTGCTCACACTGTCTCTCTCTGTCTCGAAAATAAACAAACATTAAAAACATTAAAAAAAATAATAAAACGTATATTCCATTTTTAAAACCCCTTTTAAGCAGCTTTTACAAACTGTTGTTTTAGTGTTTATAAGTCTACAATGAGTTTTTCATTTACATTCCAATTTTGTTTGTCATAACTTCTAAAATATCCTGTTTGTAATGTAACCAATAGTGTGTTAAATTCCCGTATTAACCTGGTAACACTGTTATTATATTTTTTATCCAGTTTTATTTCCTCCATTAATATTTTATTCTAGCCTTTGTTTTTATTAAACATGTTACATGACTAGTAAATTACTTAGTATTTGTGATAACTACTATGAATATGATTCCTTTTTCTTTTTTCTTAAACAGGATTTTTTTGTAGATTTTTTTAAATTAAAATTTATTTATTTAAATTCAATTCAGCTAACATACTGTGCAGTACTGGTTTCAGGAGTAGAATCCAGTGATTTATCACTTACATACAACAACCAGTGCTCATCCCGCAAGTGCCTTTTTTAATGCCCATCATTCACTTAGCCCAACCCCCAACCACCTCCCCTTTAGCAACCCTCAGTTTGTTCTCTGTATTTATGGTTTGTCTCCCTCTGTTTTTACCTTATTTTTCCTTCTCTTCCCCTATGTTCATCTGCTGTGTTTCTTAAATTCCACATGAGTGAAATCATACTATTTATCTTTCTCTGACTTATTTCACTTACCATAATACATTTAGATTCCATCCAGGTTGCTGCAAATGGCAAGATTTCATTCTTCTTGAATGTAGTATTCAAATACACACACACACACACACACACACACACACACACACATCTTCCTTTTTTTTAATATTTATTGTTGAGAAAGAATGTGAGCAGGGGAGGGATAGACAGAAAGGGAGACACAGAATCCAAAGCAGGTTCCAGGCTCTGAGCTGTCAGCACAGAGCCTGATGCGGGGCTCGAACTCTTGAACCATGAGATCATGACCTGAGCTGAAGTTAGACACTTAACGGAGTGAGTCACCCACGTGCCCCTACTACCTCTTCTTTATCTGCTCATCAGTCAATGGACATTTGGGCTCTTTCCATAATTTGGCTATTGCTGATAGTGCTGCTATAAACATGGGGGTGCATGCACCCCTTCAAATCAGCATTTTTGTATCCTTTGGATAAATACCTAGTAGTGCAATTGCTGGGTCATAGGGTAGTTCTGTTTTTAACTTTTTGAGGAACTTCTATACTGTTTTCCAGAATGGCTGTACCAGTTTGCATTCCCATCAACAGTGCAAAAGGGTTCCCCTTTCTCTGTATCCTTGCCAACATCTGTTGTTTCCTCAATTGTTAAGTTTAGCCATTCGGACAGGTGTGCTTTTGATTTGCATTTCTCTGATGATGAATGATGTTGAGCATCTTTTCGTGTATCTCTTAGCCATCTGGATGTCTTCTTTAGAAAAATATCTATTCATGTCCTTTGCCCATTTATTCACTAGATTATTTGGTTTTTTTTGGGTGTTGAATTTGGTAAGTTCGTTATAGATTGTAGATACTAACCGTTTATCTGATGTGTCATTTGCAAAATACCTTCTCCCATTCTGCCAGTTGCCTTTTAGTTTCATTGATTGTTTCCTTTGCTGTGCAGAAGCTTTTTATCTTGATAAGGCCCCAATAGTTCATTTTTGCTTTTGCTTCTCTTGCCTCTGGAGATGTGTCTAGTAAGAAGTTGCTATGGCTGATGTCAAAGAGATTGCTGCCTGTGTTTTCCTCTAGGATTTTGGTGGTTTCCTATCTCATATTTAGGTCTTTCATTCATTTTGAGTTTATTTTTGTGTATGGCATAAGAAAAGTGGTCCAGTTTTATTCTTCTGCATGTTGCTGTCCAGTTTTCCCAGCACCATTTGCTGAAGAGACTGTCTTTTATCTCTTGGATACTCTTTCCTGTTTTGTTGAAGATTAGTTGACCATGTAGTGTTAGGTCCATTTCTGGATTCTCTATTCTGTACCATTAATCTATGTGTCTGTTTTATGCTAGAACCATACAGTCTTGATGATTACAACTCTGTAATACAGGTTAAGTCCAGAAATTGTGATGACTCCAGCTTTGGTTTTCTTTTTCAACATTACTTTGGGTATTCAGGGTCTTTTCTGGTTCCATACAAGTGTTAGGATTGTTTGTTCTATCTCTGTGATAAATGCTGATGTTATTTTGATAGGGCTTGCATTCAATGTGTAGACTGCTTTGGATAGTATAGACATTTTAACAATATTTGTTCTTCCAATCCATGAACATGGAGTGTTTTCCCATTTCTTTGTATCTTCTTCAATTTCTTTCCTAAGCTTTTTTTTAAGCAAACGGATCTTTCCCTCTTTGGTTACGTTTATTCCTAGGTTATTTTATGGTTTTTGGTGCAATTGTAAATGGGATTGACTCCTTGATTTCTCTTTCTGTTGCTTCATTATTTGTGTATAGAGATGGAAATTTCTGTACGTTGATTTTATATCCTGTGTCTTTGCTGATTTCATGTATCAGTTCTTACAGTTTTTTGGTGGAGGCTTTCAGGTTTTCCACATAGAGATGTCTGGGAAAAATAACAGTTTTACTTCTTTCCTGATTTCTTTTCATTGTCTGATTGCTGAGGTGAGGATTACCAGTACTATGTTGAACAACAGTGGTGAGAGTGGACATCGCTGTTGTGTTCCTGACCTTAGGGGGAAAGCTCATGTTTTTCCCCATTGAGGGTATTAATTGCAGGTCTTTCATATATGGCTTTTATGATGTTGAGGTATGTCCCTTCTATCCCTACTTTCTTGACGGTTTTTGTCAAGAAAGGATGCCGTATTTTGTCAAATGATTTTCTTTTTGTATTGAAAGGATCATATGGTTCTTATCTTTTCTTTTATTAATTTGGCGTATCACATTGATTTTTTACAAATATTGAACCAGCGCTGCAGCCCAGGAATAAATCCCACTTGATCATGGTGAATATAATTCTTTTAATGTACTGTTGAATTTCATTTGTTAGTATCTAGTTGAGAATTTTGCATCCAGTTCATCAGGGATATTGGCCTGTAATTCTCCTTTCAAGTGGGGTCTTTGTCTGGTTTTAGAATCAAGGTTATGCTGGCTTTATAGAATGGGTTAGGAAGCTTTTCTTCTATTTCTATTCTGTTTTTAAAACCCCTTTCAAGCAGTGAACCCCTTACAAAGTGTTGTTTTGGTGTTTAAACATCTATGATGAGTTTTTCATCTACATCCTATTTATGTTTGTTATAACTTATAAAATATCCTATTCGTAATGTCACCGATAGTGTGTTTAATCCACATATTAACTTAGTAACACTTGTTGCATCTGGGTGGCTCAGTCAGTTAAGTGTCCGACTTTGGCTCAGGTCATGATCTTGCCATTCCTGAGTTGAAGCCCTGGGTCGGGCTCTGTGCTGACAGACTGGAGCCTATAGCCTGTTTCAGATGCTGTGTCTCCCTCTCTCTCTGCCCCTCCCCCTCTCACATTCTGTCTCTCTGTCTCTCAAAATTAAACACTAAAAAAAATTTTTAGCTTTAGTAACAGTGTTATTTTTTAGCCTTTCCATCTAGTTTTATTTCCTCTCTTAATATTGTATTCTATTCCTTAAGTATTTTTATTAAACATTTTACATGACTAATAAATTAGCATTTGTGATAACTACTATGAACATGATTTCTTTTTCTTTTAAAACATTTTTTTGTTTATTTATTTTTGAGATAGAGAGAGAGAGTGTGTGTGTGAACAGGGGAGGGGCAGAGAGAGAGGGAGACACAGAATACGAAGCAGGCTCCAGGCTCTGAGCCATCAGCACAGAGCCCGACGCGGGGCTCAAACTCACAGACCGCGAGGTCATGACCTGAGCCGAAGTTGGCCGCTTAACCGACTGAGCCACCCAGGTGCCCCCCTCTCCTTTTTTTAAAGGATATTTTTTTCAGGGTGCCTGGGTGGCTCCATCGGTTAAGCATCCAATGTCAGCTCAGGTCATGATCTCATGGTTTGTGGGTTTGAGCCACGTGTCTGGCTCTGAGAAAGTAATGGAGTTGGTGCCTGGGTGGTTTAGTTGGTTGGGCATCCGATGTTGGCTCAGGTCATGATCTGTGGTTTGCTGGTTAGAGCCCCACATTGGGCTCTGTGCTGATGGCTTAGAGCTTGGAGACTGCTTTGGATTCTGTGTCTCCTCTCTCTGCCCTTCCTCCACTTGTACTCTGTCTCTCAAAAGTAAATAAACATTAAAAAATTTTTAAAAGATTTAAAAAAAGAGAAGGAGACATCATCTGTGGAGGTGGGGCAGAGAGACAGAGAAAGACAGAGAGAGTGAGAGAATCCAAAGCAGGCTGTGCATCGTCAGCTCGGAGCCTGATTCAGGGCCTGAACTCTCAAACTGTGAGATCATGATCTGAGCTGAAATCAAGAATGAGGTGCTTAACCGACTGAGCCACCCAGACACCCCAGGATTCCTTTTTCTTCATACTTTTTCTTTAGATGCATATTACTATATCATAAGAAAACATTTTATTCTAGATTTTTTCCATCAATCCCACAGCTTTTATATTAGAATTGCCTTCCAGGGATGAGTGTATCAAATACTTAGGGGAGGCTTATTTCTCTGTGATGGAATATGCATTTCTCCACAATACCATTCTATCCTTCAGTTTTTTTTTAAAATTTTTTTTTTAATGTTTATTTATTTTTGAGATAGAGAGAGAGAGCATGAGTCGGGGAGGGGCAGAGAGAGGGAGACACAGAATGTGAAGCAGGCTCCAGGCTCTGAGCTGTCAGCACAGAGCCTGACGTGGGGCTCGAACCCACAGACCGTGAGATCATGACCCGAGCCGAAGTCGGACGCTCAACCAACTGAGCCACCCAGGCACCCCTCTATCCTTCAGTTTTATACAAGCTACGCCATATCAGAAACCCAAGATCACATGCCATAAAGTGAAAAAGTTCCATTTATGTTACCAACTTCCAGGATTATGCTTCTTACACTAGTATCCTAAGGCATTTTACAAAACTGCCTTTACTTTCTTTTTTAACATTTATTTATTTTTGAATGACAGAGTCAATGCAAGTGGGAAAAGAGGCAGAGAGGGGACATAGAAGATCTGAATCAGGCTCTGCACTGACAGCAGAGAGCCCAATGCGGGGCTCGAACTCACAAACTATGAGATCATGACCTGAGCCAGAGTCGGATGCTTAAATGACCAAGCCACCCAGGCACCCCTACAAGCCTGCCTTTAAAACAGATTTCTGATTATACAGTTAAAACCTTGGTTTGTGAGCATAATTTGTTCTGGAAACATGCTTGTAATCCAAGGCACTTGTTTATCAAAGCAAATGTCAAGAACCGTTGGCTCAGTTGTGATCACGTGACATTCGGCATCACATACTACTCAATGTAAGACATCACTCATTTGTCATAAAGTTAAAATTTATTAGAAATGTTTGCTTATCTTGCAGAACACTTGCAGAACAAGTTACTTGCAATCCAAGGTTTTACTATATTTGGTTAATATTTTTCCAAAATATCTTTTGTTAAATGTTTTATCATTTTGAGAGAGAGAGAGCCCATGTGCTAACATAAGTTGGGGAGAGGCAAAGACAGAGAGAGAGAGAGAGAGAGAGAGAGAATATCCCAAGGAGGCTTCATACTGTCAGCACAGCGCCTGATGGGGGCTGGAACTGACAAACCATGACATCATGACCTGAGCCAAAATGAAGAGTCAGACACTTAACTGACTGACCCACCCAGGTGCCCCTAAGATCTCTCTCTTTTATTTTAATGTTTATTTATTTTTAAGAGAAAGAAAGAGAGGGTAGGTGGGAGGGGCAGAGAGAGAACGAGAGAGAGAATCTCAACCAGGCTCCGCACCTTCAACACTGAGCCTAATGTGGGGCTCGAAATCACGAACTGTGAGATCATGACCTGAGCCAAAATCAGGAATTGGATGCTTTAAACTGACTGAGCACCCAGGCACCCCTTGAGATATCTTTAGTAATACACCTAGTTTGGACAGAATATTTATCTGAAAATGAAAAAAAATAGTTAAAAAAATAATTTGTACCAGGTATATCCAATTATAAAATGATACCTTATAGAATTCTGCATGGAAAAATATACAGTAAAAATTTGATTCGCGAGCATATTTCCTTCCAGAAACATGCTGTAATCCAAAACACTCATATATCAGTATATCGCAGCGGATTTCAAGAACCATTGGCTCAGTTGTGATCGTGTGACATTTGGCATCACATACTACTCGTATTGCAAGACATCGCTCGTTTATCCAAGTTAAAATTTATTAGAAATGTTTGCTTGTCAAAAAGAAAAAAAAAGAAAGAAAGAAAGAAATGTTTGTCTGTCTTGCATACTTGCAGGACAAGTTACTCATAACCCAAGGTTTTCTGATATTTTTAAAAATGTTTACTTATTTATTTATTGGGGGGAGAGGGGTAGAAAGAGCAGGATAGAAAGATTCCCAAGCAGGCTCCACAACCAGCATGAAGCAGGACATGGGCCTCAGTCTGATGACCATGAGATCATGACCTGAGCCAGTATCAAGAGTTAAACACTTAACCAACGGAGCCAACCAGGTGCCCCTTGCATGGAAAAATATTAAATAAATGATATAAATATAAAATCTTAGTTTCTGTTGTAACATGTTTACAAATAATATCTCAAAAGAACAATGTTATAAGGAGTGATCTTGTGAACTTTTCTATAAAGGGTTAGAGAGTAAATATTATATACTTTACAAATTAAGAGGTGAAATGAAAAAAAATAGTTAAAAAAAATATTATGTAGGTATACAAAATCACAAAAAAGAAAACTAATATTCACAGAATTTTTACTGAGGAAATTCAAAATATGATAATAATAAGTAATCTTTTGTAATATATGTCTAGTAATGAGAAGAGTGAAATTTTTTTCTTGGGATTTTGTTTAATGCGGGTTCAATGTTAATGCTCCATCACCAAATTGAATACTAACGTTTATCTGTACAAACCATTCGTGGTTCATGCTATACAAAAGCAGGCAGGTTGGCCCCATAGGCCATAGTTCGGTGACTCCTTGGCTAGAAAATCAAATAAATCATAGATATCTCACAAGTGTCATAATAATGTCATAAATGCAAAGATATAACTATAAAACACTGTATTAAAATGATAAATTGTCCAATTCTATAAAATGGTATATATGTAATATAAATACTGATTTTATTTTTTTGAAAGAATCCTTTTTTTTAATGTTTATCTTTACTTTTAAGAGAGAAAGACAGAGACAAAGTACAAGCTGGGGAGAGGCAGAGAGACAGGGAGACACAGAACCTGAAACAGGCTCCAGGCTCCAAGCTGCAGACCAGAGCCCGATGTGGGGCTTGAATTTACGAACTGCGAGATCATGACCTGAGCTGAAGTTGGACACTTAACTGACTGAGCCACCCAGGCACCACATAAATATTAATTTTAAAATAATTAAATATGTCACAAGGTACACCTAAAATCAGTATCCTATCTAAAACAAACACTAGTTATTTAATTAGCCATGTTTTGTCTGCCTTCTTAAGATTTATAATTTGGTAGCTAACAAATGGAAAAAACCCAGGTGACCACCAATGGATGAACGGATAATGAAAATGTGGTGTATACATACAATGGAATATTACTCAGCCTTAGGAAGGAATGAAATTCTAACATACTACAATGTGAACATTGTAGGACATTATGTTAGGTGAAACAAGCCAGTCACAAAAAGACAAATATTGAATGATTCTACTCTTTGAGGTTCCTAGAGCAGCCAGATTCATAAATAGAAAGGAGAATGGTAGTTACCAGGGACTGAGGGGACAGGGAAGGAGGCCAGAAGGCTGGATTGTCTAATAGAGAGTTTCAGTTTTGTAAGATGAAGTGTTCTATATAGATAGATGGATGGTGGTAATGTTTGCACAACAGTATGACTAAACTTAATACCACTGACTGTACACTTAAAAACGGTTAAGATGGGGGCGCCTGGGTGGCTCAGTCGGTTGAGCGTCCGACTTCGGCTCAGGTCATGATCTCGCAGTCCGTGAGTTCGAGCCCCGCGTCGGGCTCTATGTTGACAGCTCAGAGCCTGGAGCGTGCTTTGGATTCTGTGTCTCCCTCTCTCTCTGCTCCTCCCCCACTCATGCTCTGTCTCTCTCTGTCTCAAAAATAAATAATAAACATTAAAAAAAATTAAAAAAAATGGCTAATATGGTAAATTTTATATGATGTGTATTTTACCACAATAAAAAAAAACTAGGAAAAAATGTAGAAATTGGGGTTACTCTCCACAAATTTTTTCAGAATTGATACTTTCTTTCCCTCTTGATAACTTTCTCAGTAAGGATAAGTAGTTCATTATCCTATTGATCTAAGAACAGAATTCAGAGCATGTATTATTCTCTTCAACAATATGCCTTTACATAATTTAAATATTTGAAGACCTCACTAAGACCTTTAAATGGAATAACTATTTTAATGCTCATTTACTTATTTTGAGAGAGTAAATAAGCACAAGCAGGGTAGGGGCAAAGAGAGTGAGAGAGAATTCCAAGCAGGCTTGGCACTTTCAACACAGAGCCCAATGTGGGACTGGGACTCAGCCTCAGTGGACTCGACCTCAGCAACAGTGAGATCATGACCTCAGTCTGAGCCACCCAAGTGCCACTTTAAATAGAATAATTTGAATAATAAATCTCCTTAATTGGTTTCCCCCCATTTTCACACCTCCCCCATCCTGAGGATTCGTTTCAGAGAACCAAGCCTATCTGGGTTTTCTGCTTTCAGGTCTCATCTAGCTTCCATCAAAATGTCAGTTGGGCTATGTTTTCTTCTGGAGGCTTGAGTGGAGAAGAACCTGCTTCCAAGCTCACTCAGGTCATTAGCAGAAGTCATTTGTTTGCAGCTATAGACCTGAAAGTTTCAATATTTTGCTGTTTGTTAGCCAGAGTCTAACCTCAGCTCTGAGGGGCTATCTATGGTTCTCTACCACGCGGCTGTCTTCATAGGAGTTCACAAAAGGGCAGCTTACTTCTTTAAGGCCAATAGGAGAGTGAGATTGTGCTAGCAAGATGGAATCGAATATAACTTAATGTAACCAGAAGAGTGTCATCCCATCAACTTTGCCATATAACATAACATCATCACAGGCCATTTATTTTCTCTATAATGGTGGAAAAGGATGGGGTTGGTGTCTTCTTTTGTAACATTCATTGCATCAACAGCAATTAGCAGATTCCCCATTAGTATAAAAAAATAAAAAAGCAGGGCACCTGGGTGGCTCAGTTGGTTGAGCATCCGACTTCAGCTCAGATCATGAGCTGGTGGTTCATGAGCTCAAGCCCCACATCAGGCTGACTGCTTCAGAGCCTATGTCCCCCTCTCTCTGCCCCTCCCCCACTCGCACGTGCTATCTCTCTCAAAAATAAATAGGTATTTTTTTTTAAGCAAAATTCCAGGGCACCTGGTGGCTCAGTCGGTTGAGCGTCCAACTTCGGCTCAGGTCATGATCTTGCAGTCTGTGAATTCAAGCCCAGCGTCGGGCTCTGTGCTGACAGCTCAGAGCCTGAAGCCTGCTTCAGATTCTGTGTCTCCCTCTCTCTCTGCTCCTCCCCCACTCATACTGTGTCTCTCTCTGTCTCAAAAATAAATAAACATTTAAAAAAATTTAAAAATTAAAAAGCAAAATTCCAAAACTCATATTTTACAATAAGAAGAAAAGTACTAAACTGCTCATTAGACATCCCATTTTTCTATACAATATTGTTCTAAGTTTTTAAACAAGGCAAATATACAAAAGTAAAGTTCAAGGGAAGAAGGAAAAGACCTGAGAACAATGAACTCTTCAAATATTTTCTAAAGTACAACGTTTATTATGTGTCTAAGGTGTTTAGTCATTTCTAATTTTCAATCCTATACCAGCAAAGCTTTCCAAATCACTTTAATTCCATTTGATATAGGCCTTAACAGCACTCCAAATCTAGAGCCAGCATACTCCTTGCTATATTTACCTGCCAGTAAGCCACTAACCAATAAGCTACAGAAAGCAAATCAAGAACACACAAAGTATGCTATAAGCTCGGTTATGGAGTTTAGGGTTACATAGAACCTCTTAAATCCTGTTTCAGTTTCAAGAACAATATAAATATTAATTTCTGGGACATTCTAAACATGTAAGTCTTCTAAGTAGGGCTAACTGGAATCCAATGCCATGAACAGATAGATAAGAATTCAAGTCCAGGATAGAAATAACTCCAAATCACCAAAAGGAGGCATCATCTAGGGACACATCAGATACTTAAAGACCCTATGTCAGGCTGGATTGACATCCGTGAGCTTTTGCAGAGGCAGGACACATTTCTTAAGTATGTATAAAGCCAAACTGATACAGCTGTCATCTATAGTTTTATAAAGCCAATGCGAAGGAGACATCAAAGTACTTCTACAAAAACAAACTTCTACAAAAACAGTTCTACTACAGTGCCAAGGAATGAGAAGTCTTTCCTAGAAATGAGTGCTATTGCTAAAGTGGCATTCAGTGTCCATATACCATAGAGGTACTTTTATCTCCTATCACTCTAATAGTTAAGCATTTAAAAATGTAATCCTAATTTTTTCTGGATTTTTATCCTCACAAAGTTGATCCATAAATAGGAAGTTTATCTGTTCAGTTTGAGGGGTGACTATCTATTCTAAGCAGTCATCTAAGGAAATCTAGTTGGTGGATTGTCTCGTATCCTTATGTGAAACATTCAGCAAATAATCTCATCTCTTTTCAAACTTAGCTGTTCTTTTCCATAGGCATTAAAGTAATTAAAAATTTTAAAAGAGTATTTAAATGTTTACTTTGGGTGTACAGTTCCTAAGAAATTCTTTTTTTCTTTTTTTTTCCTATGGTATAATACACAGAGCTTATTTGGATTTCACTAGTTTTACACATACTCATTCCATGTACTTTTGTGGTTTAAAGTCATCACTTGGAGATAGCAATGGAAAATAGCAGTGTCAGAAGACCTGGGTTCCTTCACTAGCTATGTGACCTTGAGTAAGCCACCTTAATCTATAAAAGGGGAATAGTATCTGGCATACTATACACACATAGCAAATTATTCAATTTATATAAAAATTGATCACCTGTTTTACTGTATTTTAAGAGATATTGGAAAAGATTATTTTCAAAAATTATTTTCATAGGAAGGCTGCTGATGAAAAAAGCATAGGTTTTACAGTCAGGAGTCCTGTGTTTCTTGGATTCTAGCTCTGTTACTTATTAGCGGTATGACCCTAGGCAAATTAATTATTCTACATGCTTTCAATTGCCTTGTATGCTTGACACAATCCCAACTCAGAGGACTGTCGTAGGGATTAAATGAGGTAATTCAATAATCACTCATTCAACATATATTTATCTAGCAATCATTCTGCTTGGTGCAATACTGGTTAGAAGTCCCATGTCAAACACACACACACACACACACACTATGCTAGACTGCTAGACTTCAGGGACTCAAAAAGAAGTCAATGATCCATTAAAGCAATATTATGGTAAAAAATAAATAAATAAAACAACCTAATTTTTTTTTTTTAACTTATGTACCTTCTTGGAACTAGTGATAGGAATCTGATAAGTTTTTGTGAGCTGTTACAAACAAATTTGCAACACTGAATCTAAGCACAAAAAGTCAAGTCTGGATTCAGAAAATAATTCTGAACTAACAGAAAACACATTTTGATTTTAGCTCTTCATCAGAGGAATGTGCCTGACAGGATAAACACAAGAAGGTCACAAACAAGACAAAGGTTAGAACTGATGGCATTTACCACACAACATGTAACTAATATAGGGCCTGGCATAGGGTAACTGCTTATAAATATTGGTTGAAAGAATTGAATTGAATCCCAATTCTGCCACTTTCACACCAAGTGACTCTGAATAAGTTATCGACCTGTCTGAACCTTAGTTCTCTGTGAAATATAAATGTGTCTGCTTAATCCATCTCACAGGACAGTTGTGATCAAATGAAATCATATGAGAATATATTAGCACTAATAAAACAATAATTATGACATATAATGACTACTGCTACCAATTAGCTTACAAGCCTACTTGTAGAAGTAAGATGCTAATATGTAAGCACCAGGAGGAGAGAGCATCAAGATCTACTGAAAAAAAAAAAAACCCACCCATATTTTCGAAAAATGTCATCTTCTTTATGACCGCTAAACTGGTGCTGTGCCTCTAACCGATAGGTTACAGCAGCTGGGTCCGCTGAGTAGCATCTTGCAAGACTGAATCCCCCAGTCGGCGCAGGCAGTAGTGAGATGCCGATCTGAGGGTCCCCACCTTCAGAATCCCCATCCAGGCCCTAACAAGGCACTACCGGCAAGATGTCTCTGTAGTTAGCCGAGGGAGAAAACAACAGCACCGAGACAATTCCACCCTCCACACGGGTAAAGGGACCGCCTGCCAGCCTAACTCACCCGGGTAAGCAGAGCGCGCCCCAAAGCCCCGCCTCAGCCATCGCCCCAGACCCTCGCGTCCCCCTCCAAGCTCTGCGCCCCCAGTCCCTGCCTTCTGGCACGTACGCAGTGGCTCAGGGAGTGCGGCCTGGACCGGCTACTTACTCAGTGGCCGTTTTTAGGGCGCCTGCTATCCAGCTGGCCGAGCCTCCCGGCACTGTCGTTCCCGGGGCTCCCAGGACTTGCCTTCGGTCGGAGCCCCAACTGCAGGAACTGCAACCTCTCCAGGAACGCAGAGCAATGGGGCACAAACAGCAAAGCCTAAGAGAGGGACGAGCCCGGGGCGGGGTAGCCGTTTGGACACGCCCTTAACCCCTCCCCCGCTGTCCCGCACGAAGTCTTGGAAGTAAACGAGGCGCCGATAGAAGGAAGAGAGCTAGGACACACGGCCCCGCCCCTGACCTCTTCCCGCCTTGCGGAGGCCAGATTACCCCGTGACTCCTCCGTCTCTGAACTCGGGACGCTCCGCCCACTTCTAGTTGCCGGGCGCGCACGCGCACTTGCTGACTTGTTTTGACAGCTTCGGCCAAGGGAGATAGGAGGGAGCAGGAGGTGTCGCGAGAGTTGGCCTCACCGCCTTGTGGGCGGTGTAACTATGGCGAGCCCGGGAATCGAGACGGAACGCGAGCCTCTCTTAGGCGACCGCACACCCGGAAGCAGGTGAGCGGATGTTAGGGGAAGGCCCCCTCACCTTCCTGCGCTATTGGGACTGGCCCCTTTCCTGGCGTCAGCCTTACGGGACCGAACGATGGGTCTCACGGCGGCGGGAGGCTGCGGTGGGTCGGGCGAGACCGGGCGATGTGCTCCTGCTGCTGAGAAAAAAGTCCGCGGTGAGCCTTTGGGCTCCGGTGAAGGTGTTAGAGAAACTCAAACTGCCTCTTGCACCTTCACTCCAACAGTGTTGCAGCCATTAAGCTACGTATTCTGCATTCCTCTGCAGAATGCGTTTCCCAAAAGTTCCGAAGTGGTGTTTTTAATCGGTACTTGAAGATACCTGTTAGTATTAACCTAGCTGACTTTTTGATACTTTGTTAGCAATTAAACCTGTACAAAATGGGCACAGCTTTCTCCTATGTTAAATATGTAAAGACTAATTACTTAGCGTTTAAAGGATGAACTTTAGGTCTCCCCTTATTATTTCCGGTTATTTTAATCCTAGTTTATGTACAGCAATTTAGCATTGTTAGAGTTTGTCTTTTGCTACGCAATTAGGAATCTTTTTGTTTTTAGGAAAATGGAATTAAGTATCCTTCTGTTTGAAACATAATTTATCAAGTAAACTAATACCAGTTAAGCTGTCAACGACCATGTTAATTTTTGCTCATTGGTCTCTCAAGCATCAAACTTTTATTTTAAACACTTTGAAGCCCTGGACAGAGTATTTCTCCGGTCCCCAGTTTAGTAAACGGAATACATGCATTGCAATTTATCTATATTTAAAATTTTTTTTAATGTTTTATTTATTTTTGAGACAGAGAGAGACAGAGCATGAGTGAGGGAGGGACAGAGAGAGAGGGAGACACAGAATGCGAAGCAGGCTCCAGCTCTGAGCGCTCAGCACAGAGCCCGACGCGGGGCTCAAACCCACGGACCGCGAGATCATGACCTGAGCCGAAGTCGGACGCTCAACCGACTGAGCCACCCAGGCGGCCCAATTTATCTATATTTTAAATTAAGGTCAATACAATTCTTATCAATGCTGAAATGTGTCAGAATAAAGTGATGTCCTCAGGGCCTATTGAGACATTTTGCACTGTATGTTTCTATACTAGTTTATTCTACACTACTTTCTTACTAATTTATTCTGCACTTGCTACACTTTTAATGTTTTATGTTTGCTTTTTAGTTTTTCTGCCTATTCTGTTGCTGGCTGACTATTCCTTATCATGTTTTTATTAACTTGTGACAATCTATGTTTTTGTTGCTGTCAGCAACTTCTCCCAACTTTATTTTGAGACTTCTAGTTTGCTGCTGTTTTGAAAACCATATCTAAGCTTAATAGAACTATGTGTAGTTAGAATATGGAAGCTATGACTAAGGCTAACTAGCAGTCTTTAGTCACGTGCAAGTGCTTCAGTGCATAGATTGCCACATTTGGATTTCTCAAACTTTTTGCTCCTTCCTGGTTCTTGGCTATTTTCCAGATAGGTTCAGGATCTTGGACTTAATGGTTAGATGTGGTCTTTCTATACATTCTGTCACTGTGTCCAAATTACTTTAAAAAGGGATTTTTTTCCCTTACTCTTAGCTTCAATTATGTCTAGTGATTGAGGCTCGTTAGGGTGTATTTAAATTCAGATGTTCTCTCCATAAACAGTACTTGATTGAGGTTCTAGATTTAGCATTTTAAAGATAAGAGTGTATTTTGAGAATAATTCATACTGTCTTTAAAAAAATAGTCGGATTCCCTAGTAAAGTGAACATATATATAACTAATTGGCAAACCGTTCACTTTGAGTAAATTGTAGAAACTTCAGCCTAGTTCACTACCAACTTTTCATCACTAGGAAGGTTTTAATTTATTGGTCTTATGAGTCCTCAGTGGTCTCTACTGATTCTTTCTACAATGTTTGAGAGAACAGAGGTTGGCAAACTTTTTCTGTAAAGGTCCAGATGGTAAATATTTTAGGCTTTGCAGGACAAGAGGCAAAATCAAAGATACAATATAGGTACTTAGATAACAAGAAAGAAAACAAAGTCTCACAAAAAAAAATTGGTAATGAAATTTATAATAAATGAGTAAAAAAATTTTTTGTAATAAAAATCTGTGAGGGGAATAGAATTTCAGAGGTGGCATTTTGCTTAACTAGAGTTAAAAGTTAATGTTTTCCATTAAGTTAATCACAAATATTCATCTGTAACAACTATTCTTAGTTCACTGGTGATCTAGAAATAGGTGATAGGCTGGGTTTGGATTGAGGACTATAGCTTGCTGATCCCTTTCTTAGAATATCCTAAAATGTTACAGGTGCTTAAGATTTTTCTCTTTGGTTGCAAAGAAAAATCTTAAGCACCTGTAACATTTTAGGATATTCTAAGAACGGGATCAAATGGAGAAGTAATACCAGATGACAGCAGTAATAGTACAAAGGAATCAAAAAGTTAAACAAATTGCTTTGGAAGTGCAGCATTCCTTCCTGTGCCTTTGTAATACAAAGCGGAAGCCTCTAGAAACTCAATCTTAGCCATGTGACACCGTTGGTTGAATTATCAAAGTTAAGAAATACAATAAAAATGGTAACTTCATTGAAGAACAGATATACTCTCCAATGTTCCTACTCTCTCTAACAGAGTAGAAAGATACTTTCTTCACCAAAAGTATACTTTTTCAATTAAAAAGAAGGAAAAAGTAAAATTCTTTATTTTGAAAATTTTGAAATCCATAGAAAAGTTGAAAAAACAGTACAATGAACACCTGTATACCCTGTTACTAACCATTAGTCTTGTTCACACTGCTCAAATCTCTATATACACACACCCCTCTTTTGCCAAACTGCCCAAAAGTAGGTTACAGATATCATGACACTTGTATCCCAAGTATTTCAGTCTGCAGCCTACATCTTCTCAAAACAAAAATATTCTGTTACACAACTACATCACTGTTATCATAGCTAAAAATACAATACTAATGCAAAATATCATGCAATATACAGTCTATACTCAAGAATAATCTTTTGTTCCAAAACTGTACTTTACAGCTATTATTTTTTTTTAAATCTAAGGTTCAACTAATGGTCATTCATTGTTCTATCTTTCTTATACTCTCTCAACCTGTAACTGTTCCCTGATCTTTTCTCTCTGTTCTTCCCAACATTGAATCCTTTGGCAAGCCTAGGTCAGTTTTCTGTAGAACATCTCACATTCTGGATTTTTGGTATGTTTCTTCTTCTTTTTTTTTAATCTTTAAGTAGGCTCCATGCCCAAATTGGGGCTCAAACCACTCACCCCGAGATCAAGAGTCCCATGCTCCACCAACGGAGCCAGCCAAGCGCCCTTGGCCTGTTTCTTTTTTAATAGGTCCTGGTCAGACATTCCTGGCAAGAACACCCCATGGGTTATGTTGAAAATATCCCAATATATTAGTACTTGGAGACATCAAATGCTAGGCCATCCCATTATTGGGGATGCCAAGCTTGACCACTTGGTTAAGAGAGTGACTGCTAGGTGCCTGGGTGGCTCAGTCAAATGTCCAACTTGGGGTCAGGTCATGATCTCATGGTTCATGAGTTGGAGACCCACATTGGGCTCTGCTGACACCTTGGAGCCTTCTTCAGATTTTATGCCTCCCTCTCTCTCTGCCCCTACCCCACTCACACTGTGTGTGTGTGTGTGTGTGTGTGTGTGTGTGTGTCTTAAAAATAAATAAACTTAAAAAAATGATGGTGACTGCTATAAAGCTTAATCTTCCATTTTGTGATTAGAAAGTAGACAGTGAGGTGATACTTTGAGGCCCTGCGACTATCCTGTCCTCAGCAACCTTTCAACCATTTGTTTTAGGATCATGAATGACACTTGCTTTCATCCATTATTACATGAAAACTAGTTATTAAATAGCGATTTTCTAATTCTGTCATCCCTTCAATATTTAATAGCTGTCATTAAAAAAGGAAAGTTTCAGCTGAGCTCCAAATCAAGTTGAAGTACTCAAACAATTTTATTACATTTTTTTCAGAATCAAATTATTTCCTTCTCTGGGTTCCTAACTTAGATAAGATTTGAGCAAAATAGTTACTTGAAATTTTCAGGTTAATTTTAATGATAGTTCTTATTAGTGATGGCCAGTTTAATTTCTTATCTCCAGGAAATAATAATGAGTTCATTAAAAGTGTAATATCCGATGTTGGAAAATAATACTAGAATGCAGTGCTGTGGGATTGAATGGTGCATACCTTTTCCTGCTGTGTAATTATGTGCATTATGAATTCCAAATTCCAGCATATTGGTTTCCAAATACAGATGATCCCCAACTTCTAATGGTTTAATTTAAGATTTTTCAACTATACAGTGATGTGAAAGTGATCACTTTCAGTAGAAACTGTGTTTCTCATTTTGAATCTTGATCTTTTCCTGGGCTAGTGATACATGGTAGGATATTCTTTTGCAGTGCTGAACAGTTGCACTACAAGCCTCAGCTCCCAGTCCATCATGTGATCACCAGGGTAACCAGCCTGTACACTGCCAAGCATTGTACCCATACAACCATTGTATTTCTCATTTTTAGTACAGTATTTTATAAATTACATGAGGTGTTCAGCACTTTGTTATGAAATCGGTTTCCTGTTAGATGATTTTGCCCAACTGTAGGCTAATGTCAGTGTTCCGAGCATCTTTAAAATAGGCTGAGTTAAGCTGTGATATTTGGTAGGTTAGGTGTATTAAATGTGTTTTTGACTTAATATATTTCCAACTTACAATAGGTTTGTTGGAAGGTAATCCCATTGTAAGTCAAGGAAGATCTTTATGGGCCTCTGGGGTTCTGTTTTTCAAGTATGCTATCTTCTGGTGAAAGGTCTGTTTTTATGGAATGACCTATATAGTGTTAAGCACTTCATAGATATTATATCAATAACTAACATACCTGGCGCATAGTAGATCTAATTCATGTTATCTTTCTTCTTCATTCACTCTCTACCACTCCCAATCACAACACATCTGACAAAAAAAAGTTTCTTTTTTGAAGACTAAGTTGACAACTCTATGGTCTATTTTAGAAAATTTTTTTTGAACATAAGGCATTTTACCTGTTGTGTTTATGTTAATTATTTGAAAACATATGGCTCACATTAAGGTAAATTTGTTAACTCTTGTATGTGTATGTAAAAATATAATGATACATGTATCACCTGACCTCTTGAGGTAGTATGTATGCTTAATATACTTGCCCGTACTCCAGGTCACAGGCTTATATGAAAGATCAATTCAGTCTAGAGGGACCTTAGACTCTCTTTAGTCAACTAACAGAACTTGTCTGGTAACTCATGTTGGAACAAAGGCAAGTGTTCCAGAGTTCACAGGACTAAGAATGTCTTAGGTCACATCAAACTTTTCTGGTGTCACTTCTGTATTAATTTTGCTGAAAGTACCCAGCCAAGGTAACTTTCTGCAGCAAAGTCCATTTACTGTTCTCAAGTAGAACATGTCATAATGATGACAGTAATCATTTTTTAAAATATGTAATAGTTGTATATCCCATCCATGTGAGATATAATTGTAGCTAGTTTATTTGCTTTATTTTGATAGACTTTATTTTGTCAGTTTAACAATCCCAACATTCAATTTGTAGCAAGTCAATGATAGCAAAATAATTCGTTGACAAAATGTTATGCCTTTTTAAGCTACCTCATGTCTCCCAAGTGTTTATGTGTACTGAAGCACAAGTATAATCCAAATTCAATTTGGAAATTCAAAGAAATAATGCTTATTCATAGATACTTAGCACAGCAAAAACTATTATTAATAAATTATAGCTTTGTCATAGCATTTTTATTACTTTAGGAGAGAGAAATTATTATGTGCCACAGAAAGATTTGCACGTAATGAGATAACATTAAACTACTTTTTTCTTCTTTACACCTAGAGAATGGGATATTATAGAAACTGAAGAGCATTATAAGAGCCGATGGAGATCTATTAGGATTCTGTATCTTACTATGTTTTTCAGCAGTGTAGGTAAGTATTAGAAATTACACATAATTTTAAAAATTCAGTTAAAGTATCTTATTTTAATGTCACTTAATTTTTAAAATTATATTTTATTTTAGTAAAAATCAAATAATGTAAAATTTCCCATCTTACCCATTTTTAAGATCAGAAGTGTTACATATATCTACATGGTTAAGTAACCAATCTCCAGAATGTTTTCATCTTGCAAAATTAAAACTCTTTACCCATTAAACAATCCCTCATTTCCTCTTCCTCCCAGGCCCTAGAAACCAACCACCATGCTTTCTGTTTCTATGAATTTGACTACTCTAGATATTTCATGTAAGAGAAATTATACAGTATTTTTCTTTTTGTGACTAGTTTATTTTATTTAGCATAATGTTCTCAGGGTTCGTCCATGTTATAGTATGAGTCAGAATTTCCTTTCTTTTGAAGACTCAATAATAGTCTATTGTATATGTGGTGGGGAGGAAAATCTTTTCCTCTACTTTCTTAGGTTCTGTAGCTGGCACTTGCAAATTAAAGCAATGGAAGACAGATCAACAGGAAAAAAAAAACCATGCAAATTTATTTGATGTTAATATTTTTATGTTACACAAGGCTTCATAGAAAAGAAGTGAAAACGCCAAAGAAATGGTTAGAGTTGGGGGCTTATATACTATTTTAACAAAGGGCAGTGATTGTAAAGAAATGAGTAAGGAAAGGAATTTGGGCTTCAATGGATGGTAAATTGTAGGAAAGTAGGGAGTATATGAGGGAAACTAATGGAAGATTTTAGTAAGGGTTGTTTGTACAGACTCATCTCAGCATGGATTCTCTATCTCCAGGGGTAAGAATGCTGGCCCTGGGAGAGGAGCTTTTTTAGGGAAATTTATGTTGTTTTTAGGCAGAAAGGGTAGAGAGCCCTTCTTGCATCTGCCGTTAGTTGCCTTTAGCTCAAAATAATCAGAATGCTGAAGTGGCATATTTTGGGGGTGGCATGTTCTGATGCCCTTTAGTATGTACCACATTTTGTTTATCCATTCACCTGTTGATAAACTCTTGGGCGGCGTTTACCTTTTGTCTCTTATAAATACCTACTGTGTACATGAATGTACAAATATCTTTTTCACATCCTGCTTTCTAGTTCTTTTGTATGTATAGTCAGAAGTAGAATTGCTGAGGGGCGCCTGGCTGGCTCAGTTGGTTAAGTGTCCAGCTCTTGTTTTCAGCTCAGGTTATGATCTCAGGTTTCGTGAGGTCAAGTTGATGAGGGAGCGGCTAAGGCAAGTTAAGGGCAAAAGCACAAGCTAGCAAACACACTTCCCTCCAACCAACCAGGGGGACTATGTGTGATATTCTTTAGGCACCCCTGGCCCAAGAACAAAGGAAAGGAAAGAAAACAAATGGTTAACTGATAGACATCACAGTCATATAGGACATGAGTCTCTATCAGTTTACAAATGTCTTAGTAAATTACAAGAAAAAGGCAATCTTAGCCTAATCTCCAGAAACCAATAGACTCAGTTTCCTGGAGCTCCCCTCCATAGTCATGTGGGGAACAAAGGCAAGAAGGAAATGGCAGGTAAAATTAAATTTCCTTATAACCTGAAGCCTATTGACAAATACTTGAGGCAAATACAGAATGAAACATTTCTCCAGGGGAACCCTCTGCTGTCCTAATGTTAATGCCTTACTAGAGGAAAAACAACCTTAGCTTGACAATACCTAGGCCTTTGGTATCTTCTGAATCTTCTTTAACATATGAAAATCCCTTTAGGAACTTCCTCTTGACTTTATCTCCCCCAACTCCATTGTATATAAAAGGTCGCCCTTATAACACAGCCCTTTCTGTCCATGGGTCCTGTCCTTGTACTTTAATAAAAACACCTTTTTTGCACCAAGGGTATCTCAAGAATTCTTTCTTGTCTGTCGGCTCTGAACTCGCACCATTCAAAAACCCCCATCAAAGCCCCGAATTGAGCTGGGTTCTGCACTAAAAGTGCCTGCTTGGGATTCTCTCTCCCTCTCTCTCTGCCCCTCCCCTGCTCAAGTGCTCTCTTTCTCTCTCTCTCAAAATAAATAAATATTGATAAAAAAAAAAAAGTAGAATTGCTGAATCACATGATAATTCTATTTATAATTTTTTGAGGAACTGGTATACTGTTTTCCATAGCTGCTATACTATTTATATATTCCCACCAACAGGCAGGGTTCAAATTTTTCCACATCCTCACCAACTTTTATGTTTATTTAATACTAGTCATTCTAATGGACATGAAGTGGTATCTCATGGTGTTTTTGGCTTGTATTTTGCTAATGATTAGTAACGTTGGGAATATTTTCATATGCATATTGGCCATTTGTATATCTTTGGGAAAATGTCTATTAAAGCCCTCTGCCCACTTTTTAATCAGGTTTTTTGTTGTTGTTGAGTTGTAAAAGTTCTTTATGTACTCTGGCTATTAACCCCTTATCAGATAAATGATTTGTAAATATTTTCTACCATTCTAGGACTCTTCTTTCCACTCTACTGATTGTCTTTTGATTCACAACAGTTTTGATTTTGATGTAGTCCAATGTATCTGTTTTTTTCTTTTGCTGCCTGTGAATTTTATTTAATTTTTTTAAGTTTATTATTTATTTTTTTTAAAGTTTATTATGTAATTTTTTTTAAGTTTATTTATTTATTTTGAGAGAGAGAGAGAGGAGGGGAGGGACAGAGAGAGAGGGAGAGAGAGAATCCCAAGCAGGCTCCGCACTGCCAGTGCAGAGCTCAAAGCAGGGCTCGATCCCATGAGCCTCAAGATCATGACCTGGGCTGAAATCAAGAGTCAGACGCTTAACTGACTAAGCCACCACATTGACACAAATAGTAAAGCAAGAATCTTAATTTGTATAGCTTGATGTATTTTAATCTATTAACATTATTTCTTTAAATATAGTTACTAAAAAGTAAAACTTCATGAGGAAAATTTTAATATTAAGAACTGTACTTAACATATTAAAATGATAAAGAATGAAAATATATAGGAGTTATCAATACTGTGACAATTTTTAAAGAAGCTTTTTAGAGAATTCATTCTTTTTCCAAGCCTAGACCCTTTAAGCCTGTAGGGATAAATTTTACAAGAGGTATCTTTCCCTGACACAGATTTACTGAAGGTCATTTTACTAAATTTTCAAAACCAGTTTTCCTTATCTTTTCTATTTACCCCAGTCACTCTCTTGTTTTCTCTCATTTACCTGGATGAGAGAAAACAAGAGATAAAGGATATTTTCAACAATTCTTTGTAATGCAACTTCATTTTGGATTGTGTATCTATTAGGATGCCTTCTACAAATATCAGGGGGAAAATGTTGATTCAAATTGGCTTAAACAGTAATTTATTTTTCCTTATAAGCTACCCATAGTAGGACAACTCCAGGTGAAGTTCACTGGGGTTTTGGTTCTGTTTCCCACTGCATTTTGGTTTTGTCCTCTTCTACATACTGACTTCACTCTGCAGGCTATACCAAGGCTGCTGCTGCAGCAGCCCAAGGTGTCACATCCATTCATGATCATTTTTATTGATCAAAAGGGACTTTTTTTAAACTTCCACAGAGATAAGGAGTCCTTTGTTAGAGGTCTTAAAGTAGACCTCCCTTCACTTTTCACTGGTCAGAACTGGGCCCTGTCAATTTCTAAGCCCATCGTCCACTAGGATAGTGGGATTAGCCTGATTGAATTCTTTAGTCTAATTAGGATTTACCCTCTGAAATTTGGGGTGGAGACAGTTTCTTCTAAAGCCTGTGGCTTTGTGGAGCAATGATGGATACCTGAATAAAAATGAGATTCTATCTGGAAGGAGGAAGTCGACAAATGAGTGTTGTTTAGGTAGCAACCTCTGCAATAGTTTCTTTATTTTTTTCATTTAAAATACTTCCATGGGTGGCTGGGTGGCTCATTTGGTTGAGCATCCAACTCAGGCTCAGGTCACAATCTCACAGTTCATGGGTTTGAGTCTCTTGTCAGGCTCCATGCTGATACCTCGGAGCCTGCTTCACTTTCTGTGACTTCCCCTCTCTCTGCCCCTCCCTCACTTGCACTCCTGCACTCTCTCGCTCTCAAAAATAAGCATTAAAAAGTTAAACTAAACTAAACTAAAATATGTCTAATTTATGGGACACCTGGGTGGCTCAGTCAGTTAAGTGTCTGACTTTGGCTCAGGTCATGATCCCACAGTTCCTGAGTTTGAGCCTCTCTTTGGGCTCTTTGCTGTCAGCACAGAGCCCACTTCAGATCATCTGTCCCCCTCTCTCTCTACTCTCACCCCACTTTTGCACACACACACTCTCTCTCAAAATTAAACATTTAAAAAATAAAGTACACTAATTTATGTAATAATAATGGAATATTTTTCAGCAACAAAAAAGAATGAAATCTTGCCATTTGCAACAACGTGGATGGAGCTAGAGTGTATAAAGCTAGGCCAAACAAGTTAGTCAGGGGAAGACAGATACTATATAATTTTGTTTAAATGTAGAATTTAAGAAACAAAACAAATGAGCAAAGGAAAAAAAAGATAGACAAAACAAGAAATAGGCTCTTTAATGTTTATTTTTGAGAGACAGAATTTGAGTGGGGGAGGGGCAGAAAGAGAGGGAGACACAGAATCCCAAGCAGGCTCCAGGCTCTGTCTTAGTGGTTAGTAGAGCCCAATGCAGGGCTCAAACCCACAAACTGCAAGGTCATGACCTGAGCTGAAGTCAGATGCTTAACCAACTGAGCCACCCAGGCGCCCTGACTCTTAACTGTAGAGAACAAACTGATGGTTATCAGAGAGAAGGAAGAGATAGGGAGATGGGTGAAATACGTGATAGGGATTAAGGAGTGCACTTTTCATGATGAGCATTGGGTATAATATAGAAGTGTTGAATTGCTGTATTGTATACCTGAAACTAATGTAGCACTGTATGTTAACTATACTGGAATTTAAACAAAATAAAATAAATAAAGTATAATAAAATAATTTTAATTTTTAGTACTCAATTATCTAAAATTATAGGTAATAATTTCAGTTTTAATGGCAAAAAAAGAATTATTTTAACTTTAGATTTTAATTAGCATGTTAAACATTTTGCCTGTTTTTAAGTTCCTTTTTAAAAATTTTTTTTTAATGTTTTATTTATTTTTGAGACACAGAGCGTGAGCAGGGGAAGGGCAGAAGTAGAGAGGGAGACACAGAATCCGAAGCAGGCTCCAGGCTCTGAGCTGTCATCACAGAGCCCGACTCGGGGCTCGAACTCACAGACCGTGAGATCATGAGCTGAAGTTGGCCGCTTAACCGACTGAGCCACAAGGCGCCCCTGTTTTTAAGTTTCTTGATTGTGAAATTGTAGCCTTGATTTTAAATATTAGTTTACTCTTTCAGTCTTCTTTTCAATAAAATCAATATGTCGATTCAAAATACACTAAAATGAAACTAATTATTGAATTATTTTTAATATAGACTTTCTAAAAAGAATGAAGTACTGATACTGCTACAACATAAATGCAGCTCAAAAACATTATGCTAAGAAAGATGCCAGACACAAAAGACCACATGTTGCCTGATTCTATTCATATGAAAATCTATAGAGATAAGTAGACTAGTAGTTGCTTAGGGCTTGGTGAGCAATAAGATGGAAAGCAGCAAAGTAGTAGCTAAAAGGTCCAGAGCTTCTTTGTGATGTGACTAAAATGTTCTAAAATTGACTGTGGTGATGGTTGCACATATCTTTGATTATACTAAAAACCACTGATTTCAATACTTTAAATGGATAGATTGTATGGTATATGAAGTATATCTTAATAGAAGTGTTTTTTAAAAAATAACCTTTGTAGAATTTTGATTGAACATGCCTAACTAACATTTAAAATTGACAAATAGGATTGGAGTTTATCATTACAGCTCTTAAGCAATAAAGGGTAGCAGAGATGAGTTTTCTTTTAAGGTAGAGCTATCTTGAAGCCTCCTGGTTCTTTATAGCCACTGCCTCCTTTATATGATCATTTTCCCTTTTCCTAGGCATCCCTACAGTCAATTATCTCTGCCAAACAACATAGAAGTCTACCACTTCCTCTGCTTATAAAAACTTAACAACTCTTTCAGTAATTTCTATTTATAATAAAGACATGTGAATAAGGAGATATAGGTCCTCTGCTTTTATTATCCTAATTATGACTAGAGACTATAATTACATGATTTTCAAGTCTTTAATACTTATTGTCCTTCTGATAAATACAACTCTATTGTATTATAAACATTTTGGGGCATAAATTTGTAAATTAAGGATGATACTTTAAAATCCATGTTATAGTTCACAAAATCATATCTATAAATAGTGATAACATCATTTTAAGTGTAAATAACAGAGTTTGCTTCTTTACAGGATTTTCTATTGTAATAATGTCAATATGGCCATATCTCCAAAAGGTTTGTATGCTTCAATCTATTATTCTCTTAAGTAGCTATAGTAGTAGTAACATAGTTAAAGAGTTTTCTTGACAGTCTCTTTGGTAGTCTATTGATTTAATATCTTTACTAGTGTGACTCGAGATAATAATTGTCAAAAGAGGCTTATAAGTAAGGTGATCCAATGCTTCATTGTGCAAACCAGAACACTCTTGAAGTGAAGGGAGCACTATACCAGGAAAACAGAATTATACCTGGCTAATCCTAGACAAATGTAGGTGTATGCTTACCTACTTATTAGCTACTTTCATATCCCATCAGTGCCCCCTCACTGATAAAAAGGAAACTAAATTACATATAGTCTGAATTCCTGAAAAGTGCAAGTGTCATTTCTGTGGAATAATTTTGTGCTTTCCCATAGAATTAATTTGGGTTGTCCGGTGACATTGTGAAAAGAATAGAAATGTATGTATTTTGACGCTGTGGTTACTAGATGGGGAAGAGGGGTAAAAAGAAGATGCAAGTTTAGTAGGTACCCTGGCATCAGTTAAATCATTAAGTCCTGCCAACTACTAAAAAAAAAAAAAAAACATTTGACATATAACATAATATAAATATATGTCAATTCTATCTTAAATCTCCAAATGAATTTACTAAAAATCAGTGTGTAAGTTGCAGACATAATTCATCTATAACAATATTTCAGTTAAGGTTCTTGATGGAGGTCTCCGTACTCTCCAACCTCCTATTCACTCCTGAGTCTTCTGTGATCTGTTTCATTCCTCTGCTACCCTGAAACTGCTCTTTTTAGGTCTCCAATGACTTGATTGCTGACCAAATAGATACTTTTCGGTCCTTTGCGTGACATTTGGGTAGCATTTGACGTTGTCGACCTCTCCCTGCTTCTGAAAACCCCCTCTTAACTTCTGTACATTTCTCGGGCATGGCTTTGTTCTTTAAGTAATTGTTATTAAATTCTTTTCTGAGTTTTCTTTATCAACTTGTTCCTTATATGTTGTTTTTTCCCAGAGGATGGGCTATGTGTATATGTGTGTGTGTGTGTGTGTGTGTGTTGTAGCTTAAATCCTAACAATTCATTAGACATATCTACTTGAATGAATCTAGGCTCCTGAGGCCTTTATACATTTTTCTCCGTTTTTTTCCTGGGATGCTGTCTCTCCCTTCATCTCTCCTTTCCTTTGTCCTTCCCTTCCACCTTTCTTCCCTTCTTCCCTATTATCCCTGTTATTAAAAATAATTCCTGTGATACAAGAGGCTTATTGACATTTTATACTTCATTTTAGATTTTTTAGTTTTTATGAATTGTTAACTTTTTGAAAATGCTAACTTTTAAAATATCTGATATTATAAAAGGAATAAGGACAAAAATACAAATTTCATTTTTTACTGAGTTTGTGCCACATTTTCATTGCTATTTTGAAAATTAATCAGAAAATTATATTGCATGAAATTATTAGCCGTGATGCTAAAAATTCTTTCCTTACTGGCAGAGTTATTAGAATTAAAGCAGAATATTTAACAATTCTAGAGCAATATTTTCTTTGCCAAAAATATGTTTCCATGTTTCAAAACTCTTTATTTCTGTGGTCCCTATATCTAGTCCTTTTAACCTCAAAATTATCAAAAGAAAGGTATTTACAATAATTAGGTCTACTCAGACAATATGTTGAATTTTGAAAAGGTACATTCCTTTCTCCAGATATTTGAAAACTCTTCAAAGGTAAATTTAGTGAGTACATGCACTTGTAACTAGTTCTTTGGCAGTACAAATATAACAATTTCACTAAAAAACTTTTCTCAAGTTATTTCATAATAATAGTGAGAGGGGCACCTAGGTGGTTCAGTCGGTTAAGCGGCCGACTTCAGCTCAGGTCATGATATCACAGTCTGTGAGTTTGAGCCCCGCATCAGGCTCTGTGCTGACTTCGGATTCTGCATCTCCCTTTCTCTCTTCCCTTCCCCCACTCATACTCTGTCTCTATGTCTCTCAAAAATAAATAAACTTAAAAAAAAATAATAGTGAGAGCTTACTGTGTGTTAGGTACTGTACTAAACTTTTCACCTTTTGATATTTATAGCAACCCTATGAAATGATTATTACCACTCCTGCTTGACAGGTGAAGAAACTCTTAGAAAGTTCAGTAGCTTGCTCAAGTCACACACCTAGAAGATCGCAGAGCCAAACCTATCTGGAACCAAAATCTGACTCAACCACAGTGCTCTGTTACCTACTGCCTTAAACTGTTTAATTCTTTTGTTTTATTTATTTATTTTTGAGAGCAGGAGAGACAAAGCATGAGTGGGGGACCGTCAGAGAGAGAGAGAGGGAGACACAGAATCTGAAGCAGGCTCCAGGCTCTGAGCTGTTAGCACAGAGCCCAACGCGGGGCTCAAACTCACAGACTGTGAGATCACGACCTGAGCCGAAGTTGGACGCTTAACCGACTGAGCCACCCAGGCGCCCCTTAAACTTTCTTAATTTAAGGCTTCCATCTCTTTTTCAATAGCATGTTGAAAAATATTACTTAGCTGAAAAGCCATCTGTGAGAAAGATAAAAAGCTAGACCACCCTCCCCCCAAGAAAAAACCCAGAAAACAAAACAAAACAGTAAATTATTTGTCTGAAAGGAATTTGGCGCCAGTGTAAATCTTTGAAATGTGGCCAACTTGTGAGCTAGTTGGTATGATAGAGATCATCAGAGGTGGCCAGAGGATCAGAAATAAAATGCAGTTACGGGGTACCTGGGTGGCTCAGTCGATTAAGCATCCAACCTCGGCTCAGGTCATGATCTCACAGTTTGTGGGTTCAAGCCCCGCATCGGGCTCTGTGCAGACAGCTCAGAGCCAGGATCCTGCTTCCCATTCTGTCTCTCCTCTCTCTGCTCCTCCCCCACTCATGCTCTGTCTCTCAAAAAGTAAATAAACATTAAAAAAATTTTTTAAAAATGCAGTTACTACTGTAAAAGAGAGAAACACACATGAGGGCAGATAACAGTTCAATTACTGAAGTGACACCTTCTGTTGTAGTGTAGAACCTGTATCTCTCAAACCATTTTACTTTCCTGTTATAATTCTAGCAGAATTTTCTAACAGATTCCAGTTTTCCAGTCACCGTAAAGAATAGTATCCAATTAAAATAAAAGTTTCCATTGGTCTCTGCCAAATATTGTTAGTATTGTTAGAGTTATCACCGAGAGTCACCTTCTGTCACTGAAACACATACTTGACTATGATCAATTGATATCCTGAGAAGACACTTTCATCCTTTGCTTTCAAACAACTACACATTTAACATTGAAATTGATATTTCACTGCTTTTTTGAAAATTTTAATTAAAAAATTTTTATGACACAAAGTTATTTTATATTTTTAATAGAGTGATGAATGGAGCTAAAGATAATTTGGGTAGAAAATAAAAACCAGAGTGCCTAAAATAATAGATATTTTTAAGGCCAGAACTTTAATATTGTGTATCATTATACGTATTCACTCTTATTTCTCATCCCCCAAAAGAAAACGTACCTAAACATTTTCATTTTAAACTATTTAAAAATGTCTTTAGAAAAGAAAAGGCCATGGTTGTCCTTAAGTTGTTTTACCACTTTATATACGTTTAATCTTATTTCCTAAAAATTTATTTAAAATTTTTTAAATGTTTATTTTCGAGAGAGAGATAGAGCACAGGGAGGGGAGGGGCAGAGAGAGAGGGAGACACAGAATCCGAAGCAGGCTCCAGGCTCTGATCTGTCAGCACAGAGCCCAATGTGGAGCTTGAACTCAGAGACTGCGAGATCATGAACTAAGCTGAAATCGGAAGCTTAACCAACTGAGCCACCCAGGCACCCCATATTTCCAAAAATTTAATGGTTCTTATGTTTCCAAATTACTATATAGCCTATCATATATATGTTTTTTAATCCATTCATTTATTCCATAATCTCTTTTGTAAGCTAAGTTTTTCTATTTTTTGAAAGAATTTCATTTTCTGAATTAATCATTTGGTTTTCTCCTCAACATTTACCATGATACATAAACCCTCTCTCAGTGGTAGAATCCTGAGTTATCCATGTTGAAAGGAAGAATTAATAATAGGTTTAATGAGAGAATTGTCTTTCAGCTTTTGTGTTTTTATTATCTTCTCTAAGCATTTGACTATTGTGCCCAGTTAAAAAAAAAAAAAAAGTTTTACAGTGCTGA
Organism: Paguma larvata; assembly: GCA_030068075.1. Taxonomy (NCBI): domain Eukaryota; kingdom Metazoa; phylum Chordata; class Mammalia; order Carnivora; family Viverridae; genus Paguma; species Paguma larvata. Next base: position 92,116,317 of record CM057823.1, read on the forward strand.
TGACTACTTACTTAGCTTATGGAGTAGCATAAGTCTAAATAATTGTATTTACTTTATAAGAATTAAAGAATGGCATTTTACTTTTGTGATGTTATTGTTTTATACGTGCAATGTGATTATTTTTAGTAAGACTCTTATGAACCAAAAATTCCCATAATCATTCTAAAAGATGAAGCTTCCCAAGTATTGTTTTCAGTGTATAGTGAATTGGTAGCACATTTAATTGTACTGTTGGAAGTTTGAATCCCTTACTATAAGTAATAGTGTTTTAAAACTTATATGTTACAATTGTTGTTTTTATTTACTTAAATAGGAAGTGTTACATGGTCAGAGAAATGTGTTTAAGTCTTAAACTTTACTTTTCTTGGATAATAATTCTTAAAGCATTGTACCTTTTTTCTGCAGATTGATCAGACAGCTGATGCAAGTTTTTTGGGCTGGGTTATTGCTTCATTTAGTCTTGGCCAAATGGTAGCTTCACCTGTATTTGGTTTGTGGTCTAATTATAGACCAAGAAAAGAACCTCTTATTGTCTCCATCTTCATTTCGATTGTGGCTAACTGCCTCTATGCATATGTCCACGTTCCGGCTTCTCATAATAAATACTACATGTTGGTTGCTCGTGGACTGGTGGGATTTGGAGCAGGTAATGTGTATATATGTATGTGTTTGGTCTTCAGATTCACCTTCACTCTGAATTCGCCCTCTCACCTGGTGTCACCCCCTGTCAATCTCGTATCTCACAACTCAACATACAGATCTCTCATTGCAAATAGACAAATATCTTTCCTATCATTTTTGCCTTTGTTCATGATATTCCCATTACCTACAGTTTCTCTATTTTCTTCCCATCATTCTTCATCCTTCAAGATTCAGTTCAAGTTCCACATCTTCCATAAAGCATTCTTAGGTTACTCCAACACTTAACACATCTTTCCCGTCTCCAGCATGTCTGTGGCACTTGTATATGTGCTGTTGTGCTCTGTTTTCATCCTTTATCACCAACCAGATAGTAAACTTTTTATAATTAGAGACAATTTATGACTTCCTAAAATATTCTGTGGCCTCTTTCTTGCAGAGTCTCTTGAACATAATAAGAGCTCAATACATTTTTTAACAAATTTTTCTGAGTCATATTGTTAGTGGATCTTTTTCTGTTTCTTATATTACATTTAAGCATGCAGGGTTTGTGACGTCTTTGTTTTAAAAATAGTTGTAACAATCAGTAGTTTGCCATTTACTCAGTGCTTTCTCCATATTTAATAAGAAAAAAGTTTAGCATTTTTGTAATGGCATTTATTCATTTATTCAGATCTTAACTGTGTTTCCATGTTGCTAAAAGCAAGATTTTCCACTAATTGATATGTTTGCTCAATGTATATCCTTTGTATGATCATAAAGAAGAAACAGTGACTATACTATAGATTAATATTTTTGTTCTATATAAAGCCAAATTAAATTGAATTTCATAAACTGAAGAATATTTTCTTTGACTTTGGATTATTGTGTCTTTTCTTAGGAAATGTAGCAGTTGTTAGATCGTACATCGCTGGTGCTACTTCCCTTCAGGAAAGAATAAGTTCCATGGCAAACACAAGTGCATGTCAAGCATTAGGTTTTATTCTAGGTCCAGGTAGGTATTTTTCACTTATCATTACTTGAATTTGAATTGGGAGAACTTTTGAGGTTCAAATGTTAAATGGAATCCAAGTATAAAACCTCATAGCTAAAAGGAAAGGTAGGTAAGCTAATAGTTTTGATCTACCCAGAGGCTAGTCTCTTTATATGTGTTAACAGATATTCTCTAAAGTAAATAATATTAGTCCCATTTTAGAGATTAGGATACCAAGGCATAGAGAGTCTAAGTAATTTATTCAAGGTCAGCCAGATAGCAAATAGGAAATATGAGATTCGAACCTAACTCTGACTCCATAGTGTATGTTCTGTGAAATAATCATTTAGCTTGACATCTCCATTATAGATAGCTTTTTTCCTTGTTTTTTAGAAACAAAATTCTTTTTTTTAAGGTTTTTTTTTTTAATTTTTGGAGAAACAGTGTACCTGTACATGTGTGCAAGTCAGGGAGGACCAGAGAGAGAGGGAAAGAGATCCCAAGCAGTTTCCACGCTCAGTGCAGAGCCTGATAGGGGGCATGATCCCATGGCTGTGAAATCATGAGCTGAGCTGAAATTAAAAGTTAGACACTAGGGCCTGGGTAGCTCAGTCCGTTAAGCTTCCAACTCTTGATTTCAGCTCTTGACTTTGACTCAGGTCATGATCTCACGGTTGGTGAGTTAGAACCCTAAAGCAGGCTCTGTGTTGACAGTGAAGAACCTGTGTGGGATTCTCTCTCTCTTGCTCTGTCTCTGCCTCTCCCTCTCCCCTGCTTGTGCTCTCTTTCTCTCTCACACAAAATAAATAAACTTAAAAAAAATTTAAAAAGTCAGACACTTAACCAAGTGAGCCACCCAGACACCCCAGAAACAAAATTCTTTTGACCAAAGAATTTGAGGAAAGTTATAGGAGGTTCTTTACCCTTTGCTCTTTGCCCATACGTTTTAGACTTTTCTGAGGTTGAAGAAAATGAAAGAATTTTTGAAAGACTACTTAAATATTGTTCTTCAAAGCTTCCATACTTTAGCTGAGTGTAAAATAATATAATAAGATTTAATACTTGCCCAAGACAAGTAAGTTTTTGCTGATTAGATAAATTAGTAATTTTTATGCTTAGAAAAACATTGAAGGGGTGCCTGCATGGCTCAGTCAGTTAAGCCTCTGACTCTTGGTTTCAGCTCAGGTCATGATCTCATGGTTTGTGAGTTTGAGCCCCACATCAGGCTCTGTGCTGACAGTGCAGAGCCTGCTTGGGATTCTATCGCTATCCCTCTCTCTCTACCTCTCCCTCTCTCTTTCTCTCTCTCTGTCTCTCTCAAAATAAATAAATAAACCTTTAAAAAGTTAAATAAATAAATAAGAAAAAAAGAAAGCATGGGGCGCCTGGGTGGCTCAGTTACTTGACCTTCTGACTTCAGCTCAGGTCATGATCTCACGATTCAGGAGTTCGAGCCCCTCATCAGGCTCTGTACTCACAGCTCAGAGCCTGGAGCCTTCTTCAAATTTTGTGTCTCCCTCTCTCTCTGCCTCTCCCCTGCTCATACTCTGTCTCTCAAAAATGAATAAACATTAAAAAAAATTAAAAATAAATAAATAGAGAAAACATTGAAAAATCATATAACTGGTTAGTGCTTTGAATATTACAGTTATGAATACCATCACTCTAAATCCAGTTCCTACTTTATCATTAATATCCTACCCTCACCCCTGTTTCCATTCCTTTCTTTAAAAAATTTTTTTTAATGTTTATTTATTCTTGAGAGAGAAAGAGAGAGAGACACAAAACACAAATACGGGAGGGGCAGAGAGAGAGGGAGACACAGAATCCAAAGCAGGCTTCAGGCTCTGACCTGTCAGCACAGAGCCTGACGCGGGGCTCAAACCCATGAACCGCAGGATCATGACCTGAGCCGATGCAGGATGCCCAATGAACTGAGCCACCCAGGTGCCACTCTATTAGTTTCTTTCAGATACCCAAGAAAAAAGCTCTACAAAAGAGAATCCAATTTATCTTTTACCAAAATCTAATATTTCAGTTTAGTTTTGGAATAAAATATAAGTACAAATGTAGAATAATTGGGTCTACTGCCTTATTATAAAATACATGAGAACATAGTCTGGGTCTTTTCACTTACCACTTTACCGTCAGTATCTAGCACAGTACCTGGTATAGACTTAGGTTCTCAGTAAATAATAAGTATTTTGAAGATTAAATAATGACAAAATAAAATAAAAGAGGTAAAGGCATGTAATAGATCTCATAGCATTTTAGAACCAGGGATGGCTTAAATTATTTAGCTCAACCCCCTTTATTTCAGAGCCAAGAAAATGGAGATTCAGAGACACTACCAGTTATTTCAAAGACAGACAGGAAATTAGAAGAAAAAAAAAAACACTAAAATTTTTATCATCTTTTTCATTGATTTGCCACAATTTCAACCTGAGAATAAAAGAAATAATCAAAATAAAAAGTATTTTAAAGATTATCTCATTTAAATATTTTGTATTATCTTTAGATGAGTAAATGTAGGCCTGAAAAAGATTAGATGACCTTTCCTGTAATAACCACATTAATAGCACTAGCATTTATTGAATGCTTACTATATGCTAGATGCTGTTCTAGATGTTTTATGTGTGGTATCTTACTTCATCCTTACTTAAGGTTACATGTAAATTATTGGAAGAGCCAGATATAGAATCTAAATCAGGAAAGCAAACCAGTTCTCTTTCAAGCTCATTTTTGCCACAGATCCAAAATTAAAAACATATGTGATTTAAATACCATATACACAGTGATAATTTGAAATATTAACTTAAAATGTGATATTCTATTTCTTATAATGAAATTGTAGTTTTTTTATGGAAGAAAATGGATAATTTAAATTTTTCTGTGGAGATGTTTTTCAAAAAGAAGATACAAGTTACTTTAGATATAATACTTTGTGAATATATGTATATGTGTATGTTTCTCAACCTTTTTCTCATTATTGTCCCACTAAGGAGCTTTTTTAGACTTTTTTTCTCATATTCCACAGATCAGTTGTGTATCTTTTATGTACTGTATGAATGTCTATGCTTTATACAGAAAAAGAGTAAATATTTTGTCCCCTCGCCTCTGTTGAGATGTGTGATGTAGATGGATGATTCCATAAAGTTGCTTCCAATTTTGTAGTAAATGTCTTTCACATTTTTTTAGCCCTTGCCTCCGACCTAATAATTTATCTGTATACATTTTATTTTATTAAGTTTTTCAGACTTGTTTTGCACTCATTGGGGAAAAGGGCGTGACATGGGATGCCATTAAGCTGCAGATAAATATGTACACGGCACCAGTTTTACTTGGAGCATTCCTGGGAGTTTTAAATATTATTCTGATCCTTACTCTATTAAGGTAATCAGATAGAAGTGATAAAACTACTTTTGTAGATTGTGAAATTAAATAAGCATGATCATTATTGGAAGATAATTATTCCTATAAGGTCTTTATTTGGTTTTTGATGTCTATAGTTGCGTTCATGTTTTTTTGATCAGCTAATGCCTATACTGCTTGTAACTGAAATAATAGACAATCTGATAAATGAGACTAGATTATAAAGTCTTTGAAGATTCAAAGTTTGGTCTTGATTTACTAACTACAGGTTTCTAAGTACAAGAATGACATGAAAGCACAGTTTTAAGTAGATTAATGGTTGGTATCAACCTTAAATATAAAAGTTACTTAAATCTTTTATTTACTGAAAGAAATTTTATAAAACTACAGAAGTTTTATTACTTTATATTTCTTTGGAGTGCTTTACTCAATGGCCTAAAAATATTCACAACAAATGTTTAAAATCAGGGGCACCTGGGTGGCTCAGTTGGTTGAGTGTCCGACTCCAGCTCAGGGCATGATCTCACAGTTCATGAGTTCAATTCCCGCATCAGGCTCTGTGCTGACAGCTCAGAGCCCAGAGCCTGCTTCAGATTCTGTGTCTCCCTCTCTCTGTCCCTACCCCGCTCATGCTCTCCCTCTCTCTCTCAAAAATAAATAAAAATGTTAAAAAAATTTTTTTTTAAAAATTAAAAAGAAAATGTTTAAAAATCACTGGAAAACTTCAAAATTTATTAATGTAGCTCACGTTTGCTTTTGAATGAATTGAATATTATTCTTCATTTTGTATGATAATATAATAAGAATTGTAACTTGTATCTTTTAAATTTTGTTGGTTATACCTTAATTTCATTACTTAGAAGTCAGTAAAAGAAACTATATCAGAATGAAAAAATAGAAGGCTACTAATAAATTAAAGCCATTTATCTGTTATAGTAAGTCTTTCATGGATACAATATTTATGTTTTTCTTTTTAAGAGAACATCGTGTGGATGACTCAGGACGACAGTATAAAAGTGTTAATTTTGAAGAAGGTACTATCAGCCTTTTGACTAAATTACTATAACATTATCAAAGTATTTCTGATGACTATGTTTGGTATTTACTTGGATTTTCGCTTGTGAGGACAGTACAATGGTTGATTAGAGGAGCATCTTCGAAGTTAAAAGTTACATAAATTGATAATTTTTTTAAAAGGCATGCCCAGATCAGTTATTTGGTGTTCATGACTGGCAAGGTTAAAACCATAGCTAAAAATCACTTCATCTTCTTTGCAAAGAGCCAGTATCCTAAAACCCTCCATTTCTTTGGAATGATATCTGTGATGTTCCCTACCAAATGTGTCTTTCTGTTTCAAGCATTTCTTTGCTCCCATAATTATGGAAATAGGTTTCTCTTTTATATTTTTATTCTTTTGGTATACTCTACAAATGTACATTTTTATCCCTTAGATCTTTCTCTGACTTAGAAGTAAGTAACCAGTCTGGTCAGTAGGTATATCTTATTAAGGAAACCCTTATTTAAGTACTAATTATGTCCTCCTTGGGGAGTGTCCCCCTCTGTACAAAAGATTGCAACTCAGTTCTTGCCTTTAAGGAGTTTGTAAAGTTGTGGACAAGACATAGTGTCTTCTATAGCCATTTTATTTAATTTTCACAACAAAACTGGTGTAAGGTAAAGTTGAAAGTAGGGTGGCGAGCAGAGTGGTGAAGGGTGTTAGTACGTTTTTGAAAAAAAGGAGAAGTATGACAGTAGTCAGATTTCATTGAGACTAAACCAGATGTATGAAGACCTGAACTAGGGCAGCAAATAAGAATGGAGAAGAGACAGATGTGAGTTTTTGAAGGAAAAAAGAATTAAGAATCTTGACAGATTGGATGGGGAATAATAAGGAATAGAGGGAGTTGTTGAAGACATCTGTCAGGTTTTGAGTCTAGATAAGTAAAAGAATGGGGGAGAACTAGAATTTAGGAAAGGACATTGGCTGAGCAGAGAAAATGATTTCAGTTTTAATCAAGCTAAATATACTGCTACACTTGAGCAACTAGAAAATGCCAGAGCCATTTGTAATTTTGGCATTAGAGATCAAAGCTAGAGATACAGATTTCAGAGTAAGCCAGTGAAAAACACCACAGCAACAAAGAAAGAGAGAGAAAAAAGGAAAGGAAGGGGTAGATGCATCAAGTGTGACAAAATATTGTTGAATATAGGGGCCGAATATATATTTGATATTTTTCAAAATAAAAAATGAAGGAAAAGAAAGACACAATGGTGAAGAAGTGCCAGCATGGGCATAAGCCACTTTCTTTTTTTTTAAGGTGAAAAATAGGGTGCTAACTTAAAGGACCTATCAGGTAAAAGGAATGAGCAAGTTAAGGAGGGTGAGTTTGAGGTGCTGAAAAAAGGAAGATACATAGGAAGGAAAATCTTTTAGAAGTTGGAAGGGGATGGCAATATCAATTAAGACTTCATTGAGTTTAATGTGCTTCATAAGCACCTGGAAACCTTGTAAAAATGGGAGTCTGATTCAGTAGCTGGCGGTGGGGGTGGGGAGCCATGTCTAAGTGGGTTATCAGATAAAACCCATGATGCCCGAGAGAATTTGAATAAGTTTTTAGTATAAATATGTCCCAGCTGGGTAATTTTGGATTTCAGATAAGAAACAAATAATCTTTTAGTATAGATATGTCTCAAATATTTCATGGAACACTCTTATATTTAAATTTCAAATATTGCATGGAAAATACTTAAAGTTATTATATGACAAATTCAAACTTAACTGAATATCCTGTATTTTTATTTACTAAATCTGGCAAACCTAGTGAGATTCTGAGAATCTACATTTATAGTAAGCTATTATAGGAACTGATACTACTGGTCTAAGAACCACACCAAGTAGCAAAGATCTAGAACTGCACTGTTAATATGGTAGCTGCTAGCCGCATTTGGCTATTTCAATTTAAATTAAACTTAATTACATTGAAGAAATTCCTCAGTCCCACAACCAGTACTGTAAGTGATAAATTATTATGGGTCTGCATGACTAGTGGCTAACTGTAATTGGACAGCACAGGAAAAGAACATTTCCATCATGTCAGAGTTCTGTTGTAAAACACTGCCCTAAAGCACAAATGAGAGTTTAGAAAGACCATATCTATTTTCTTTCATAAGATTTCTAGGCACTTCAAAATAATTTCTAAAACAAAAATCATTTTTAAATTTCAGTAAATAATTTAAATATTTTTGCTTTTTACCTATTATTAAAAATGTCATCATTGGATAGGATCATAATTGCTAATTACATAGTCTTTGAATCAATATATTAGTGTAGTCTTCTCCTAAAATTCTTATAGTTTGGTTACCCAGTCAGTTCTCACAGTCTGGGATGTGAACATTTTCGAGCTTTCCCACTGAAGCAAGCACTGGGTAGAGGCTTCAGGAAACTAACCACATATGATGCAAACTCCAGTCTAACTTGGGGCAGTGTTGCTTTTTAATTCAAAGGAATAAAGGCTGGGTTCAAAGTGGTAATTAAGAATCAGGGAGATCTGTCCAAAATAATATAAGGCCAACAAGGACCAGAGTCTATCCTGGAAAAGGATCTGGACAAAGGTAACCAGTTTTCTTCGTGCGATTAGAAAGAGAGGTCATAACTCTATGTTGAGTGTTCAGGCTCATTAATTGTCCCCAGATATAGCAGACTGTTTCCAATCCTCATTTATTATTCGAGGAGGAACTCCTTGTCAGGAGTCCTAAGATACAAAGGGAAGTACTATTATGAAAAAAATTATAGAAACTTATTATATCTTGGGAAAGTAGCCCCTTGCCCCCTGCTGGTGCTACACATACACTTAAAGATAGCACAAAATGAAAAAACATTCTTGAATTACTTGTTTGGTTTACTCTGAATAAGTGGGTAAATTATAAAATAGCATGACTAATGTATATAAGTAGCTGTATTTGGCTTCACACTTCTCAGTTATATAAGAAATACCTAATATTAAGTATGTAGCTGAATATGTAGTTTAAGGTAAGTCAATACACTCACTTCATCCTAATTTATAAAACCACCATCAAATCTTGGTTATTTGAAAAATACATTTCTTTGCAAAAATATAAATGATAATATAAGGATTTTTTAACTGTGGTAATAACATATAAGGATATTTACTCATACTAATTTCACATAACATTGAAATTCAAAGTACTTATCCATTGAAGTCAATCACAGAACTAACTGATTCAATAAACTATTTGAGGTATTCATAAAATCTTCATAAATTTAAGATTTAGGTAAAATATAAAAAAAAACTTGCAGTGGAAATTTAAAGCAAGTATATTTAGTATGAGATCATTTTATAGAATTTTATAAAACATATTCCTATTTTGAATTAAGAGACAGCAAATAGAAAATCTGAGTATTTCCTGTTGATGACAGAATTGAAGTATATCTCCTGGGAAGAAAATTCACTTTATTTTTAAAAACCATTTAAAAATTACTTCTGTGGTATAAATTGTGCTTTTAAACCGCTTAGAAGCCTAAAAGTGACTTTAAATATGTAGTTAACAGAATTTGCTACATATAGTTTCTACATTGTTTTAGTGTCATAAGAAAAATTAGATGTTTAAGTAATATAATTTTTCTCCTGTTTATTGTAGCAAGTACAGATGAAGTTCAGTTTCCCCAAGGAAATATTGATCAAGTTGCTGTTGTGGCCACTAATGTTCTGTTTTTCGTGGTTCTATTTATCTTTGCCCTTTTCGAAACGTAAGTTTTATTCTATCTTCATCTAAATCATATTATGTGAAGCATCTGTATTTCCTAGTGCAACATTAATAGGCTTATCGATGTTCTCAGAAACTTTATGGAAGGCATACTTTTTGTCATGATGTAAAAAGTATATGCAAATTTTATGCTTTTAACTTGAATATACATAATTCTTTGTCTATAATCTTACTTTATCCTACTTCCTTATAAAGGAATCTGTTTCACTAGTCTTTCCTCCCTTTCTTAGAGTGTATAAAGTTATAAAACTTTACTGCCATGAGTAAATTAACTTTAAGCTGTATAACTCTCTATGTATATGGACCTCAGTCTGGCAATGTTAACTCTATTTAAGATCTGATCCTGAAAAAAAAACTAGTAGGATATATTACAAAATGTATCTCAGCCTTGTGTAGGCTTTGTCAACTTTTAGTTATCATATGGCTTTTTTATTTTTAAAATGCCTTTCTATTATGTTATAAATATAGTATATTCTTGTTGTAAATATGCTAAACACTACAACTGTATTTCCACATCCACTCTTCCCCTGGAAGTAACCACTGCTAGTACCTCAGTGTATAATTTTTCAGATATTTTTTCTATACAACTGTGTACTTACATGTGTAAGTACTAGTATGTACTAGTCTGTGTCTATTAAATCAACATGGACTATGTGACATTATCATTTGAAAATTTGGTTTATTCTTTTGTCAATACAATGTAACATTTTTATGCTAGTACATGTAGATTTGCTTGATTTTTAATTTTTTAAATGTATTTTTATTTTTTTAATAATTGAGATATGTGAAAGTTTCAGTTCATTTGATTTTTTGGCCATTTTTTAAAAAATTTTTTTGGGCATTTTTAAAATACACATAAAATATATCATTTTAACTATTTTTAATCATACAATTCAGTGGAATTGAGTATATTCACAAATGTTGTACAACCATAACCCCTATCCATTTCCAGAATCTTTTCAACATTCCAAACAGAAGCTCTATACCCATTAAACAGTAAGTCCCCATTCCCTCTCACCCAGCTCCTGGGAACCTTTATTCTACTTTCTCCAATCTAGGTACCTCATATAAATGGAATCATGCAAGACATTTCCTTTTGTTCTTTGTGCCTCATTTATTTCACTTAGCATGATGTTTTTAAATGTTCATCCATGTTATAGCATGTGTCTGCATTTCATGCCTTTTAATGGCTTTATTATTATTTCTTTTTATTTTAATAAAAATATTCCATTGCATGTATATATCAATGTCATATATCCATTCACCTATTGATGGACATTTGGGTTATTTCCACCTTTGGCTTATTGTGAATAATGCTACAATGCTGTGAGGAACATTGGTGTACACATATCTGTTTAAGTCCCTGCTTTCAGTTGTTTTGGTTATATACGCAGAAGAGGATTTACTGGATAATATGGTAATTCTATGTTTAAGTTATTTAGAAATCACCAAACCATTTTCTACATCAGCTGCTCTGATTTTAAAATTAATAATGGTCATTTGTTTTTAAAGAATGAATATTTTAAATATATTTCAATTTCATTTTGTATCCAATTAACAGAGGAGATAAAGTAGGAAAAGAAGCTTTGCAAGGAAAGAGATAGTCATATAAAGGAAGAACAACATTCAGAGGTAGGAAGAGAGATATATACACTCAAAGATAGAGATAGAAGAGACTGAGGAAGAAAAAAAAACAAGCTTCTAATAACCAATAATAGTAACACTACTACTATTATGTTATTACTTATTTCAATGAAATAAAAAAGAAACCACTTTAAACCAAATTCATGATTAGTTAGAATAGTAGGAATTATGATTGGCTTGTTTCTTTTCCTGTCTTTTAGACTCTGCAATGTGGATATATTACTTATATAATTAAAATAAATTTAGTAAATAAAAATACAATCAAACTTAGTTTGTGCATGTAACAACTAAATGTGTTAAAAAATTTTTATATGGAGAGCTGGTGTTATTGCTAAAAGAGTTGCAAGTTCTTGAATGTGTCAGTACATTATTAAAGCTTCTGTTTCACTTTTATAATGGCTATGATTTAAATAAATAATAATAATTTGTTTTTCTTAGCATCGTTACTCCATTAACAATGGATATGTATGCCTGGACTCGAGAACAAGCTGTATTGTATGATGGAATAATTCTTGCTGCTCTTGGAGTTGAGGCAATTATTATTTTCATGGCGATTAAATTACTTTCCAAGAAGTAAGTTATATGTCTTTGATTTTGTTTCAGTCAATTAAGGAATAGGCTTTTTTTCTGACTGACTTATTTCACTTAACATAATACCCTCCAGTTCCATCCATGTTGCTACACATGGCCAGATTTCATTTTTTCTCATTGCCATGTAGTAGTCCATTGTATATATGTGCCACAACTTCTTTATCCATTCATCAGTTGATGGGCACTTGGTCTGCTTCCATGATTTGGCTATTGTCGAAAGTGCTGCTATGAACATTGGGGTACACGGGGCCCTATGCATCAGCATTCCTGTGTCTCTTGGGTAGATTCCTAGCAGTGCTATTGCTGGGTCATAGGGTAGAGGGGAAAGGAAAAAAAGACACAGAGAGGGAGGGAGATAAAACATAAGAGACTCTCAAAGACTAAGAACAATTTGAGGGTGAGGGAGGTGAGGGAGGTGAGGGAGGTGGGGGAGGGGGGAGAGGGGGTGACGGACATTAAAGAGGGCACGTGTTGGGATGAACACTGGGTGTTATATGTAAACCGATTTGAAAATAAACTATTATAATAAAAAAAAAAAGAAATAGGCTTTTAAAAAAGTCTTTTTTAAAAAGTGAAACATGAAACTAACCCAACACCTCACACCACCTTCAGAATACCTACAAGGCTTCACATCTTTCCAACCTGATCTCCCATTGAGAGCTAACAAAGTAAACAGATGTGTTAGTAAAATAAAATAATAAAGCTTTTCTCTCATTATGTATTAGTTTTAGTCCTTGAATGTTTGCGAACAGATTTAAAGTTTATTAATGGAGCATATATTTATACACCATATGGTACTTTCTGTGGTGAATTACTTCTCTTCTAACGTATCTTTTGTATATTATGTTTTACTCAAAGTATTTCTAAAAGTGAATTTTATAAAACTTTGTTCTGCTGTATGGTAATATATGTTATGCAACAGAAAGGATTTAATAGTTAAGTCTAGAAAATTTTGCTTCAAATTACTGAACCTCTTTACTTTAAAACTTCCAGATCTTCAGTACATATATATAATATTATTATAAAGACAAATATATTATGTAGCATAATATAGTTATTGTACAAAGTTATTTGTAACTTTGACTGTACAACATTGTTTTAAAGAAGCATTTTGTAAAACTATAAGTATAAAGAACACACTTTGGGTGAGTCCTTATATAAAATAAGTTCCTTCATGTAGTCTGAGATGAGACATTAGCTGATGAATTTAGACAATTCCAACAATTTAATTCTGAAAATATTTTAATAATACTTCAGAATTTTATAAATCTAAAATCAATTAACACATCTTTTTTTTTTTGGGGGGGGGGAGTGTGGGGAGGGTCGGGGCGAGGGGGCCGGGGGTGGGGAGGGGGGGTCGGGGCCGGGGCGGGAGGAGGGGCGGGCAATTAACACATCTTGATTCAATGGGTTGAGTTAGTGCAATGGGGAATACTATGAAGATTCCTATCCTAATAGAGCCAAGTAGAGGGGCCAAGGTATAGGTATAGACATAGACATAGATTTATATTCAAAATTAAATAATAGTAAATCCATCACATCTTGCTACAGAAGTAGAGCTGTCCTGCTGATGGGCATTCTTACAGATTGTCCCAATTCCATACCTTCAAAGAGCTTGTGTTCTATTAGGTGAGAAAACCAATTAACAAAAATATGAAGTCAGGTAATGGTGAGTATTGTGAAGAAGAATGGAGCAGAGGAAGAGAATAAAGAGTAGCAAGGGCAGAGCTGGGAGAGAGAGTGGCAGTGTTATTTTGACTGACTGCTCTAGGAAGGCATGTTTGAGGAAGTTGCATCCCAGGAGAGACCTCAACAAAGTCAGAAAACAGTCATGCAGGGGCCTGGAACTCTCTTCCTCCACAAGACTGAGCTTTGCGTGTTTAAGGGACAAGCAGGCAGGCAAGTTTGGCCAGAGCAGGAAAGAAATCGCTATGGGAGAAGGTCTGGTTGGAAAGATGTGAATGAAGCCTTGTAGGTATTCTGAAAGTGATATGAGGTATTTGGGTTTGTTTGTTTATTTTGTTTTAGGACATCTTTGGTCTTGTTTGTATATTTAATTTTTTATTATGGAAAATTTCTAACATATACAAAGGTGAAAATAGCATCATGTACTGAATTTCTAATATCTACTACCCAGCTTCAGTGATTACCAATCCTTGAATAATTGTGATTCATTTATGCTTCTACCTACTCCAGATTAGTATCGATTATTTTGAAGCCAATCCCAGATACTACTTCGTATCTTCCATAAATATTTCAGTGTGTATCTCTAAAAGTTAATGCTGACAACATTATCACATCTAATAGTGTTAACAGTGATTTCTAAATATCATCAAATATTCAGGCAGTATTCAAATTTTCTCTACTGTTTTAAATGTTCTTAAAATTTATTTTGTTTTGTTTCATACTGTTTTATTTTGTTTCACAGCTTACTTGACTCAGGCTCTTGTTTCTTTCTTTTTTTCTTTAATGTTTGTTTTTATTTTTGAGAGAAAGAGGGAGAGGGAGTGCAAGCATAGGGGAGGGGCAGAGAGAGAGGGAGACACCAAATCTGATGCAGGTGCCAGGCTTTGAGCTGTCAGCACAGAGCCCAATGCAGGGCTCAAACCCACGAACCATGAGATCATCACCTGAGCCAAAGTCGGATGCTTAACCGACTGAACCACCCAGGCTGCCCAAGGCTCTTAAATTTCTTAAGTCTCTTTTAGTCTATAGACCTTTATCTAGGTACTAAGAGTACCTAGTAGCCACTGATAGCTTCTGTGGTCTTTGGTATGAAAAAATATCCAAGCTCATCTACGTTTTCTGTCCCAGATCTGAAATCAACTGGGTTTTTTTAGTGGAAAATTATATTTAGCATTCATATTAATTGGTATATGGCTAAAAGCATCAAGATACTATATCATAGTTTGTAAAATATAAAAGTAATGGAACTATATAATAATGTTGTATTTTTAAATTACAGAGTTTCTGTTCTTTAACAGGATTGGTGAGCGTGCTATTCTACTGGGAGGACTCATCGTTGTATGGGCTGGCTTCTTTATCTTGTTACCTTGGGGAAGTCAGTTTCCCAAAATACAGTGGGAAGGTATAGCCATACATATTTCTATAATGTTAGTCCCTGTTATTCATCTAAAATTACTAAGTAATGCACCGTACTAATTTTGATTTTACAGATTTACATAATAATTCAATCCCTAATACCACATTTGGGGAAATTATTATTACTCTTTGGAAGTCTCCAAGAGAAGATCACAATGAAGGACCCACTGGTTGCCCAATTGAACAAGCCTGGTGCTTCTATACCCCCATGATCCATCTGGCCCAGTTCCTCACAGCAGCTGTGTTAATCGGAGTAGGCTATCCATCCTGCAATGTCACGTCCTATACGTTATATTCAAAAATTCTGGGACCAAAACCTCAGGTGAGCAAGTTATCCTGATATCGCAATCATATGAAACATCCTTGTAAGTACATTTTTTGTTACCATTCTTTATTTTTATACAACCTGAGTTGGTGGATTTTTACCATATTCAGCACTTTAAATTAAAAAAAATTTTGTAAAGTTCTTATAGAGTTAGTATACTGAAATTTAACAAAGAGTACTTTAAGTTAGAGCTCAGAAGTGTTTTGAATTCAAGATTGTGCACTCAAAATCATTTTCAGAGAAAAATATCTGAAGCATAAATTTCTGAAACTCATTCTTAAACTAGGCAGAAGTTAGGAAACCAAAACTGATAGAAAAATGTGGATCTAGGCTTAATTTCATCTGATCCTAGGGACAATTACTAAGAGATGAAAACACAGCAGTCTTAAACACGTATAGCAGCTATGTATAATTTAAAATTAGTTTTTAGTATAGGAATTTTCATATTCATTATATAAAAATTAGAAAAAATAAAGAGTCTAAATGGAGAAAACTATCAGAGACAATTAATTTTGGTGAAATTATACTTCCAGTCTTTTATCTATGTCTGTGAGTATTTAACACAAAAATAGGATCATATCATTGTTACTATTTTATAATGTTTTTTATTTTAATTTTTTTTTAACATTTATTCATTTTTGAGAGTAGAGCACATGCAGGAGAGCAACAGAGAGAGAGGGAGACACAAAATCCGAAGCAGGCTCCAGGCTCTGAGTTGTCAGCACAGAGCCTGACGTGAGGCTCGAACTCACAAACTGAGATCATGACCTGAGCCGAAGTTGGAGCCACCCAGGCGCCCCTGTAACCTGCTTTTAAAAAAAATATAACAATATATTGCAAATATTCTCCCATGACATTTAATTTTCTTTAACACAGACAGCGTATTCCATTTTATCTATGTACCATCATTTATTCAGTCATTTTCCAATTATAGTACATTTAGGTTAGTTCAGGGGTTTACTTCTAACCCTTCTTTTTAGTAGAAATTATTTAAATAGTCACAAAATGAAAATATTACTTTCCTCTTTAAGTATTACACTGATAGGAGCACCTGTGTGGCTCAGTTAGTTAAGCGTCTGACATCTGCCCAGGTCATAATCTCAAAGCTTGTGAGTTCGAGCCCCACGTCCGGCTCTGTGCTGACAGCTTGGATCATGGAGCCTGCTTCGAATTCTGTGTCTCTCTCTCTGATCCTCCCCCGCTCATGCTCTATCTCTCTCTCTCCTTCAAAAATAAATAAACATTAATTAAAAAAAAACAAAAACAAAAAAATAAAATAAAAATTTCACTGATAGTATTACATTTTCAGGGCAGAAGTTAGTATTTTTATTGAAATAAGGCAAAGAGAAAAGAAAAATTTTAATACCGTGTTTTTAAGCTACAATAGTAGGTAAAACATTTGGTACTTTTTGAGTCTTTTAATCCATAAAATTTTATTTTCAAAACCAAGAAAAAAAGCATATAACAAAAGCAATGTATGATAGTTGTAAAAAATTCAAATAGTTTGAAATGTGTATAGCAGAAAATGAAGAATCCTCTTAGCTTCAACACACTAAGGTCGACCCTCGTTCATTTCATTTGTATGCCTTAAGACATTTTTCTATACCTTTTCAAGCATATGCAGACTCATGCTTTTTTTTTTTTAATTGGAAGATAATTATTAGTAGGTAGTATTTAGTTATTTATAAATGAGTGTTAAATATCAGTGATACAATGATAGCTAAAATTATGAAAATGTTTTTTTGTATAAGTATTTAATTACTATTATTTTTTTCTCCCAAGTTTTTGTTTAAATTCAAGTTAGTTAACATATAGTATATTATTGGTTTCAGGAGTAAAATTTAGTGATTCATCACTTGCATATAACACCCAGGTTCATCACAAGTACCCTCCTTAATGCCCAGAAACCATTTAGCCCATCCCCAACCCTGCACCTATCTCCACTCCAGTAACCCTCAGTTTGTTCTCTGTTAGTTAAGAGTCTCTTATGGTTTACCTACCTCTCTGTTTTTATCTTATTTATTTTTCCTTCCCTTCCCCAATGTTCATCTGTTTTGTTTCTTTTCTTTAAGTTTATTTATTTTTAGAGAGAGAGGGCAGAGGAGGGGCAGAGAGAGAGGGAGAGAGAGAATCTCAAGCAGATTTTGTGCTGTCAGCACTGAGCCCGATATGGAATTCAGTCTCATGAACCGTGAGATCATGACCTGAGGCAAAATCAAGAGTTGGATGCTTAACCGACTAAGCACCCAGGTGCCCCTCATTTGTTTTGTTTCTTAAATTCCACATATAGGTGAAATCATATGTGTTATTTGTCTTTCTCTAACTGACTTATTTCACTTCACATCATACACATTGTTGCAAATGGCAAGATTTCATTCTTTTTTGATGGCCTAGTAATATTCCATTGTATAAATATACCGCATCTTCTTTATCCATTTGTGAGTCAACAGATATTTGGCATCTTTCCATAGTTTGGCTGTTGTTGATAGCGCTGCATAAACATTGGGATGCATCTGCTCCTCAAATCAGCATTTTCATATCCTTTCGATAAATACCTAGTAGTATAATTACTGGGTCATAAGGTAGTTCTATTTTTAACTTTTTGAGGAACCTCCATACTGTTCTCCAAAGTGGCAACACCAGTTTGCATTCCCACCAACAGTATACGAGGGATCCCCTTTCTCCACATCTTTGCTAACAACTGTTGTTTCCTGAGTTGTTAATTTTAGCCTTTCTGACATGTTGTGAGGTGGTATCTCTTTATGATTTTGAATTGTATTTCTCTGATGATGAGTGATGTTGAGCATTTTTTCATGTGTTTCTTAGCCATTTGTACAACTTCTTTGGAGAAATGCCCATTCATGTCTTCTGCCCATTTCTTCACTAGATTATTTGTTTTCTGGGTGTTGAGTTTCATAAGTTCTTTATAGATTTTGGATTCTAGACCTTTATCCAGTACGTCATTTGTAAATATATCTTCTCCCATTCTATTGGTTGCCCTTTAGTTTAGTTGATTGTTTCCTTTGCTGTGCAGCTTTTTATCTTGATGAAGTCCCAATAGTTCATTTTTGCTTTTGCTTCCCTTGCCTCTAGAGATGTGTCTAGTAAGAAGTTGCTATGGTTGATGTCAAAGAGATTGCTGCCTGTGTTTTCTCTAGGATTTTGGTGGTTTCCTATCTCACATTTAGGTCTTCCATCCATTTTGAATTTATTTTTGTGTATGGTATAAGAATGTGGTCCAGTTTCATTTTTCTGCATGTTACTATCCAGTTTTCTCAACACCATTTATTGATGAGACTGTTTTTTCCATTGGGTATCCTGTCCTGTTTTGTCAAAGATTAGTTGACCATGTAGTGTTAGGTCCATTTCTGGGTTCTCTATTCTGTTCCATTGCTCTATGTGTCTGTTTTTGTACTGGTACCATGCTGTCTTGATGATTACAGCTTTGTAATACATACATAATACATACAACTTGAAGTCTTGAATTGTGATGCCTCCTACTTCGCTTCTTTTCATCATTACTTTGGCTATTCTGGTTCCATACAAATTTTAGAATGCACTCATGCCTTTAAAAAAAAAAGATAAAAACAATATATTCTATCTCATTTACATAGTATTTTTTTTTTTTGTATCTTGTAGTGTTTTACTTAAAAGCCGTAGCCTTCTTTTCATGTCAGTGCATATAGATATTCTCGTTATAAGATCTTACTCTATATAGGACCTTATTCTTGTAAGGAACTGATTAGCATTCCATTCATTAAATACACCATAATTTATTTAATCCAACTTTGATGGACAGTTAGGATGTTTTTAATTTGGGGATATTAACAGTATTGCTGCACTGTATGTTCTTGGACAGATTATATGGGTTATAGTTTGGAGTACAGTAGTTGGAAGAGTGACATTATAGTTTAGTGGAAAGTGGTATAGTGGATTCAGCCAAACATGCCTTCAAATATTTTGGATAATTTACTTGAATTTTCTAAGCTTCAAGTTTCACACTTGTTAATACCAATTGCAGAAATTTGTGTATATTGGAAACAATATATGTAAAGTACCTAGCACAGTGTTTGGAATATAGTAAGTGCAATATAAATGTTAGCCATAAAGGGTAGATTAAAAAATTATATCGTTCCCACAGCTTCAGTAGATATTGGATATCGTCTGTTTATACTACTTTTATTTTTTTTAAACTGACTAATCAAATAAGTATACTGTTCATTATTTGCTGTATTTATAGAGAGGCATTTTATATTTAATTTAAAAATAAAAGGTGAAGAAAGTGATTCTTGTGAGTTTGTCATAGTTTGGTAATAGTACTTTCACTCTTATTTTTAAAATAACTAAACCTAAATATCAGTCTGCTTCTCTCTCTCTACCACAGGGTGTGTACATGGGCTGGTTAACAGCTTCTGGAAGTGCAGCACGGATTCTTGGACCTGTGTTCATCAGCCAAGTGTATACTTCCTTGGGTCCGCGATGGGCGTTTAGCCTTGTGTGTGGAATAGTGGTGTTTACCATCATGCTCCTGGGTGTGGTTTACAGGAGACTTGTTGCTTTTTCTGTAAGGCATGGAAGGATTCAAGAATAACCTAACTAACACTGTGATGGAAGGTACTTGTATGGGGCTTCTTCTTCCAGGGCTCTGCAAGACCATTGCTATGAGTCAGTTTCCAAAAGTCAGGATGCAAATATTGTGTATTTTGAATAACAAGAACATATATTGAATAATACAGGGAATTCTATGTGTAAATACAAACAGTAATATAATATGAAAACACTCTGGTTCATAATTTCCGTATTTCAAAAAATATTCTTCCTATAATACCTCTTTAGCAGTTGCATGAACTCATTAGTAAATGGACAATGGTTTATAAATATGAAGTTGTGCTCTTAATTCAAACTGCAGAGGTGTCATTAAAATAATGAAAAACTATTTATGCACTGAAACCATAAGGAGAGTTCTATATGAACTACCAATAACAAAAAAATGAAAGTATAGAAATTATTTACCTAAATAGAGGTACCTATGTTTGAAGATACCTACTTTTTATTTATTTAAAAAATGCAGCTTCTATTATTAAATTTCCTTATGAAATACAAATCGTGACTCTTAAATTTTCCATTTACCATGCCTGCCATCCTACCTTACCTTCTGTAAATCATTATTTTTAATTCTATACCTTCTGTTCTATTTTAGTTCCCTAAGTTAATAGGAAAGTACAAATAATGCTAATATTTGAGCAATAAAGATTAAGATATCAAGATGAATTTCACTACCTTTAGTAGGACTAATTATTTTTCTCTTTGAAGTACTAATAAATAATTCACTTTAGAAACATAACCCAGATATGTTACTGTATACATATACTGAATAGCAAACTGTTTATTAAAATTACTGGCATTTTTCAACTCCCTCAAATTCTGGAGAAAAACTATCACTTTAATTATTTAATTAAATTATTTAATTTATTTACTTTTCCCATCTCTCAGTAGTGACAGGGAAGACATAGCAGTTTTCAAACTATGTCTCTGTAACTATTCAGAACTGTAGAATTTTAAATTTGGATGGGCCATGACAGCCCCAATCTAGTTAGGCTAATAAATACTTGAGGTAAAATTGCTTTGATCTAACAGTTTACTTGAAGTTGGTTAAATCAGACTCTCTATGTGTACATTTCTACCTCTACATAAGTTGATGCTGATAAAAGGAACTAGTATAGAATTGTGTATATGGATCATCAATATAACCAAAAAATGCAAAAATATTTCCAAATATTTTTCCAAATGTTTCCTACTCTCAATTCTATTTTCAAATCTGAAAGGAAACAAGTAAACACTATAATCTGCACTTTATGTTTGTTGTATTCTTTGGGGGTTTTTTTTCCCTCCCTTTTTCTTTTCCTTTTCTCTTTTTTTTTTTTTTTTTTTTTTGTGGCTTGAAGAACAGAAATTTATTTCTCACAGTTCTGGAGGCGGCTAGAAGTCTAAGACCAAGACTGTCAGCAGGATTAGTTTGTTCTGAGGTTGCTCCTTGGCTCGTAAATGGGCTCCCTGTATCTTTTGTTTGTTTGTTTTTACAACTTTATTGATATTTAAATGACATATAACATTGTGTAAGTTCAAGGTGTACAATGTGATGATTTGATAAACTCATATATAGCAAAATGATTATCACCATAGCATTAGCTAACACCTCCCTCCTGTCACATAATTATCATTTCTTTTTTAGTGATGAGAACATTTAAGGTCTACTCTACTAGCAACTTTTACGTATGTAATACAGTATTATTAATTGTGATTGCCATGCTGTATAACAGATCCCCAGAACTTAGTCATCTTATAACAGGAAGTTTGTTCTCTGACCAACATCCCATTTCCTCCACCCCCTAGTCCCTAGCAACCACCATCCTGCTCTCTGCTTCTAATTTCTCCTTATTTCTCATGGCTGAATAATACTCCAACACATACATACATGTTCTTCATTCATCCATTGAGGGACATCTAGGTTGTTTCCATATCATGGTGTTTGTGACTAATGCTGCAGCGAACCTGGGAGTGCTCATCTTTTTGAAATCCTGCCTTCATCTCCTTTGAATAAATACCCATAAGAGGGGTTGCCATATCATATGGTAGTTGTTAATTTTTGAGGAACCTCCATTCTGTTTTCCACAGTGCCTGCACCAATTTACATTCTCACCAGCAGGGAGCAAGGGTTCCCACTTCTCTACATTCTCACTTATTTCTTGTCTTTTTGATAATAGCCATTCTAACTGGTGTGAAGTGATGACATCTTATTGTGGTTTTCATTTGCATTTCCCTGTGAATTAGTAATGTGGAGCATCCTTTCATGTACCTGCTTTCATGTGCCATACGTATGCCTTTTGAAAAATGTCCGTTCAGATCCTCTGCCCATTTAAAAAAATTTTTTTCAGTAAGCTCTATACCCAATGAGAGGCTTAAACTCATGACCCTGAGATCAAGAATTACATGCTCTACTGACTGAGCCAGCCAGGTGCCCCTCCTCTGCCCATTTTTAAATCAAACTGTTTGGCTTTTTTTGCTATGGAAATTTGCCGTACTCTTAAATCCAACTTCTTCAGCCCTAATAGAAAGCTTTATCTGACAGAAATCATTGCATGATTAAATTTTAGAGATTGTTTTTACTCTTTTCCACCCCCCAGAGTGAGACTCTGCTTCAGTTAGACTTATCAAAGAGAGCCATAACCAGGTTTCTGGCTATTTGGTCAAGTCCTGGGATCTCTCTTCCCTTATGTTCTACAGCTCTTTCCTCAGTCTTACATTTTTTGGGTAACTTCGAATCTTTTCTTTTTTTAAATTTTTTAAATGTTTATTTAATTTTTGAGAGACAGCATGAGCAGGGGAGGAGCAGAGAGAGAGGGAGACAGAATCCGAAGCAGGCTCTAGGCTCTGAGCTGTCTGCACAGAGTCTGACGCAGGGCTCGAACCCACAAACTGTGAGATCATGACCTGAGCCGAAGTCGGACACTTAACCGACTGAGCCACCCAGGTGCCCTGGGTAACTTCTAATCTTAAAGAGTAAACTCCACCCTTGGTTTAGATAGTAATAACAACAATGGTAATGATGAAAGTAATAGCAATCATTTGTAGAATTCTTTTCATATTGCACATAACATGTAATGTACATTTTCATAGTAGTCTTTTAAAGTGAAGGTGCTATTATGACTCCATTTTACAGATAAAGGAACAGAGGCACAGAGAACAGACTTGTCTAAGTAACAGCCTGCCTCTAGAGTCCATGCTCCTAACCACTAAATTTTTTATAGTATGGGAAATAGCTCAGAAAGGTTTAAGAGTAGTTAATTAATTCCTTATTTTAGAGTAAATTAAGTTATGTATACCAATAACTCCTATTAGCAGAAATATTTGAGAAGCATAATTTGAAGCCCACCGACTGGGGCTGTTATTCTAGCATAATAGTTATACTGTTTCCATATGAGAGAGTATGACAGAGAAGTTTCCCAATTTCCAAAGATTTATAATATTGAATAAAATTTGGATAAACTATAACCTTACAAAAACAACCAACACCTTTCTTTCTATTAAGAAGACTTTCTTTTCTGGGGGATTCTGCCAACACATGTTGGCACAAAAGAAGATAAGGAAGTGACCTGGGGTGGAGGAGAGGTCAGGGAGGGAAAGTTTGAGGGAAAAATCACTCTAGAAAATGATTTGTATATTTGAAGAGGTTTATAGCTTCACAAAGCATCTCCATGTTATGTTGCTAAACTTGCCTACACTTAAACTCCTGCAGTTATCTTGCATACAGTGAGATATATCGTATGTAATTTTTGTTTGGGAGAGGATAAACTACTTTTCTGTATTTGCTCAAGAATAGATTAAGTTATTGTGAGAGGATATTTTGGGTACCATTTTCGACTACTGCAAACTTTTTTTGTAAATTGTATTTTAACATTGGGAATGTACATTTTTAATAAACAATTATTATGTAATGTATCTTAAGCCTTAAAATTATTTATTCATAATTTCAATATATTCAAAGGGTACCTACTATGTACCAATCACCATGTTATTGTTGGGAATAAAGCAGTGAACAAAGCCTACAGAGTCCCTACCCTCATGGAACTTCCATATTGGCAGGAACATTAGAAATTAATTAGTGAAGTGATTACACAAATGATCATGCTTAAGGGAAGGATGATGAGAGAGAAGCATGGGGAGCTGTGAAGGTGACTGACGGGATCTGACCTGAACAGGAAAGTCAGGGACTGTTTTGCTAAGGATGTAATGACTAACTAAGACCTGGTGGAGAGAATGGTTTGGACTGGTGAAGAGTGAGACAAGGTGCTGAAGGTGGTAAGGTCATGGGGCTTTCACGGAACTACAAGTAGGTCTGAGGTGGCTAGAGTATAGTGACTAAGAAAAAAGAGTAATATTAGTTGAGGGTAGAGAGGGATAATGCAAAGCTTTGTAGACCTCAGGCAGTAGGGTGTCCTCCAGTGGTAAGTAACAGATATTCTAACTTTAGGCATGGTTTGAGTTATCCCAAAGGGTGTCATCAGGACTCTGTCTTTTTCTTTTAGTTCTACATGCCTCTGCTTGACTTTACTTTCAGGTTCTCTCCATCTTGTGGCAGGATGGCCATTGGCACCCCCACGCTTGCAACGTCTTTGTAACTCACAATTCCAGAGAAGAATGGTTTGGGCAGAAGTATCAGAAAAGGCTCCAAGTAGCCAACTTTAGCTTGCATACCCATCCCTGAACTGACCAGATGGGGAGGTAGTGAAATCCTCTGCTAGCCCAGGCCTGGATCATGCATGCATCCATTCCGGGAATGCAACTGTGTGTATGGAGGAGGAAGGAGGAGAAGAGCCCTTTCAAGCTCATCTTGATTACATGGACTAAATAGATGTAGACCTGGATGGAGAAGAGGAGGTTCCACTAAAGGAAGGTCTGTGGAGCTGACAAATATATATGTTTACCCGCTATACCTACACCTCCCAACTGTTTTCACATCATTGCAATCAGAAAATATTGTATGCACCATTATGGAAAATAGATCAAGTTGCTTGCACCCAGCTTCTTCAGATAACACAGGCCTTACAATCAACTCAGAGCTCTGAAGAGATCAATTTTCCATTTACAAATATAACCTATTAGTGATATACCAATGTTAGGAAGCATGGTATTATACCATGATAGGTATTTTGGACTTTAAAGAGAAATGGGAAGGCAACTGGGGTAACATGGTCTCTAAAAACAAACTCGTGCTCCTTGTAGAAATGGCTAATTCCAGGTGTGGGACAAGACGAGCCCAAGACATCTTATGCCAGAAAGCAAGAGAGTTATTAGACTGTAAATCTTGCCAAAAGGACGCAGGAATCAAATAAAGAGACTACTACTGGCCCCAAACGGGGCAAACTAAAGAATTGAAAAGAATAATATTGGTAGTTGATTTTAACACAACAAATATGTGCAAAATCTATTAGTTCAAAATGATATTAAAAATAAGAAACCCATTAGTCACCTTTGGAGGTAGTTAAGGCAACCTGGCTCTTTATTCTGAAAACAAGAAATAAAAGACTCAAGCATCTGTTCTGCCTTTCCTGTATCTAAACTTAAGGGTAATCAAATCCTGATGAGGGAAAGTTATTTTCTTTTTTTATGTTTATTTATTTTGAGAGTGAGAGAGCACAAGCTGGGGAGGGGAACGGAGAGGAGAGAGAGAGACCCCCAAGCAGGCTCCCTGCTCAGCATGGAGCTTGATGCTGGGCTTAAGATTGTGACCTGAGCCGAAATCAGGTGTCAAATGCTTAACTGACTGAGCCACCCAAGCTCCCCGAAAAGTTATTTTCTGTAGAAGAATACAAGCTAGTAAAAACAAAATGAATAATAGAAAAATCTCCATTCATTAGCAACTTCTAGTGAAATAATAGATATGGGCAACAATCATCAATGAAGGCTAAAACAACTAGGTGAAAGAGTAATGAGTTTTCTAAAGGATGAATGAGGCTGACAGCACCTGAACCCACTGATCAGTCTTTTTTTTTTTAATGTTTATTTTTGAGAGAGAGAGAGGGGGGACAGAGGATTCGAAGCAGGCTTGGAGTTGACAGCAGAAAGCTGGATGTGGGGCTCCAACTCATAAACTCCAAGATCATGACCTGAGCCGAAGTCCTACGCTTAATCGACTGAGCCGTCCAGGTGCCCCCTGATCATTCTTAACATGACTGAAAATGGGTAAGCATGTGCCTCATAACTTCATGCTTCAAGCAGGAAGTACAAAGCACCACTTGTAAAAGTGTTACTGCCAAAAAAATTAAACTAGAATCTAATCAAAACCAGATCTAATCAAGCCAATAAACTACTAGTTTACAGGAAATACAGAGGATAAACAAGTTAAATGCTATCTCTAGGCAGTAATCACCTAAACTCAGAAGGGCATATATTCTATATATTCTATAGAGAAATGATCCAGTTACTAAAATAATAATAATAATAATAATAATAATAATAATAATAATAATAATGACATCAGAAGTCAGAGAAGAAAAAAAAAAGCTTAGATCTTTTTTGGATGCTGTTTCAAACAAACCAAATGTAAAAGGATACTTTTATGGCAATTGGAGAAATTTGAAATGACTCAATATTAGATGATTTTAAGGAATTATTGCTAATTCTGAGATATGTGGTAGTATTATGGTTATGCCTTTAAAAGATTCTTATCTGTTAAAGATAGATACTGAAGAATTTGCTAAAAATTACATGATGTCTGGGATTTGCTTCAAAATACTCTTATGAATAAAGGGCGTCAGAATGGATGAAATGAGATTGGCAAAATAGTTGTTGAAGTTGGGTGGGAGATACATGGAGGTTCCTTATAACTTACATGTGTACTTTTGCATTTTTAAATGCCCACATTTAATTTAATAATCAGCTTTGTATTTTAGAATGATCTGGCTGCAGTGTGAAATGTGCACTAGAATAGGATGTAGAGGACATTTATTATGTTTGTGACTAGACTTCATTTCCTGGTAACTCTTCTACATTTGGAGAATTCCTCACACTGAGCCTCTCAGAAGCCGAAACTCTATCTCATCTACCCTTGCAGCTAAAGCGTGAGCGTGTGTTTCTGGTTCATGTGAGATTTCATAAGGAATAGAGTGAAAAGAGCAAGTGGGCACCATGAGCAAAATAGATTTTGGTGAAGGAGCAAGGTCAGTGGCTAAATTTTGGAGAAAGCACTGGCAGAATGTCTGGAACCTAGTCCTCTCGCTTCATCAGCATGGCTGTAGAATCTATGCTAAGTAGGGTGGCAGGGTGTTTTCTGGGGCAGCTCCTGCATTCAGTGATTCAGGCATTGGTCCTCATTGCAAAGCTTGAATCTCTGAGTCTCTGTCCCTCATAGAGCTTCTATGTACTAATACCCTTTAGTAAGTATATTCTCTGCGTAAACTAACTAGAGTGAATTCTGATGTTTGCAACTAAAATGCTGACTAAGGGGTGCCCAGGTGGCTCAGTGAATTAAATTCCAGACTTTGGCTTAGGTCATGATCTCACAGTTTGTAGGTTTGAGCCCTGCATCAGACTCTGTGCTGTCAGCCCAGAACTCTCTTCAGATCCTCTGTCTTCCTCTCTATTTGCCCTTGCCCCATTCTCTCTCTCTCTCAAAAATAAGTAAAACACTAAAAAATAAATAAAAAATAAAAATAAAAATCTCAATAGGAAGACCAAATTAGAAGGAACAAAGAGTTTATAAATAAGATGCCATAGATAACTTCATAAGGGAAATAAAAGACAAAGAAAATTAAAATAACAGAAATAGATAAAAATGATTCTGCCAAAAATGATGGAAATAAAAACTAAGCACATATGATACAACATATATAGAAGTCTTTGAAGAAAACCAAAGCAATGAAGCAGAACAAATTCTAAGAACTATAATATAAAAAAATTTTTTTGCTAAAATAAAACTTAAACATACATACAAAAAGGGCATACTGAGTACCTGAATAATTGACCTAGAATGATCTATTGTCACAGATTCTATTAAAAATGTTGGGTTAAGAGGCGCCTGGGTGGCTCAGTTGGTTGAGCGGCCGACATAGGCTCAGGTCATGATCTCACCATCTGTGAGTTCGAGCCCCGCGTCGGGCTCTGTGCTGACGGCTCAGAGCCTGGAGCCTGCTTCAGATTCTGTATCTCCCTCTCTCTCTGCCTTCCTCTGCTCATGCTCTGTCTCTATGTCTCTCAAAAATAAATAAATGTTAAAAAAATATATTGGGTTAAAAAAAGTGGGTACCAGTCAAAATGGCTAAGCCACTTAGAAAAGAAAATCATATTGCATATTGATGATACTTTATGCCAGAATTCAGTGGATTAATGTATTTATTTAAAGAAAGATAGTGTGAGTCACATGTTTTATATCCAGTCAAGCTGACTTTCAAGCATAAAGTTTACAAACTGTTATGAACAACCCAGGGAATATTATTTTAATGAGCCGTGAACAAATTTCAAAAAAACTAATATGACAAGAGATAATTCAGCATAAAACCGATGGTGGGCATTTTATATATTACCTCTAGAACTAAGCCTAAATGATGGAAATAAGGGTGACAGAATTATTGGGGCACCTAAGTGGCTCAAGCAGTTGGTAAGCATCTCACTCTTGGTTTTGGCTCGGTTCATGATCTCACAGTTTGTGGGATAGAGCAACATTTTGGGCTCTGTGCTGACAGTAAGAAGCCTGCTTGGGATTCTCTCTCTCTCTTTCTCTGCCCCTCTCTAACTTGTGTACACATGCTCTCGCTCTCTCTTTCAAAATAAATAAATAAACAAACTTAAAAATAAAAGAGTGACAGAATTACACATAATGGTTATATGTTTTGATGATGTAGATATAGTAACATTATCCAAAAAGTGGGGGAGAATGGAGAGAGTAGAATATGCTTGCTGTTAGCTATATTGGTAATTTATTGGAAATGAAAGGATATTATTTAAATGTTGGGGGAAGGGGGAGAGGGAAGAAGTTACAAGATACTTTTAATTTGCTCGTGTTAGAGAACTAATATAGGGAGAATGTAAATGAAGGAAATCAAGGATATTATAAAAAGGTAGTAACATAGGGGTAACCACTAGAACAAGAACGTAAGTTCCATAAATACAAGACATATAATAGTGACCATAAAAAAAAGAGACCATAAAAAAAGAGACCATAAAATGAAGAATTATATACATGTATAGAAAACATAAAAAATTATATATATATAATATAAAACAACATGACAGGACAGCAAACAAATCAGTCATATCAATAAGTACGAGTATGATAAACAGATACAGAAAGGTTAAAAATAAAATGCTAAGTAGAGATCTATCAGGCCAATACAAATCAAAAGAAAGCAAGACTTGGGGTGCCTGCCTGGCTCAGTCAGTTAAGCCTTCCAACTCTTGATTTTGGCTCAGGTCATGATCTCATAGTGGTGAGATTGAGCCTGTGTCCACACTGGATGTGGAGCCTGCTTAAGATGCTCTCTCTCCCTCTCCATTTGTCTCTCCCTGCTCGTGTTCTCTGTCTCTCTCTCTCAAAAAAAAAAATAATTAAAAAAAAAAAAACACAACCATCTATGAGTTCACATATATACCCGAAACAAACACCTTATTCATTACCTGTGGTGGTTTTTAGAGCACCAATTCTTTTTATTATGAAAACTAGTAAATAAAAGAAAAAACTAAATCATTAAGCTAGCCTTTTCTATAACTTCTTTATTTCCGGTTAACCTGAAAATCGATGACAGAAAATTCAGAAGGAATGATAGAATTAGAAATATCACCATTTTGTAATCCCCAGTGAAATCATGAATCTAGGTAATGATCCTCATTAAGAGTGAAAAACTCATAGGGGGAAAAAAACTCATTGGGAACTTTATAATGCATAGATCAGAAAGACAGTTCCTGAATTTACTAATCAATCTCAGTATCACAAAAAGAGCCACAAGTTATACATTCCTAGTAGTAAGAACAGTACCAGCTAAGAACTATTCTTCTCCTTCTCCCCCTACCCCAATCAAACCTAAATCAAATCATGTTTCTAGATTTGGAAAATTCAGAAGATACGTAGTAAATGACAACATTGGGATACAATCAGTTGATTCTAGAACTTGAGAAATGCTGTAGAACGAATGACTGTTCTTCAACAAATAAGTGGCAGAGATACATGATAGAGGTGGGGGTATATTAAAAGATTAAAATGCAAAGTGAAATAAGTCAGAGAAAGACAAATACTCTATGATCTCACTTATATACGGAATCGAAAAAAACTGAACTCCTAGAAACAGAACAGATTGGTGGTTACCAGAGACAGGGATGTAGGGGGAGGGGGGAGTGGAGACTGAGGAGGTATAGGTGAAAGTGGCCAAAAAGTCAAAACTTACAGGGGCCTGGATGGCTCAGTCCATTAAGCATTTGACTTTGGCTCAGGTCATGATTTCACCAAATTTGAACCCCATGTCCGGCTCTGCAATGACAGTGCAAACCTGCTTGGAATTCTTTCTTCTCCCTCTCTCTGCCCCTCCCCTGCTTGCAGAAGTTCTCTTTCTCTCATAATAGATAAGCTTTTTTTTTTTTTTTTTTTTAAGGTAAAAACTTCCAGTTATAAGATAAATAAGTCCTGGGGATGTAATGTACAGCATGGTGACTAAAGCTAACAACATTGTATATTTGAAAGTTGCTTAGAGAGTAGATCTTAAAAGTTCTCATTACAAGTAGCTACACCTGTGGTGACCATAGCGTGAAAGTTGAATCACTGCATTGTACACCTGAAACTAATGTAATATTGTGTGCCAACTACTCAAAAATTTTTTTGAAAAATAAATACTCCCCCCCTACATACACACACCCCAGAGTTCCCATCTCAAGAAAAAAAATTCGTAATGTGAGGTGATCGATGTTAACTAAACTTGTAATCATTTTTGTGTACAATCTTTATCTACAAACTGTCATGTAGATAAAGAAATACTAAACAGAATTTAAATTTTTTTAATGTTTATTTTTTGAGAGAGAGAGAGAAAGAGTATGAGTAGGGGAAGAGGAGAGAGAGAGAGAGAGAGAGATTGGAGAGAAAGGCAGAATCTGAAGCAGGCTCCAGGCTCTGAGCTGCCAGCACAGGACCAGATGCAGGGCTTGAACTCACGGACTGAGAGATCATGATCTGAGCCGACATTAACTGACTGAGCCACCCAGGCACCCCAACAGAATTTAAAAAGCAGTATCCATAAAAGAAATCTATGACATTGGACTATATGAACATTAAGAATTTCTGTTTTTCAAGACATTACTAAGAGTGGGAGCCTAGAATGGGAGATGTTTGTCACGTATGTCACTAGACAAAGGATACATATCCAGAACTTGTCATAATCACCAAGAAAAAGCCAGACAACCCAAGAGAAAACAGAAGCAGAAGATATAGCAGGCACTCCACAAGAGGACAGATGAATATCTAATAAACATGTAAGAGTTCAGTAATTAGTAATTCTTCAGTATATAGGGAAATGCAAATTAAAATCACAGTAATACCCTATTCAACACTTGTGAAACTGGAAAATAATTTTTTTAATGTTTATTTATTTTGAGAGAGAGAGAGAGAGACTGAGAATCTCAGGCAGGGTCTGCACTGTCCCTGCAGGGCTTGAACTCATGAACGGTGAGATTGTGACCTGAGCTGAATGAAGTTGGTCGCTTAATCAACTGAGCCACCCAGGCACCCTCCAAACTGGAAAAATTTTAATAGACCACAACACCAAATACCGATGAGGGTGTGAAACAATATAAACTTTTATATGTTGCAGGTGGAAGTGTAAAAAAATTAGGCATTATCTCCTAACACTTGAAATACACCAATACTAAGATCCTGTAAATTCAGTTTTAAGTAAAACTGTAGAGAAACTTGTGTCCATATGCACCAAAGCATGGTTTTTATAGCTAACATCTGGAAACAAATTACAATATGTTTATACACTGGAAGTGCTATATACATAGCAACCAGTCCATATAGAAAAAAGAAATCAAAGGGCTCAAGAGAGGTATTTTCAAAAGGAGGGAAAAAGGAAACAACAAAAAATCCCTACAGATAGATTATCTGGTGCACCTGAGCAAACAAAGTTTGTTTGCTTTCTGAAAAACACAAAGTTGTCCGAAAAATGTAATTCCAGTGCGGTACATAGCTCAGCTATGGCTATGAGTAGTTTCATAATCATAATAATGTAAGTAGTGAATATTAATAAATCATTATTGTACCCTCTCAAAGAAAATCAGTACAGGAAATAAAAGAGATTAAGCCTAAAAGAAGGCAGGAAAGGAAAAAAAAAGAAAAGCAAACAGGAAGTGTGTAGATACAAAGCACAAAATAAATTATAGTCGTAAATATAATGGAACTATAATGACAAAAAGTAAACATATCAGAAATGGTAATAAATGTGAACAAAGTAGACTTCAGAGGTTATCAGACTGGATCAAAAAACAAAAATCAGCTATATGATGTGTATAAGAGAGATACCTGAAACAAAGACACATTTATGAAGACAAAGAGATGACAGGGCACCTAGGTGGCTCAGTCATTAAGCATTTCATTTCAGCTCAGGTCATGATCTTACAGTTCGTGAACTCACATCAGGGGGGAGTTTGGGCCCTGCAGTGGATGAGCTCGAGCCCCACTTCGGGTGAGCTTGTGCCCTGCTTTCGGTGAGGATGAGCCCTGTTTCAGATGAGTTCGAGCCTCGCATCGGATGACCTCATGTCCTGCGTTGGGTGAGCTTGTGCCCTGCATCAGGTGAACACGAGCCCCACTTGGGGTAAACAGGAGCCCTGCTTTGGGTGAGCCCTGCTTCATTCTCTCTCTGCCCCTCCTGGGATTTTTCTCTCTCTCTGCCCCTCTTGTGCTCTCTCAAAAAAAAAAAAAAAAAAAAAAAAAAGATGACAAAAAATACACCTAAAGTCTGTCAAAGCAAAATGTACTTAGCCTTCAAAATTTAGCTAAATTCCTTTAACTATTTCCAGTTTTAGAGGGAAACTCTTATTTCTGATACTTTTTCCCAGAGAGAAGGGCTTACATAATTTTCCTCCAGAAAATTATCAATGTATTAAAATGTGTTCTTTTTAAAAAAATTTTTTAATGTTTATTTTTGAGAGAGAGAGAGAGAGAGAATGCAAACGGGGAGGGACAGAGGGAGACACAGAACCCAAGGCAGGCTCCAGGCTCAGAGCTGTCAGCACAGAGCCCGATGTGGGGCTCAAACCCACGAACTTCGAGATCATGACCTGAGTTGGATGCTTAACCAACCGAGCCACCCGGGCGCCCCTAAAATGTGTTAATTCCAATAGATATTGCCAAATTACTTTACACTAATTATCAACACCTGAGAATGCACTGTTCCTAGTGGCAAGTACTATTATCTTTTACCAATCTCTGATAAAGGGAAATGATTTTAATTTTGCATTTCTCCAATTATGAGTGTGTTGAGCATATACAATAAAACTTTAGATTGTGAGTAACTTGTTTTGTGAGTGTCCCACAAGAGCAAACATTTCTAATAAATTTTAACTCAATAAATGAGTGATGTCTTGCAATATGAGTAGTACATGAAGCTGAACGTCACATGATCACAACTGAGCCAATGGTTCTTCTCTCTCGCTGCAGGATTGTGGGTGATCGTCTCCCATGCTTAGAGGCTTGGTCTCGGGCCATGGTGTTTGGCAGCAATCAGTGACTTTTCAGAACATTGGAGGTGTCCACAACTGGCACTGGAGTATTTTTTGTCACTTCAAAGCACCTATGGACAGTCCTTTGCTTTTCCATACAAGAGTAAGCTCGGGAATGCTTTGCTTCATTCTAGGTCAGGCTGCCTGCAGATATAGACCCTTTCCTCTGCTGCCTTATTGCCAGTTAAATACAGTATATGACAAGAGTTTATTAGTACTGTACTATAGACAACATCTGTGCAAGCATATACAATGCCCCCAAGCAGAAAAAGATTCCACTGAGCCAACAGATAGCAGTGATTCCGTTAGAGATACTGAAAGTTGTCTTACACAGTAACTCTCCTCTCTCTTGTCTCCATCACACCAGCCACAAAGGTTTTCAAAGGTAAGTGCAGATTAATTTAATTTTTTTTATATTTTGTATTTTCTTTATTTTATATATTATGGTATTGTAATAATTTCTATATGAATATTTTGGATTGTGGAACAAATCATCTGAGTTTCCATTCTTTCTTACGGGGAAATTTGCTGTGATATACAAGTGCTTTGGATACAAGGATGTTTCTCGAATGAATTATGCTTGCAAACCAAGGTTTTACTATATTTACTTTTGATTCACTATATGGATTTCTGTCTTTGTGAATTATCTGCTCATATCTTTTGTCCATATTTCTATTGGGTTGTCTTTTTCTTATTAACTCTGCAATACATGTTGCAAATTACTTTTCTTCTCATTGCCTTAGGCAACAACATCCAAAACAGTGTTGAATAATTGTGACATAAGTTATTTCTATTTACTAAATGGAATTAGCTCAAATGTCTCTGATTCTAAAAAACAGTAGGAAACATTAAGTTAAACAGTCTTTTCATGTTTACATAATTTTATTCCAGTCCTAATTTACCTTGAGTATTTCATTAGGAATAGCTATTCCACTATCATTCTTTTTCTTCATCTTAATTATTGCATTAAGTTCTACAGTGTTAAAATGTTTGTCATTAAAATATACAGATATTGTCAGATAAAGGTAGAGAAACAATGCATTTATCATTTGCAAAATTAATTCTAAAAATTTAACTGGGTCCTAAACAGGCAACAAAATTTTAAAATGAATTTACTACTTACTTACTTTAAAATAAGTATTTAATTAAATGAATCAAAAGATAAAGCAACTTATCACTGTATTTATTATTTTTTAAAAAATGCATTTTCAGAAATGTTTCATTAGAAGCTGGTGCTACAAAAATAAATATAAAACAAATATACATGTTTACATATGTTACTTACAACATAAATACACATTATTTACATGTTCAAATACTCAAAAACTCCAGCATGTTTTTTCCATGATTCTCAACATGTCTGAGAAGTAGGGAAAACAATAAAAAAAGCACAAATTTACTACACACCATTCATATTTTTGCTTTTAAAAGACTGTTCAATACAAATATATGAACACAAAGTTTGGGGGAATATGTTCTAAGAGCAAGATCAGGCACACTATTTTAATCGATGACCAGTACATATTTATAAGTTTTATTCTGCTTTGTTCTCTCATCAGAATCCATTATGGTAAAGATTAAAATTGTCTTTTAAATAAAGGCTTTCTGAAAAATTTATATTAAATGAAAAAAAGTCACTTTACTTGAAAGCCAACAAAAAGTTATTTATTAGACTTAAATATCTAAAAGGAGATTTAATCATTCAAAACTAGGAGCTGGACTGGAAAACATCAGAAGGATGGAAGAAAGACACTGCAATTTCTGTTTGATGTATTCAGGTAGTTTTTCATTTTCTCCGTACCTAAGTGAAGCGAAGAAAAAAAGACAAAGACATAACTTAATTACTGGGTTTGTATGAAAGTACCAAAAAGCATATGATATTTTTCAGTAATTCTTCAGTGAGAAGAGGCACCTCAGAAAACTATACAAAATTATTTGATGAGATGCCTAAATTAAGCTAAGCATATCCAATTTGCTTCCTTTTAAAATAGACCACTTTCGGGGCGCCTGGGTGGCTCAGTCGGTTGAGTGTCCGACTTCAGCTCAGGTCATGATCTCGCGGTCTGTGAGTTCGAGCCCTGCGTCGGGCTCTGTGCTGACAGCTCAGAGCCTGGAGCCTGCTTCACATTCTGTGTCTCCCGCTCTCTCCGCCCCTCCCCCACTCATGCTCTGTCTCTGTCTCAAAAATAAATAACATTAAAAAATAAATAAATAAATAAATAAATAATAATAAAATAGACCACTTTCCAAATGTATTTAAATAATAAAAAGAAAATCAGGTCAAAAGACTTGAACCAGCTATATATACATAATTTCTAAAGCAAGTTGAAAATTGGATTCTTTATTAAACTGAAGGCCCTAAAGAACATACAAAATCTTATTAAATCATTTATTTCAACATGTAGAGAAAACAAAATTATAGCAAAGGGCTAACTGTCAGCCATTATATTAAGAACTTACCTAGTCGTCTGACCACTTGGTGATGTATAACTGATGGAAGACACTCCTGCTTGCACAACCAACTGGGACCCATCATTGAACTGAACCCACACAGCTCCACTAGTTAACTAGAAAAATAATAAGTACAAAATTACTATACAGTAGAAGATTAAAGTTCTTAAAAGGTACTCATGTTTAACAGGTTTTTCACAGTTAAAAAAAAGCAACCCTCTCAGATAAATACAAATTTGGGGCTGTGATGGTAGTAACACTGATAATATTCATATCCTTTTAGATTATTCCTTTAATTAGCTAGGGCATTATAATATTAAAATTATTCCAAATGAGTCCTGTTTCCCATTCATTTCTACTAATATGTTGGAGTGTTTGTGCATCCTCTCCTTCCCCCTACCCCAATAGCATTTCTAAACAAGAAGAGATTTAGGAAAAAATAAAAGTAATATTTTCTTAAATTAGGATTTGCCTCTATTCTCTGTCCTTGGGTCACAGAATTTCCCTTTTCCCTGAGAATGTTACAACTTAGCTTTTGTGACCTGTTCCTCTAGTCACTGATATTTGATATAGTCACGAATATACAATGTGCCACTCCAAACAGCAGAGAGGAGACACGGACACTGGAATCAAGCGAGCCAGGACTATGCAAGTCAGTTAGCAATTATAAGCCATAATTTTACTATCTATAAAAGGAGATAACACCAACTTTACTAAAGCTTTATTTTGGGGAATAACAAGACAATATATATGAAAAACATGGCATCACACAGCAGGTACTCAACAAATGCTGAGTTCTCTTCATTTATTTCCTATCCCCAGAAAGGTCTAGGCTGCATTTTATCTTCACGGGCAAGTAAAAATTACATGCACTATGCTCAAGTCTCCAACCTTCAAAGTTTCAGATAATATATATAGGCTCACACCTACATATAATTCTGTAAATTTGAAACTCAATGTGGACTTAATTTTTAAATGCAAAAATCCTTTTCTGCCAAATGAAAGTTACTATGGTGATAAGATTACAGTTCCTAAAACTTAAATGTCATGACCATCATTCTCAATTCCTGACAATTAGCCATTATCATGTGACCTCTATTTGTTTTTTTTTAATTGAAGCATAATTGACATACAATGTTATATTAAGCTTCAAGTATACAACATAGTAATTCAACAATTCTATACAGTATTCAATGCTCACCATCTGTCACCGTATGGCACCGTAGTCATTATTAATGACTATATTTCCCTATACTGCATTTTTCATTTTTGTGACTTATTTGTTTTACAACTAGAAGTTTGTAACTCTTAATCCCCTTCACCTAGTTTGCCAATCCTCTTCTCCTCTGGCAACTGCAGTTTATTCTCTGTATTTATAAGCTTGTTTCTCTTTTGTTTGTTTTGTTTTTTAGCTTCCACATGTAAGTAAATGATATGATATTTATTTTTCCCTGACTTTTTTCATTTAGCTTAATACCTTCTAGGCCCATCCATGCTGTCACAAATGGGAAGATTTTATTCTTTTTTATGGCTGAGTAATACACACACACAAAAACACAATTTTCTTTATCCACCTTTATCAATGGACACTAAGATTTAAAGCACTTGCTTTTAAAACTTTAAAAAAAAACAAAAATGAATCACCTATACCTTAATAATCTGTTATCAACAATACCTAGATTTTTCTAACTGTATACAAATAAAAAATGTCAAAATGTTTAATATAATCAATGTAAAAAAAGGTGTAAAAACT
The DNA here is from genome assembly GCA_030068075.1 of Paguma larvata. Taxonomy (NCBI): domain Eukaryota; kingdom Metazoa; phylum Chordata; class Mammalia; order Carnivora; family Viverridae; genus Paguma; species Paguma larvata. The sequence continues at coordinate 92,154,210 of CM057823.1, forward strand.
TACTTGCAAAAAGAAATTTGTAACTAATAATTTATATTTTTTAGTAATTGTCTAATCACTACGAAAACTAAAGAAATTCATATGGAGAAAATTCACTTTCCTAAAAATTTCTCACCTGTGTAGCCCAACCAACATTTTTCACAAAAACAGATTTCAAAAGTTGTGCTGATTTAGGAAGACAATCTTTTAGACTACTAGAAGAGATGTTTGTTCCAGACGCTGCAGCTGAAAGGCCTTGTCCTTCATTTGTAACCATCTATAAACAGTAAAAGACGGGAAGATATTATTCCCCTAAATTTTTATAAGTCAAGTTCAGTAAAAAGTAGAAAATGACTGGCTTCTCATTAGCTTAAAATAATTTTTTAATAACAAAGTTAAAAACTTGAAATATAACCACATAAAGAACTTGAGATTTAAAGTATTAACAAAAAAATATAAATGTATAACCATATTACAGAAAATTAGAAAAATGCAGAAGAAAAATCACATAGTTGCAGTTTTCATGTGGGTAGTTTGTCTTTTTTCCCCAGGGTATAATTTTTCATAACTGCAATTATAGGATTGTACATGTGTGTGAGTACACATACACACATCTATTTCTTTAATTTTGCATTTTTTTCTATATTGCTATATAGTCTTTATTGACATGATAGTTCACTGAATAAAAATTTAATAAGTTTATGTAACCATGAGACTATCATGGATATTAAGGCAGTAAATGGTATTTTACTAGTAAAAATAAAATGATACATATATTAATAGATTTAGCTTTTTCCTAGAGGGGTCAAGTTAGGCCTCACTGAGGTAACATTTAAAGTGAGGCCTGAAGGGGGCGACTGGATGGCTCAGTCCGTAGAGCGTCTACTTTGGCTCAGGTCATGATCTCAGTTCGTGAGTTTGAGCTCCACGTTGGGCTCTGTGCTGAGAGCTCAGAGCCTGGACCCTGCTTCAGACTGTTTCTCTCACTTTCTCTCTGCCCCTCCCCCGCTCACGCTCTCTCTCTCTCTCTCTCAAAAAATAAACATTAAAAAATAATTAAACTGAGACCTGAAGGATGATAAAGAATTAGCCAATAAGAGGTTGGAGAAATTTTGAAGTCAAGTGAATAGCAATGAAAAAGTCCTGAAAGTTTGACTTTCTTGAAGTTAGAACTAAAAGGCGGCTCCTGAGGCTCAAGAATAGAGTATAAAGTAGGCAGGTAATAGTAAGGCTATTATAAGGAATTTAAATTTTATATGAAGGGCATGAGGCAATAACTGAAGAGTTTAAAGTATAAAAGTGACACATATTTACTTACAGAAGGATTAAGAACTGGAGAAGCAGCACTATTTACGACCATTTTATTCAAAGATGCTTTCTCCCTCATCAAGTAGTTTGGATCCACAGAAGGAGGAGGTGATAAGGTCTTAGGTGAACTAGTAATACCAGGTTTTCTAAAGGGGAAAGAAATGTACAAATACAGTCCCTTAAAGCTTTCAAATTATAGAAAACTAAAAAGTGTTCATAATGTAAACACCAAACTGTTTTTTTTTTTTACATTTCCTACACATTTTAGCCATATTTATAAAATTCCAAGTATTTACCGTCCTACGATTATTGGGAAAAAGGGTGCACTTCCACTTTTCCTTTCCTCTTCTGAAATTACGGATTCCAGTGCTAAGCAAATACGATGACCCTATTTCAAAAAAATAGTACTTTTTGTCATTACTTCACCTCATTTGGAATCACTATTAATTGGTATGAAAAAACTATCACAAGTATGTACATACCTCATTCGCATGGTCCATATACATTTTTATTTCCCCTTTCAAGCTATTAATTTCACTTTCACCTTTTAATGTATAAGATTTCCCAGTCTTTTCAATCACCTGAATTAAATCTTCGGTTTTGTGTATCTTTGCTCCTTAAAGAATAAAAAGAAAACCATTCTTTTATCATTTCTTTAAATATTCCTATGTTTCTATTTATTATCATACCAGTACATAATGGCTCCTAGATCAAGGTATCATTTATATTCGCTCACTGATCAGAAATACATTGAGGTTCTCAAAGTATTCAATAAACGCAGGCCATCCATTTTTCTTTTCTGCATATATCTGACTTATGTCTGATACTTTTATATTTTAAAATATCACTAATCTCATACAAAAACATAACTGAAAGACAGTTATAATTATATATGCACTGTGCTATGTGTCCCTTAAAGGAGGGAGCTTTACTGATTAAAAAGCTAATCATCTTTACAGAATAGATTTGGAAAATAATATTCTCCAGTTCAACTCTATCCTTTTGGCACATTTATAAGTCTTATAATTTGGCATATGTCCATTTGAGTTTCTTCTAAGCAACAGGATATTGTTTATTTCATGTAATTTTGTACTATCAACCTGAATGTTGTTAAATTTGAGCTAAACAGGGAAAGAGAACTAATATACACATTAGAGAATAGGTTGTTTATATGAAAGTATATGTAAGTAAATTTTGATTAACATTATAACATAAACTGTGCTGTGTAATTTATTTGTATGACTATATATCTTAAAAATGTGTGGTGCTGAATCAAAAAATGACCACACTACTCAATTATAAACTAAAGGGAAAAAAATTACCATTTCTAAATGGTACTTACCATCATAAAACCAGACCTCAAAATCAGCACCAGGGGAATTCTCCATCAAAATGCATTTAGCGTATTTTGTAAAATAAGTGATTTTGGGTGACTTAGATCTTACAAGGTGTACAAATCTGGAAGCATACTGATATTTTCGCCAATACTTCTCTAGGGGGAGAAAAGAAAAAACAATATCTAATATTAGAAAATAAAGTGTTGACATACAAAATTCATTAAAAGTTTAATAATTGATTTCTATTCTTCCTCAAAAATTCAAGTTGATAGGTTAGTAATCTCATTACCAATATACAGCATTTTAGTGATGCAAGTCTATTATTTTAATGAAAACTAAAGACAGTATAATACAATTCTTCAGAAGTATATAACAAAATCTGATGACTAGTATCATGATTATGTAAAAAAATCTTTCTTTGAATCATTCAGTCTTTATTATAAGTAAAGATTCCAGGGAAGTTTTATGATGTTTAAGTATGTTCCTTCTATCCCGACTTTCTCCAGAGTTTTTATTAGGAAAGGATGCTGTATTTTGTCAAATGCTTTCTCTGCATCTATTGACAGGATCATATGGTTCTTATCTTTTCCTTTGTTAATGTGATGTATCACGTTGATTGATTTGCGAATGGTGAACCAGCCCTGCAACCCAGGGATGAATCCTACTTGATCATGGTGGATAATTCTTTTTATATGCTGTTGGAGTCTATTTGCTAATACCTTGTTAAGAATTTTTGCATCCATATTCATCAAAGATATTTGCCTGTAGTTCTCTTTTTTTGCTGGATCCAGGAAAGTTTTAATAAATGAAATGAAAAAATTTCTACTTGAGATATCAGCATCAGACTCTCAGAAAAGATATAGTTCATTTTATGTTAGTAAAGCAGAGAGTTTTGTAGTCCCAATATAGAAAAGTAAGTTTTCGCAATTCCCTATAACTACAGTCACTTAAAATATTTAAATAGTCTTGTCTACCTGTTTGGATTTCTAATAGGGTTTGGTTAGATATATTTTCTTGTTTGTTTCTAAACTCTCCTCAGTGAAGTCTTACTAATCAATATTTAATCCCCCCATCCAGAATATCCAGATACTAGACAAGGAGTCAAATTTGGTTAACAATAATTATAAATGATCATTTATGTAGCATAGTTATAGTTTCAGAAGTCAAAAATTAGATACTGCAAGTTGAATTTTAAACATGATTTTAGACAAATTAGTAACTAAACAATGACATATTAGTGACATATGACTAATATTCCATAGTTAGTTTTTACTTAAATACATGATAACACAGAATGAGAATAAATATTAAATTAGTAAGGCACATCACATCTCACCACATATAAAGTATGAGAACATGAGCTACAGCCTGGCTGAAGCAAGATATTTACAATTTATGATATTCACATATATAGCATTTATGTATATATAAATTACCTAAATTTATTCCCTGGTAAATTTACATACCTGGTAAATTGTCAAAGCTGTACCTACTGATGTTGTCAGTAGGGGAGGGTGGTCTATCAGCAAGAGGAAAACCTCTTCCATCATTTGGATAATAAATAGTGATCTGCGAAAAAAATTAAGAATTCTTATTATATGCCATTAAGTTAAAGTGCTATATTTTGTTAAATTTGAAAAGCGCTCACATGTAAAATTAAAGTATTATTTTATCGAAAATGCTAAATATTCTCTAAAAGTCATTATTTTGCTTTTCAAACTTAAGCTTAAGGTTCAGATTTTGCTACAAGTTATAATTATTTTTGAAACCGCAATAATTAAATATATCTAGTATGCTACTTTAGTTTTTGAATTTAAGAGATACTCTCATATTAACAAAACCAATTTTTTTAAAAAGATATTTTTAAAGTTTATTTATTTTGTGAGATGGACAGAGAGAGAAGGGGAAGGGGGCAGAGAGAGAGAGACTCTCAAGCAGGCTCTGTACTGACGCAGGGCTCCATCTCACAAACTGTGAGATCATAACCTGAGCCAAAATCAAGAGTTGGATGCTTAACTGACTGAGTCACCTTGGTGCTCCAAGAAAACCAATTTTTAAAACTTAACAATATCCCTCTAGAATGAATTGGAATGCTAAATGCTAAATGCTAATCTTAAGTTGCAAGATAATAAAGTAAAGCCACATTACCATATTTCCATCACTAGATATTTGAAGAACTTCTTTCACGTATTCTTGAGATGTATGTTCCTTTAGAAGCTCCACACATACCTCCTCTGAATCAAGTATACTAACCTTAAAAAAAATAAATTAAAATTAATAAAAATGCCCATTTACTATAATAGTTCTGACATATATTAATACTTAAAAGTACTTAACCATAGCAGAAACAAAAATTAAAGTCAAAATCAAGTGGCTGCTTCTCTGCAACAGTCTAAACCAGAGGTGTATTTGAGCACAACTGTGAAACATACGGAGCAAAGGTAAGAAGGCATAATTAGGTGTGAAATGATAACGGCTAGCAGAATGAGAGCAGAAGGTAGGGGTGGGGAATAAAGCCTTGGAAAAGACAATAGCAAGCCAAACAAAGGCAAGATTGGGTGAAAAAGAAAACAAGGTACAAACAGGAGAAAGATGAAATTTAAAAATAAAAATCACTATTTCCAATTCATACATCAATTTAAACTCTAAACTTGATTTTGTGCATATTCCTTTTCTTTAAATAGTTTCAGATGTTACAAAAAATTGTATTTTCTACTTTACCTTTCTGATTTAAGACTGGACTAAATACAGAAACAAAAGCAAAACATTATTTAGTAATTGGAGCTGTGAGTAAAATAGTATTTAACACAGTATTTAGGCAGTGTTATTTTTAAATATTTCTCATTATCAATAATTTAAAATTCAAAAGTTATCAGTATCAATTCACCATTCTTAGAAGTGGCCAGAAGAAAACGAAAGCTATTTTTCCATAAACTCCCAGTCTCTTTTTTTTAAATGAGATTATCGTGTATATATCAAAAGTACAGGGACTAAAGAAATATATTTGATACAAGAAACCATATATTCAAGGAAAATATCACATAGTAATTTAAAAAATGAGAGACATACCACGGCTTTTTTCGTTTTCTGTCTAATTGGTTTTAACCTGTAAGCAGTCAAAGGAGATGTAATGCTTCGTAATGTACGTTTTTGATAACCCACTGGTGGCTCCATACCCCTAGTCTTGCTTTGTTCAGAAAGATGATCTGAGCCAAAAATAGGTTCTTGTTGAATCATCTCAGGTCTACTTTGAAATGCAGTCATGTATTTCATGGTATTCAGCTGTTTTGTAGAATGCACATCATCAGACGCATCAGGGCTCTTTTTCGTTCGTGTATCAATCCAAGCATTTCTTGATCTGTCCTGCAAATCTGGATGGCCCTGGAAATCTCTGTTTGGGCTAATGCTGTTGTGCTCAGCAGTTTCTCTTAAATGAGCTATAATACACACAGAATGAAGCAATTTAGTGAATTAAAAAACTAAGTCTACGCAACACAATGTCATGCTGGTATTATTCTAACAGCAATTTTTTTTGAGGTACAAAAGAAATTTAGTAAAAAATGCTCATAATATTTCAAACAAATAAGCAGTTGTATGATATGACATAATAAAAGAATGACTTAAAAAGAATATTTTAAGCTAGGCTGCAAAGAAATACCTTTATATTCCTAAAACTAAGAAATAAAAGATTTAATTTGAAATTATTCAATCAAGACAAAATCTAGTCACATCGGGTCACTTACTAATTGTAAAACAAGCAATTATCAATGCTCCAATAAGTACAGAGTTGAGAGGAATTCCGAGGTAATCATTCTATGTAATGTGTAAATTTTCTCTCTTTAAGCTGAGAACTGTCTATTCAATCTTTACTTACAAAATATGCAAGTAAAACCGAAAACAATATATGGAATAGCTTTAGTAATATTTAATATTACAGGTATATTTGCAGCACATTCTTTAAAAGTTCATGTTGAATTTTACCCATATCTATTTTATGTAGTTTTAGAGTTCACAAAGGAACATTATTTTTTTTTAATCCCTTAAAATGATTAGACTACTCTGAAAGGCAATTTTTTAAATGCTAACCTCTAAATATTTGTATTGTAATTTTTTCCTTAAATGACTTTTTAGTGCCTCTCTTCCCTTTACTCCCATCAACAGAAAATATTTTGTACCAAATAATATACTTTAAAATTGCAGAAGTACCAGATTACAAACAAGCTTATTTCTACTTTTCAGATATATCCATGTTAACAAATAAAAGTACCTATAAATACAACAGAAGGTTAAGTGCAAGTACACAATAAAGTTTAAAAAACATAAACTTGGATTATCATCAATAAGTACACATAAAAAGATTAATTCCCTTTTGGACTCCTGAAAAGAATATATATTTTTTAAAAAGAAAAAAAAGATACTTGAGGTGACATTAACAATCTGCTTAAATTACAGTCATATTAAACACTCTGTCTGAAGTAATATGATCCTTAGTAAAAAATGATCTCCTCCTCCCCATATGTTTTCTTTGTTATTCTTTTTTCCCATTATTATTTTCTAACCTACCTTCTGTGAGTCTGTCATGTTCATTAATTAGAAATGTTGAACTTTCAAACTCTATACCTAAAATAATGACTTGGATGACAGCTGTTTAAAAATGTTTAGATTTTGGGGTGCCTGGCTGGCTCAGTCAGTAGAGCATGTAACTCCTGATCTCAAATTCGTGAATTCAAGCCCCATGATCAGCATACAGCTTACTCAAAAAAAAAAAAAAAAATGTTTAGGTTGTGGTGGGTGAGTACTTTAGTGTCATGTGAGGTCCCATCAGTAAACCATGATCTCCACATCGGCCTCCACTTAAAAATAAGGTCAACCATCTTTTGATTATTTTATAGGCATTGATAGGTGCTTACTATAGACAGGCTGCAAGAACATAGGGATAAAGAGTAAAGTCTCTGAGCCAGGCTACTTTGGACTAGAATCCAGGGTTGGAATCCTGGCTCCTCTGCTTATGGGAGTACAGCCTGGCAAATTAAGCTCCGTGCAACACAATTTCCTCATGTGTAATATAGGGCTAATGATAGTATCTTCTCTTTTGTGTGTGAGAATTTAATAAGTTAATATTTGTTAAGCATTAAGGACAGTAGGTGACAGAGCAAATATTTAAAATGAGTAAACAGTTATTATTATTGTTATTGTAATACAGTTTATGGAAAATATATTATTTTCTTTTCTCTTTTTTAAATGTATTATTTTCTCAAGAAAACCCAAACAGAAAGAAAACGCACCCTTTATTTGCAGATTCCCAAACCACTGTTGTACCATTTCAGTCTGTGATGTCTGGTCTGGAAATGGAAAAGGAGGTTTTCCTGGACCAAGATGATTGCAGCTAAAGAGAGAAAAAAAATTATCATAAACTAATAATAAATTATAATAACTTTTTAAGATTAAAAATATTTAAAAAGATAGTTATCTTTTGATCTGAGTATCTGAAAAATTTAGGGTAACTGTAGAAACCAATATTTGCATAACTAAATTGTCCCTAAGAAGCTAAACTTCCAGACCAAAATGCCCATGATACGGTATTTCCATATGGCTACTGCCTTCTTGTAATTTGAGCATAAAAATCAAAGATCAGAAAACAGATAAAATAAACACTATAGTCACTAAAAAATTAGCCTCATGTGAGAAGCAGTTAATAGGATTATTCATCATTGGCTCAGCTTGTGTGTATGTGTGTGTGAGAGAGAGAGAGAGATAGAAAGAGAGAAAGAGAGAGAGAAAGTAGGGGAGAGGGAGGAGGGGGATAGAAAGGAAGGGAATAGTTACTATTAGAGTACTTTAGGGATCAGACATGTTTAATATACTTTGCACTACAGACCTGCTTCATATAAAAAATGAAACTAAAAACTGAGAGTATTAAAATACTATAAACACATTCATAAGCACATACACTCATTTTGAAAGTCTCTTAATTACAATTAAAAAATCATCATTCTGGGGGCACTTGGGTGGCTCAGTCGGTTAAGTGTCTGACTTCAACTCAGGTCATGACCTTGCAATTGGTCAATTCCAGCCCCGTGTCAGGCTCTGTGCTAACTCAAGAGGATGGAGCCTGCCTCAAATTGTGTGTGTGTGTGTGTGTGTGTGTGTGTGTGTGTCTCTCTCTCTCTGCCCCTACTCTTGCTAGCACACTGTCTCTCTCTCTCTCAAAAATAAATAAATGTTAAAAAAAATTTTTTTTTAAATCATTCTGATTCTCTAATAAATAGAAATCATAGATAAGAAGTACCCCAGGAACATCTGATGTTAGAAAAAATTAAACCCCCTTAGTTAGATGCAGCTTCATATTTATGCTAATATAACATTTATAGAAAAATAAAATGCTTTTGATAGAATTATTCTTACAGTGCTTCATCATTATCAGGTCTTTCAAAAGATCCAGAACTATTGGAGGTCTTTTCTTTAAAGAAGTGAAAAACATTGACATTGCTGTTCGTAGGTGAGTATCTTTCTTCATCTACTCCTGATCTTTTGGATTTTGAAAGCATTTCGGCTGAGTGACATCGTTCCATTGTATTTGTTTTTGCTCGAGACTGAGTATTAAAAGTGCCAGATCTATCAGAGGAATGGGCTCTGCGAAGGTATCGAGAATGTGGCCTTTCTTCTGCATCCTGGATTACTCTTCCCCTTCCACTATTACTGGTTTCTTGTTCTTGATTTCCCCACTGAGTATAAAAACTGCTTCCATCTCCTGAAGAAGAAAAATCACTTGAATTTTTATTCTTTGGAAATACAGTCATTTTATTTGGGAGTGGCTGACCAATCAAAAATCTTCTTCTGTCAAATAAACTACCACTTATACTGGTACTGGAAGAAGCTGTAATTGCAGTAGAAATTGTGGCATGTCCACTATCAATGGAGTCTTCTACAGTTCCTAAATCTTTACTTTTTGTTGAAGAATTTCGGGACATAAAAGGATGGTCTAATACTGAAGACAAACTTAAACGATCTGCTGGATTTCTACGAAGTAACTGGTGAATAAGGTCCTTGGCCTCTCTTGTCAAAAACGTTGGCATTTCATAATCTGCCAATACTACTTTATTTAACGTGTTCTTCACTGTGTCAGTGTCGAAAGGTGGTCTCCCAATAAGCAACGTATAAAACATACAGCCCAAGGACCAAACATCAGACTCAAGTCCATGTGCACTTCGAGTTGCAATTTCTGGTGAAATGTAATTAGGAGTTCCACATAATGTATAGTGCTTTTCATGTGGCATTTTCAATTGAGTTGCCAGCCCAAAATCAGCAATCTTGATGTTCATATTACGTGTAAGTAAGAGGTTAGAAAGTGTGAGGTCCCGGTGTAATATACCATGAGAATGGAGATACAACATTCCTGTGATGATCTGGTGCATGAAGTGTCGAGCTGTTAGAACGCAAAATATAAAATTTATGATTTAGAAAATCTGAAATTCAGTATTTAGAATCTTAGAAATCAGTATTTAGAAACCCAAGTACATATGTCACAGTATTACATTAGAACACCAGCTTGCAGCTTATTAGTTGGAGGAACCAAAATACTACTATGATAATTTCTTCAGATTTTTAAATTCCTTTTAAAACAACTAGGCACTCCTGGTAAACCTTGTCCTTTCTAACTGATACATTTTCTTTTTTTTTCATCAATTTATTGTCAAATTGGTTTCCATACAACACCTAGTACTCATCCCAACAAGTGCCTTCCTCAGCGCCCGTCACCCTCTCTCCCCCCCGCAATACTCCCCTTAACCCTCAGTTTGTTCTTAGTATTTAAGAGTCTCTTAAGTTTTGCCTTCCTCCTTCTCTGTGACTTTTTTTCCCCTTCCCCTCCCCCATGGTTTTCTGCTAAGTCTCTCAAAATCCACCTATGTGTGGAAACATGGTATCTGTCTTTCTCTGACTTATTTCACTTAGCATAATACCTCCAGTTCCATCCATGTTGCTACACATGGCCAGATTTCATTCTTTCTCATTGCCACATAGTAGTCCATTGTATATATATACCGCATCTTCTTTATCCATCCGCCAGTTGATGGACACTTAGTCTCTTTCCATGATTTGGCTATTGTCGAAAGTGCTGCTATGAACATTGGGGTACACGTGCCCCTCTGCATCAGCACTCCTATGTCTCTTGGGTAGATTCCTAGCAGTGCTATTGCTGGGTCATAGGGTAGTTCTATTTCCATTTTTTGAGGAACCTCCACACGGTTCTCCAGAGCGGCTGCACCAGTTTGCATTCCCACCAACAGTGTAAGAGGGTGCCTGTTTCTCCACATCCTCGCCAGCATCTATAGTCTCCTGATTTATTCATTTTAGCCACTCTGACTGGTGTGAGTGGTATCCTAACTGATACATTTTCTATGCAGTTAAGGAAAGTTTAATATTATTAGTAATTGGGAGAGACTAGAGTAACTAGGGTACCCAGAAGGCCATAGCAATTAAGAGAAAATATTTATAATTGCACAAGCAATTCAAAAATACATTCTACTTGTAGAAAAGAAAAAAGCGAAAGCAAGTAAAGTTCCTCTGATGTCCTCCCAAACCCTCACAAAAACATAACCACTATTAATGGTGTATATTTTTTTATATAAATCTACAGAAATACACTGTAATAAATGTTATATGTAAAAAGGTATAGAAATATACAGTTTCATTACTTTTTTCCCCACTTCACAGTATTTCTTGAAATATTTCCATACCAGTACACATAAATCTTTATTTTATTTAATTGCTATTAATGAGTAATTTCTGTTACTTCAAGATTACAAAAAACATAGCAATAACATTCTGGAAATGCTTATTATGCATATGTATGGGGTGGTTCTCTATCTTAAATTCAAGAAATAGAATCACTGGGTTGAAGGATAAAATTTAGCATTTTAAGGGGTGCCTGGCTGGCTCAGTTGGTATAGCATGAGACTCTTGACCTCAAGGTTGTGAGCTCAAGCCCCACATTGGGTGTGAAGCCTACTAAAAAAAAAAAAGAAACAATAGTATTTTAATACTTGCTAAATTGTCTTCCAAAAGGCTGTATTTTCATGCACATCCTTGTTAACGTTTGGCAGTCTCAATCCAATGATTTAAAAAATGGTATTCCATTATTTTAGTTTAGAGTTTGAGCATCTTTTCATATATTTATTGGCCATTTGTACTTTCTCTTCTGTGAAGTCTGCTTATATCCCCTGTCCATTTTTCTATTGGATTACCCTTTTTTGTTAGGCATCCCTTGTATTTTTTTTCTTTAAAGTTTATTTATTTGAGAGACTGTGTGAGCTGGGGCGGGGTGGAGGAAAGGAGGAAGGGAGAGAGGGGGAGAGAGAGAGGGAGGGAGGGGAAAGGGGACAGGGGGAGAGGGGGAGAGAGGGAGGGAGAGGGAGGGAGGGAGGGAGGGGGAGGAAGGGAGGGAGGGGGAGGGAGAGGGAGGGGGAGAGAGAGAGAGAGAGAGTGAGAGAGACTCCTAAGCAGTCTCCATGCAGTCAATGTGTAGAACCCAATACAGAGCTCGAATCCACAAACTGTGAGATCCTGACCTAAGCTGATATCAAGATCCAGACGCTCAACTGACTGAGCCACCCAGGAACCACAACATCCCTTGTATTTTTTAATATTAATTTGCCAGTCATACACTTTACAAATATTTACTCCTATCTTTGTGTTTTAAATTTGACTTAACCTTTTATCGAACACATTCTTAATTTTAATTAAGTCAAACTGATAATTCTTTTCCTTTATAGTTTTTATAGTTTGTCTTATTTAAGAAAGCCTTACATTATACAGGATTTAAAAAATGCAATATTCATCACTAACATGTGCACAGATATTTTTAAACTCGTATTACTACCTTATTTTGAGTCAAAGAATATGAACATATCCATACTCAATACATATGACCAAACTGTTTTCAAATGAGTTATACAGACTTAAGTATACAAAAAGTGTAATAGCAACCACATTTTTTTAGCTTACCTGCAGTCTCAGTTACCAGGGTAAGGTAACTAGAAAACAATCATTTGCGTGTTGACTTATGGACCTTATATGATACTAATCTGAATGGTAAAAAGTTACTTATAAGAAACTGGGGAAGTTGAAACTGAGAACACATTTGATAATAAGGAATTATTGGGTGTGATAATGACTCTGTGGTTATTGTTATTATTTTTAAGTTCTTATATTTTAAAGATACATACCAAAATATTTACAAACAAAGATGTCGATGTCTACAATTAGCTTCAAAATACTAGGGAATAAGTGTACAGATGAAACAATTTGATCATGTATTGATTGTTTTGGAAGCTCAGCAGTAACTTGATGAGGGCTCATTATACTACTCTCTCAACTTACATGTTTGACATTTTCTATATAAATAATTTTCTATATAAATAAATAAATAATTTTAACAGTTATTTGTGTTTCACTTAGAAACTACTTTCTAGGCATCAATAGGATTCTATACAGCTTATCTCTAGATGTGGAAGGATACTAAATTGCTACCAATGATTTAACTTAAATGTGGTTTTGGGGAAAGATGGATAACGAATATCTCCTTTTCCTTCTGTAATGCTTTAATTATTTATAGGAATTAACAGCTTTTCTAATTTTGAGGGGGTGAAAAGTCTCCTTTTCTAGCCCAAAGTAGTAATTGAGTTTTATTGAGTGTTACAAAATAGCACATTCTTCAAAAACTAGTTTTTAAAGAGTAAAATTTACATAAACTAAAAAAAAAAGCCACCCACCTTCGTTTTCTGAGAATGGTTTCATTCTGTTCTTTAGATACCTATTCATTTCTCCATTATGGCACATTTCTAATACGAGATACACATAATTGTTATCTTCAAAATAGTTATACAACTGAAATGCAAAATGGCACAATAAGTGATAATATACAAAAATTCAATGTTCTTGGTTACTTCTACAAAATTTGTATCTTACCTCTAAGATAGAAGGATGTTTCAATTGGCAATGTATTTTCACCTCATTTTGGACTCTCTGTACCATTCCAGCTTTGTACATGGCTTTTTTATCTATCTAAAAATAACATGAGACATTTAAATGTTAATAAACTTCTAAATGTGAAGTTTTCAAAAGTTAACTTTGAAGAGAAAGTATACTTTAAGATTTTAAGTCCTTTTATCTACTTATGAGATCAATTTAGTCTCTTGTGTTTTCCCCATGCACCTAACAGAGAGCTTGGCAGAGTGAATATTCAGTAAAAGTTTACCCAATGCATTCTAATAATATCTTCTCCCAACTGAAAGAATTTAATAGCACAACTATCATAACAACAACAAAAACAACAAAAATCTAGCCAAACTTTATTTTTTTCCCCTCGTTCCTCTTTTTCTTCCAAACATGCTTTAAAACAAAACTTCCCTTCCCCTTCCCTACTGTTTAAGTGATTCTTAATTTGCTTATGATATTCCTATTAGACTGACCCCCTAACAATCAAGGATAGTATTTTAGATTGTTAGAGTGTAATATAGAACTATGCACAAGTAGTACTCATTATTACAAACGAATTATTTGTTCTTTGATGTCTATCAATTACTCCAAGTTTGCATAAATACTAGGTCTACTGAACATTAATGAAAATAAAACATTTAAGCACAGTCAAGGATCTCCTAAGATATATGTATAAACTCAACTGCCGTACTTAGCACTATTATCTTCTGCCTAAGCAAGGGTTCTCTCCACCCATAATCAAAAAAAAAAAGAAAGAAAGAAAAAAAGGCTCACGGGTAAGGAGTTTCTGGCATCTCAAGTCACCTCTCTAATGACTTGCAAAGTAGAGGTGAAAGTTGATTAATATATTCTTACCATTTTGATTGCAACTTCCAAACCAGTGTGAATGGACTCAGCTCTGTAAACACCAGCAAATGATCCTTTACCAAGCAGATTGCCAACTTTAAAATCCTTAAAATTAAAGAAAATGTGTGATGACTCACAGGAATAAAGAAGAAAGAAAGAGAGGAAGAGACTGGAAAAATATGACAAAATGAATCGAGAGGGGAATATGAATTTAAATTCAAGCAGGTATTACACCTCAATACAGCAGGTGTCCGGGGTGGAAAGCATGTTGACGCCTTGCCGGGATCCCTGAAAGTCCAGGCTTGGCTTCAAGATACAGCACCCTAATGAATTGCTTCCTCAACCTCAGAGCAGCTTCGGCACCTTGCTCCCACCTCCAGCCAACCCCTGGGAGCAGAGGGCACGGGAGGAATCCCGCCGCAGCTCCCGCCGGAGGTAACCGCCATCCCCCTGGAGAAAGGGGAGGCAGCTTTGCCCTGTTCTAGCGCGCCAGCCCCGGCGGGATAGCCAACTCGAAACCTTGGTATTGGTATTTGGAGACGGAAGGGAGGGGCCGCGAGCGACTCACCTGTACCCCACCACCCCAGCTTGAGGGGCGGGGCGCTCCGCCCCTAGACAGCAGGCCTGGCGGTTAGGACTCTCCCAAAGCACCTTAGCGCCCACCCCGCAGCCGTTAGATTCGTCTGGTCCCCCTTCTGTAGTAGTCTCGAGTCCCGCCATTCCAATGCCCCCACCGCCCGCCCCACAGTGAATTGCCACTTTTCACCTCGATCTTCTCCCCGATGCAGGTCGCCATATTTCCAGGCTCAGGCCTGGGCTCCCCGGATTAGCTTCCTTCACGCAGTCCCTTCTAGGCAGCGCTCCAAGCAGCCAGCCGGTCTTGGCGCCCATTAGGCTTGGCTCTCTAGGCCGCCGCTCCTGGCGACGGCTGCACGGCCACCGAAAGGCCTCCCGGGCACTTTCCGAGACCTGGGCGGCGCCTCCGCGCTCCCATTTTGAAAAACTCCCGCCGGTTGCCGTCCCTGCCAGGCTAGCGGTGACGTAAAGAGACGGGTCGCTGTGGAGAGGCTGCGCCCGGCG
This sequence comes from Paguma larvata, assembly GCA_030068075.1. Taxonomy (NCBI): domain Eukaryota; kingdom Metazoa; phylum Chordata; class Mammalia; order Carnivora; family Viverridae; genus Paguma; species Paguma larvata. Next base: position 92,169,758 of record CM057823.1, read on the forward strand.
CGCATGCGTGACAGGCTCTTCACCACTCGCTGGAGGTTCATTAGGGCCTAGGACCGGAAATGCTCTGGCGTCCTGCAGCAATGCTAGGAAGTGTTGGCTGTTGAACTTTCAGAAGACCGGGTTCACTGTGGATAAAAGAACTAAACAGAAAAATGAGACTTAACAACTGGTAGGCTACTCAATACACTGTTTGGAAAACAGTAGTACTTCCATTTCTATAGAGGGTTTAAAAAGATTTTAAAAGTTTAAACGTTTAAACTTGACACAACAGCACAGGAAAAAAATCATTACCTAGCATAAACACTCTTTCCACCTTCGTGTTTACTCCACCGACTTTCATAACTGTAATGAATGTGTACGATTTTTTAAGAAATTGACCTCTATTCTTTATTTTTGGTAAGTTGCTATTACTTTTAATGTCATTTGTATAGCAACTTAATATTTAAGAGATCTCACACACTTTATGCAACAGATTGACCAAAAGAGCTTTATAAGATTGGAATGATCCACTTTTTGGAGATAAGAAGATTGTGATATACATTAAGGATTTATAATGAAATACTCTACAAACATCTTCTGTTTGTAAATGGAAAATTCTTTTCTTTTACATTAATGGATATTTTAAGTTTATTTAAGTTTGTTTACTTGCAAACTGTAAAATACTGTTTAGAGAAAAGTCAAATTTTCCTCTTCATTTCTGGAAATCCTTCCTTAAAGGTTATATGTTCTAATGGTTGAACAGTTGGTTACAGAGTCAGTCTTTCAAGTAGGCTTGATTTGCTGTTGAATTTTTAGAAATTCATACAATTGACTATCAATAGTGGTTTATTTGGGAGGGAGGATGTTTAGCCTTTATTCTATTAATATCAGGTGTTATACTGAATTTTTTAAAAAGTCAATTTTTCTTTTTTTTTATTTTAATGCTAATATAGTTAACATACAGTGTCATATTAGTTTCAGATGTACAATATAGTGATTCAGTAATTCCATACATCACCCAGTACTCATCATGACAAGTGCACACCTTAATCCCCATCACCAATTTCATCCACCCCCCTCACTTCCCCTTTAGTAACCATTAGTTTGTTCTTTATAGTCAGTTTATTGGTTTGTGTGTCTCTCTTTTTTTCCTTTGATCATATGTTCTGTTTCTTAAATTCCACACACGAGGGCCCCTGGGTAACTTAGTTGGTTAAGCATCTGACTCTTGATTTTGGCTCAGGTCATGATCTCATGGGTTGTGGGTTTGAGCCCCACAATAGGTTCCATGCTGGCAATGCAGAGCCTGCTTGGGATTCTCTCTCTCTCCCTCTCTCTCTCTCAAAATAAATAAACTTAAAAAAAAATTCCACAGACGGGTGAAATCATATGGTATGTCTTTCCCTGTTTTATTTGGCCTAGCCTTATACTATCTAGCTCCATCCATGTCATTGTAAATGGCAAGGTTTCATTCTTTTTTATGGCTAAATAATATTACATTATATATATGTATATATATGAATGTGTACATTTATGTATATTTATATATGGATGTGTCTGTATATATACACATTTGTATGTATATATATGTATACATATATAGTGTTGGCTATTCTGGGTTTTTTGCCTCTCCATATAAGTTTTAGAGGTTTTGGTTTTAAATTCAGTATATTTTTTATTCGAGTATAGTTCACACAATATTACTTTAGTATCAGGTGTGCAGCATAGTGCTTCAACAGCTCTATACATTATGCTGTGTTCCCCAGAAGTGTGGCTACTTTCTGTCAGCATACAATGCTATTATAATATTATTGACATATTCCCTTTTATTGTGTGACTTATTCAGCCCATAATTGGAAGCCTATATCTTCTATTCCCTTTCATCCATTTTACACATCCCCCACAATCCTCCCTTCTAGCAACCATCAGTTCTCTACATTTATAGGTCTGATTCTGCTTTTAGCTCGTTTATTCATTTTGCTTTTTAGAGTCTGGATATAAGCAAAATCATATGGTATTTGTCTTTTTTATTTCACTTAGCATAATACTTAATGCATCTATCCGTGTTATTGCAAATGGCAAGATCTCATCCTTTTTCATCACTACATAATATTCCGTGTGTGTGTGTGTGTGTGTGTGTGTGTGTGTGTGTGTGTGTGTGTGTGTATTCTTTACCCATGCATCTACCTATGGATACTGGGTTGCTTTCATATCTTGGTTATTGCAAATAATGCTAGTAGACATAGGGGTACATATATCTTTTCAAATTAGTGTTTTGTTTTCTTTGGGTGAATACCCAATAGTGGAATTACTGGATCATATACCATTTCTACTTTTAATTTTTTGAAGAACCTCTGCACTGTTTTCTACAGTGAGTATATCAATTTACATTCCCACCAACACACACAGCAGTATCCAGGGCTCCTTTTTCTCCATATCCTCATCAGCATGTGTTATTTCTGTTCTGTTTGGTTTCAGCTGTTCTGACAGGTGCAAGTGGTATCTCAGTGTGGTTTTGATTTACATTTCCCTGATAATTAGTGATGTCGAACCTCTTTTCATGTGTCTTTGGTCATCTGAATGTCTTTAAAAAATTTTTTTAATGTTTATTTTTGAGAGAGAGTGAGAGGCAGAGTGTGAGCAGGGGAGGGGCAGAGAGAGAGGTAGACACAGAATCTGAAGCAGGCTCCAGGCTCTGAGCTATCAGCACAGAGCCCAACATGGGGCTTGAACTCAGAAGCCGAGAGATCATGACCTGACCTGAGCCAAATTCAGATGCTCAACAGACTGAGCCACTCAGGCGCCTGTGATATCTTTTTTAGAAAAATGTCTCTGCAGGTATTCTGCCAACATATTGGACAACTGAAAAGAAATGAATAAATTCCTAGAAACATAAATTACCAAAACCGAAACCAGAAGAAATCTAAAATTTGGAGAGACCTGCAATCAGCAAAGAACTTGAATCAGTAATCAAAAAACTCCTAACAAACAGAAGCCTAGGACCAGATGGATTACAGGCTAATTCTTCCAAACATTTAAAGAAAAGTTAATACCTATTCTTCTCAAACTACTGCAAAAATACAAAAGTATGGAAAACTTCAAAATTCGTTCTATGAGGCTTGCATCACTTTGATACCAAAACCAGATAAAGACACTACAAAAAAAGAGAATTACAGGCCAATATCTCTGATTAACATCGATGCAAAATTCTCAACAAAATACTAGCAAAACCAAATCCAACAATACATTTAAAAAAATCATTCAGCATGATTGAGTAGGATTTATTCTTGGGTTGTAAGTGTGGTTCAGTAGTCCAAATCAATCAACATAATACAGTGCATCAATAAGAGAAAAGAGAAGAATCATATAATCATTTCAATAGATGCAGAAAAACACTTTAACAAAGTAACAAAGTACCACAGCCATTGATGATAAAAACCTTCAACAAAGTAGTTTTTGAGGGAACATACCGCAACATAATAAGGCCATGTATGAAAAGGCCATATATGAAAAACCCACAGCTAACATAATCCTCTATGAGGGAAAAACTGACAGCCTTTACTCTAAGGTCAGAAACAAGACAAAGATGTTCACTCTCACCACTTTTATTCAAAAGTATACTGGAAGTCCTAACCACAGCAATCAGAAAACAAAAAGAAATAATAGGCATCCAAATTGGTAAGGAAGAAGTAAAACTTTTTTTTTTTTTTGGTAAGGAAGAATTAAAACCTTTTTTTGCAGCTGACATGATACTACTATATTTAGAAAACCCAAAAGATGACACCAAAATACTGCTAGAACTGCTAAATGAATTCTATAAAGTCTCTAGATACACAATCAATGTACATAAATCTGTTGTTTTTATACGTTAATAATGAAACAGCAGAAAGTGAAATTATGAAAGCAATCCCATTTATGACTGCACCAAAAAAATTAGGACTGAATCTAATCAAAGAGGTGAAAGACGTGCACTCTGAAAATTATAAAATACCAGTGAAAGAAATTGAAGATGATAGAAAGAAATGGAAAAACATTCCATGCGCATGGATTGAAAGAACAAATCTTATTAAAATGTCTATACTGGAGCACCTGGGTGGCTCAGTCGGTTAAGCGTCCAACTTCAGCTCAGGTCATGATCTCATGGTCTGTGAGTTCGAGCCCCGCATTGGGCTCTGTGCTGATGGTTCAGACCCTGGAGCCTGCTTCCGATTCTGTGCCTCCCTCTCTCTCTGCCCTTCCTCTGCTCACACTGTCTCTGTGTCTCTCAAAAATAAATAAACTAAAAAAAAAATGTCTATACTATCCCCAAACAATCTACACATTTAATGCAATCCCCATCAAAATACCAACAGCATTTTTTATAGAGCTAGAACAACAGTTCTAAAATTGTATGGAACCACAATAGACCCCATAGAGCTAAAGGACTCTTGAAAAAGAAAAGCAAAGCTGGAGGCATCAGGATTCTGTAATTCAAGATGTATTACAAAGCTGCAGTGATCAAAACAGTATGGTAATGGCACAAAAATAGACACATAGATCAATAGAATAGAGAATGCAAAAATGGACCTACAACTATATGGTCAACTAATCAACAAAGCAGGAAAAAATATCCAATGGAAAAATGAGTCTTTTTAACAAATGGTGTTGGGAAAATTGAACAGCAACTTGCAAAAGAATGAAATTGGGCCACTTTCTTACACCATACACAAAAATAAGTTCATAGTGGATTAAATACCTAAATATGAGACTTGAAACCATAAAATTCCTGGAAGAGAACACAGGCAGTAACTTCTTTGACATCAACCATAGCAACTTCTTTCTAGGTATATCTCCTGAGGCAAAGGAAACAAAACCAAAAATAAACTATTGGGATTATATTAAAATAAAAAGCTTCTGCACAGCAAAGGAAACAATCAATAAAACTGAAAGAAAACCTATGGAATGGGTGAAGATATTTGTAAATGCCATAACTGATAAACGGGTTAGTATCCAAAAAATATAAAGAACTGATAAAACTCAATACCCCAAAAGTAAATAATTCAATTAAAAATGGTTGGAAGACATAAACAGTCATTTTTCCAAAGAAGACATACAAATGGCCAACAGACACATGAAAAGATGCTCAACATCACTTATTATCAGGAAAATGCAAATCAAAACTACAATGAGATATCACTGCTCATCTATCAGAATGGCTAAAATCAACAACACAAGGAACAATGTGTTGGCGAGGACGTGGAGAAAAAGGAACCCTCTTGCACTGTTGGTGGGAATGCAAACTGGTATAGCCACTTTGGAAAACAGCATAGAGGTTCCTCAAAAATTTAGAAATAGAGCTATCCTATGATTCAGCAATCACACTACTGGGTATTTAGCCAAAAAATATAGAAACACTAATCCAAAGGGATACATACACTCTGATGTTTATAGTAACATTATCTACATTAGCCTAATTATGGATGTAGCCCACATGTCCATTGATTGATGAATGGATAAAGAAGTGGTATACACACACACACACACACACACACACACACACACACAATGGAATATTATTCAGCCTTAAAAAAGAATGAAATCTTGCCATTTGCAATGACATGGATAAAGCTAGGGAGTATTATGTTAAGTGAAAAAAGTCAGTCCAGGAAAGACAAATACCATATAATTTCACTTATATTTAAGTGTGGAATTTAAGTAACAAAACAAATAATCAAAGGAAAAAAAAAGAGACAAACCAAGAAATAGACTCTTAGCTATAGAGAACAAACTGACAGTTAAAAGGGGAGTTTGGGGGGGGGAGATGAGTGAAACAGATAATGGGGATTAAGGAGGGCACTTGTGATGAACACCAGGTGATGAATGGAAGTGTTGGACCACTATATTGCACACCTGAAACTAATACTACACTTATGTTAATTAAGTGGAATTTAAATAAAAATTTTTAAAAACTTATTCCTGATTGTTTTTATGGTTCTTTGTTTCTTTTTCTCTTGCTCTCTTTTTTAGTGATCAAAGATTATACTATTTTGTTTGACTTTATTTCTCATTATTATTTGTGGACCTATCATAGTTACTAGATTTGTGGTTACCATGAGGTTCATATATAATATTGTAAGTAAATTGTGGTCCATATTAATTTGATGGAAATTTAAGTTCAAACACATTCTTTAACAACAGGAACAACAACAATAAAACAGAAAAAGAAAAATGTTTTTTTTTTAGCTTACCCCTTATCTTCTCTATTTATGCCTTTCTCCACATTTTATATATATGTTGTCATATTTTACATCTTTTTATTTGTATATTTATTATGTCTAATTATGGCCATTTGTTTTTCATTTAAAGTTCTTGTAACATTTCTTGGAAGGCTGCTGTAGTGGTGATAAACTCGTATATCTTTTGTTTGTCTGGGAAACTCTTTATCTCCCTCTCAGATCTGAATGATAACCTTTTCAGATAGAGTATTACTGGTTGTAGGTTTTTTCCTTTCAGTACTTTGATTATATCATGCCACTTACTATGGCTTGCAAAGTTTCTGCTGAAAAATCACCTGAGAGTCTTACAGGTTTTCCCTTGTAGGTAACTTCATTTTTCTCTCTTGCTTCTTTTAAGATTCTCTCTTTAAAATTTTTAATGTTTATTTATTTTTGAGAGATAGAGAGACACAGAGCGTGATTGGGGGAGGGACAGAGAGAAAAGGAGACACAGATTCCGAAGCAGGCTCCAGGCTCTGAGCTATCAGCACAGAGCCCGACGACGCAGGATTCGAACCCATGAACTGCGAGATCGTGACCTGAGCTGAAGTTGGATGCTTAACCGACTGAGCCACCCAGGCGCCCCTAAGATTCTCTCTTTAGTCTTTGGCATTTTTAATTATTATCTGTAGTGGCATGGGCCTTCTTGGGTTCCACTTGTCTGCAAGAATTCTCTGTGCTTCTTGAACTTAAATGTCTATTTTCTTCCCTTGATGGAAAGTTTGCAGTTATTATATCTTAAATAAATTTTCTTCACCTTCCTGTCTCTTCTGGGACCCCTAAAATTCAAATGTTTGTTCACTTGATGTTGTCCAAGGGATCTCTTAATCTAGCCTCATTGTTTTCAGCTCTTTTGTCTTTTTGCTCTTTAGCTTGTGTGCTTTCTATTACCTTGTTTTTCAGATTACTGTTACACTCTTCTACATCCTCGAATGTACTGTTGATTCCCCTGATTTTTTTTTTATTTCAGTTATTGTAT